>OU862893.1:31305000-32505000 GCA_917880725.1 Selenia dentaria
TTCAGTTATTGGGTGTAACACAAAAACTTTGACCGAATATTATGAAATTTAAATGGGACCACCTCGGAAGTATACACTAACAAACAAAAAAAGAATTTTGTGAATTGGTCCACAGATGGGGGTGAAATCGAGTAACATGCACATAAAAAATACATACACACGAACATATAACCTCCTCCTTTTTTGAAGTCGGTTAAAAAGTCAAGCAAACACCTTAATCCCAACAAGGAAGTCCAGTGGAAGTGTTTTAGTCTAAGACGCCACTGCATGAAACGCTCTATAATGTACCAATAATACATACATCATACTACACTAGCTGACCCGCCAGCAGCTACGCTCGCGTGGCCTCGCGCGATACGGTAATTACAGATTTTTAATTCAATGGGTCAGATTTCAATTAAGGGTCGAATTTCACAAAATCCCGTCTTAGTGAGTAACGATAATAGGTCCAAAAAAGATCCGCCATGGAAAATTTTAAACTTTAAGAACTCGCAGTAACGAAGTTTCATACAAACTATCAACCCCAAAAAAACCCTTAGTGGTTGAATTTCATAAAATACCGTCTTAGTGGGCGTACCTACGTCGTAAAACGAACTCGCATGCAAAATTTGAAACTCCTAGCACTTGTAGTTTCTGAGATTTCGTGATGAGTGAGTGACCTTTCGCTTTTATATATAATAGATTAGGCGATGCACATAAAGGCCCATTTCATAGCGAACGACCTTCAGAATCTGGTCCCTCCCTTCCCCACCTCGTCCCTACACACCGCTAGGTGTCATATTATTGTATAGCTAGGAACAGAGGGGCATAGAATAACACAATGCACTACTGCCGAAAATTGTCATCGATTTTTAAATAGTTGGTTCGAAAAAGTCTAACTATATTTTCCCAGCTGCGCCCCACGGTTACCCCGCGTGATGGATGATGATGATGAAAAGTATTATATGTTAATCCAGAGCCTCATCTATCTACAGATTAATTTCATTAAATCCATTCATTAGTTTTTGAAACAAAGAGTAACAAACATCCATACATCCAAATTTTCGCGTTTATAATATAATATGTAGGTACCTATATTTTGAAAGACTAGTAAATTACAAAATAAATAAATTATAAGTTAATCCATTAGATTAGTGTAAGCCAAATTGTAAAACCAGTACTAACTCATGTGAAGATGCAAGGAATCAGAGTTTGTTTTGCAATTTCAGTAGTGGTTCAGAAGCTAACTACTCAGTTAATCATAACTATATATAATATGTAAACGTGCAATATCTAGGGAAAATTTCCCCACTGTAGGCAACATTTTGTAGATTGTCTTTATTTACTACTAGCTTCTCTGCGCAGTTTCACCCGCGTGGTGATGGATGATGATGATGAATCTTATATAGCCTATGTTACTCAGGGTGAATGTAGCTTTCCAATGGTGAAAGAATGTTTGAAATCGGTCCAGTACTTTTTGAGCCATTTCGTTAGAAACATACTTACATACATAATAAATCTTTCCTCGTTATAATATTATTAGTATATTAGTAATTAGTATTAGTATAAGTATAGATAATTATACTTTTCGTCCTTAAAATTGCGCAATATTTTCTAAACATTACAGTCAAAATGATTTTGTGTAGCATTTGCTACAGGACGAGCCTTAAGAGGATTGCATAGCTAGTACTTTCCGTACTAAAAGAGAAAACTCTTTTCTACCTCTTAACATTGTCCGATTTCAGTGATTTTTTTTTTCATGGAACGATCACATTGTTTACTATGCCCGCCCGTACGTTTTGATTTTTTCAGTTTTTTTAAATTCTAAATAAGGAAGTTTGTAGTACTTTGTAATACTGAAAAAATGAAAACGTACATTGTAAATAATGTGATGATTCCATGAAAAAAAAATCACTGAAATCGGACAAAAAAGAGTTTTCTCTTTTAGTGCGGAAAGTACTAGCTATGCAAACAGCTTAAGAGAGGCGAGAGTGTGGAGAGATGACCAAACCCTTTCCTTTAAATGATAAGATAAATACCGATAGTGACGATTATAATATTACATTTCTATTCAAAACTGTCCGCTGCCTGTTTGTCTGTAAAACTGTGAGTCCTAAACAATTTGTTCCGAAAATATTGCAAGTGTTGGATTTGGGTTAAATAAAATCAAAATTTACATTTATGCATCTTTTATTGATAGTAACAACATTATCTGTCCAATATAATATAAAGACCTAAAAGACATTTTGATAATATGGCATGTAGTCTGTTAAAACAACATTTTGATACTCTTAGATTTCATTTGTTGCTATGTTTAAATTATATACGTAAATTAAAATAAGTTCCCAATAGACCCAGCACTCGTTAGTGAGTCTATAGGTGCATACCTATAGACTCTAGGAGCCTATAGGATCTAGGAGTAAAAATATTCTATGCATATGTATGCTTCTAGGAATTTAAAATTGATGCTGTGTCATGTTTGTAATACTATGAAGATATTTACTACTTGTACTTATAACTTAATAGTTAATATGATACTTAGGAACATTTTAATCAAGACTAATTACTTCTAATCACATTATTATAAGTAACTATTATTACATATTTCTAACAATATAACACTAGCAGGAATGAGAGGCAGTATTCATGCTTTGAAGCCTACTAGGTACCAGGTTTGACCATTTGTTGATGGATATTCTAGATGGGAGTGTATGCATCAATGCAAAGTCGCACAACAAGCTATGGAGAGGGCTATGCTCGGGGTTTCTCTACGTGATCGAATCAGAAATGAGGAGATCCGTAGAAGAACGAAAGTCACCGACATAGCTCAGAAGGTTAGCCAGTTGAAGTGGCAGTGAGCAGGGAATATAGCACGCAGAACAGATGGGCGATGAGGCCGAAAGGTTCTGGAGTGGAGACCACGGACCGGCAAGCGCAGCGTAGGTCGTCCACCGACACGGTGGACAGACAACCTGATGAAGGTCGCAGGACGACGTTGGATGCAGGACGCTTCCAAACGGTCCTTTTGGAAAATCATGGGGAAGGCATATGTTCAGCAGTGGACGTCCTACGGCTGAGATGATGATGATGATGATTCATCAATTTATTAATCACCTCATCAAAATTGTTACATTTATCATGAGGTATGATTCATCCTTCCTGTACCATGATAAATAAAACAAAAGATTTATGAATGAAACTCACGTAAATTTAAGTCTCTGGTAGGCAAAGGGTTAAAGTAACAGTAAGTGTTAATTAGTATAATAATATATAATATAATATGGGCCATCATCCACACGCGGTATTCAGGTCCCAAACTAGGCAGAGCCTGTACTATGGTAACCTGATGATCATATACATACTTAAATACATATATACATACACACCATTAGTAGATAATCTTTTATTTGATATAACCGATATCCAATTAAAAATATAGATTTTAATAGTCTGCAACTCTACTTTGGCAAAAAACAATGTCTAAGTGTGCCTAGAATGAATAACTGCGTAAGTGTAACGTAACGTGTCGTTCACATGATACAGTACAAACTGACGTTTATCTACAGCAACTGTGACAAACATAACGCATAGTTTGTAAGCGTGACACATTGATGCTTTAGATAGGAATACTTTTTCGCTAATTGTTTGTGGTACGGCCTCCTAGTCTAGCTGGTTAGAGCCTGGCCAGGAGGATGCAGGATTGAATCCTTTCAAAATCCATTGGATTTTTCTGTCTAATTGGTGTTTACATAACATAGTTTGACAGCTGCCTTATTTACTCCCGTTAGAAGTGTTCACAACAATATTCACAATGTAACACACACAGAAAAGCAGTACCAAGTACCCAGTGACCATACCTAGTACTACTGCTGTGAACACCATTCCACTGCACCCCAGGAGCCAGTAGCCCACCAACTTGGTGTTCTTGGGCTTTGGAGCTGATGAGCAGAGTCGGACGGTGATGCCATGTGATCTTATTATGTTGTTCAGCTGTGGAAACAAACAACTTCATTTAAAGTATAACAAATAAAAGCTGGATTTTAAAAAGTGAGAGATTTTTTTAATGAATTGTGTTTCACCATATTAGGCTACCTTTCAAATGTTGTGTTTGTTTACAATATTTACAAGGAAATCCCAGAAGGGATAACAGAGGTTATGGAAATAAAATTCCAGTTTGCTATAATAAATGTTTAAAAAAAAAGAGCCGATTATGAGTGAGACATTATTAAGATGAATGAGATGACTGAACAATCTCCTTCATTTGTTTCCTCCTTCATCCATGCAAAATTATCCAAATTGCGCAACCCCGCACAAGCCATATAAAAAAAAATGCCTGAATGCCTTCTTGCTAACCATATTTCTTCATCTTCTTATATATTTGATTATGATTAAGATTTATTTTTATTGTTAAACATTGTCACATTATAGATCTTATGCATTATTATAGTCCCAACAGCTTGGTCCCTCATACTGAACACACTATTGTATTGGTAAATAACCTAAATCTAATTATAGCAATTTATTTATGTCAACAGTATCTTATTTTATTATTGATACAATTAAATTAAATGCCAAATAATAAAGATAATGTATTTTTTAAATTTAAATATGATACACACTATATAAGATTGCACAAGTACATAGCTGACAAATGGCAACTCAGCAATTGCCGTACTATATACTCGTATATAGCTACAGACATAACATAAAATTTTACTAATAAATTATCCAATGCGTGGGTGCTGTTTGTTTCATTCATAATTTTTGTTCTTAGCATACAGGGTGTTGAATGGTTAAGAAACAGTTTAGAGTTTTTAACAAATACTATTTTTAATCATGACTTGTATAAGAAATACATACACCAGTATCTTTCTGAATGAATAACTTTTAAATTGAACTAAAGAAGATTGCAAAAGACTTACCTTAAGTCCCTTGTGATTGTTACTACATCTAGCCGGTGTGACAAACTGCCTGGAGACTGCGTTACTCATACTGAAACTGTTTCTGACAGTCGGCACTATAAACTTAGTGTTTGCTGCTCGAAGAGATGATGTACATCGGCACAGGTGGGCTATGCTCCACATGGCTGGCTGCAATATAACCCAATCATTAATAATTGTAAAAATTTTGTGACTGTCTGGACCATTCCATCTCTGCGATTCTGATTTGTAGAATTGTATTGTTCTAGCTAGAAACATGTATGGGTGTTACATGTTGACAAATGTTAAATTATAACTAAACTTGTTATTGTATTTGTTACCTTGTAAGTATGCTTTGACAGTCAGCTGCTGACGATTTTCTAATAGATTAAATAACTATGTACCTACACTAAACATGAAATTATGGTTCAATATCTGTGTGTGTGACAGTTTCAGTGTTACTCAAAGCTTTATTTCAACAAAGTCAAAAGACAATGTACTGCACTTGCCAGAAAAATCGAACAATATACTAAAAGTAATAATATGGATATAATAACATCTGCCAAGTGTTCAGGTCCCAAATTAGGCAGAGCCTTTACTAAGGTAAACTGATGATTAATATACATAAAAAAATAGATATATACACCCAGGCACAGATCAAACAGATATGTTCATGCACACAAATGTTTGACCTGTTTGGGGATCGAACTCGGGAGGCCCGGGACCGGCATCTCTGAAGGCAGGAATGCTATCAAATGCGCCAACCGGCCTGTCATTTTAAGTCTAATCGTTAAATTGTATAAATAAGATACTAGATAATACTGATAAAATAGGTTAGATAACACAACACACTGTTCTTAGAATAATAGTACATACTCGCCCGAGAATGAATGAAATGTTTTAATAAAATCAAAGAAGTAAGATTTTTAAGTTCATAGGTACTTTGCTTTAATGTATTCACTAACATAACATAGAAGTAAATAAACTAGTATATATTTTAGTCTATGTAAATAAACTACTGTGTTTACAATACAATTACATACTTTACTTTACAATTATTGTAGGATTTGTAGGTTATTACATAGACCAAAATATATGGTTCTTCTTCTTCTTCTTATGTGGCTTTTTAACGTGGGAAGACGTTACTCTGCTAGTGTCATGTTCTTGCACTACAAAAGTTTTTGGCGGATATTTTGCCCTTGTACTCCCCCAACCCTGAAGGAGTGACCATTGTACGGTACGGAATCAAATGAAACTAATATGAATATCAAAAGTATTAAAAACTGGTTTCGCTTTTACAAACGTATATTATTGGTTTTAATAAAATTACATAACATATAAATAAATGGTGTGAAAACAAGCGATAAAAGAGAGTTAATATCAGTAGGTCTAGCGATATCAGAATTAAGTTTATCATACAAATAAGAACTTAACTTAGGACATGAACAGAAAATGTGATTTAAAGTACCGTCATCTAGGCCACACTCACAAAGCGAATGATCCCTGACCCTGCTTTTAGCAAGAAACACGGGAGAACAAACGTGACCTAGGCGCAAACGAATTACGGTGGAAGTGACCCATTTCTCAGCATTTTTAAACTTAAAAAACCAAGGTTTTGAAGGTATGGTAGGCTGAATTAAGCCAAAATGCCTACCTTTGATCATTCTTGTTCGATTCCAAATATTCGACCATTTATCACTTAACTGCACTTTTGCAAAGTTACGTAAATCGCGAGAAAAACAGTTGCAGTATGATTCCAGCCCCAAATCAGTAGTCAGGTTAGCAAAATTATCTGCAATTTCAGTACCTTTAATGCCGCTATGGCCTGGTATCCAAGCTAAAACTACTTCGATACCAGCTAAATAACATCTATAAAGAATTTCTCTAATTTTCAAATTAGTGTGTAACATATCCTACGCACGAAATGAAAATTTATAAATGTCCTGTAAACAACTAAGAGAATCCGAAAATATGATGCATTTATTTAATTTATAAGATTCGACATATAATTAACAGCTTCTAAAATTGCCACTAATTCACCTAAATAAACAGATAAACTAGACGAACATTTAAAGTTAAGTATAATACGATACCTAGGTATCCAAACAGCAGTATATGGTTATTAAAATTATTTTAAAGATATCTTTTCTCCAAAGACCTTATACTTACTTACTTAACTTAACTTTACTTTTTTACTTACTTGTTAGTAAGTGTAAGGTCTTTGCTTTTCTCACTTATTATTGAACTAGTACGTTTGTACATTTGCCATTTCTCATGTTACCTTTAGTAAAATTATAACTATATTTTTCATTATGCTTCACTTGTATCAAGTGATATGTTATTCAAGTAGTCAATTCACAGTCACACAAGTATGTCTTCAAGTCACTGGTCTGTCTAGGTCATGTGTTCTAGTAAAACTGTAGATGCATTACTAAAACATTCTAAATACGAGTAGGTTTACTGGGTTAACAAAACAAAACAACGTTTCATGATTTTCTATACTAGTTCACCATGAAGAACATTTAAAGTTTAATAATCTACCACTTTTACTACATAGGTATACCTAGACGGACCCACGAGAAAGGAAACCAGGCAAAACAGTAGAACAGTAGTATCACTTAGTAATACTAAGATATTATCCAATCGTATCATATTTTTTATGTTGGGGTCTGAAAGTTATCGTTAGTTACTGATATTTTTTAGTATATGCAAAGTCTACGTCATATATCTGATTTGATTTTGCAACAGATATCGAGAAACTTAAATAGAGAAACGGTGGTTGGCAGCAGGTATGGTTATAGTATGAATGAAACTATTGCGCATCATCATCAGCCTGTAACACTCCAAAGTCAAAGTCAAAGTCAAAATCATTTATTCAATTTAGGCATCAAAGACGCACTTATGAAAGTCAATTTTTCATTATAATGTACTTTAAAGACTACCGCCGCGTTCCAAAATATATAGAGCCTACCGAGAAGAAGCGGCAAGAAACTCGGGGCCATTATTTTTATATAGATGTTTTTACAATGTTTTTACTTAGGTACTACAAATATTAGCTCCAGTGTGTTGCCTTACAAAAGAGAACATAATAATGGTATCAGTAGGGCAAGACACGCTACACTTTGACATCTTAGTACACGAGTAGATAGATCCTTTTTTTTTTTTTTTGTCCCGGGGACATCCTTTATGGATACCACCCACCACGGGGAGGTAGGTGGTTATGTGGGAGTCCGTATACCCACCAAAACCCTGGGGTGATCCGTCACTGCCGCCCTCGGCGGGAACGCGGGACAGATTTTCCACACGACCGCGAACCCGCCGCGGCGGTCCGTTGCCGGACCCTTCTCTTAGCGGCACGCCAGAACACATGGCACGCCGCAACTACCTCGGAGACCAAACCCGCCAACAATGAGCGCCAGACTTCCCCGTGTCTGGACGCCCGTGGTCTCCCTGCGGTGGGTCGGATACGTAGCCCCACCGCCTGCTACGTCAGCCACAGGGGATAATCCCCAGCGACCCCACCTCCTCGAGTCTACGCCGAGCGCCCGGACCCCACCTCCTCGAGCCTGCACCAAAGTGCCCGGGCCCCCCTCCTCGAGCCTGCGCCAAAGCGCCCGGGCCCCACCTCCTCGAGCCTGCACCAAAGTGCCCGGGCCCCCCTCCTCGAGCTTGCGCCAAAGCGCCCGGGCCCCACCTCCTCGAGTCTGCGCCAAAGCGCCCAGACCCCGCCACTCCTATGTGGACTTGGCGGCCAAAGCCCATAGGAGCGGCCCCGCCTGAGCCGGCCAGCGCACCCCAACGCCGGCGCGGCCCCTGGGTTCCTCTTGGCTTCACCGTGGTGATCCAAGCCACGGCTACTGAGCCCCCCCCGCCACGTCAATGCGGGAACCCTTCGGGGGGGAGTAGATAGATCCTGGAGTGATCAGTCCCAAGCTGTTTTATCCTCCAAGTAATCCGAAATTTTGTAATAACCTTTTTGACAGAGTTTAGTTTTAATAGTTATTTTAAACTTATTAATAGGCAAATCTCGGATAACATTGGGAACTTTATTATAGAATCGTATACATTGTCCCATAAAAGAATGACTTATTCTGTGGAGACGTGTTACATGTACGGATAGCTTGTGCTTATTTCGCGTGTTGATGGAATGAGCATCACTCCTTTTATCAAAACTGCTAATGTTTTTCTTTACATACATTAGATTTTCATAGATAAACTGAGAGACAACAGTTAGAATGTTTATGTTTTTAAACTTCGCTCTAAGGGAAACTCTGGGAGCTAAACTGTAGATCGCTCGTATAGCCCTTTTTTGCAGTATAAAAATGGAATTAATATCTGCAGAACATCCCCAGAGCAGTATTCCATAAGTCATAACGCTATGGAAATAACTAAAATAAACTATTCTAGCTGTGTCTATATCAGTTAATAGTCTAATTTTTTTAACAGCATAAGCCGCTGAACTGAGCCTACTAGACAATTTTTTTATGTGGGGACCCCATTGCAATTTAGTGTCTATAGTAATTCCTAAAAAACCGTTGACTCCACAAGGTCCAACCCTGTTCCATTCAATTGTATATTGGATTCTACTTGTCTCACATTTGGTGTCGAGAACTTTATACAATTAGTTTTCTTCTCATTGAGGAGAAGATTATTTGTATTAAACCAATTCACAACTTTAGCTAATGCATTGTTAACATCGTCATAGTTTAATAACTGCCTTTTAATTTTAAATAACAGTGAAGTGTCATCTGCAAACAATACAATCTCGTGATTCTTCTCTACATAATAAGGTAAGTCATTAATATAGATTAAAAACAAGAACGGCCCTAGTATTGAACCTTGTGGAACGCCCATTGAGATTATAGAGCCGGGCGATTTTTTACCATTTATGTCAACCCTTTGAATTCTACCATTTAAATATGAAGTTAAAAGGTTGAGAGCCATGTTCCTAATACCGTAGTGTTGTAATTTCCCGACAAGTATATCATGTCGGACGCAGTCAAATGCCTTAGATAAGTCACAAAAAACACCTAAGGCATCTTGAGAGTTCTCCCAGGCATCAAACACATCTTTTATAAGTTCTATACCTGCGTCTATAGTAGAGCGATTCCTTGTGAACCCAAATTGATTCGTATGGAAAATTTTGTTTGCACTAAAATGAGTTTCTAATTGATGTAATATATTTTTTTCGAAAATCTTACTTAGCGTAGGTAGTACAGAAATAGGCCGAAAATTTGTTGGATCAGTAGTACTACCAGATTAGAATAAAGGAACCACTTTACTGTGCTTCATTAGGTCAGGAAATACACCACTTGCAACACAACTATTAAACACAGCTGCTAGATTGGGTGCAATGACATCTATAATTGAAGAAACGGTCTTCATAGAAAGACCCCATAGGTCTGCCGTTTTTTTTTGCATCTAGACTTTTGAAACTGCTTACAATATCTTTGCAATTAACTATTGAAAATTTAAAAGTTGTGTCACATTCAGTTACACTTTGTTTAAGTAAGATCTCAGCAGAGATGGAGGAAGATTTTAGAGTTTTGGTTGTTAAAGAAGGAATATTAGTGAAGAAATTCTCAAACTCGGCCGCTATCTCCAAATCTGCTCTTACATCTTTATTATTAATTTTTAAATGAAAGTCTCGATTACGCACTGTATTCCTACCAGTTTCACTGTTTATAATGTTCCACGTCATTTTTATTTTATTAACAGAATTTTTGATCTTATTTCTTAAATAAATAGATTTAGCTGAGGAACAGGCTCGTTTAAATAACTTAGAATAAAGTTTGACATATTCCAAAAATATATACGATTTTTCATGGTACAATTCATATAACTTTTGCCTACTTTTATAAATTCCTGGAGTTGCCCATTCACTAAACCTAGCACGATTACCAACAGATATTGTTTTTGGTACAAACACTTTGCCAAATTCATCACTGATAAGATGGAACAGTGAGTTATATGATATATTTGGGTCATTGTGACTGGGCAACTCTGGCACCTTCCGGGATATATTACTTCTTAACAATTCTAGGCGGCTTGCATTTATTGGAACAAAGCTAACATATTTGCTTTGGGGTTTGTTAGTTTTTCTTGGAAACACTGCTAGTTGACCACAGTGGTCTGATTCTAGATTATTTATAATGAAATTTTTAAAAGGTTTGAGATTAGTAAATATATTGTCTATGCAGGTGGAACTTGTGGCTGTTATCCTAGTAGGTTCCAAGAAAATATTGTACATATTATAAGATTTAAACAGTAACAAAAATTTATCCACTACCTGATTATTTTCTAGCAAATTAATATTAAAGTCTCCACAGATAATCATTGATTTATTTGTATTAGATAGCTTAATTAATGTTTCCTCCATGCACTATTCAAAATCATCATATGGTGAGCATGGGGGTCTGTATACACATAGAACAAGGAACTGCTCAAACTCAATACAGGACATTTCTATTACTCGTTCAACAGATAGGCTCACAATGTCTTTTCGTTCTTTGAGTTTTATATTTTTATTTGTAATAATTAAAGAGCCACCACGTATAGATTTTTCTCTGTTGAAGGAGCTAGCAACTTGATGATTATTAAAATTAAATAAGAGTTGGTTCTTTTTAAGCCTATGTTCAGTAATACAAAGAATATCTATTTTGCTATAATCTATAAATAATTCCAGTTCCAACTCTTTGCCCATCATACCTTGAATGTTCTGATGAACAATATTGATTGATTTAATGCAAGATGTCCACTGCTGGACATAGCCAATCATCGGCTCTGCTCTTCCAGTGACTGCCAGCTACCTTGCGCTTTATATCTTTCCGTATATACAATTTTCTATATGCGCATATCATCGCTCCATCTGGCTGAAGGTCGTCCCACGCTACGCTCTCCGACACGGGGTCTCCATTCGAGTACCCGTCTTTTCCATCGGTTATCGGTTTTACGGCTGATAAGACCGCCCATTGCCACTTCAGTTTACTATGTCTTTGAGCTATGTCAGTTACTTTAGTTCTCTGCAGGATCACCTCGTTTTGGATTCGACCCTTTAGAGAAACTCCAAGCATTGCTCGCTCCATAGCTCGCTGAGCGACTTTGAACTTACACCAGTCTCACCGTCCACGTTACCTTCAGAAATAGTAAATGTACAAAATGTACGACTCCAATAATAAAAAAAAAACAATTGGTTGGTGTCACTGTCAAATGCAAATGTGGTTACATAGATCATGTCACTTGAGGTGCGTTCGTTTAGCTTATGAGGGCATTGGTAGCGTTGTCATTGATGCCTCTTTTGTTAAAGCGTTCGTAAAGCTCAAAAACGTTTTTTTTCAACTTTTTCCACTTTTGCCCACACCCTATTCGAACGCTCAACTGAGCATAAGACCTAAAATCGCATGATTATGCTGTCAAATACATAGCTGTCAAATAACGATAACAAACAACCATGCTCCGGACGTGGGTCATAAATTGCACTTTTTTGTGGCAAAAATACCTCTTTTTTAGCTTTCCGAGCGCTGAACAAAAAGAGGCATGAACGACATTTTCACCCACAGATTCCCAATTCGAACGCCCCTTGTGAGCGTTTTTAGCGTTATTTTCGCTAAAAACGCTCAGACGTGATCTATTCAAACGCACTAATGTATGATATTATATATATATTACCTCCTGATAACCCCGCCTTACTAAGATCAGTCAGTTGTCTTATGTTATGTTATCAGCTAGTTGCAGAAAGCTCTTCATTAGCAGTCCATTAGTTAATACAGCTATGGTGCTAATGCAACCATTATTTTAATGGAGTTGCACAAAAGACAAAGTTGACATCCTAATGATTAGCAATATCCTTACAATTATTTACATATAGTAGTAACATGAATATTTTTTGTTTTGTGATATCTCAAGTTCAGCATATCGAAAGAGTATCTACCTCTGAAAAAGGATACCAATGGTCCTTTTTCAGAGCTATCTAGGTACCTATATAAAACTATGGCTATATCTAAAGCACTCTTGTCAAGCCACCCCAAAGTTTGTTGCAAATGATTCAATGCCAGAATCTACGGAATTGCTAAAAATTTGTGACGCTATATTTACTTACATTTTCTTCTAATTTATTCGGATATAAGTGAGTCTTTATCCGTCTTATTATGGTTGCAGGTTTAAACCTTATCTAACTAGAGTTGGTGTAAACCTTCTGAATAAATATAACATATATATTATAAAAATCTTTCACGAGTTTAGAGCTAAGTACATTATGCCTCAGTAACATACGCTGTATTTGATTCATCCTCATCATCATCCATCACCACGGAGATGAAAAATCAGTCTTAAGTGAATCGGCTCCAATACTTAAATTATTTTTAAACACATCATAACAAATAGTTTCGCCTATATAACCTCGAAGGGGGAAGCAGCGGTGCCTTAAACGCCTACGTTTCACTTGACATGTTTTTAGTCTTATTTCATAAGAGGCGAGTCTATTGCAAACTACGGGGCACTCTTTCAAAATTTCTTTGTCAGAAAAAGCCAGTAAGTCCAACCCGGGGATCGAACCTAGGACCTCGAGGTTCAGCTAGTATGAAATATTGTCGTCACTATGTCATCAATCCATTTGATGACCAAATCGTCTATCTAGCTGTTTGAAAGGAATGTGGAGGCAACTGGTTATTTTCAATTGTTGTATACGGCTATTATAACAAAAGCGTGATTAGCGGGTGTTAGGTACTCTTTCTTGTTCGTTAGAAACGTAGCCAAATTTGGATTTAGTACCTTCTCACTAGCTTCTCGCACATTTTTTTTAAATGTAGTACGCAATACGTATTTATATTTTTAGTAATACATTTCTTTGCAAAGATTGATCTTTTTCAGCAACAGAGTCCATAAGTACAATAATACAGAATGTATATTTTTTGAAAAAAAATATGCGGGTAAGAGACCCGTCAAAAGTAAAAGATTTAAAAAACTTAATTTGCACTTACTGTTTTCTAATAAATCGAGGACATGTCTCCTTTCACGATTTTTCTCTCGTGGTTTCGGACTTGGCCATGACCGGCCCTTCTCAAAAAACCACCCTGTATAATCTAAGCCTATTCCTGATTAACATAGAAGCCATAGAATAATTACAAAAAAGTTAGGATACTGTATGAATCGTCGATAATGTAACCCAAGGTGTGACAAAAATACCACAAAGCTCAACACCCACAGAGGTGGGAGCCGCGGGAAAGCGGTCGCGATCCGGGACGGTATTTTCTGTAATGTTTTTTTTTGTAATTTATAAGAAAACAGTAAAAATCCTTACGGTGCAGAAATTATTGGTAATAGAGCAAAGTGATGTACGTATTATAGTGGAAATTAATAACTACACAAAAGTGACATAGCCATATGTCAACTATTACCGTGCTTAACATAATATGGTTGCTAGGCATAGTCGCTTAGGAGAAAAGACGAAGAGAAAATTGCCATTTGCCAACGAAAGATGGATAGAAGCATTTTAGGAATCAAAACTTGAGAGAAACTATGTAATAAAACAATAAGAAAGAGACCTAAAGCATCAGATGTAACACAAACTATAAGATTATTGAAATGGACATAGCCAATTGGGCAGGCCACGCCTGCTGACTAAATAACGAATGATGGACAAAAAGGGTTCCAGAGTGGATACCTCTGGATGGAAAAAGAAACCAAGGATGGCTGAGGAAAAGAAGGAGGGACATATTTTCTATGATAATCAGACCCGACTGAGGAAGGCAAGATAAGTAGAGTGACAGATTTAGGGGAGGCCTATGCTGGAGAGGTGATACATTATAGTGTAAAATAAAATTCAATAGTAAATTACGTAAATCAACTATGTTAGATTTTTGTGGGAGAGTAAAAGATTTTTTTTTTTAATTTATTTTGTCAACTATTACAGTAATAGTATTAATTTTTTAAAGCACTAACGCCTGCTTTGCGATACCAAATATTGCAATTTTTTAGAGCGAAAGTTTCACGTCCTCATACGGGATTTGAACCCGCGTCTTCCGATAATCAAACTAGGCCACCAAGACTCGAGGTCCGATCACCGAATTTTAACTCTCTATCTGATATTAATCGTCGTATGGGGACGGAGCGACATCTATTGAAGAAAAAAATTGCAACATTACAGTTGTTACAGTAACCATTTTTTCACGTTTAAATATGCAATAGTAATGCTGGTACAAACTGAACAACATTATTCGTACCATAGTATTTAATCCTAATAATAAAAAAGAAAGATTTGTTTGTAATGCAAACACATAAAGTACTCCTCGTCCTCAGTCGTTCCCTCAGTGTTGAGGATTGAGACTCTTCTGAAGTCTCCTAACTGCTTCCCTTCACCTTTTCGAGCTACGTTAACCGGCATATCAAGCTGCTGCAAAACCTGGTCAGACCACCGTTTTGGGCTTCTGCCTCTTGGCCTTTGCAAAAACTACTAAACTGATTCAAAAAAATCTTTCAGCAGTAGAAAGGTACATTATTCCTGTGTAACTATGCTATATATGATTCATTATCATCATCATCTATCACCATGCGGGTGAAACCGCGGAGCGCAGCTAGTATTATATAAGTTAGCTAATAAGCTATTCAACTCAGTTTAGATTTAATTTAACTTAGCGATTTCCGCTTATTATTTCTATTGACTGAACATTTTGACATTTAATAAAAATAATATAATTATCACTAGCAAAAACGATGATATCATGGTTCTACGTACCTACTTGAAAAAAACATTTTTACTTAGCGAAATGTGACAATTAGACGTTTATTTTAACAAATTAAAATTATATCAAAACAATATTTTTGATGTGATCAATCACGAGTAGATATTCCGGTTGTATCCAGTAACTAGTTACTTTCTTAATTTTCAAGCTTCCATTTCTAGGTAGTCATTAGAGAGAGCCTTTATATTTAATAGGGCATTGTTGAATTCTCCTTCTTCAAGTCCTTCTCCAACAAAATGATGCACAAATGCTCTTTTAGCATACATAAGGGAGAATTTTTTACAGATACGTTCCCACGCAACGCGTATCGCAGAGTTATTTGAAACCATAACTACTGCTCTTTGTAAAGGTGCCAGATCACCGCCAGGTACAGTTGTGGGTGGTTGGTAGTTTACACCAATCTGTTAATAAAGAATCGTATTAATATATTGTGTTTTCAGCACTAAAACCTAGTATCTAGTTACTAAGTTATTACGTAGGACGTGATCCTGTGAGGCATCGCATCTGCGCTCGTCCACTGTAGACATAAGTAGAGTTTGACGAGTCTCTATGACTAACACGAATAGCACCCATACCAGCTAAACCGGAATAATTACAGGATTACATGCATTATAAAACCTTGTTGTTATGATGGCCGTATCTACTTCCCTGGATGAACTTTTTCAAAAGTGGCTACAGCTACTAGAGGGCGTTAAATTTTTAATTAGGCGGGTACCTTAAATCCAGTTGGAGACCACGAAACGAATCTTATTGACCGGTAGCTTTTAATTTGGTTTATAGCGGAGTTTATATCGTTTGGATTTATATCTCCTCTGAACAGCAAACAGCAAGCCATATAGTAACCTTGTCTAGGGTCACATTTTACCATTTGATTTGATGGCTCAAAGCAGGACATCATCAGTTGCTGTGTCGTGTTAGTCTCATGAAGTGCTCGAGCAGCATGCACAAATGGAGCAAACGTAACTAAAGGGAAATGGACTCTAGGGTATGGGATAAGATTTGTTCTGAATTCCACTAGTTCCACATTTAATGACCCTTCAAACCTCATTGACGCTGTCATGCCTGAAACGACCTGAAATATGATTCATATGTATTCCTAATTTAGGTTAGTTATTAAGGAAATTAGTAAAAATCGTCACATGAATAAAAAACGATTTTAAAATGTGATAAAATACGTGTTTTAGCATGTTCTAGACCGGATGTAATCCAGTGTCCCAACAGAGGTGACCTTGTTGAGAGCATGGGTTTCCATCTGCGGATTGTGTTTAGACTACATGGATAACAACCAAGCGCCAACATGGTCGAGCTAAACTCACTGTCAGTCGCGCTCGCATAGATGTGGAAATGGCTCCTTATGTCTTCAAATTTCAAAAGGTATTGCTTTAGCAGTTTAATTTTATGTGCAGTTGAAGAAGAAAAACAAAAAAAAAACAAAAAGTCGATGCAACTTGATCGAAACGTCCTGTTTAGTCTAAATTATATTTTGATAATAATCTGTACGAAAAACGTAAAACATGAGAATGGATGAAATTTTGCACCCAAATACGTGCGCGCCCGCTGCCTGCCGCAACGCAACTGTCTTTGGTGAGATGTAATCTGCCGGCTAAACGGATGTAATCCACGCGCTCCGAACTACGGAAGGTAGCACCCGTCCTCCAAGGACGTTGAAGGTCAAATCAAAATTTTAATTACATTTGCCGTCTAGGTGGATTGCAACAAGCAAGGTCACCTCTGTTAGAATTGCATCCGTCTAGAACATGCTTTCCGAATGATTACCTATTGAGGCCGTACCTGAGCAATGAGTCTATTAAGATTGGTATAAGTTGGTCGAGGCACGTCTAGCATTCTTTCCAAAATCTCGTATAGTGCCTCATTGTCAAAGATGAAGCAAACGTCTTCTGTGTTCATACAAGCATGAGCAGTCAGTATTGCATTGTATGGTTCAACAATAATTGGTGATATTCGAGGTGAGGGATACACTGCATACTCGATTTTAGATAGTTTCCCATAGTCTCTTGTTAATCCTTCGAGCAACAGAGCCGTGAATCCTGATCCAGTCCCTCCACCGAAAGAACGGATTATTATGAAACCTTGAAGGCTGTTACATTCTTCGGCCACTACTCGTATGCGATTGAGAGCCAAGTCAATCATCTCTCTGCCAACACTGAAATAGCCACGAGCGAAATTGCTCGCAGCATCTTCTTTCCCAGTGAGCAAAGAAGTTGGATGAAACAACTGGCGATATGCACCAGTTCTTATTTCATCTGAAAAATAATTTATAGTTGTCGATTTACCAATTATTGAGAGAAACGTTCATCGTTCAACATTCAACGCTCATCTGAGAGAATAATTCTTTATACCTATGGGCGTAGGTTCCAAATCGATCATGACAACTCGTGGGACGACCTTTCCGACGCTAGTACTATTGAAGAAAGGCCCAAGGCTGTTATCATTGTCTGAAAATGCCAAGACACCATCTGGTCTAACGCCATGCTCCAAACAGTAAAGTTCCCAACATGCATTAGCTATTTGTACTCCTGCTTGGCCAATGTGAATGTGGATTATTTCTTTCTGAAATTTTTGGACCACAACTTTCAGTATAAAATATAACTTACCTATTTAAAAACTTGCTGTTAATTAATTAAACTTACTACAGCCATAACTTTACATTAACGCTAAAAATTTTGAATTTTTATTGATTTTTTTTGTATATGTTTACATTGTTTACAAAACAGTAATATTACATGCTTTTCATGGTAGTCTTTGTGCTTAAGTTGTAAATATATTATTCTACTCTTTGGTAAAATTGCAAAACTCAAATGTGAAGTGTTTGTAGTACATATAATTGTCTGTGGTGTTTATATTCTCTTTGATGCAACTGAAATAGGTATTTACTCACAGACAATTATGTACTTACCAATCAAAAACAGCTGACTGACCTATAAATCAAAACTAACCCAGTCCCAGATGAACTAGAAAGCTCAAACTTGGCAACCAGATCATAGGTAGTTGAGTGAATACAAAGGAATAAATCAGAAACTAGCAAATTTGTATCATTTTATTATAACTTTTCAACTAATTGATTCTATTAGGAACACTTACCTACTTATAGTGCCTGTTATGTAAGAATCAGCAATCAGAATTCATGTGGAGTTAAGGTCTTCACGTGAATATATAACGATCGGCATACTACGTACCCTTATTTTTTTTACACTGAAACGACTATCATAACCAATAAACGTAGGAAAATATTGTGGATTTAAACAAAAACCATTTGGTATTAATTTTACTATGGAAAATACCTACTCAGTAATAACTTCCGTACAAAAAGTTATGATATCCCATAAAAAATAAATGTAAAATGAGAGCCAAGTTCAATATTATGATATAAATGCCTCGGTTGTTGACTTAAACGATAAAAGAAGTGAAATCTAAATGGGTGCCAAATTCAATGGTCAGCCTTGAAATATATTTATATAACATAAACTATTTCATATCAAATTAATATATCTTATCTTTTAATAAGTCAGGATAATACGGCTCCCCCCCGAAGGGTTCTCGCATTGACGTGGCGGGGGGGCTCAGTAACCGTGGCTAGGTACACCACGGTGAAGCCAAGAGGAACCCAGGGGCCGCGCCGGCGTTGGGGTGCGCTGGCCGGCTCAGGCGGGCCGCTCCTATGGGCTTTGGCCGCCAAGTCCACATAGGAGTGGCGGGGTCCGGGCGCTTTGGCGCAGACTCGAGGAGGTGGGGCCCGGGCGCTTTGGCGCAGGCTCGAGGAGGTGGGGCCCGGGCGCTTTGGCGCAGGCTCGAGGAGGTGGGGCCCGGGCGCTTTGGCGCAGGCTCGAGGAGGGGGGCCCGGGCACTTTGGTGCAGGCTCGAGGAGGTGGGGTCCGGGCGCTCGGCGCAGACTCGAGGAGGTGGGGTCGCGGGGGGGCTATCCCTTGTGGCTGACGTAGCAGGCGGTGGGGCTACATATCCGACCCACCGCAGGGAGACCTAGGGCGTCCAGACACGGGGAAGTCTGGCGCCCATTGTTGGCGAGTTTGGTCTCCGAGGCAGTTGCGGCGCGCCATGTGTTCTGGCGTGCCGCGAAGAGAAGGGTCCGGCAACGGACAGCCACGGCGGGTTCGCGGTCGTGTGGAAAATCTGTCGACTTCAGTAAAACTTATTTCAGTTTAGCAAAGAAAAACATGTTACCTTCATGTTTTTTTAATTTATTAATTTTTAAGTAAGTGCATTATTTGAAGTTTTTATTTATTAGGTAAGAACAAATTTATTTGTGAAGCAAAGTCTTATAGAATTGACAATAATTTTGTGAAATCAATTCTTGTAATTCTTGCAAGTGCGTAAATTTCGAAGCTTCAATTGGAATTGGCCCAGTATACAGTTTGGAATGGTCTGGCAGTGATTCCAGACGTTTTGGTCGTACAGGTAATTCAGTCCATTCGTCTTGCAAGCACAGTTTGTAGTTAATAATACAAATGGGGGTATACTGAAAAGCAACCACACCGTTACCACAGGGATAGCCAATTTTGGAATTTCCGCGAGTATGTCTCCCCGATTGATTGGGGCGGCCGCTGCCTAAAAGCTGCTGATGCCTAATATCGGGGGGCCGAGATCGAGCAGCTGCCGCCTGTATTTGGAGGTGATGCGGTCGATGGCCATGTATGGGGCCCCCATCTGGGTATATCAGCCTTCAGGCCCCTGCGTCAGGGCATCCGCTCTGATGGAGTACACCATCGCCCTGCTGAGGAGATCTCAGAGGGTGATGGCCGTCGAGGTCAGACGTGGGTATCGCACCATCTCCTACGAGGCGGCGTGCGTATTGGCAGGGTCTCCCTCCTGGGATTTGGAGACCGAGCTCTACGCGTGTATGTACGAGTAGCGTTCGCAACATCGAATCTGAGGGAAGATTCCCCTGCCAAGAGAAGAGCAATGGAAGAACCGTGCTCGACAGTCCCTTATTGGGAGGTGGAGGGAGCGCTGGCTGAACCTAGGGTTGGCCACTCGACTGTTGAGGCTGTCCGACCCGTCCTTAAGGACTGGTTAGGTTGGTGCAAGTTCTTACGGGCCACGGGTCCTTTGGGAAGTGCCTGTGTCGCATTGCTAGAAGAGAACCGACAGCGGAGTGTCATCATTGTAGCTGTGATGAAGATACGGCGCAGCATACGCTCGAGGAGTGCCCAGCTTGGGAGAGCGAGCGTCGTGAACTCGTCGCAGTAGTGGGGTACGACATCTCGCTTCCGTCATTGATCAAGGCCATGGTGGAATGTGAAAGGTCGTGGAATGGGGGGCTAGACTTCTGCGAATGGGTCGTGTCGCTGAAGGAGGCTGCGGAGAGGGAGAGGCAGATTACCTGTACTCTTCCGATCCGCGCCCCGAGAGCTGGACGTAGAAGGAGGGCATATCAAGCCCCTCTCTATCCCCCACAAGAGAGGTCGCGGTGATGGACACGGGGGTGTCGGTTGCCGCCAAAAGACCTCGAGGTGCGCGCGGTGTTTCCGTGCGCCATCCATCACACCGGGATGGGGTCCTCGTGGGATGGCCACCGCTACTGGGACCTCAGACGATTGCAAAAGCGTGCCCGTTGTCCCGACATGAAGGCGCCCGGAGAAACACCGTGTGGTGGTTTAGTCGGTATGGTCTGCTTGCTGCTATGGGTGCAGTTGGTACGTAAGGGACGAGTCAGACATACCTCGTCGAATCTCCCCGGGTTGGCGGGGATGTGTAAGTACATTCCCCACACGTTAATAAAAAATAAATAAAAATAGGGTTCGCCAACTTGACGTTTCTAGCAGTTATATTTTAATATAACACTACCGAACCCAACTTTCGGTGTAATAACATCTAGTTTACCATAGCCACCACCGGAATCGCCGAAGTCATCAACGATTGGACAGTGGCAACAGATGAAATTTCCTGCTCAGATCACAGGAGGATTAGATTCACCTTAATAACTGTAAAACCAGAGTTAAGAACTTACAGAAATCCAAGAAAAGCAGACCAGTCTACATTTAGGCCAAGATTAAACAATGCACTGACCAAAGAATTGCAAATGGGCGCGACTAGTGAGTTTACACAGTCGGAGGTCGAGAAGGCGGTCGGCTCTTTAACTCGCATTCTTATAAGTAGCTACGAGAACTCATGTCCTTTAAAAACAGAAACTAGCAGGATACTGCATAAAAAAGACAGATGGTGAGACCGTGAACCAAGCAAACTAAGAAAAAAAGCTAGGCACCTCTTTAATCTGTCCGACTCAGCAAGCCTCATTCGAGGCAAGTTTCATTCATAAATCTATTGGTATTTTTTGTCCTGATGCCATGCTTGACAGATTAATAGAGCCATGAACACCACTTTGAAAGATGACTAGGAAAATTACAAGAAAGCATGAAATAAGCTTAAAGTAGAAATACAAAGAGCCCAAAATAATTCGTGGAAGAAATACAGTAGCTCTATACAGTCACAGAGCGAAAAAGCACGCTTGAGAAAACTTTTCTCAAAAGATGCTCGGGTAAAACTTGGTACACTCAAGAAACCGGACGGTTCATACACGTCGTCGGATCAAGAGCAATTTGAACTTCTCCTTCAAACTCACTTCCCAGATTGTCATTTAAACAATGAAGGTGAATGGGAAACACAAGCTCTACAAGAACCTAGCAGAGAAGACTGGAACTTTGCTGATTCCATTATTACAGAGGAAGCTCTGATATGGGCTGTAAGTACCTTTCAACCGTTTAAGGCTGCAGGACAAGACGGAATTTTCCCTGCATTGTTACACTGGAGCCTCAATGGGATTAATACATGCCTGATAGCCATATTCAGAGCATGTCTAGCCTGGAAATGCATACCGGAGGCATGGAGAGAAGTAAAGGTAGTGTTTTTACCAAAGCCGGGTAAATCCGATTACACAAATCCAAGAGCTTTTCGGGCAATAAGCTTGAGTTCCTTCATCCCGAAAACTTTGGAAAGATTATCTGACAAATACATTCATAATGGACCACTTATTAATAGACCGGTGCATAAGAACCAACATGCATATCAAACTGGGAAATCCACAGAGACTGCTCTTCACCAAATGGTCCACAAGATTGAATCAGCACTAGAGAATAAGCAGCTTAGTAACCTTTCATGCTTAGTAATCTTTATTGACATAGAAGGAGCGTTGCTAAAACGACCTTCTTAAGCATTGAGGAAGGTCTGAAGAATCAAGTCGTAGACGAAGGAGTGAATAAGTGGATCACAAACATGCTATCCAGTAGGGCAGCAAGTATAGATACATCGAAAGCAACACGCTGTATCGTCACTAAAGACTGTCCACAAGGGGGCGTCTTATCGCCTCTTTTGTGGGTGGTAGTAGCGAACGACCTACTTGAACTTCTAAACAAAAACGGCATATTCACTATAGGATATGCCGATGACTTAGCAATTATGATCTCGAGGCTGTTTGAGGGACTCTATGTGAAAAAATGCAAGGAGCACTACGGATTGTCGAAGGGTGGTGCCACCGTCACAAGTTAACTGTGAACCCACAAAAAACGGAACTAATATTGTTTACCAGGAAAACTAAAGATGTAAAACTCAAACTCCCAAAGTTTTTTGATCACAATTATCTCTAAGTCATGAAGTCAGATATCTTGTAGTCTGGCTAGACAGCAAGCTTTTGTGGGCAAAACATATAAACCACATAACCACCAAAGCTGCAAACATACTATGGCAGTGTAGCAGAGCTGTCGGTAAAGATTGGGGATTAAAACCAAAGGTATGCCTGTGGCTATACACCGTCATAGTACGGCCGGTCCTAACATATGGCTGTGTCGTATGGTGGCCCAGGACAAACCTAACAACTACAACTAAGACACTGCAGAAGATGCAAAGACTAACATGTTCACTGATTAGTGGCTGCTCGAAATCCACACCATCTGCCGCCCTCGATATAACCCTGGGTCTGACCCCGCTGCATCTCCACATTCAACAGGAGGCGATGGCTTCAGCACTCAGGATAGAATCGACAAAACAGTGGAAAAGCGCAGGACAAATTACAAATCACTGTAGAATCTTAGAACATGCAACGAAAGTCGTACTGGAAGCCCGCAAAGGCACCGACAAAATTGCTAACAAATATCTAGAATTCAAGAGGTACAAACTGGTGATCGAACACAAGGATTCCGACGATCCTTCGCTACCCAACAACATCTATAACATTTACACAGACGGTGCAAAAAATAAGACGGGGGTAGGCTGTGGCTACTTTTGCCCAGAACTGAGAATAGAAGAACCTATAGCTCTGAGCAAGACTACCACTGTTATTCAGACAGAAACTATAGGTCTATTGCTAGCAGCTAGAACAGTCTTGGCAAAACTCAGCAAGACAAACTCAGCTGAGGAATACGACTCAGAAGCTGTGAAATTTGCCACAGACAGTGCAGCGACAATAAATGCACTCAGGAAACCTACAACAATATCGAGAGTAGTATCCGAATGCCATACCACACTGCAGACACTTACAAGTACATGGTTATAGTAAAATGGATGAAGAGCCATATCAAGCAAAGGAAATAATAAGGCTGATATTTTGGCAAAAGAAGGAACCAGAAAACAGATCTGCGACGACGTAGTAGCATTCTGCAAACCCACTGCGATGGAGGCTAGGAATCTTCTACGTGTACATATGGAAAAAGAACAACAAATTCTGTGGAACAGGCGAAAAGATTGCAGACAAGCAAAAGTCATGTTCCCATACCTGAATAAGAAAATATCAAACAACTTATTAAAACTACCAAGACAAGACCTACGTCTTATGGTTGGTTTAATAACGGGACACTGCAATTTAAATTACCACCTGCACAAGATTGGAGCTACGGACAGCCCCCTATGCAGAGGTTGTATGCTGGAAGACGAGACTGTAGACCATGTGCTACTGCGATGCAAAGCTACATAAGAAATTAGGAGAAATATAATATTGCATGAGGACCAATCGCAACCAAATAGTAGTGACTCGGTACATCATCTATTACAACTGGACAATATATGCCAGCGACCTAGAGCAGTACTCCGTTACATTAAGGAGTTGGGATGGCTCGGGTAAAGGCTGACGGTGGAAATGCACAATACACCCCAAGCGGGACGACGGGACGCAGAATCTCCATGGAATATTGGATGCGAATTATAGCCTGGAGATTATTTGGTTTTATTGGCTGTACATTATAGGGACTCTCTAGTGTTTAGACTTTAGCTACAACTATAGATAAAATTCGTATAGTTAAAACTCTAGATTACAGTATGTGTAGGTACTGGACATAAATTCGTTTGAAACAATTATTTTTTTGGCAACAAAAGTGTCAAAACACGCCGCTGGTTGCGCTGGCTGTAGGATTTCAGTAATTCACACTATAGTAGATCCAACCGTTTATCCTCTTTTTGACAGCACCAATAGAACGTAACATGACGATGTTACGCAAAAGTTAACTTATAAATGCGAGGTTTTAAAAATATGACAACTGCTTAAATTTGCTCCTTGATCCCGTATAATAATCATCTTTCACAAAATGAGTCCATAAGTGCAGTAGTTTTTTTATAAATTCCATAAAATAACAAACGTTTTTAAAAAATTACGTTCTATGGCTATCAACATAGTGATGTTACGAAGTTACGATTGAGATATCGATATTGTTTATGAACTATTTTTACACGGGTGTTTTCCGTTCTCGGCACATAATATCGGATTTATTTTTATGTAAAACCGTTATATTGATGCGCCTCAGGAAAACATACAGCATTATTTGAAGACGTGTTTATCTCCTGGTGTATATCCAAAAAAGAACAAGGTTATGATGACTATGATGATTACAAGTACAAGTCATACTTGACGAAGCTGTTACCGGTTAAATCTGGGATGGCCAGCGAGCAACACGGAAGGGAGTAGGCATACACAGCGTTTCCCCTCTGTCAAAGTACAAGTCCGCATGGACCATGGAGTTTGATAATATACTGTGGGGTGAGGGCGGGGCTAGATTTGTGAATGGTGCTTTATTTTTTATGTGTTAGTGATTTGGTTGTGTGAGTATGATCGGCAATGGATCGGTACAGGTATGTTTTGTATGTAATAGTGCGGCTTTGCGCTAGTGTGCAACTTCCCCTCCCGCAAGAAATGACAGAAAGATTTGAACAATATTTTTTAGCTAAGGCTACTCCCTTCCGTGTTGCTCGCTGGGGATGGCAGACATTAAAGTCTGCCGTTTGGTACCAGAAAATAGTAAAGTTTGAGCAACCCCAATTCCAATTTAAGCAAACGAAATCTAATCTTTTATTTTTATTTATTTATTAATCAAAATCAGATTCATCGTTGCTGTCACTCGAGCTATTGCCGACATTTATAATTAATTGTTGACTCATATAATCTATCGCCACGTGTTTATCCCAATCTGCCATTATAGTTTCTTGTGTTTTTTGAATTACATTTTGCCAGCTTTCCGCAGTTACTTTCACACATGCATTTTTTAATAAATTTACCATTTTGTTTGCCGTGAATGGGGGTTTTGTGTTATTTCTAGCAGCGTGTCCTTTAACTTGAGCCCATATTAATTCAATGGCATTGTATTGACAATGATAGGGTGGAAGTCTAAGAACCCAATGACCATGTTCTGCAGCTATTTCGTCGATCACATATCGTTTTGGGAAGTGTTTTTTTGTTCGTAATATATTTAGTAATTGTACTTTTAGTAAGGAGTTATCAACATTTTCACCATGTCGTTGAAGCCAGTCAATGATTACTTGTTTTTTGTCGGCCTGGGTCGGCATTTTATCAATTTGGCGTGAGTGATAGGATGCGTTATCCATAATAATAACTGACGGTTCTTCCAATGATTGTACCATTTCCTTAAACCAACTTTCGTAAACCTCAGAATTCATTTCTTCGTGGTACTCAACTGTTTTTTTGGATTTAAAGGCCAACAAAGCATCTGGCATGAATCCTTTCACAGACCCTGCATGGCAAATGATTAGACGTTCTCCTTTTCCCATCGGTACTGAGGTAGTGGAAGCAGCGGTGTCATCAGTCCAGCTCTTAGACACTGTGTGGTTCGCATTCAGCCAAGTTTCGTCAGTGAAAACAACATTTGACCAATCTGTAATTTTTTTGGCTTCGCTCAAAAATTCGCAACGAGCAAAAGCTACGTCGCGACGCTCCATCAATATTTTGCGTTTGTCCGATTTTTTATAAGTAAATCCAATTTCATTCAAGACCTTTACCAATGACGATTTTTGACCTCGGAACAAATCACATTCACGCAAAGAAGCAACAAGTTTTTTAAGTGTTGGAACTTCTTTACGTAAGTAATAGTTATATATATGACGGCGTATAGCGTCTGCGTCAAAGTTGTCAACCGAAGTCACACGACGTGGTTGGCGTTTTTTCTTCGGCGTACGAAGCTTATTCTCCTGCATGCCGCTTGTTCCGTAGGCTTCGGTAGTAATTTTTGTAATCGTAGATGCACTAATACCTAACGCGGCCGCAACGCGCTCTCTCACTTGCGACAATGGTAAAAGCGGGCCGCCATTTTGATACTCTGCTTCAAAGTAATTACGAAGCTTGATCACCATTTCTCTCGTCTGTCCTTTCAGCACTGATCCTTTCGGCATTTTATAGTTCCAATATAAAACTCAGCAAATAATTACTAGCACGGGCGTCTTGTTGCGAGTGACAGTGACAAATACAAAACGGCGGTGGACCATTGAGTTTTACTACCTTGATAAAATACTACTGCTTACCCATAGACAAAAAAATTGGCAGTCATAGGAATTGCCGATAGAAGTGAAAACTTATAACTCAGAATTTGATAGCTTACCTTGGAAACTACACGGGTGTAACCGGACGGCGTGGCCTCGCCATCTGGGCATGGCCATCTAGAAATGCGTCAGCATTTCCCATTGGCTGATGCGTTTCTAGATGGCCATGCCATGACGGCCTGTCCACGCCCTTTCAACATTCCCCATTGGCTGACGTATTTCTAGATGGCCAATAGCCATGGTCATGGCGCCATTCCTAGGACTATTCTCTTTCCGCACAGACTCGATAGAAAAATGAATCGAAATCGTGTCCACTATAATCACTTGGTCACAACACTTTAACTGACAAATTAGATCTGTCAAAAAGAGGATAAACGGTTGGATCTACTATAGTCATAGCCAAAGACGATTATAGCATAACAATATAAATAACAATCATAGCAGGACGACGTTGGATGCAGGCCGCTTCCAACCGGTCCTTTTGGAAAATCATGGCGGAGGCCTATGTTCAGCAGTGGACGTCCTACGGCTGAGATGATGATGATGATGATGATAGCCAAAGACCTTACACTTACTAAAAAAGTAAGTGTAAGGTCTTTGGCCATAGCATAGTGCTATGTGACAATAAGAAAAAGAAGAAGCATGGTGCTATCAATCATCAAACATAACTTTAGATATAGGAAAAACAATTATATGTACTACGTACATCAATATTTTCTATTGTATTCTCCACAGACTAACAGATGATATCTAAAGATAGATGAAAATCACTAATGCAAAGGACGGGACGTTAGCGGGAAGTTTAATTTTTAAGTGCCATCCACTTTGACGGATCATAGTCGTACGCTCTTCTTCCATGTGTGACATTAGTGACGTGGAACGCATTAGTGACGTGGAAATCGAGCGCGCCTTTGAGATTGTTTACCTTACATTTTGAAAGCACTTATGTTTTTTAGATGGCGATTCAAAACATGCATGATTACAATTTCTAATTAAACATTTTCGTTTTGTTATTTAGATAGGTAAATAACAATACATTAATATGCATTTATATATGCAATTGCATAACTGTAAATACGTTATGCTTTTAACGCATGGAACAAATGTTTACATTGATAATAGACGATTTTTGAAGAACATCTGGGCTGATTGGTATCAAGTAATACCTTAATACAAGGGTTCTCAATAGAAGGTTTATTTAAGGAAATTTTACAATAAATTATCAGTTCTTAACTTTAATTTTATAATATCATAACTATATTAAATTAAAATATTCAATAACGATTGCCTTTTTTCTGTAGAGATTATTTGCTTTGTATTATTTATTCGTTAATAGTGCAGTATCTTTGGTGTTTGTACTTGGATCTGCACTGCACTGTATGAATCCTGAATTTGTAAGAGCTTGGTCTTCACATACTCCATAGTCAACTCCGTATTTGAGTTTTCCATTGCAAGTCTCAATGGTTGAACATATTTCGGTAAACCTTGTAGCTTTGATAAAAGTCTGCAGCGGTTTTTTAGACCTTTATCTTCAAAAGCTGACCTTAAAACTTACCATGACTCGTTTGCCATTTTAGCATATCTCACGTGAACCAGGCAACGTAATTATATCATCAAACATATCCTTCTTCGATGATTTTGAAAGGATGACGAATGAGCTAAAACAAGCTGATGCTGTGGTAAGTGAAAAGGAAAAGTTAGATTATATGTTAAAATCACTACCATCAGACTACAGTCACATTGGTGATAAGATTGTAGATATAAAAATGGAAGTCGTGGGCGCCCTACTGGTTTTTCAAACTATCGTGGAAATGTATCACATAAACTTAAAGGGTCATATAATTTTCATAATTCAAATAGAGGAAGAGGAAATTATCAACATCAGTCATCATACGAACGTAAAGGTACGAGTAACAATTTGTATGCTACTGTTGTACATAATACAGCTTTGGATGAAGATAAAGAGAAGTCAAATGGATACCAAATAGAATGGCTCCTTGATAGCGGATGCACTGATCATATAATAAACAGTGACAGATATTTTGACAGTTTTGAAATACTTGAAGAACCTGTGAAAGTCAAAGTTGGTGACAGAAGAATACTAGACGCCACAAAGTTTGGTCACATAACTACTTATTTTAACGTTTATGGTAAACAATCAAAAGTGACAGTAAACAACGTATTTTATGTCAAAGAAATGTATGCAAATTTTTTGAGCTACTCAAAAATTACCGACACTCACTCAATAGTTTCAACAGGACGATTTTCTAAAATATACAGCTCATATGGAATTGTTGCTATTGCTAAAAAATGTTTACATAACAAATTATTATTTGAACGATACCAGATCGGTAATATCAACGAAAAAGCGACAGTCACTTGTTTTTTGCGGGGTTTTTGCAATTCTGGTTTGAAAATTTGATCATAGTCGGCAGATCACTAGGTTAAAGAAGAAAGGCTTTATATAATGAAAAGTTACATGAGAAAACGATCTGAAGTAAATGTGAGTACACAAAATAATATAACGTTAAAAAAGAAACTACATCGAACACATGGTCATGTAAACTTTAAATATCTAGAGACTATGTGCAGAAATGAACTACTGGAAGGAATACCTAAAGAAATTGAACCAGAATACATGAAGTGTGCAATATGTATCGAAAATAAAATGCATAATTTACCATTCCATAACAACAGACGTAAGGTATACTGGACATAGTTCACACAGATCTAAATGGTCCTCACAGAACTGTAGGCTATAAAGGTGAGAAATATTTCTTAAGTTTTATAGATGATTACAGCAAAATAGCAAGACTATACTGTATTAAGTCTAAGGATGAAGTTTATGATTATTTTATGGAGTATGTCAATAAAGTACAGAATCAAACAGGAAAGATGATAAAAGAACTGAGATGCGATAATGGTACAGAATATCTGTACACAAGCGCTTATCAGTTTGCGAGAAAAAAAGGTATTATGATAAAACCCTGTCCTACTTATGTTCATCAATTAAATGGAACTGCTGAGAGATATAACAGATCCTTAATTAACATTTCAAGGTGCCTTTTGACGGATGCAAAACAAGACAGAAAATATTGGTCTGAAATAGTAACAGCTGCTGCTTATTTAATGAACAGAACCTTACATGCAACAACATTTGAAAGAAGAACATCGTATGAGATATTTTTCAAAACGAAACCATCTATTAAAAATCTACGAATGTATGGGAGTATATGTCAGAGTTCCTGATGAGAAAAGGTCGTCGAAATGGGATAAGAAAGCTGAATTAGGAGTTCTACTTGGATATACAGAAGTAGGTTACAAAGTAGTGATAAATAATAGAGTAATTGTTGCAAGACATTGTGATATTATTGAAGAAAACACAAAGTGTATTGGACTTAATGATGAAACTGCGGGAGAAACACAAGAAAATCGAGCAATAGATACAAGTAAAAGAAATGGAAATGACAGATCAACTGAACGAGATAGATGTACTATATCTCTGGAAATGAATGAAGAAGTAAGAAGATTGAATAGACAAATAAATCCACCAGTTAGATTTGCTGAAGAGAAGGGTTATTTTTCAATTTGCGCTTACTATTGTGACGCAATAACCTGAAAATTTCGAAGAGGCAATGACATGTAGTAAAGCAAAAGAATGGAAAGATGCAATGAATCGGGAGATAGACAGCCTTGTTAAGAATGATACTTGGATACTAGTTGACAGACCAAAAAATAAAGACATTATAGATGTGAAGTGGGTTTATAATAAGAAGGCTGAAAATAATTACAAAGCCAGGTTAGTTGCAAAAGGCTATCAACAAATTTATAACGACAATGAAGAAATTTATTCACCGGTTGCTAGGATGATTACGATGAAAGCTTTACTATCTACTATGTGTGTAAAAGGATGGATCATAGAGCAAATGGATGTCGAAACTGCGTTTCTTAATGGAACCATAAGGTCAGAAGTGTATATTTATCCACCTGAAGGATATGATGTTGCACCTAACAAGGTATACAAACTTCAAAAAGCACTGTATGGGTTAAGAGAGAGCCCTCGTGATTGGTATAAATGTTTCAATGATTTTATGACGAGCGTCGAATTTAAACGATCGAATTACGACTACTGTTTATACTATAGAAATATGAATGATGATAGCATGTATGTATGTGTGCCCTGTATAATGCGCCCGTAAGAAGCCAGCTCGAATGTACTGCCACTGTGTGGGCTCCACATGGGACTAAATACAATCTTATGTTGGAACGCATACAAAGTAAATTCACTCGATACTTGTACTTGAGGTTGTATGGAGTTTATCCCTTTTATCCACTGATGTATCCAACCCTGTTCGTATTGGGCATGGTTGGATACAACTAACTGGAAACTAGGAGGGATTTAGCACTCAAATATTATTTGATGAGAGTATTTCGAGGCAGCATGTCGAGTCCTGACATATTGGGGATGATGGGGCTCTGTGTGCCGAATGCGTATGTGGCGCGGCGACGGCGGCCACGTCTGTTTGCGTGCCCCGCGCGAGAACCAATCTACTAGATAAGACGCCTTTAATGCGCGCGTTGCATGAATTAAATCGAGTTGCCGAAAAAATTGATTTACTTGTATGCTCGGTTGCAAAATTTAAACAATCAATGTTATTTCAATTGTGTTATATGAATAAGACGACATTAAGTAGTTTTTTAGATATATAAATATAAATAATATTAAGGTTGACATGCTTACTTACGCTATTGCATTAGGAGAGTCTTGTAATAATAGTAGTTATTCGGTTGTAGTAAATAAATAAATAAATATTGATGATATTTTAATCTGCGGAAAAAATTAAAATACTGTCAATATAGTCAAAACAACATCTGAGTAATCGTTTTCGCATGAAAGACTTAGGAAAAATAGAACAATACTTAGGTATTGATATTCAATATGTACCTAAAGAAAAGAAAATGACACTAAGTCAAGAAAAGTACATAAATAATTTGACTGAGAAGTATAATGTAAAGGATTTCAAGAAATTTGACACGCCAATGGTAATGAATCATAATCTCAAGATTATGATTCATTTATAGGATGTATTTTCATTACTCGATTCAAATCGAGTAATGAAAATACATCTTTGAAATATTGAAATTTGATTGGAGCTTTGGTATATATTGCAATGGGAACACAACCAGATATATCATTCAGAGTTAACTATTTAAGTCGTTTTCTAAAATTCATATGACACTCATTACAGTACAGATACGCATTGCGAGTTCTGAAATATTTGTATTGTACTAGACATTTAAAATTGAACTATAACTTAGACTTTGATGAATGCTTGAACGATTTCGTAGACGCGGCTCTTGCAGCGGATATAAATGACAGGAAGTCAACAACTGGAATTATAATAAGAAATTTTAATAACTTAATAATGTGGAAATCACAAAAGCAAAAGATTGTTTCAAGGGTATCTACTCACGCAGAGTATGACGCTATAGCTGATTGCGTGGATGAAATTCTACCTATATTAGGTGTACTTAAAGATTTAGGCGTAGAATTTAAAAAGCCGGTAAATATTTTTGAAGATAATACTGGTGCTAACAGTTTAGCTAAAAACGGAAGGTTTTGTGAAAATTCAAAACATATTGACATAAGCTATCACTTCGTACACGTTTATGAGAAGAAAGGTATAATCAATGTCAAGAAGATTGACACTGCAGACCAGTTAGCAGATGTTCTAACAAAATCGTTACGTAAAGCTAAGTTTGACGCCTCAGAGATTTACTATGTGTTAAATAGAAGAGTGGATGTTTCGGACAATTGAAATTGTTAATTTTTATGTGGACTTGGTTTTAGTTTGATTTCTTTATTAATAAAGAAATCAAACTAAAACCAAGTGTTGTTTTTCTATAAAAGCAAGGGGGTGTATTAAGGAATTGATTTCATATAGAAACCTCCTTTACGTACTCTATGTAACAAATGTCAGTCTATCGTCGAACGTCTAATGAAAATAATGTATTGTGTAAATATCCATTTCTAATTAAATATAATATAAATTCACGGATCTCATTGTTATTTAACAGTTGCACAACATTTGTGTATAAACATAAATCATAGGAATAGAAACATGATTATTAAATACAGTAATTTAGCTCATAATAATTTTCACCGTCCGTCAATCAAGGACAACTTTCAAACAAATGATGATTAGACAACGTTATAAGATTACGCAAACTCATTGCTCTAATAGAAATGAAGAGAACGAAGCCTACGTTTAATAGAACATAGATAACTGTGGTGAATAATGCGTGGTGGCACAACCATAGACAACATCTTTCTTAGGCCCACCGCCCACAGGACAGTAAGGAAGTGAAACCCCCGCCCGCCCGTGGTTGGTAGGTATTCTCTTTGCAATCCTTCTGTTGGGTTTTGATTTTGACGGAAATTGACGGTCTCTTCTCCATAGAGAAAATTGTATATACGGAAAATATTCTCTTTGTTGACGGTGTTAAAATTTCTGTGTAAATCTGTAATTTGTATATATAATATAATAATAATGAATTTCGCGGGGAAAGTCGTGATTATTACCGGTGCTAGTTCTGGCATTGGCGCTGCTACAGCTATTTTCCTATCTAAACTGGGCGCTAAGCTATCGTTAATCGGAAGAAACGTCGAGAATCTCCAGAAAGTGAGCAAAGACTGTGAGAAATCTACTCCCACGTTCATCGTGCCCGCTGACCTGACTAAGGAAGCCGATATTGAGAAGATTGTTAAGAATACGGTAGATCATTACGGCCAGCTAGATGTTCTCGTCAACAACGCCGGTATTATTGAAACCGGCACAATTGAAAACACTACTTTGGCTCAGTACGATCGTCTGATGAACACTAATGTTCGTTCTATCTACTACCTAACTATGCTAGCTACTCCCCACCTCATTAAAAGTAAAGGTAACATTGTCAATGTCTCCAGTGTCAATGGAATCAGGTCATTTCCGGGCGTTTTAGCTTATAATGTGTCAAAGGCAGCAGTAGACCAGTTCACAAGATGTGTGGCATTAGAGTTGGCACCTAAAGGAGTAAGAGTTAACTGTGTCAATCCAGGAGTCATTCTTACTGAGCTTCAGCGACGGGGAGGTTTGAATGAAGAACAATATAAGGCTTTCCTGGAGAGATCTAAAGAGACTCATGCATTGGGTCGTCCTGGGAAACCAGAAGAAGTAGCTGCAACTATTGCTTTCCTTGCGAGTGAGTTGGCTAGCAACATCACTGGGGCAAGCTTGCCAGTTGATGGTGGCCGCCATGCAATGTGCCCACGCTAAATATGTCAGTACTAATATGACATTTTGCCATACATAATTATAATTTAAGTAAAAGTGCCTTAATCTTTAAAGTTCCATAATATTAGATATGCTGGGTTATTCTTATTCACTCAGAAACTATTCGGAGACAGAAACGGTCTATCCGTCTCTGTCATCTACATTCAGGATGACAGGATATGCCGTTTCTGTCTCTGAATCGTTTCCGAGTGAATATATAATATATATATATATAATATTAGAATAACAGGCCAGGTGCAGTTACTATTCTAGGCTGAATTATTCATTTTATTAGGTATAAATAGGTTTGGTAAGGTTGTAACAAATTACAACTCTGTCTCACATATCAAGGTCTATATAATAAGGCATAGGATATCATCTTCCAACAAACAAATATCAAGTTCTAGGTTCGAACATGATTCTGCTGGTTGTATTTTATATGAATATTTAAAAAGCTATAACTGTTAATATTGTTGATATTGTAAATCATACCTTTTTTGTATACACCAAAGTTTGTTATATTTTAAATAAAAATACTTCTTAAAACATTACAAACTATTTATTTAAATGATATTCTTATACTAATATCAACAGGCACCTTATCACCTACTTATATAATTATCACAATAGCTAATTTCTACAAAATATTGAACTGCTTACAATCAAATGATCAAATGATGAAAATAACAATACAGTCTTATTCTCAACAAAAACAGATATAATTTTGTTCCTACGGAATGGCAGGAACGATACTAGGATGTTAAATATTAGGCATACGGCATACTGGGACACAACATCACTCATTACTCTCATATTATTAAGTTACGTTAATTATATTTTTATGAATGTATTATGGTTCTACTTCAAGAAACAATCAGTAGAGTTGTGGTACAGGAGGTTGCATAAAATTGAATTGGTTAAAAATCTCATGTCACAAGCCTGCCAATTTCATTATCTATTAATAATAATCCTTGATACTATATATATATATATATATATATATATATATCTGTGATATATATATATATATATATATATATATATATATATATATCACATGGACAGTTTTGTCACATTCATGTTATTCTTTCTGGTAGTGTATAGCTTCTTTTTGTATTTTCAATATGAAGCACATTTTTGTCCGAGCGAGCGAAGAGTCTCTGCATCAACTGGCCAAATTGACTATCACCTGATTGTATGTTTGTTCGGTTGTACGTTGGTCTTTTTGCATTTTTCAGCCAATCTTGACGAAACTTGGTATGCATGTTCTACTCGTACTTTTCTAAGGTAGGCATACTTTTCCTATAAAAGGGAGAAAGTATGCTGCGGAGCTATTTACCAACCGATTTTTGATAAACTTTGGTATGCACCGGAATTTCCAATGTGAGTATAATTGGTCTAGTGGTTTCCAGGATAATAGTTTGTGAAGTATTGCGACACATTGCCGCTGATAACGATTGCCGAACTATTACTTTTAAAACATGTACATACTGAGCTTATTATTCTGCACCTATAATATATGTTTCACCTAGATAGGGAATGGCTTATCTAAATTGTTTTTATTTTTACTTTGGGTGACTATTGTACAATCTATAGTAATTATTATTTACATTATCTTTAACACCAATCCATTACACATAATATCTGAATGTCAAAACTATTAAATGTATGGACAAATATATGTCCAGGTTCTTTAATGTTACATATTTAAAGATAATGCAAAGAAATTTTATAATTATAATAAAGAATACCCCAATAACTGCAAAATATTATGTTTCCGGCTCTAGCTTAAACATACCAACCTTAAGAAAACTAAGAGTGTGTTTAGGGTGATGGTGAACTTGTACTAGACTAGTGTGGGTGCAACCAAACCGACGTGTTTTGCCAAATCGATACTAGAAATGCTAATGTAACGTCACGCTCAAATAACGAGTTTAAAAGCTGGTTGTGCAACATTGAGAACTGGTTATGGATCAAGGTTTCAGTAGCTGGTTGGCGGGAACGGCCGCGAATAGTTTGCTGGCTTCTTCCACGCACGCTTTGATGACTTGTTGGAAGGCGGCCGGCGCGATGTCTCGTATCACAGCCTCCCAGTGTGTGTTGATCACGGTGTGCAGGGTCTCATCTGCCAATCAAATATATTACATGAACAAATACCTCATTACATGATAGCGTCAAAGCGTCTTTGCTTTAACTGACCAAATTGACTTTTATCTGTCCGTATGTTTGTTAGGTTGTATGTTGGTCCTCCTGTACAGGTCGATCGGTTATTCAACCAATCTTTTGATGAAACTTAGTATGCATGTTCTATTTAAATTATAATTTTATAGTCGTCGGTGATATTGAGTGGGGGGAGGTACTTTTTTTTAGAAGGTACTTTACTATTCTAATGAATTTTTCTAATTGTTAGTATTTTGCTTTTAGATTATAAGTAATAAGTTGATCACGGAATTAAATGACTGCATCCTGTTTACGCTTAGAACAAAAGATTTATTAATGAAACTAATATCGCTGGCTACATGAGGGCTAAACATAAAGACTCCTAGATGATCTTGTTACGTTTTAATATATTGTATGACGATTACTTTCGTAATGGGAATGGTTTAAAGATATTAATTAGTTATTTATAGTGAAACAAAACAATTGATAACGTATCAGTGGAATTATGTAAGTGCGGCAAAATGTGATGCAATTTGTATTTTCGTTCAGTTTGTATAGGTACCTACCTACGTACGATAAGATAAATGAGACTATTGAGAGAGAAAACAGATTGGGACTGATCACTCCAGGATCTACCTACTCGTGTATTACCATGTCAAAGTGTAGCGTGTCTTGCCCTACTGATACCATTATTATGGACTCTTTTGTAAGGCAACACACTGGAGCTAAAATAAACGAACATTTGTTACATACAGAAATTGGCGATAAAATTTTTGTTAAAAGACAAGCCCGCTGAGTTTTGCCGGATCTTCTCAGACGTGGTCGCGTTCCGATCCGGTTGTAGATTTAAGAAATAACAAATGTAATATGACAATTTGTTAGTGCCCCGTAGGCCTGTACAGAATAAATTATTTCATTTCGTTTCATTGAAGCTGAATATAAAGGTTAATAAACACGTAAGTGTTTTAAACTGTGCAAGAATTTTAGAAACAGGATATTTACCATGTCTTATGTATTGTACCAGTTTACTCGTGAACATGGCGCATGCAACTGTGCCGAAATATGAGCTCACAATAAATACATGGTAAACATCCCGTTTTTAAAGTTAATTCTTACGTAAGCATTGCAGATGTAAATCAAGAAATCTGTAAAGCAGTTGAAATCGAGTTAGTAACATGAGTAACCCCATTTATCCCAAATCCCGTTATAGCATCATGCTCAAAGTCCCACCATTCACGACTGCGGGAGTAGTTCCCTCGCTGGTATCGCTCCGAAGAACTGGTTGACCTGGTCCACACACTTCTGGATGATCTGCTTGATGGCTCCAGGGGCTATCTCCGACATTATGATCTGCCAGTTCTCGTTGGTGAATCTTTCAGTGGTTGCGGCTGGAAGAATAAGGTTATGCTTATCTAGGTGCGGTGCTGGTGGTGGGTGCCGAGGGTAAGGTCAGGTCAAGGTCATTTATGGGGTATTCTATTAATCTACCTATCTATCCACAGCTTTCTTTACTACAGATAGAAATTTAACATAACGTCTATACAAATAAGTGTCAAATATCTATCTCTAGTAAGGTAAACCGGCGATAGTTTATTGGCACGGGCCGTTAGTCGAGGTCATACCGATTTGTATCAGAGTAGAAAAGGTGCGACATGTATTTGAGAAACAACTGACATTTCTACGTTATCATGAAAGCATTGACCTGAAATTCTTAAGTGTAATATAATGAAGCTGTTTGTTTACGTTGCGAATTGCTATTACTTTATGGAAGGCGTTAGTGATCAATGAGTTTCACTACCACGTGCAAAAACAATATCTTAGAATAGTTTCTACTATTGAAACCAAGTACGTGCGGTAAATGTAAGCCGTGTAATTGAAGCCATTTACGGCTCACATTGCTAGCGCCGTCGGTACAGCAGTATACGTTTTTTAAATAAAAATAAATACAGCTAGATCTTTGTACTATATTTTTTTTATTTTTAAGTACTGTTAACTTTCTATGGAACACATTTTCGACAATCAAGCACCGAAGTTATACGGGAAAACATTTCCCCAGAGGATATAGGTACCTAATGTTTGCGTCTGTTTGCTTGACAAGGCAAGTAAACACAGCACACGTAGCAGATTCGTAGCTGCATTTTTAATTGAAGTTGTTTGAAAACCTATACTATAGGTAACTAGTTATTCTAAGAACAATACAATACATTCACAATATGTATTCAGCGTCCCGGGCGCATTAGGCGTATAGAAGGCATCTACCCACTTAACAGTGTAACGACACTGTTATGCCTGCTAACCTGGGGCGGAAGTCTAGATGTTACGTGTAAGCTACCGTTACCTGTGGGTCTAGCACAAATAACTGCGTAAGTGTAATTTAACGTATCGTACACGTGAAACTGTACAAACTGTCATTTATCCAGGGCAACTGTGACACAGATAACTCATAGTTTGTACGACAAAGCGTGACGCGTTGGTGTTTACGATACGATACGAATACTTTTTCCAATTGTTTGTGCTACGGTCTCTGCGCCCTAACGACAGTCGTCAAATAGCCACAGACTAGGATTTTACGTTAGCGCAACCCGTTACGAGGATGTCCGCAGCTGAGATAAATTTCCAATCTGTGACGACTGACTGATCGATGTCGGTTGTAAAGATATCTATGTAGACTTCCACCCCTGATCAAATCCGTACTAAAATTAATGGCATTTTTATAATTTTATCCTGTTAAAAGTATATTAGTTACGCGATACTTAATTTAAATATCATTTTTGTGCGTAAAAAGTACATATGTACATATATGGATATCATGTTAAAACTTATGCTCAAAGTATGGTTGAGGCGACGGGTGACCGAAATGCTGGTGCCTAGCCGTAGCCTACATTGGCCAAAAAGTTAGCATTGCTGACAATAGCCTAACAATACTGCCAGCATTTTTGCCACTTTTCCCCCTATCATGTGGTTTATAGATATTTTTTATTCCTTTTATTGTTCTTCTTAAAGTGCCTCTCCAACTAGTGGAGGTTGGCGATCAGCGTGGCACAGTCCTTCTTGTTTCTGGTTCGGCGGAACAACTCAGACGCCCCTGATATTTCAGTCCACTCCCGGATATTCCGCAACCACGACTTTTTCCTTCTCCCCACCTTTCTTTTTCCAGCAATTTTACCCATGATTATCAATTGCAGAAGGTCATATCGCTGATGACGGAGGACATGACCAACGTAAGAGATTTTACGTATCTGAACCGTAAGCATGAGGTTGCGTTTTGGCCCACCCATTGAAGAATACGCACATTGGTCACCCTCTGAGTCCAGCTAATGGACAGCATGCGTCTATATGTCCACATCTCAAAAGCCTCCTTTAATCTCAAAACTCCTTTTATGATTCTGTAAATGTTTGTATCATTATATAACGTCTGAATAATAAAACTCCTTATCTCAAAACTTGACATAGGCACTGTGTGTTCAACCCCATGGATCAAACTAACTCATCGTTGAAATAAAAATAAGGAAGATATTTGAGACTTTAAAATCTGACAATGCTTAACCCTTCCAATCTATCAGCTGAATTCCGTGCGAGCACGCTTGTATTGTCTATAAATCTATGGTATTGCTAAATTGACGTTGATATTTAAAAGTAAGTATTATAGTATATATACAGATCACGCCAAAACTTGCGAAACCACAAAATGGACAACATTTACAGCTACTAAGTATACATCTTAAAGATTAAGGGCCTTACTTATAAACGCTGCTTAACTTTAAATGACGTTATTTAGTACTGCGCACCGGAAAGCTTTTCTGCGCCATACTACGTGACGTTATTTAAATTTAAGCAGCGTTTATAAGTAAGGCCGTAAATTTTCACTTTTGCCTTGTACTACTGCATATTATATTTACATGGTGTATGGTACATGGTATGGTTTAAATGCTTTTACGTCTATTGCATTCAAAAATGGTACAGTACAGCCGGGCTACGAGTGTAGCATGCTTGGGTCTAAGTACAATTCTAAAATTGTATACAACTACCCTCAAATACGAAACTAGTTCTTACCAAGTTCCTTGTTCCCGTTGAAGAGATTGTTGAACTTGAACATGGCGCGGTCCATCTTGTAGTGATCCTTGTAGCTGGTCACCACCCAGTGTCCCTCGCGCGTCTCGAAATCGTACTTGATCACGATGTTCAGGTTCGCTGGAGGAGGAATTGGCATTTCAAAAACTTGATGGTCTAGTATTTTATACACAATTCACATTTACATGTTATGTTATTTTAACTAGATTTTCGACGACCAGTGGATTTATTCTTACCGTGGGCATTAGCTTTCTCGAAGGTATCATAGTGTTGGTATCCACATACCGTTGGTAGGTGGTAGTGGTAGGCCACTTCCTGGAGCCTGCGCCTGCTAGCTACCGCCCTCAACACCTCTTGGAAATAAAGCTATTGCTAAGCACCGGTGTGTTCTAGCAGTTATTTCTCTCATTTTCAATTTTCGAACTTGCTTGTATTTTGCGAAAAATTAATAGATAGATCCTCAGCAAGATTTAAGTTTTGAAACTGACATGGTCACTACTGCAATATTTAATTTTAGAAACGGGATATTTACCATGTATATTGCAGTCTACTCGTTAACATGGCGCATGAAACTGTGCCGAAATATCGAGAGCTCACAATAAATACAATACATGGTAAATCTCCCGTTTCTAACGTTAATTCTTGCATTAGTGACCATGTCAGTTTCAAAACTTTAATCCTTTGTGGCAGCAGCTCCTTAAGTGGGCAATAAATAAAAGTGATGGCATCTCTAACTTGTTACAGGTCATAATTTATCGCATCGCTTAGTTCGTAAAAACGTTCCAAAAGATATATACCTACACGATAGTTGATTGATTCTACAAAATCTCTCGACATACTTAACCCAGCTATAAAGTTGGTAAAGATTATGGTTAAAGGCAAATACTCACTAATTTTGATCCTAGCCTGTCCATTTCCCCTGATGGGCAGGATAAGCACCTGACCGTTCATGTCGTAGTGAGCCTTCAGGGTGACGTTGGCTGTGAAGTCCAAGGTCGCTTTACCCTTGGCCGGGCTTATCCTGCAGGACAAATAGAGGATTTTACAACTTATGTACACACGGCAATTACTGGTTACACGTAATGGTATACAGAGAGTTCACTGCCTAATTGACATTTGGTGCATTTCACCGTCCCTTGTGAGAACCGGAGCGTGTGTGTCCCCGGTTTGATCCCCGTAGATGTCAAACATTTGTGTGACACATGAAAATTCAGCTATTCCTTTTTTTATTGCCGAAAGTAGGCAGACATGCAGGGGGCCCACCTGATGGAAAGTGGTTACCGTGGCCTATAGACGTTTGCAACACCCAAAGGCGTTGCCAACGCGCTGCCGACTTCTAAAAGGAATAGAAGTGTGAGGTGGGATGGGAGAGGGAGAAGGGTTTGGGCCTCTGGAAGACCCAAAACCGACTGAAACGCAATATGTTTACTTCACGTCGGTGTTATGTGGGAGTGTGGTACTTCCCCGGTCGTGTAACCCATAGCCCATAGGGTTACAGCGTGGCACTACCACCAAATATTCATAGCAATACAACAAAACAGCTAATATACATAGGTACTTATCGGGTAGTAACTAATATGAAATTGTATTGCCGCGAACCAGCCCCAACTCAACATTAAGCTGGCTGCGGTCAACATGCGCTGGTCTTCCGTTGAGAATAGTGGTGACATCACGAGCTGCAGGTAGGGTAGGTACTGAAGAGCTTAAAAATAGGTACTGTTAGGTACGTAGACAAAATATGTATGTAAAACACCTGGCCAGGTCCTCAAGGCATTTAGGGAAACCATTCATAGAAAGGATAAATAAACCATTAATGTCGTGGATTAATAAAACTTACTTGTAAGAGTTAACCTTGAACCCTCTTAGGCCAGTCACGACAGTATCCGTAAATACGATCTTGAGCGCCGGATTGTCTACATTGACGGTGCCCAGCTGCACAGGGTCCAAGGGTGCGACGCCCAGTTCTGGGATACCGTCGGCAAACTGCGGCCCGGCTGCTGTGATCACCTTCTCCACGCACTGGTTCAGGTTCGGATCTGACGCGGAGCACGGAGTGATGAATGACGCTGTGGGGAATACATATCCTGTTACTGATGCGGATTATTATCTTTGCAAAAGAATTGGTTATGCGAATCGGGGCTTAAGACAATAGATTTCCATTATTATTTATATGTTATCTATAGATAACTATCTAAGAAATATCAAATAACGGGACGTGTCCCTCACAGGTTTTAGGCGTAGCCAGGGATTTGTTATGATATATAGTATAGGTCAGGTTAATACAAAATTAGTTTTTTTAAGTATATCTTCTATCTCTACCCATTTCTACATCAATGTCAGCTGACTGTGACGTGATTTTAAAAGGGTATTGATGCTACGAATAATAATAAGTCAGGAAGCATAATTCAGTACAAATTCTACACAAAAAGTGGTCCTTCAAACAAAAGCGCCATATGATTCCAAATACGAATTACTTCCGAGGTTACAAATAGACATCTTCGGTGATTGGTTTCAATTCAGAAGGAAAGCAGGGATTGGATCACGCGCGCGCTGCAACGTCTACTATGACAACTGAGTCGTAGTGGCGTGGACGATGTAATGCAACAAGTGAATTGGACCAAGTCAGTAATATAAACAATGTTTTTATTTGTTTTTTTTTATCGGTAACTTTTTTAAATTCAGTGAATTTTATGTCCCGCCAAATGATTAATTTGTTAAGTTTTCGTCTAGAAGTAATTAGAAGAGACTCTTTCTTCGCAATGTAGTGAAGTGAGATAATAAAATTATCGCATATTCATTTTACCAAAAATATATTTAACTAGCTGGTGTCCGCGACTACGTCTGCGCAGGGTTAGCACTTCGAGTAGCTTATTATCTTCTCCAAGGCCTCACCCTGACCAAACCTCCATCTATCATTATACCAAAATATCATAAAATATGTACATGGTCAAACGCAATTGTTATAATAGAAATCCAAGAGAAAATGTAATGTGTATCAATCAGTAAAAACTAATAATAAAAGACAGGACTTATGAGTACATACAAATATAAAATTAATCACCATTAAAAAAAACTGTCATTACATTTCATCACCCTTGACGGTATTTGTGTTACATTTCATCCCCCTTGAGTCTAGTGTATCGAGCTGTCAAAATCATTGCGTGCTTTTGACTTGAGGTACGTTCGTTTAGCAATGAGGGCATTGGTGACGTTGCAATTGTTGGCTCTTTTGTTAAAGCGTTCGTAAAGCTCAAAATCGTTATTATTGCCGCTATTCCCTCACTCTACTCGAACGCTAAACCATGCATAAGACCTGAAATCGCACGATTGTGCTGTCAAATAGATAGTTGTCAAAAAACGATCAAAAACCACCGCAGCTCCGGACGTGGGTTGATTAATTTTACTTTTCGGTGGCATAAATAACTCTTTTTTAGCTTTGCGAATGGTGAACAAAAAGAGCCGTAAACGACATTTTCACCCACAAATTCCCAATTCGAACGCCATATTGAGCGTTTTTAGCATTATTTTCGTCAACTTGGGGCTATTTGAACGCACTATATAATCTATCAGAAACTGTCACAACTTTGACAGAACTCTATTGACAGAAAGTAAGTGATCACTATGATCTTGGCGTCGGCGGAAATCTTGTTATTTTGTCTATGCTATACCCAAAAATATTAGGCCGTTTCACCCGCGTGGTGATAGGTGATAATGATGATGAAAATTAGCCTATGTGCTATTCCAGACTATAATCTATCTCTGTGACAAATTTCAATCAGATCCGTTCAGCCGTTCTGCCGTTATTCAGTAACAAACATTCATTAAAATCATCCATCCCTCCATCCATCCAAACTTTCACATCATTTATGTTATTAGTGGGATGTAAGTAGGAAGTAGGATAGGATATTCGTTATTTGCCTGGTGGACGTTTTTCAGTGGTCGCAGAATACCTTCATTATCAATTATTTTAGAAAAGCATTGTGTTGATATTACTGACAGATTTATGAGCAACTCAAGTAAACCACTTCAAAATTTGCAGAGGGTGAATTTTCATTAGCTTGAAAAATTAAACGTACTTACGTACTTAATTCAACCAAAAAATTAACAATTTTTTTAATGCTATATTATGCAACTGTAGGTAATCGGTTATTACTGTTAATTGTTCATTTTCCATAGTATTTTTTAGAGATGTTGATGTTTTTTTCGGGACGAATCATCAGCGTAAAAATGCTTTATATAAGATTTGATATACATAATAACATAACAAAAAAAACAGTAGGTACTAACTGTACAAACTGGGAGGATCTGCAGTTTTGTGTAACATGGTACATACACAATTTCTTTCAATTTTTTTCAAGACATTGCTGTTACATTTCAATATTCAGTAATGTAAAAAATAAAACTTGGCTAAAACTAAATAAGCAAAAGATATTGCTGTTACATTTCAATATTCAGTTCTGTAAAAAATAAAACTTAGCTAAAACTAAATAAGCAAAAGACATTGCTGTTACATTTCAATATTCAGTTCTGTAAAAAATAAAACTTAGCTAAAACTAAATAAGCAAAAGACATTGCTGTTACATTTCAATATTCAGTTCTGTAAAAAAATAAAAATTAGCTAAAACTAAATAAGCAAAAGACATTGCTGTTACATTTCAATATTCAGTTCTGTAAAAAAATATACATTAAACAAAAATAGACTGACTTTATTTTGCATAGTATTGACCATCTCGGTTTGTATACGTATTTGTACATCTTTGAATATCATTATAATTTTGCTACTACTTACTAATAAAAGTGATTCCTGGATATTTAAATCTTGTATGGATCCTGCACCACTTCACAACACATGCTGGCATGATTGATTCACAGCTGTAGATCACAATGATAAAAATTAAAATGTATGCGAAGATTTCACGTGTGCTCGCTTGCAAGAAAAATGTCCGACTGATGGCGTACTGAACACGACTTTTAAGCCCCGCCTACTCGAACACGACTTTTGTTGGGTCATTTTTTTAACGCAGTTACTGCTCCTGACTTATTATTATTCGTAGTATTGATGTGATCGAAATGATCGCTTGACGGGACTTAATAATCTTAAATCTATATAAAATCATGAAACGTTGTTTTTGTGTTTTCCTCAGCATTCGCTTTATAAAGAGTAGGAACATCAGTGAATGAGAGAGAGAGTGTGTATTGTTTAGGTTCATCTACACACTGAAATGACGCAATAGATATTGATGAAATTAGGAATGGAAAAATGATTTTTATGATGATTAGAGACAACACTGTCAAAACGTGCGCGCGTAAGCATTTAGTGAAAAGCTGTTAATGTGGGATTACAAATAGACACTTCAATTTTATTTATCTGCATAAATATATATATACGGCCTTATAAACGCTATTTAAATTTCAATAAGGTCATTTAGTACGGCGCAGGTCAATTTTGCTGTGCGCAGTACCTACTAAGTAACGTCATCATTAAAAGTTGCAGAGTTTATAAGTAAGGCCTTGCGACTCTGAACCTTGTTGATAAATTGAGCAAGTACATATTAAGTATCTATAAATGTAATAAGTATTTACAATGCTGATTGATTAACTAAATAAATATGCACCTTTAATTATTTGAATGCAACGAGGTGCAAATAGTTTGCAGTGTAAATATAAACACACACAAAGGCGCTTGTTTGCTTATTATTTATTAAATGGAAAACCACAGTTCTTAGTATCGCAAAAGTGGCTAAAGCAATGATAAATAATAGGTATAAATAACTCGTAACACAATAAATGGGTACCTAATGATATATTAAAGCATGTAAGTAAATATTAAATTAAGTTATATTGCCACGGAACTGAATGTACGAGCAAAGTACTTAGCCCACGCGGCCCCCAGTAAGTAGAACATCATCGCGATAAATAGGTGATAAAAGTGGGAAGATGCGGTGGGTGGGGGCGGAGGACGCTTGCCGGCAATTATTACGTGAGTGCCGGTAGAGCGGTGTTGCGTAGGTTTTGTGGCGATGTTGAAATTCCTACACGCGTCTCGCACCAAACCTGCGTGAATCAACGCTAGTAGGGAAGACGTTCTACTTATAGATATTTACTTACTTTGGTACGAGTAAGCTAATTTTTATGTAAGTATAGCGAAATTGCAAGTAGCATAATGCACTTAGGTACATCTTGTGCGACATTCGATAATCAAATTAAGGTTAAACGTATTTAAAAGTTCACTAAGTCTTCATCACCTTCAAAATAAAAGACAGAAATAAAGCAATGATATAATTTTGTTTAGCGTTAAATGTATTTAGTGAGTGTGTAGGAAAGTGAGCCAAAGTAAGTAAAACTCTATAAGTATGTAATCCATGGCAATCTTCGATCGATCTTATTTGTTAGTAGACTAGATACCTACTTACGCAACAGAAATCAATTATACTTAAAAATATAAATTTGACTTTTGATTTGATGCGCGTGAATCGCATGACGCGCCAACCCCGATGTCCCCGCTTGCTCTGCCGGCAGGCGTCCCCGCCCCCACCGCACCGCCTCTTCCCACTTTTATCGCCCATTTATCGCGATGACGTTCTACTTACTCGGGGCCGCGCGCTCCATCTACTTTGCTTAACGTAACTTTTGTTACGTCAAAATCTTAATTATGCGAACCAAAGTTCAATAAGTACGACAATGTACAATTTCATCCTTTATGATCAGAATGCCTACACAACACAATATTTGTTTGAATTGAATAGGCTCCGAAACTACTGAACCGATTTGTAAAATTATTTCACCGTTAGAATCCTACATTATATTATCCCTGATGAACATAGAACATATTTTGATTCATCATCATTATCAACGATCACCGCATGGGTGAAACCGCGGAGCGCAGCTAGTCAATTATAAAACAAGAAATGAAACTAAAAATTTATTCACCCGACTACGGAAATAAAGCCCTCACATTAAGGCCATTGAGTTAGAATCCTAAATCAGGAAGAATTAAACTTTACTTAACTCATTAAAAGGAAGAAGATAAGATAATATAAGATAGTCATTTATTTGCAGAAAACATGAGTTTTATACACACACATAGTTTGTATAAAGATGTAGTTTGTCATAACATTAAAGCTCGTCATGTGTTGCCCATACGAGTATAGACGTACAAATGTGTTGAGAGATGGCAAATAAAACAATACAAGAAAATTAATCTATAAATACAAGTCAAATAATAGTTGAATAATTAAATATTAATTAATACATTGACAAATTATTGACAGGAAGTAAAAACAGTCATAATTAATAGAATAGTGTCATTTCAATTCATGGAATGTCATAATTTCACAAATACTAGGTGCTCAGTTAACATTCTTATCAGCTAAAAAATCACTTACACTATAATAACATTTTGTCAGTAATGTTTTTTTGTCATTTCAATTCATGGAATGTCATAATTTCACAAATACTAGGTGCTCAGTTAACATTCTTATCAGCTAAAAAATCACTTACACTATAATAACATTTTGTCAGTAATGTTCTTTTTTAAGTTTAGTTTTAAATAAATTTGTATAAAAAGGATTCTAACTCAATGATTAAGGCGCATAAAATCTGCCACTCAGAGACTTATTATAGATCTGTGGTCACAGTGTTGTTTGAGTTTACTTTACTTTCGCAACTTTTCAACGACTAGGTCAATGTTGCCAGGTCACGTGTAAAATATTTATATGGACCGGTTTAACACGTGCACGGCTGTTCGATTGACGGTGCAACTGCAGCGTAATTCTACTACAATTAGACCGTCTGACTGTTAAGGCGGGTTTTTGTTTATGTGAGTGATGGCAACACAGGAGGATTGCGTGTTTAATGATGATCGCATCGCCTTCTGTAGGTCTACCACGAGTTTACAACATTGATACCAATTGAAGCTCGATATCGACTGCCGCAAAAAAAAATATGAAAAAAAGAACAGTGCCACCTCATGGTCAATTGTAGAACTACAATTGACAGAGAGAACGCCAATCACAAGCTTAATAGGTAGGCAAGATCGAGTATCGACTATAGATGACATTTATGTTGTAGACAGGCCCGTTGGTCTAATGGTTAGTGACCCTGACTGCTATGCCGGAGGTCGTGGGTTCGATTCCCACTCAGGACAAATGTTTGTGTAATGAGCACGATCATTTGTTCTGTGTCTGGGTGTAAATTATCTATAATATTTATGTATTTAGAAATATACAAGTATGTTTATCAGTTGTCTAGTACCCATTACACAAGCTCTGCTTAGCTTGGGACTAGATGGCGTAGTGTGATAGTTGTGGAATATTTATTATTTATTTATTATTTTATGTTGCCAACTCATGGTGCTCTACCTACTGATAGGCATATATCAATAAATCTTTATGATTACCTACTTTGCTTACCAGGAGGTAACGTAACTTCTTAGGCATTGATAACCTTATTTCTTTTTGAAAAGTGTTCAGTTAATTAGAAAATAAAAAAACGGGATTAAAAACCCCACTGACAGTTGCTTCATTTCAATGTGAGTTTTTCCTTTGACTGTACCTACTTTACTATAAAGTAAGTACTTACTAGGTACTATTATTAGGTTATGTAGGTATTTATATATACTTATATATAAATCGATAATGGTAGTAATTCGCTTGTTCAGAACACCAAACTAAACTAGCGAACTAAATCTATTTTTTTGTAAATCATGGTAGTTCTTATTCTGTTCATGCTTAAGTCCTTATTCGTATAACGCTTGCAGTGACAATTCTTAAATTTGCCGTTTCTGTTTAATTGTGGGTATGTTTAGTGCAAATTTAATCGTCGTATAAGTTCGTGCTCTCTAAACTAAACCAAACTCATATAAAACTACCCACATTTGAATAGAATAATCATATCTTTAGAATTATCATTCTAAGTGTTACACGAATGTGGATCTTAGTTTTAACTTAATAAGAACTACCATAGTTTAGAGAATTTTAGTTAAGTGTACGCACAAGCGAATCAGTACCATTGTCTACGTAATTATTAATTTAATTAGGTAAGTATTACACTAGTTAAAGGTAGAGTAATAACATGACCTGATTATAAACCAAAAGACAATTAACGTGCCGGCTGAAGACCGGAACAAGACACACGTACAGTCACGTACACAAACAAGCTTTTAAAACGATTAAGTTTAATTATAATTGGGCCGCTAACAAAGCGGCCAATTAGCGGCTTACAATTTATAAAAAAAAAATTGTAAATTTATATATAAGAAAATGTCTAGTTTTATGAAAATTTAAAAAGTTTTTTTATATAAAATGTATAACAAATTATTCTTGTAAAGGTTGAACGGGTATTAAATAACATTCTCAGGCATATCCGTCTCGTTTTAATCAAGTAACATTTCCTAATAATTTGTGCAATCAAATTTATAAAAAAGACTTTAAATTTAGGTAACAATTTTTTTTTCTTATTTATAAATTTTCATATTTTTTTTAACCGCCTGCTTTTTTTGTGGCCTATTGTATGTTACATAATACATTTAACAACTGAATATCCGGATGCACTGGTGTGCTGCGGTTACGTCGGAATTAAGTCGACCCAGTTACTTACGTATGCCTCTGACCGAGAGAAAGAACCACTATACAAAATAATGATCGGTTTGACTCTCACTTACATTGAATTAATAAAGTTCTTTAGAATCGTATAAAAAAAATGAGACTCTATTTCTCTTGGTCATCGCATCACGCGTGAATAGATGGAAAAATTCCACTCATTCTTTGCTTGCTGTGTTAACTATTGTCAGGAGAAGATTCTTCTGAAAGAAAAACCAAGAAAAGAAGGGAGGTTATGGCGAGCCATAAAGAGTAAAGAGGAAAGATTTGTATTTATGTATGTTTGTCTATATCGAAGTATACTCTTATATCTTATCTTATATCTCTTATAGAATATAGGTAGTTGTATTCCTCAACAACTTCGAGAACTGAGTTCCCAACTGATACTGGGGTAGGTACAACATGGGCATTAGACATAATTTTCGTCTTGTCCATGTTCATCTTAAGACCTACCCGTTGGGAAACTCGATGGAGGCCTTCGAGCATTGTACTGAGGTCTTCCATGAATTCTGCCATGACAACAATACCGTCGGCAAATCGAAGGTGAGTGATATATTCGCCGTTGATGTTGATGCCGAGTCCTTGCCATTCCAGAAGCTTGAAGGCGTCTTCCAATGCAGCGGTGAACAGTTCCGGAGATATTACATCTCCTTGTCTCACGCCTCTTTGCAATGGAATTACCCTCGAACTCTGCTTCTGTACTCGGACCGACATGTTATTGTGCAAACACTTCAACACCTCGATATACCGATAGTCAATATGGCACCGCTGGAGACTCAAGCACTGCCCACGTGTCGATCGAATCAAAGGCCTTCTCATAGTCCACAAACGCTAAACAAAGAGACAAGTTATACTCTTCGGTCTTCTGTATAACTTGGCGTAGCGTGTGGATGTGGTCTATGGTACTATAGCCGTTTCGGAAACCGGCTTGTTCCGGAGGCGGGAATTCATCAAACCTGCAACTGAGACGATTCGTGATGATCTTCGAAAACAGCTTATAAACATGGCTCAAAAGCGAGATACTCGTAGGTCTGTAATTCTTCAATAATATAATTCTAAAATAATGTGTTGTAACCTTTTTTGAAGAATAACACCACCGCACCCTTGTTCCATGCTTTTGGCGTTGATCCTTCGAGTAAGACGGGGTTAAAGAGCTTCTGAAGGACTTGAAGTACTGGTGTTCCTCCCGCTTTCAGAAGCTCTGATGTGATACCGTCGTCACCAGGCGCCTTGTTGTTTTTAAGCTGTTTCAAGGTCATCCTAATCTCGTACAGGCTGATGTCCGGGATATCTTCGGTATAATGTCGGGTCAGCTTGGATCATGGATCTTTGGCCGAGCTGCTAACAGGTTTAGTGACCGAGGTGTATAACTGTCTATAGAACCTCTCGACCTCCATCAACACTTCTGCTTTGGTCGACGCTACACTACCGTCTTCTCGCTTCAGCTTCATCAACTGGCTTTGCAGAGGTTGAGGGTACGGTTTGTGAGTTTCTGTGATCTATCTGTACGGTGGGGTTTAAAGTACTTGGAACCCACTGAACCTGTTGTTGATCTCGTACACTGAAGCGATGTTCTCAAGGCAATCAAAGCGATTGTAAAGCTCAAATTGAAAGCTGTCGGGGTCTTGAATATAGGCACGAGTAGGGCGGAGCGTAGACTTCATTAAACGAGACCTCTCCAGTTTAACATTGATATTCAAAGTGCCTCTCACTATTCGGTGATCACTACCGGTTTTCACCCTGTTGATCACGGAGACATCAGTGAATATATGTCTCTTGGTGGTCATAATGAAGTCAATCTCATTTCTCGTTCCTGTGCGGTGGCTGCTGAAAGAAAGAGTTCATCATAAAGAGTCCCTCGTTCCGTTGCCCATAGCCAAATTGCCCCACTTTCAACTCATCACCACTTCTCTTACCCAACTTCATTCACACTCCACGGCTAAGTATACTATAATATTATAAAGATGAAAGATTTGTATGTTTGAATTTAATAGGCTTCGAAACTACTGGACCAATTTGATAAAACGTTTCACCATTAGAATCCTACATTATATATCCCTGATGAACAAAGGCTATATTTTGATTCATCATCATTATCATCGATCCCCATGCGGGTGAAATAACAAGCCTATATAATTATGTGAAGGAGTTAGGCTGGCTTGAGTAAATGCTAGCAGGGGGAATGCACAAAACACCCCAACCGGACGCCAGTGCAGGCCTCAATAATAAAATAAAACTGGGCATGCCCCTGAATATTTCTTATGTTCCTTGCTCGCACCGCCCGAAGCGTCTACTCCAAACGACACAAATATATAATTCTCTTACCATTGGTGTAATTGTATTGTAGGTATATTTTGTACAGACATCAGTTAAACAACTTGTAAGGATAGCAGGATGGCAGGAAAAAGGCCCAGAAAAGGATATTGATTTTGTGTAATTGCTTACATTTGTATTATTTCGACTTTTACCGTTTTATAGCCGTGGTGTGCGTGATGGTGCACGAGCGTAGACAAAGTGAACAAAAACATGAAACTTTGTTTGTGTGTGTTTTCTCGTCATCTTCAGAACGTGTTAGTACCTAATGCCTCCACCTCGTTACCAGGTGACTGAGGTACACTGTGGCAGACAGGACAGTGACTTAATAACAGACTTACTTATGTGACTGTGACTTTACTTTGATTACTTCATGCATTTGTATGTTGTAACTATTTAACTTGAGTAACGACAAATATACAAACGCACGATTCCTCTAAATAAAATCATCACTTTGATTGCATAAAAATGAACTTTAAAAAAGAATTACATTTGAGAGCCACGTGCGCTATACATTTCCATAAACACCAATAGCAAAATGGCGAAACTTAGCAATGAACCGCAAACTCGATTCATCTCTCCAATGAATCCGGCCGTGAACCAAATAATATAATATATTTGCACATACAGATAAAACGTGTATAAGAAAGTAGTAGTACCAAGATCAACCGCTGCGCTTTGCCCAACGCAATCAAAGTATTGAAAACGATATTAACAGTTTCGTAAGTTCCCATTCAGCGACGCTATTGGTTGGTGTATTCTGAATTTTTAACAGATACTCAGGTAATAAAATGAACGATTAGTTCTGTGGACACAATATATCAGCTGCAATATTTCAAAGTACTTCAAAAATCACAACCTTTTATCTCGGAAACCACTTGAACAATAAAACTATGCTCATATTCGAAATTCCTCTTTAAAGTCGGGTACCAAGTGTGTGTGTGTACGTGTGTGTGTGTACTAAATTTTATCTAAAACGTTCGGTAACTAGCACCACAGCAAACTTCCCCCCTTTTTAGGAAAATTACAAAAAAAAATATATCTTTCTATGGGCCTCATAAACAAGCTTATTGTCACACAACGAGCTATGGAGAGGGCTATGCTCGGGGTTTCTCTACGTGATCCAATTAGAAATGAGGAGATACGTAGAAGAACGAAAGTCACCGACATAGCCCAGAAGATCTGGGCTATGTCGGTTGAAGGTCGGCAGTTGAAGTGGAAGTGAGCAGGGCACATAGCACGCAGAACAGATGGCCGATGGAGCTGGAGGGTTCTGAAGTGGAGACCACGGACCCGCGAGCGCAGCGTAGGTCATCCACCGACAAGGTGGACAGACTTCCTGATAAAGGTCGCAGGACGACATTGGTTGCAGGTCGCTTCCAACCGGTCCTATTGGAAATTTATGCGGGATGCATATGTTCAGCAGTGGACGTCCTACGGCTGAGATGATGATTACTGCAACTTAATGTCATTCGTTTATATAGATCAATGACCTTCTTGTATAGGTAGATATAACATTCATGTACAATCACAAACTTTCGCGTTTATAATATTAGAAGGATTGTGGTATTATTATTATTCGAGTTTGTGATGTTTGAAATGTGATGACTAACATATACCTACTACTTATCACTTATTTACTAGTTAATAGCTGATAATGACGTAACGTAGACCTAGGACATTGTATCTTACGGACTACAAATTAGGTATTGTCTTTGACCTTAGGTATGATTTATTCTGTCCTCATCTTTGTAAACAAATGAGTGCAGCCTATGCAATACTAATTCCATTAATAAGTGCACAATATGATTTCTAGCTATTTGAAGACCATGACAGAATATTGCATAATACTACTACTACATAGACTACTTACTTTACAACTAATTTTTAATTAGGAACGGCTATAGTTTCGACCACATTCGGTGGCCTTTTTCAAGGAGTGTTCGGGACGCCCGGGTCGATGACGTCTCGCTTAGCACTTCTCGCTTTACAACAAAAATATACTTTGCAACTTTACTACAATGTAGTCTATCATGGTCTTCAAAGTTACTAATATCCGTAATGTACAGCGAGTTGCGTAAGTTTCCTTTGTGAAGGTACTGTAATTGCAGGAAACATTTCCCGTTGCAGTGATTGCTTCAGCCTATGGTTTCATGGATGAAGGTGCTATAGCGCAGTGTTCAAGTTACGCATCAGTACCTACGTGTCGTCTTCGATTTCTACGTAAAATATTTTTTTGTGTTACAATTGGCTGGCGCTTGACCGCTATCTCACCTGCTGTTAAGTCATGATGCGGTCTACGATAATTTTTATATTTTAATTTTAAGCAATAATATTAAAAATGAAAACGTCTTCGACTAGGTTAAATACAGGTTTAGCGCTAAACAAAAGTATTCCACAATTCTATGTCTTTCGTTTTGAAACTGGACGAATCAGAATGACGTTTTGAATACATTTAACCAAGGCTGCTTGATTTATTAGTTACGCTGGAGTAAATTTGAAATTTTCAGGAAGAAAAAAAAATTAGGAGGCACTGCAAAAGCTGCGAACCTCCCATAAAAATTGAGTACCATGGGTTTTAGACTGAAGTACTTCTAGTGACGTATCACTCAACATTCGTTTTAGTATGTACTTACTTGTGCGTTATATGGTACATTTGGTTATTCGCTGAAGGCCGTATATATCATTCAGGTATACGCACCGACGAAGTCGCACCCGGATGATGCGGTGGAGGATATGTATGAGGACATTAGTCGGGCCATACATACATACTCGTACATCGAAAACGCACTTCCTTGTTGTTATGGGGGACTTCAACGCGAAGTTGGGTAAAAGAAGTAATGATGAATTGAAGATGGGGCAATTTGGTTATGAGTAACGAACCATAGAGGATAGAGGTTGACCGACTTCCTGGAGGAAGAGGGACTCTTTATGATGAACTCTTTCTTTCAGAAGCCACCTAACCTACACATAACTGTATATTTTTACTTAATAAAGAATGTTTTATTTATTAGTTAAGGTGTACATACATTTTCAGCCCATTGTGTTCCCACTGCTAAAGCTCGAGCTTTCCTCTCATTGAGAGGAGTTGGGCCATCACCCACCATTCGGGCCCAGTGCGGCTTGGTGGATAGGCTAGTGGCTAACTCAGGTCGAAGTTTTCAGGGCGCCCGCAGGCCTTCGACCTAGCCTAACGACTGTTGTCCTAAGACAAAGAACCGGGACTGACGGCATAACGTGCACTCTGAATCTCGGAAGCGTTCAGTTGAACAATGCCACTAACAGACACCCATCCAACTACTGACCGCAGCAAACGTTGCTTAACTTGTTGATCGGTTAAGATCGCCAAGTCAACCTCCACCGCGAGCGCTTCAAAATTCAAGTTAAAGTTTAACAAACCTACTTATATCTATGTGAAATAAACAATATTAATAACAATCTTATCTTAACTGAATGTTATTATCTTAATCTGATTCTAATTATTTTTGGAAATATGAAACATGTATTTTGAAACTCCACTTGATAGGATTTGAAATAACTTCGTACCAAAGGAAATGCTTAATAATGTGATAATTTATTTTCAAATTCAAATTATTTATTTGTGATACACAGGTAAGACAGGATCTTAAAATAGATTATTGTAGGTACATGCTGTGATCTGCTTTAAGCGTACAAATGTTAAGTTAAAAAAACCTAGGAGTAAATAAATATATGGATTAGTAAAATTAAAACATTGTAGAATTTGTAAAGATTAAATTAAATTGGTAAATTGTCATTAAATTAAACGATGTCAATAATATATGGCTAGTTTGTCAATAATTACATCACAGCTTAAAAAATATCTCGCTGTTCTAATTTTTTTTTGAGGCAGTAGGTACGTATTATTGTATTCAACCCGACATTGACGGTCAAAGTAAATAAATTAGTCATTGTAATTGCAGATAATCTTTCAAAGAATAAAATGTATGGTCAACTAATTATAGGAAAAGTTTTTGTTTAAATCCGTTTATATGTTTGGAATCTTTTATATATTTTGGAACTTCATTGTATATTTTAGGCGCCATAGCAAGGACACTTTTCGAATACAAAGCAGTTTTATAATTAAAGTCATCAATGGAATACAGATGAGTACGATATCGGGATCTAGTCACAGTTTTGTAAAAGGCAGGATGTTGCTTGACAAAAAGAGCTACCTCGTATATGTACAATGAAGGAAGAGTCAGTATTTTCAAATTTTTAAAGTGAGAACGACAGCTTTCATTGCTTTTTAAGCCACACAAAGCGCGGATGCGTCTTTTTTGACATCTAAACACACGGTGCCAATTTGTTGCATTACCCCAAAAAATATTTTGCTGACATATTAGTTGTTTGTACAGATGGTATCCTCTAAAAATCGCGCGGAAAAGACGAATGAAGGAAAAATCCATCATGCTGTGACACCAAGAATCTTCCTGCCAACGTACACCCTAAGTACAATACCAGTCTCTCGTATTCGTATTGTGCTAGAGTATAAAATAAGAAAGCAAAGTAACAGTTTAAAAATCCGAGTACACAAATAATTAGTCCGCACTATAAACCGCATAACATCCGCTCTTTATAAGCTTTTTACTTTTCAACCGTCTTCCAAAAGGTTTTCAATGGATGCGTATTTTCTTTAATATATGACTAGCTGCTCTCCGCGGTTTCACCCGCGTGGTGATGGATTATGATGATGATGATGATGAATCTTATATAGCTTATGTTACTCAGGGTGAATGTGGCTTTCCAATGGTGAAAGAGTTTTTGAAATCGGTCCAGTACTTTTTGAGTCATTTCGTTACAAACATACTTACATACAAATCTTTCCTCTTTATAATATTAGTATAGATTACGCATCACTTTTTACAGAGTAGATCGATTTTGATAATTCTTTTTTTTGTAGAGTATGGAGCACTTCCGAAGTGGTCTCTTTTAAATTTCATCAAATCCGGTCAAGCGGTTTTTGAGTTACACTCCAATAACTGAAAAGTGTTTCGCTTATCTTGATGATATCGTAATTGACGGTGAATGATAATCGATCCCGTAAGTAGCAAGAGCCACTAAAAAGTATGATTTTTACCGACTTCAATTTTCATGCGCACAATATTGTGATAGTAGACTTTTGAAGTATCATGGTACCGACTTCAACAAGTTTTTAGTGATGAGATCGGTTCCATTTTTCGGAAATAAAACATTAAGTACCCACTCATGTCGACTCTAATGACGTATCAAAATCGGTTGAGCCGATGAGTAGTTACGAGCGGACGTAAGAATAAACTTACGAGTGGAGATACATACAAACATCTCAATTTCATAACTCTATTTTTTTAATATATTACTTTTGAAGACTCAGCTATACAAAAAAAGAAAAACATTCACATCCTCAGACGGTATGTGAATTTAACTCTCTAAAGGTGCGTTCGTTTAGCTTATGAGGGCATTGGTGGCGTCGTCAGTGATGGCTCTTTTGTTAAAGCATTCGTAGAGCTCAAAATCGTTTTTTTTGCCACTTTTGCCCACACCCTATTCGATCGCTCAACTGAGCATAAGACTTAAAATCGCATGATTATGCTGTCAAATACATAGCTGTCAAAAAACGATCACAAACAATCGTGCTCCGGACGTGGGTCCAAAAATTACACTTTTTGGAGCCAAAAATTCCTCTTTTTTAGCTTTCCGAACGCTGAACATAAAGAGACATGAACGACATTTTCACCCACAGATTCCCAATACGAACGCCTCTTGTGAGTGTTTTTAGCGTTATTTTCGCTAAACACGCTCACTAATGGCCTATTCGAACGCACTATAACATTGCAATGTCCTTTTGCGCTTCGCCCGCAGTAGGAAAAAAAGCTCGTACAAATATACATACGACACAAGTACCTTATTTTTTCAAAGCAATGTTAGTTAGTAATGAGGACAAAAGGTCGGAAAAGATATTGTCTTACATATTAAACAGTTCCAAGATAGCTAGATAAGCCTATCTGAATGCGTTAGTAGATCTCAAAACATGTTCTTTCCTTCCCAATAGTAACATTGGTGAAGTAACTGGCTACATTTCCTCACCTTGATCGGTTCGTTACCTAATCTAAGGGCACTGCACTCAAGGGCTCTACACGCTGACATTGACACGGTATTCTGGCCCTTAGGGGTTACATAATCAGGCTCTGCTTACTCTCATTTTGAATATTCATGCATCCTATACTTATGTCATTTCGTAACAATATGTTAAACCACTTGACTAAAATAACAAAGTTCCCATTTTAGAAACTACATTTATACCTGTGATTCTCCAAACAATAGACCTCGCGAGCACAGTGTTATCAGCGACATTTTTCGCAGTCTGTCATATATATAGTCATATTAACAATTCCTCTTTAAAGTCAGGTACCTAATTAGTGTACGAAATTTTGTCATAATCGGTCGGTAATAGCGCCGCAGTAGACTTCCCCCTTTTTAGGAAAAGTTCCCCCGCATGAGAAAATTGCCGACGACAAATAAATAATTATATTGAATAGAACATGCTTACCAAGTTTCGTGAATATTGGTTGAAAAATGCGACTTGTACAGGAGAGCAACATACAACCTAACAAACATACGGACAGATACAAGTCAATTTGGCCAGTTAAAGCAGAGACGCTTCGCTCACTCGGTCAAATATAAATAATAATAATATAAACACACCGGCTGCAGCTTCTTGATCATATGTCAGTATAAGTCTGACGACGTTTCGATCGTATAAGACGTTCTTCTTCAGCATTGCGATTCTCTAACAGCCAACATCTAGTTGCATCTTTGACAATATCCGTGAAATAGTAATAGACATCGGATAGACAAAAACGACCTTATCAACAAGGGCAATATCACTTAATAGACATCTAGTGAGCTCGTCCACGATTGCAACGACGAAGCATTCCTTAGAGAATCACACGGCAAGTTCCATATGGAGCACGCAAGATGCAATCTCCAAGCGTGACATTCTCTGAAGAAAAACGTCTAATATAATATATGTAATATGGACAACATCCACACAAGGTCAACAGATCCCAAACTAGGCAGAGCATGTACTATGGTAACCTGATGACTGATATACATACTTATACAGTTAGACAAGAGAAATAGTATATTGTGTAAGATGCAAACTTGGAAACTTATACTTTATACATATACATATCCAGACACAAGTCAAACAGACTCAGACCAGCGGCTCAGAAGGCAGGGGTGCTGCCACCAGCGTCAACCGGTCTGTCCATGTCTGAAATATGTTCGAAACTTCGTCTCACTTAACATCCATTAAATGATCGTATGCTGTCACTGTATATTATACTCGTAATATTGACAGAGCGAGCGAAGCTTCTCTACTTTAACGGCAAAATTAACTTTCATCTGTCCGTATGTTTGTTAAGTTGTATGTTCGTCTTCCTGTACAGGGAGCATTTTTCAACCAATCTTGACAAAACTCATGCATGCTCTAATATTTAATATTTCTTTTGTGTTTAACGAATGTTGAGTGGGGACTTTTCCTAAAAACGGGGAAGTCTGCTGCAGCGCTTTTTACCGACCGATTTTGATAAAATTTGGTACATATAGGTAGGTAGTTGACTATGGATGAATTGCGAATATGAGTCATAATGTGGTCAAGTAGTTACCGAGATAATAGGTTGTGAAGTACTGAGAAAAATTGCCGCTGCGCTAATTAGACTGTGCTCGCGAGGTCTACTGTAACTACTAATTATAATGTTTCGACGGGATTCAAACTAGACTAGAGAGAGTCTGGAACTGGTGTCTCCGAGGCCTAGCCATCATGGCGTTTGACACGGTTAGTCAGAAGACGCGGGTTGGAATCCTGTTCCAATTCAAAAGTTAAAGTTTACCTTTGCTATCCATGTTATTTGTCATTATTCCAGATTGCTATAATATTATAGCACGGTAGTAGTAGTAGTAGTTGTAGTACTTCAAGAAACGATTTGTTAATATTTAACTTTTAAGTTTTACAGCTTATGCAAATTATCATAAAAAACCTACATGAAAGTTAATCGTCCTGATATTTTGGATTAAAGAGTTTGAATGTATGTATGTTCGTTCTCGCACAAAAAGGCTGACCGCACTTAGATGTAATTTGGAGTGGTTTACATCCAGGATTATAAACACAGGTTTTGTCCTTGTTAACCCTATTTCCTCCCCAAGGATCGCGCTAAACTTATTCAACATACACGAAGTCCTAAGTATAGTAATATTCTAGTAGTGTAAGAATTACGAAAGTACCTATGTATAAAATCTCAACTGCAAAATATAATAATACTAACCTGCAGTATAAAATCTAACGGCCTTATTAATAAACTTCGCTTACACCCGGAGTAGTTAAAATATCTATCTGTCAATATTTCTCTTGCAGTAAATGTCACGCGTGAAAGCAAGACAAAGCATGTTACGCCTAAAGTTTTACGCAACGTTTATTAATAAAGGCCTAAAAGCTCTGCAGTAAACTTTTGAATAATCTTCGTATAAATAGTAAGTAACTAAACATTTTCGTTGGTACATAAAATGCGTACAAAAGTACAAGTGGTGAAATTGATCCGCCTACTATTAAAATAATAATAAAGTAATGATTTAGTATAGATAATAATCCAAAATACCTATGTGTATAAATACACATTTTCAGGGTGTATTCATAAATATATGTTATTATATTATTATTATTTTTATCTTTAACATATAGTGTATGTATGTACCTAGATGTATTTTATATTTAATTATTTATCATCAAATATGTTTAGTCATAATGATAATTGCAAATATCCAAAACCGAGGAAATGCTAATTTGAAATACCTAATTATGAACCTTTCAATAATTACCACAATATAATTAATAGCAATCCATGGATACTTAAATTTAAATGATAAAGAATGTAGGTATGATAAGTATTTTGCTTTATAAATATGTTTTTTTTTCTATCTTGACTCAAAATGTCCCTAACTTATACCTATACTTATGATTGGACAATGAAGAAAGAGGAGTTAGTCCAATATTAAACAAAATACGTACAAATCCCGAGGATATGTAAAATATTTATCTAAAATTGCAAAATTTGGTTTCGCTAAGCAGGCGAAAGTGATAAATAAAATAATATAAACAAAACTATGAATAATACGAGTTCAAATAGCAAAAGTTTCGATTTTAAATAGCAAAATTTTAAAAGATAAACATTTCCTATTTAGACTGTTTAAAAATAATTTTGTTCTGATGGTTTACTTTCACATAGGAACATTTTATTCGGTTTGTTTGTGATTGTTTCTAACAATCAGGTAGAAGAGTAGCCTTTTAGGCGCTACTGATTTCTTCCCTACATTTTCGGGTTCATTAAAAATATCGAAATATTAAGTTTACCTATATTATCTTAATTTGACAATTGCTTTATAAATATGCAGAGAACTCACGTATCGCTCCGGCCGAAGCTCCCGCCACGCAAACTGCAGCAAACAGGCACAAACGCACTTGCATTTTTTGAATTAAAAAAAAGTAACAATATAAAAAAGCGTGTTCTCTGACACGTGACGTTGCACACTGTGGCAACGTTTGGGTACTAAAGCCTTTATATACGTTGCGTAACGCCGGGCGGCGCCGGCTGCCGTCCGCCGTTACTAATGAATTTTAAAACTGTAAATATAAACTGATAATATTTAGGAGAAGCAGGGGTTTGACAGGTTAGTAGTAGTGAACTATGTAAGAAAAAAATAATTGAGTACGAAAAATCATTTAAATAGTTATTATGTATAATAGTAGTTAGGCCAGCATTTGAACCATAGACATAAACATAATTATGTTTATCGATAATTTTCTTTACAAGTCAAGGTGAAGAAAAAACTTAAATCACTCGTGATCGATAGTAAAAATGGCAAAAAACTTCGATTCCCCCAATAACTAAACCAAAAAGTAAACGGTGAATTGAAACTAATATTCATGTGAATCTCATAAGTATGATTTTATACTAAAATCATTAGTACAGAGAATAATATCCCACCTGGTGTTAACTGATAGTGCAGTCTAACATGGATTCCTCCCACTTCATAATTTTAAAACTACCCGACCGAAAGACGTAGGCCTACATATGACTCTAAAGAAATAAAACGATTTCCTTAGGGTTGAAATTTCCAAATACCCTTCCTTTGTGGATGCTTACAACATAAAAGCCATCAACTGCTACAATTTCCAGTTTTAGGCCTTAGCGGACTAGAGTCTGCGTAAATCATTCAATATTTTTTTTTACCAAAACATGCATCCAACTTGAACACTAAAAAGTGTGAAATAACTTGTCGAAGTCGGTACCATGATAGTTCAAAAAGTACCTACTATTACAATATTGTGCGCGTAATACCAATTTCAACACGTTATTTCACACTGTTTAGTGTTGAAGTTGGATGCATTTTTTGAAAAATAAAACATGACTGAATCATTTAAGCAGACTCTAGTCCGCTAAGACCTAAAACTTAAACTGTAGCAGTTGAATTTTGATAATTGAAAATAGTTATATTTTTGGTAAAATTACCCTTTCTAGTGACCCTTGATACTTACGGGATCGATTGTCATTCAATGATGATATCATCAAAGTAAGTTAAACACTATTGAGTTAAACTAAAAAACCGATTGACCGAAATTGATGAAATTTAAATGAGGCCACCTCGAAAGTATATTCTTTCAAATAAAAAAATCGATGAGAATCGGGCCATAAATAGGGGAGAAATCGGTGAACATACTTACATAAAAAATACATATGAAATGAAATCATTTATTCTGTACAGGCCTACGAGGGCACTAACAAATTGTCATATTACATTTGTTATTTCTTAAATCGACAACCGAATCAGAACGCGACCACGACTGAGAATATCCGGCAAGAAACTCAGCGGGTTTGTCTTTTTACATTTTTTATCGCCAATTTCTTAATGTATATAACAAATGTTCGTTTATTTTTAGCTCCAGTGTGTTGCCTTACAATAGAGAACATAATAATGGTATCAGTAGGGCAAGACACGCTACACTTTGACATCGTAATACACGAGTAGGTAGATCCTTTTTTTTTTTTGGGGGGGGAAATGCTATGCACTTCCCTTCCGCCACGGGGGTGACGGAAGGGGGCGTGTGGGGCTCAGACCCACTAAAACCCTCCGTGAGCAGTCCTCCGCCAAGGTGGGGCGAGACAGGGTCGCGCTGGCAATCACCATCTCGCCCCAGCGGTAGGCCCGGATTGATCTTAATCGGGCCTCAGCGCCTGTGAAGGGATGACCTTGCTCACCAAGGTCACCCCCTAGACGTGTAGAGCCGTGCAAGAGTAGATAGATCCTGGAGTGATCAGTCCCAAGCTGCTTTATCCTCCAAGTACTCCGAAATTTTGTAATAACCTTTTTGACAGAGTTTAGTTTTAATAGTAATTTTTAATATATACGAGTACAGTCGACCTTAGAACCTCCTAATTTTTAAGTCTTTTACTAAATAAAGACAAGTAAGGATACCGTCAAATGCGTCGGCTATGTTTGCAGAGGCGAGAGTTGGTTTTCATGCCATCATTCGCAAAAGAATAACATCGCTGCTTAACAGACTGCGAGGTAGTTCCAACAGCATCTTGCAAGCTATTGCAGGAAGGTACGATTCATCACCACACTTAGATAGATACACAGACAATTCTTTATTGCACGAAGCTAATATGTACATAGGCCAACCTAATACTAATTAGTATTTTCTTCCAGCTAACATTTGTGTAATATGGAAGTGTGTTTGGTAGTGCTTTATTTAGCACTAGCTGACCCGCCAGCGGCTTCGATCGCGTGGCCTCGCGGGATTCGGTAATTACAGATTTTTAATATGTTGATCAGGGTTATAAGCTACCACCATACGAAATTTCATTTAAATCGGTCCAGTCGTTTCGGACATTAGCCCAAACAAACAGACAGACAAACATACAGAGAAACAAACAATTTGAACTTATTTTTCACTCCTTACTTAATTGTGTGTGTGTGTGTGTGTTGTGTTTGTTGTGTGTGTGTGTGTGCATGTTTGTGTGTGCAAGTCTGTGAGTATACGTGTGCATGTTTGTGTGTGCAAGTCTGTGAGTATACGTGTGTATGTTTGTAGTACTGAATACTAGTTTTTAAATTTGATTTCTAAAATCAGATAACATTTTTTCTATGCTTTCGTAGTCAAATGTTACGAGCCAGGATAGTATAATTCTTTTTATTTCATGATTACTATATTTTTTTACTTTACTTTTGATATCCAAAGTATTATATAAGTGTGGAACAACAACATCAAACTGTCTCTTTGCAAAAGTTGTGATTACAAAAGGAACTGGACATTTTTGGATTATGTTTTTAGATTCTGGAAAACTTGGCACTATTCTCTTATGATACCGCCTTAGGCTCCCAAAAATGAAAAGCTTACGAACTGACAATACCTTTGTTGTTACGTAAACTGACGTAGTTGGGTGTCTGAACGGGAGGAACATAAGCACTTTAAGTACTGCACGTTGCGCACGTTCGACAACAATTAGATTTGTTTTAGTTGCGCTGCCCCAAGCGCAAATACAGTACCTAAGCAGACATTCGCCTAAGGCTTTGTAAGTTTCTATTATCAATTTTGGTTCAGCAACAGTCCTTAGAGCCTATTTAAAATAATATATAGAAAATTGTATTTACTAATAAATTGATTATACAGATTATACTCCCTCGGTTTTTAGCATATTTTTCATTGTACAGAAATTTGATCTCTACAGTTTATAATATGTAGTAGTTTTTACATCCCTCGTTTTGCCCCCTTAAGTCATCCCTGACAAAAAGCATCACTTTTTATTTTAAATTACCTACAACATTTTTTATTTTGAATGACCTATCCAAATACAAATTTTCACAAGTATAAGTTCAAAAACAAAGGAGTTTCATACAAACGTTTTCACCCCTTTTGACCCTTTTAGGTGTAGATGATTTACAGGATTATACAGCGCAATATATACATATAACAGCTATAACACGATCATATTTACGATTATTATCTTTTACTAGATTAAATAATTGTTTAGTGTACATTTCAATTCAGTACTTTATAATAATAACCGAACGCAAAAAAAACAGAAAGGTATAGGAGCTTCAACAAAAAGCTGTAATCTCACTGCTTAACACTGTTAAGTACATTCATAACTAATTACTCGTATCATGCACACAGATAGAAATCCTCCCATAGGCACTAATTAGTATTCTGCAAATCTAGCACATTATAGGATTACGAATCACTCAGGCTGTCATTGCCGAGGTCAAGTGCAAGGATGTGCTCGAGGTCACCTTTGTGTTACTGTTTATACAATACTAGCAAACCCTGCGAACTCCGTTTCGCCACCAGATGGCTTCGTTTTATGTAACATTTCGTTTGGCGCCATCTACTTAAAATATTGGTTTGTAGTACATGCTATGTATCAGAGATGGCACTGTATGTGAAAAAAGATTTTCCCGCTTTTCTTTTTAAATTTTTCCTGAATTTTCTTTACTATAAACCTCACGGAGCTCGAGACCTTTCCAACGAATGCAAAACCGTGGAAATCGGTTCGTGCGTTCTGGAGTTATAGCGTCAGGAAGGAAAACCCGACTTATTTTTATATAGTAGATTAATAATATTGGCCTGAGTTAGCAATAAAATCGCTAGCGGATAAAATGATCGAAACCCGTCTCAGATGGTACGGGCGTAAAATACGTGATCATGTGGTTACTATGAATTCAATTTGCCAGAATAAAGAAGACGTAGAGATCGTTCAACCTGGTCGTGGTTATTAGGAAAAGGTACAACCTGATCTATCAACATTTTACAATTGGTTACCCCTACCTAGAACAGATGCACCGCCAACACTGTGCCCACAACCTTGAGACATTAAGACGCGGTCCAACCCCAATTTTAATATAATTTACGATGCTTTACGTAAGGTTGAAAATAGCTTGTTAGATTGGACGATGTAATGCAAAAATGCGTTAATTTTGTACGTTTTCTTTATATTTTTCGATATATACTACTTTGAAAAAACTGCTGGTTATTACTTTTGTACTATACGTTGGCTAAGTACCGTATTACCTAAAAAAATATAGTGTTATCGCTGAAAATTCTGAGAGTTTGTACGTGAAAGTTTATTTTTGTGGACCTATTCAGGATTTATTTCTGCTGAAAGAAAGTTATATTTATAATTCTATTCGGTTATTACTCTTTTGCTATTCCTTTTCTAACATTTGTATTTTTTTTCATAATATACTATCGATCCGTTTCGTTACACTAGGTGTTTAAAAGTTCTACTTTTTCTTTAATCAAGGTACGAGCGCGCCTTAAGTTGTTAAGTCTCATGTGCCTGCAATTTCTTGGCAACATACCTTCAAACCAAAACAGTATTGCGAACATTACTGATTCACGGTAGAAATAGGCATGGTGGTAGTACTACCCGGAAGAACTCATTCGCATGGAGTTCTACTGCTACTGCATTTGAATGGCCAGCCGACAAGCCGCTCAGATTTAATTCATAAATCTTTTAGTTTAAATAAACAAGTCCTCGAAGCGCGCGTTTTCTGCTACAAAAGACTTCAACGGGTGTCCTTGCGTATTTACAATTTCAGTTCGCCCGGTACTTGTAAATTCATTCACAGACATTTATTGTAAGAAACTGCTGTAAAAGAAGTAAGAGTAAAGTATTTTAAGTAAAGAATGTTTCTCTGTCTGTTTGTACGGGCTAATCTCCGCAACGACTGGACCGATTTAAATGAAATTTTGTATGGTGGTAGCTTATATCCCTGGTCAACATATAGGATTTTTATCTTATAGGAACTTTTGATCGCGGTAAATTAAAGAGTTCCACGAAGCCACGCGAGCGAAGCCGCGGGCGGGGCAGCTAGTTTTATCATAATAATATTGGTTCTTGAATTGAATTCTTATTATAGGTATTATTGTAAATGCGAAAGTTTGTAAGTGATGAATTTTTAATTTTTAAAATTACATCACAATGTCAATGGTCGTCCACCGACAAAGTGGACTACCATAGTACCTGATAAAGCTAGCAGATCGACGTTGGATGTAGGCCGCTTCCAACCAGTTTTGGAAAATTATGGGGCTGGCATATGTTCAGCAGTGGACGTCCTACGGCTGAGATGATGTTGATGAATCAAAACAGGTCAAACTCGAAACTTGGAAAGAAAAAGCTTGTATCCCTTTTTCTCGTTTTAGTGGGTACCTAAGTCCCGGAGAATAGCAATCATCTGTATCCCACGAGGATGAAATCACGGCCAAACATATGACTTGTGGGTATAGCCGTGGTATAGTCTATGTACATATGTATGTGTACTATTGTAGTATTGAAGTTTGAAGGTTTAGATTTAGCAATAAGGACATTCACTCGTATGTTAACATATTTACAACAGTATTTTACACAAGTTAAACCAAACAATTACGAAATGGCACTAAACATTTGGCCAAGGTACCAAGTACAGAGACTGTGAATGAATTGAGGATTGAACTTGTACATATTCTTATTTTCTTAATTTGGTCTATTCTTCCTTCGGGTCCACAGTAATATGTAAAAGGAAGTATCTTTAAAAAGTAACAGAATAATAAAGATTAATTGATTATAGACGTTTATTTAGACGGATTAAAAACAAAAAAAATACCTTTTCATACCACCTGCTCGAAAATATACAATTACATATCACGCAATATCAAAGTAAAGCAAGGCAATACATCCCCGGGATGTAATTTTGTATGAAACTCCCTTGGGTGTAAAATGATTAGGATTTGGAAAGTTAGTTGTAGGAAAACTTAGTACGGAGACAGCATACATTAAAAAAGGCGCGAAATGATTGTACTATAAGTAGTGCGTTCGACTAGCCCTAAGTTGGCGAAAATAACCTTAACAACGCTCACAAGGGCGTTTGAATTGGGAATCTATGGGTGAAAAGATTGTTAATGGCTCTTTTTGTTCAGCGTAATGCTAAAAAAAAGTTATTTTGCCACCAAAACTGAGCTTTCATCATCATCTCAGCCGTAGGACGTCCACTGCTGAACATAGTTCTCCCCCATGATTTTCCAAAATGACCGGTTGGAAGCGGCCTGCATCCAACGTCGTCCTGCGACATTCATCAGGTCGTCTGTCCACCGTGTCGGTGGATGACCTACGCTGGTCCGTGGTCTCCACTCCAGAACCTTTCGGCCCCATCGGCCATCTGTTTTGCGTGCTATGTGGCCTGCACACTGCCACTTTAACTGGCTAATCTTCTGGGCTATGTCGGTGACTTTAGTTCGTCCACGGATCTCCTCATTTCTTATTCGATCACGTAGAGAAACTCCGAGCATAGCCCTCTCCATAGCTCGTTGTGCGACTTTGAGCTTGCTTATGAGGCCTATAGTAAGAGACCACGTTTCAGTGCCATATGTCATCACTGGTAACACACATTGATCAAAGACTCTCGTTTTGAGGCACTGAGGTATTTTTGACGAGAAGACTGCGCGAAGTTTCCGGAACGCTGCCCAGCCGAGTTGGATTCGACGATTGACCTCTTTTTCGAAGTTGGATTGACTAGTTTGACTGTCTGTCCCAGGTAGATGTACTCGTCAACAACTTCGAGAACTGAGATCCCAACTGATATTGGGGTAGGTACAACATGGGCATTAGACATAATAACTTTCGTCTTGTCTATGTTCATCTTAAGACCTACCCGTTGGGAAACTCGATGGAGGCCTTCGAGCATTGTACTGAGGTCTTCGGCATAGAGGTTATCGTAGTCAAATCGAAGGTGAGTGATGTACTTATTCGCCGTTAATGTTGATGCCAAGTCCATGCCATTCCAGAAGCTTGAAGGCGTCTTCCAATGCAGCAGTGAACAGTTTCGGAGATATAACATCTCCCTGTCTCACGCCTCTTTGCAATGGAATTGCCTTCGAACTCTGCTCCTGTACTCGAACTGACATGTTGGCATTTTTGTACAAACACTTCAGCACTTCAATATATCGATAGTCAATACGGCACCGCTGGAGAGACTCAAGCACTGCCCACGTCTCGATCGAATCAAAGGCTTTCTCATAGTCCACAAACGCTAAACAAAGAGGCAAGTTATACTCTTCGGTCTTCTGTATAACTTGCTGTAGCGTGTGGATGTGGTCTATGGTACTATAGCCTTTTCGGAAACCGAAATTGTATCAAAATTGAGCTTTACGAACGCTTTAATGGCCTTCTCCTTTTGAAAGTCGGTAGAAAATAATTGACACCCTCTTGAGATCATTGTACCCGTATTAACAATTTTTTTTATGACATAAAATTATTTAACGGCGTGCGTGACTGACGCAGGTCGAGCCTATGATGACGGCCATCATAGGGAATACTGACGTAGTATTGACGTCATTAATAGCCAGAATTGAACGTGTGTTCACACGCTTGGAAGAGGAAAAAGCGTGGGTACCATAAAACGATTTATGTGTGTGATTTATATAATACACAAGTTAAAGCGACAGTCAAAACAAATATTATCAGGTAAAGTCGTTTTTACGGGAGTTCTTTTGTTTTGCGGACAGCGCGGCCCATATAATAAACGTTAGTGGGTAAAGAATAAAAAATATATAAATAACTTACTGTTACTTGTACTGTTCAACTTTGAACACCTTATTTCTAACCGCCATACTGCCCGGTACTAGTTATGACAATTCGTTCACAGTTCAGGCTGTACGGCTATGGAATTCATTTCCTCGTGATATCAGAAGTGTCAAAACTCTGTCCATTTTCAAAAGCATGGACTAATGTCACTACTGAAGTCTAAACGTATGTGTAAATCCCAGTTCAGTATAACACTAAAGTCGTAATACTGAACTGGTATTAATAATCGTAATTGAGTAACACACATCTCTACATCCACTCTTAATACGAATAAAAAACGTTGATTTCAGGCTGTCAATACCCATAATTATACACATAATTTTTAACCTTAATATACTAATAAATGAAATGAAATCGTGTATTCTGTAATACAAATTGTCACATTACATTTATCATTTCTTAGATCGACATCCGGATCAGAACGCGACCACGACTGAGAAGATCCGGCAAGAAATACAGCGGGCTTGTCTTTAAAAATTTTTTTATCGCCGGTTTCTTAATGTATATAACAAAGGTTCGTTTATTTTAGCTCCAGTGTGTTGCCTTACAAAAGAGACCATAGTAATGATATAGTAGTTAAATACAATAGAACAAAATAAGTAATTCCTATTGGTGTAGGAATAATTCATTTCACTTCCTATGTTTGTTCTGTGTAAATATAATGATTACGAGCTTATTTTTATTTATGAATACGGGATTGCTCACGTAATATTTATAGGATAGGTCCGGCTATAGTTTTGACACACAACACTCCTTGAAAAGGCCACCGAATGTGGTCGAAACTATAGTCTGACCTATCCGATAAATATTACGTGAGTAATCGCGTATTTCTAAATAACTAGTACTATTTGAAAAATTTAACTCATTCCATTCTATTCAGTTATTGGAGTGTATCTCAAAAACTACTGGAGCGAATTTAATGAAATTGAAATGGAAACACACGGGAAGCATCAGCTTTCAAATAAAAGAATTTTGAGAATAGGTTCATCCTATCGAAAGTTTTGAGGTAACAAACATAAAAAAAACAGTCATATTGAGTGCCTCCTTCTTTTTTTGGAAGTCGGTAGAAAATGCGTGAAAACCACGTTAGTTTTTTTTAACAAGATTTGATAAAAGTCCCAGACATTATCAAACATTAATTTTTGTTTATTGCAGCTACAAGGTCCGTATCCGTTTTTAATAAATAATTCAGGTTTTACGAAATGGGATAAATGCTAACAAAAATAACAAAAACATTATGTACCATGTGAATAAAATATAAAAACTGGCCAAGTGCGAGTCAAACTCGCGCACGAAAGGTTATAAAAATTAACGAGCAAACCAATCACCTTTGTTGTATTGGAGTCCCCTTAAATATTTATATTATTCAGTTTTGTTATAGCAGCAAAAGAAATACATCATCTGTGAAAATTTCAACTGTCTAATTATCACAGTTCATGAGATACAGCCTGGTGACAGAAGGACATACAGACAGACAGGCAGACGACAGACGAGTCTTAGTCTTAGGATCCCGTTTAACCCTTTGGGTACGGAACCCTGAAAAGTGTCTTACGTCACGGGGGACATATTGAATGCCGAGCGTAACTAAAAACTCTAAAGTCTAGATTCAACTCTGGAAAGAAAGCAAGATTGTTAAATCTAAAAACCTGGTAACAACTCACCCTAGACGCAGACGCCTTTATCCCCATGGTGACTACTACTCTACTTTAAGACAATAAAACCGAATAAAAAACAAAGCATATTGTAAAATCAAACAAACTCATTCATTCAATTTAAACATCAATGACTCAATTATGAATGTAAATGATTAATTAATGTACTTGCTGTAGGAGCATGTCTATAAGGACATAAATTATAATAGAGTACTAGCCACAAGTATACCCCGCGGTTACACCCGCGCGGTGACGGATTATGATGATGATGATGATGATGAAAGTATCCTATATGTTAATCCAGCGCATCATTTGATTCCATACCAAAATGTCATCAAAACTAGCCCGCCGTTTGAGTGTGAAAGAGTAACAAACATCTATGTATACGTACAAACTTTCGGGTTTATAATTTTACTTTGGTAGGATTATTTAATAATATTTATTAAGTATTGCTTCGATGTAATACAATATAGGTTATATTTCGTCGAACGTAGCACCAAGGGGATAGAGCAGTGATTTAATTATTATTTGGTAGACTTGAAGATATGCCCACTCATACATGGAATGGAGCTCGTTGATGTCTTTTGTTCCGAAAATCAGTAGTATATATTATGCTTTCACACGGGAGTCAATCACAACAAGCTATGAAGAGGACTATGCTCGGGGTTTCTCTTCGTGATCGAATCCGAAATGAGGAGATCCGTAGACGAACGAAAGTCACCGACATAGCCCAGAAGATAAGCCAGTTGAAGTGGCAGTGGGCAGGGCACATAGCACGCAGAACAGATGGCAGATGGGGCTGGAAAGTTCTGGAGTGAAGACCACGGTCAGGCAAGAGCAGCGTAGGTCGTCCGGAAGGGTGGACTGACGACGTGATAAAGGTAGCAGGACGACGTTAGATGCAGACCGCTTCCAACCGGTCCTTTTGGAAAATTATAGGGGAGACCTACGTTCAGCAGTGTATGAGATGATGATGATGATGACGACGGGAGTAGGTATATTAACCACAGCTCACGCCCTTAACCAGTGTAAAAGGGCTATTCACGCCAGAGATAAGACCTTAAAATCTTGGAGCCTCAATAGAAACTAATATGAGTATAATACTATTATAGATAATTTTACTCCTTTTATAGTGCACATAGGGCAGTAAACACACAGTACATTTCCCTTCCTTATATTTTTGTTTTCGCCTAAAAAATAAATAAATTAAGCGACAAAAACAAGCAAGTCGTGCGCCTGATGGTAAGCTGACACCCACATGCATGACTTTGCCAATAACAGTTGAAGTGCCACCCAGAGCTAAAACTGTAGTTTTGCTTGAGTCTCCTTCGTCCAGTTATTTTTTTTTTATTCATTCATTTTAAGCATAATTCACTAACTACAGTGCCCTTCACGGCGTGACACGTGTGTGCTCGTGCACTATTGCTTCACGGCAGAATATTTGGTACTGCAGTGGTACCAACCAAGACGACCTCTTGCACAAGAGGCCTACAACCTAGTAGGGTTTCTTCGTACCTTAGGATTCGCATTCCGATTGGAATATTCTATTACTATACGTCCCTCACGCTGTAAGCAGTTACTGCTTTCCTAAATCAACAAACCATCGTGTAACGTGTGCATGCTACCACCCACCGCCTTCTTAATCAGACCATCTTGCAGACGCCCTTCCCTCACCACGTCTACTGTCCATCAAAGTCAAAGTCAAAATCATTTATAAAATTTAAGCATATATATAGCCTACCGAGAAAAAGCGGCAAGAAACTCGGAAATAAAATATATTTCTCCAGAAATTGCTTTTAAGACCATATGGAGACTGAACTTTACTGAAGTTTAAAACAGAATTTCAACAAAGGCAGGCGGACATTGCCTTTGTTGACTTCTGTGAGAAAACTTCCATACCGTCAGGCTCGACAGATTAGTCACAGGTTGAATACCCAACATTAATAAGTAGTGAGTGATCGATACCCATCAGACTGCGGCTAGGTATTCACTAGCGTCGCCCATTACGTGCGAGCCCCATGCGTACGTGACCACAGCGGCGGAGTCCAACATCACTGCATTATATCCATTCAGACCTTCCACAAAGTCATTGTAAGCATTCATTATGTAGTTCAACGACCATTCATTTTGCTTGTATCTGTTACACAACGACAGGTACAAAACTAAGGACAGCCGTGTGATTCTCTAATGATTTGTCGATGCGATCGTCGACGAGCTCACCGATGTCAAATAAGTATGAATGAAATAAATTTATTGTGGCAAAAAAAAAACATGAACAAATACTTAACTAAACATTAATAACTAATTTATGAGGTTTTTGACTCGACATCCAGGACAATTTTTCGTGGAGATAGGAAGGAGCTTTATGTTGTAAGACACCAAAAAGAAGACAAGCTAAATGAAGCTTGCGACGATGTGTCATTTTTAAAATGCAGTGCTTGTTTAGGTAAGGGGGCACATGATCTCTGAAGGGAACGTTAAAACAGAAGCGAGTACTTTATGAGATATCGCTTGTACACAAGGTTGTTTTTCCAACGTTTCTTGTCATCTCGTCATTTGTTTCACGGATGCTGTCAACGATGCAACGATGTTTGCTCTTAGAGAATCGCACGGCTGGTTAGCTGATCGATAGATATCTACTACGAGTAGCTTACAGTCCTTGCGGGTTAATGTTTTTGCGTGGAACTCTAATTTCTTTAGAGTGGGTACTCTACCCGTAGACAAGGATACATGGTGTTTTTTATCTATAATATAGAAATATTTTGTTGAATTAGTTTTATTGTAATAGGTAAATTTATTTTATACTAGCAACTGCCCGCGAATTCATTCGCGTAGTAGGCACGGACTCAGCCTCGCCTAACCTCCCATATTTCAAGGAGTTTTTCTGTCATAAGATCCTTCTCGTGACAATTTATTTATTTATTTATTTATTTATTTAAGTTAATATAAATAAAACAACTAAAAAGAATTAGCGAGATTGTTGCACCCGTTCTCAAGTTATAGTGTGACCATGAGAAATTGGAGTTTATTTATATTTATGTATATATATCTGTTATTTAGATATATTTTAGCGAATTAGTGTTATTGTAATATATAGATTTATTTTATATTTTTGTTTATTCTGCATTATTATTATTAGCCTAACTAACTCCATACATCAGTTGTACCCGTGAAATACCCGCCAGAGCTGGATCAAACAGATATACAAACAGATACAATTTATAAAATCCAACTGAGCTATGTCTGGCCGCAACTGCTGTACCGCGCCTCAGTGGGCCGAGCAAGAAAATCTGTTTAAGTGTAACGTAATCGCATCGTTAACGTATTTAGTACAAATTGTCATTTATCTAGTGGCACAGATAACTCATAGTTTCTACTGAATTCGTAAATGATACGATAACGTTACACTTAAGCAGATTTTACATGCACGTTTTTTACGCGCGCGTAGACTTAGTTACTTAGTCACAACCTATTATCTCGGAAAGTACTTGACGAATTATGTTTATATTCGAAATTCCTATTCAAATTCAGGTATCTAGTGTGTGTGTCAAATTTTATCAACATCGGCCGGTAAACAGTGCCCACCAAACTTTCCCCCTTTTAAAAAAGTATCCCCCTACTCAAAATCACCAACGACAAAAATATATTGAATAGTAGAACATGCATACCAAGTTTCCTCAAGAGTGGTTAAAAATGCGACCTGTACAGGAGGACGTCCGTACAACAAACATACAGACAGATGAAAGTCAACTTGGCCAGTTAAAGCAGAGACGCTTCGCTCGCTCGGTCAATGAGGGTTGCTACCAACTGCGCGAATACGAATAAAAAAATCTAAGCGTGGTCACCTCATCTAAGATCACTAATTGATAACTGCTATAAATATCAAACGCGTTCCTTAATTACCAACGACAAGAATGAAATCAAATCCATCATATTGCGATTGCAACAATATAATCATCCACTACAAGTAATCTAAGTAGGTACCTACGTACATAGTTGTGCACGGTCACGTACACAGCTCATTAAGGTTAAGTAAGTTATTAGTAAGTCTTTACCTATGCAGGTAATTGGAGATTCTATAAATAACCAGCATTTTCCGATTTAATTAACCGTGGATTGACGCGCAATATAAAATTCGAAAGCCGTGCTATTTTGTTTTAAAATTCAGTCATTTGTTTTAGACAGTGTTTTGATTTTGTGAAATTGTGGTAGTTTTTGGCGCCATAAACAGAAAATTCGTACAATTTTCGAAAACGACTTCCTACGTGGAAATACCACTGCGTAAAAAAAAATTACATTAACGACGTGTACGGCTGGGCTTTTATGTATCTCAGTTGCTAACAAATGTGGATTGAAATCTGAAAAAATGGTCGCTCTATGTCACTTTTGTCAGCTTCAGTGATCAAATTACTAACACTTTTGCTTACTGGAGTTGCCAAAACGGACATAGAGCCGCCATTTTTCAAGATTTCAATCAACATTTGTTAGCAACTGAGATACATACTAGTGTCAAAACAACATTGAAGCACTTGCGTCAAACCGGAAAGATAAAAAGCTAGATAAGTGGGTGCCACATGAACTAAGCGACTAACAGCTAAACCTACACGTCATAACATGCATATAACTACATAATCGGCTTGGAAACAAGAGAATTCTAAATCGAATTAACCTGCGATGTAAAGTGGATGCTATACGACAACCGTAAGCGTTCGTCTCAGTGGGTGGATTCAGGTACAGCACCTAGTCAGTGCGCTAAAAAATATTACTCATAAGAAGATGACGGTGACCGTCTGGTGGACCCAGCTTCTTACTGAATGGCACAACAGTGACGACAGATGTCTATTGCCAAGAGTTGCAAACAAAGATGGATAAGCTGGCAAATCAACAAACAAGACTAGTCGATCGCTCTTTCCCATTGCTTCTCCAAGACTTCTCCATCGCAAAGCTACAAGAGTTACAGCTGGAAGCTCTCCGTCAACCACCGTACTCACCGGACTTTTCCCCAACAGATTTCTACTTTAGGTATTCTAAATTTAGACAATATAATAAGTGAAAAAAATTCAACTCCCCTAGATGCAGTCCAAAAGCTTTCCCTGACTTCATCACCACCCGTTCGGCACTCTTCTACTGTAAAGGGATAAACAAACTGCCATCAAAATAGCAAAGTTGTATAGATATGGACCGGTAGTACCTACATTAAAGTTTTTATACAAAACTCCAATTTCATAGGTATGACCTATAGACCTAATATTTATATAAGATAAATCAATTATTCTTTACAGGTCTTACTCGAGGTGCGTTCGTTTAGCTTTTTGGACATTGATGGCGTTATCATTGATGGCTCTTTTGTTAAAGTGTTCGTAAAGCTCAAAAACGTTATTTTTGCCACTTTTGCTCATACCCTATTCGAACGCTCAACTGAGCATAAGACCTAAAATCGCATGATTATGCTGTCAAATACATAGCTGTCAAATAACGATCACAAACAACCATGCTCCGGACGTGGGTCAAAAATTGCACTTTTTGGTGGAAAATATACCTCATTTTAGCTTTCCGAACGCTGAACAAAAAGAGGCATGAACGACATTTTCACCCACAGATTCCCAATTCAAACGCCCCTTGTGAGCGTTTTTAGCGTTATTTTCGCTAAAAACGCTCACAAGGGGTCTATTCTGACGCACTACTTGTCGGGCTTTCGAGTTTAGTCATAATTATGTTCTAAGGAACAAAAAAAAATCTACCTGGGTAAGGTACTTAGTAAGTTGCTATTGCGGGTTCTGGCTCTCTTGAATTCATATATTTTTGCCAGACTCCCAAAAGAATCGGGCATTTTATTCCGCCGTCACTGCGCGCTCTCTACCCCGAGACTGGTCTATTGAGTATAATTCATACTGTAATTGTACTTGCCCTTACAGTTTACAGCACCCTTCATACCCCACTACAGTAATGCTTACGGCGCTATGCTTAGAGGCAGAATACTTGGCACTGCGTGGGTACCAACTAAGACGGCCTATTAGCTGAGGAGGAGGAGGAGGAGGAGGAGGAGGAGGAGGTGAATATAGTATGATTTATCTATTAAGAGAACATGACAGTGACAGCTCGCAACGACCACGAAAACCCACCTTCGATCCGCGAGTGTTGTTGTCGCGACGTGAGCGTTTTCGACGACGTCATCGATGACGTACGGGCTCGCTCACGATGATGGTGGACTTGGAGAATGGGTGTGTGAACGCCGCGAGTGATTTCGCCGCTTTCCGGAACGTAGCCATAATAAGACGTGTCTACAGAGTCTGCCCTAGTACAAACAATTTGCAAAAGAGTATTCGTATCGTAAACGTCAACGCGTCATGCTTCTGCATACAAACTCTCTGTATAATAATTATATAATGTACTCAAAGTCAAAATCATTTATTCAATTTAGGCATCAAAGACGCACTTATGAACGCCAATTATTCGTTTTAATGTACTCTAGGCTCTACCGCCGCGTTGCAAAATATATAGAGCCTACCGAGAAGAAGCGGAAAAGAAACTCGGGGCCATTCTTGTCATATAGATTTTTACAATGTTTCTACTTAGGTACTACTATTATTACATTTTATGGGTGGCAGATGACAATTTGCCAGAATTGGAGTAATCCAAGCGTCTTTGTCGTCAATGTAATGTCAGACTTTATAATATGCTTTTTTTTATTAAAATGTTTCCACACTCAACTTGAATATTCCCTGTGTGAGCTCAGTTATGTGTTTTGGGATTTTATTGCATAAACGCACACAATATCCTAGGACAGTGTTTTTCAATAAAGTTATATGATTATTAACGGGATATTTACCGTGGTAAGGTTGTGGAATGAGCTCCCGATATTTCGGCGCAGTTACATGCACCATGTTCACGGGAAGACTGCACCATGTTCACGGGAAGACTGTCTTCCCGTGAACATGGTGCATGTAACTGCGCCGAAATATCGGGAGCTCATTCCACAACCTTACCACGGTAAATATCCCGTTAATAATCTTATAACTTTAGTGAATAACCGTGATAGTTTAAAACAGTGTTTTTCAATCTTATTGATTTCGCGACCCCATTACAGGTTGAAAAATTCTGGCAACCTCCTTGTTAGACAGACAAAGACTTTATAATTTAAAAGACTACGTTAATAATTTTCTTAATTTCGATACCTTAATATTCTGCAAGAACCCGCGAGAGGTTTGCAAATAAGTTCTAGCTCCACGATATGATACATTTTTGAAAATTACACAAGTACACCTTTTTCACTAAAACTGTGTTTTATTGTAGTCTACCTTGCCTTTTTCTTCTGCCGGCTACCCCCCGACTAACCCACAGATTGAAAAACACTGTCCTAGGAGAACGACTTCTTAGTACTCTTTGGTACAAACTGAGTACAATTGATCAGTGTCACAGTTGTACTAGATAAATGACAGTTTGTACTATTTCACTAAAACGACAGTTACATTACAATTACGCTGTTATTCGTGCTAGTCCCACTGGTTACTGAGTGCATCCAGAGTCCCGATGGTGGATGAAAAATACTTCAACTCTATCATCTTACTGATTATAAAATATGTTAGTAAATCATAATGAAACATGATTTTAGCGCCATCTACATTCAGTATGGAGAACCATTAACACAGATGTACAGCTTGCAGAGTTGTTTTGCCTTTGAGCCAGCGATACCTTTATTGCAGTTTACCGACTCCACATTTTAGTTCAGAAAATAATACATAGGTGTCCTTGTTATTGAAATTAAAGTGTTTTCTAACCGATGTAAAATATAGGAGGGCACCATCAGTGCATTTTTATGCAGATTGTTTGTGTAATCTCTCGTTTGTAGAAAAGAAATTGGTTATCCTGAATGATATACAAAATATTCCTTGAATTTAGTGGACATCATCAATCATTAAATTGTCAAACGTTGATAAGTAGAACGTCCTGTTGGGCTTTTATACTTCACCCTTGGATGCTGGTATATAATAATTTTGTTTTTATATTAAAGCCTCATTACTTGACCTATGAGTAACTATGAAACTAATGCCATTAAACTAAATGTTTGTTTAATATTGTTTTGATAAATACCTACTGATGGCAACACAAGCATAAAGACTTATGAGGATTTGGAAGATTTATCAGGTTTTTTATCAATATAATATAAAATCGCTAGTTAGATTATAAAAATATGTTCAGCACACTTGCTCGTAAACCTGCTCGTGAACCTTATTAAGCTTTATAATTACTAATGCTAATATCTAAAATAAGTTATCATCTTATTTTAGATATTAGGGTTCTAAACCGAGCTATAATAAACACGTGTGTAGTAAAAGGATAGCAAAATATAACTGTCCCTGCAAATTTGAATTAGTACTTTACTACAAGTTATAGGCGAGTAAACATACCATTTAGAATTTAGCCGGGTAATAAAGTTTTTCTGTAGCAACAATAAGTAGTTAAAAATAAGTAGTAAGTAGTAACCTCTTAAGAGGTTTTATGCCGCTTAAAATCTATACTTACATATTTTTGGAATATTACAATGTGCAGTGCACGTCTAATTAAGTCAAACAAACATTTATTATCATTAAATTATTGATATTTCACAATAGTTTGCTATAAAATATTAAACATTTGCATTTTATCACTTAAAAAACTACAAAGTTATAATTTGAAGTACTAGTCTGTATCCTCAATCTACATAATCAATCCTCATCATCATATCTTTTAATTCTACATTGCAGTTTGCAAGTGGACAAATACCCATGCGCGCCATTTCCTATAATTTACATATTTTGTTTTTATCGAATTTTTCACTGTGTTGTAAAAGCAATATAAGTTTGTTTTTCCCCGCAAGTGTGTTGAAAAACGTCGTATGAGACTTGACAATACAATTACATTTCATTTACACAAAGTTCCGTGCCAAGCCCAATGTAAGTACTCAAACCTACACACTACCCATGCATTATATCTACCACGACAGTTGTACAAAGGCACGGTAATATTTTACCGTGAAGAAAACACTGAAAGGCGATGTACCTATGTACACGTGGCTTCGCTCCCAAACTATGCATAGGCAGTGTTGTATATATCCTCCTCCTCCTTGCGTTGATTCCCCAATGATGGGGGGTCGTGACCCATCATGGCATTAGCCTCTCCCGTACGATGTTTCTCCATCTGTTCCGGCTTCCAGCTGCACGAACCGCTTCAGTGACGGTGCGTATCTGATCTGTCCAGCATATTGGACTACTTCCTCTCGGTCTCTTGCCTTCTATTTTCCCAGTGACGATTAGTTTTTGGAGGCTGTCGCTGAATTTACGGGCTATGTGGCCAAAGAACTCAAATATCCTCGCAGGCATATGTTAGATAGCCTTGGATTCTTGTCCAGTTTGAGTTCATTGAGAACCGATTGGTTGGCTCTATGCGCAGTCCATGGAATCCGCAGCATTTTTCTCCAACACTACATTTCAAGGCATGCGTTGCTGGTCTTTAGCTGTCAGTGTCCACGCTGCGTATAATATGGAGAAAACTAAAAACTGGACGAGGGTAGTTTTTGTCTTATTGGTGATATTTCGGTCTTTCCATATCCTATCGAGCTGAGACATGGCACTTTTAGCCATTCCAATTATATTGTTGTTGTATAAATAAAACAAAAGCCTTTATTGCTGTTTTACAAAAGTTTCAAATATGTTGATGGTAATGCTGACGATCGGTTTTTTCAACAACAGCTTGCCCTGCGACAAAGGCCTCCTCCAAAGATTTCCACCTACCTCTGTCGCATGCAACATTAATTAGGAACATTGTAAATATCTATATAAAAAGAATGGCCCCGAGTTTCTTGCCGCTTCTTCTATTTTGGAACGCGGCGGTAGAGTCTTTAAAGTACATTATAATGACAAGTTGACGTTCATAAGTGCGTCTTTGATGCCTAAATTGAATAAATGATTTTGCTTTGACTTTGACTTTGACTTTGCAATCCTGATCAATTCTGGACCAGCAGCTCTTTTGAGGTCATCTTCCCAACGTTTCGTTTGTCGACCTTTGCATCTTTTTCCATCTCTGGGGTACCACTCAGATATGATTTTATTCCATTTCTCATTTTTCTCTCTTAGAATATGGCCTGCCCATTTCCATTTAAGTGTTTTGCATATTTTATGGACATTGTTAATTTTGTTCAATCTTACTTTATCTTTTCATTTTACTCCGATTACACTTCTCTCTATTCCATTTTGGCATAAAATTATCTTGTTAGCTAGTTTATCTGTTAATGCCCATGTTTGACAGCCGTATGTTAAGCATGGCAAAATGCACATATTATAAACTTTTCTTTTATCTTTAATTGGCATGTCTTTGTTTTTCATAATTTCGCTAAGAGACCAAAATCGTTTCCACGTGTTGGCAATTCTTCTGTTGTGGTTATATATATAAAGCGTTCTAAATATACGGTTCTTTGAGCACATATATGTGTGGGTTTTGTTTAGTAGATATTTTTTGTCACGTGCATCTAATCAGCAGTTTCGTTGTCGTCATTCGTAAGATCTTTCTACATTAGATTTAACCACAATACGTTTGCGGTTTGCCCATTGCGATATACCTAGTAGCGCTAGACTAGCCCTCCGCGTCACTATAGGTACCTATAGTCTATAGAATAGATAGTATAGCTCTATACTACCTATCTATACTTACATATCAACTTACGAAAAGTAAACCTAACATAAAAATGGAACGTATAAAAGCGTTTTAATTGTGTAATACGTAGGTATATTATATACAATTATTATCCTACTGACTGCGATTCATCAATGAATCGCATGAAAATAGTCTGAATGGGTGGCGCTACAATCTTGAAGTTTTGGCAGCTGATATCTTGTTATAAGCATCGAAGGAAGGGTTTTGGCCATTTGAACCTTAGGGTTGCCTCCTTAGGGAGGAATTCTATTTATTGGTGTGGTGTGGCTGCGTATGCTATAGAACAAACGAGCGATACCACTGGCGGGTCAGCTAGCTTGCAATCCAATCCTAATACGTACCTACCTATTACTAAGGCTACATTCCGGTAAGCGCCGAAATCACTCGCGACGTCCGCACACCCATTCCCATACAAGCCCACGATCATCGTGAGCGAGCCCGATACGTCATCGATAACGCTCAGGTCGCGACCACAACACTCGTGTTTCGAAGGTGGGTTTTCGCGGTCGTTGTCAGCTGTCACTGTCAAACTTCAAATGTATAGGATTCTATCGATTTTTGACAGAAAATTTGGCGCTCTATTCGCGACCGCGTACTGTTCCGTTTGGGTTGAACATTGCAAGCATTGATCCATAGCGGAACGCTAAACCGGGGCGCGACAGTTGTGAGCGTTGACGGCGCTTACCGAAACGTACCTTAAGACTTCTGTAATCTGTGCTATTACCACAAAACAAGTACCTAACAGAGCTCGCGACAGTACAACGGCAAATTCAAATTGCCTGTAAATGTTTAATATAATATAAATAATATTTGAAAGACAGAGATGTTTGTCTACACTTATGAAAAGTTGCCCATTTAAAATAAATAGCTTAGAACTTTACAATAACTGCCTAGTTATTGTTAGCTAGGCACCTATTTGAAAGGAACGGCCTCCGAGATTCTTGCGACCTATTCTCGGTAGGTTAGTGGCTCTTTTTATTTCAAAACGTGGCCCTAAGGCCTTTACAAGTAGGTAATATTGATTCAAAAGAACGTATTGATGAATAAAGTAATTAAAAATGTAAATTGCGAAGTTGCTTGTATTAATACTTTCTGTAATTATTGTTTTCTTTTCTGTTTGGTCTATATATGTATGAATGTATGTAAGTCACTTAACATAATGATTCATAAAGGAAATATTATGTCTGTATATTATATATAAACTAAATTATGGATTCAGTCGTTACTTTGCGGAAATACATGATCAAAAACTATATTAGAAGAAATATTTAGTGACACATACGCTGGAAACTTTTTCAGCGGAAGCGTCACTAAATATTATAATATAGTTTTTTTTTAAACTAAATTAACCTAAAAGATTTGTATTGATTTTTTTCTGAGTTTGACACATATTAATCTATTACGTTCTATGGGAACTGCCTATGTTCAGCAGTGGACGTCTACTGGCTGATAATGATGATAAAACTATTACTAAGTATTAACTATTAGGTACTAGTAATATGTTAATATAACCTAAAATAGTCATAATAAATAACGCTGATGCGATGGATCCCCAGGTCCATGTATGGACCTGAAAATATATCTGCCTCAACCACACGTTACATTGTAAGGAGAGGTGTTCTTTTGAAAGAAGACCAAGAATATGACAAGAAAAATTTACCTGATTGTACACCACTGCCGACCAAAACTGAAAGCATAATATAAATGTAATAATGAACTGCACGCTGTTAGAAAAAAAATGGTTGTCTGTAAAGTGAGTATACGGACGATAACTTTACGTGATAACGTCATAAGACAACGAATATAGATGCGGATATAATAGATGCGTCACAAACCGAACGCTTAGGCCGATCGTGCATCTCTATCGCTTGTTTCGCGCTCTCGCTTGCACGCTCGGCGCAAGCAGAACGTGACAATGAGTCATACTTTTTCGTGCGTGCAGCCGGCGTTATTACGTATAATACGTTATTACGTCAAAAACTGGTATCGATTTATTATGCGTCGTTATATACATTCTTATCTGCAGCACCGTATATAAGTACATCTGTATATCTACATAAAAAGTAAAGGAAACAACGTCATCTATAAATATTATTAATAAACAAAGACGTGGAAGAGTACATTTTTGATTAAAATTACGAACTGAGAAAACTGATAATTGTCTTCCTCAAGTCAGCTTCCGGATCTTTTGTCGACTTTTGACTTTATCTGTACATGCACTTATGTACATGTAGGTACATAATGTCAACATCTTTTGTGACTCTTCAAGACTTTTGAGGTTCAGAGACCCTTTATTGGGTCTCACAAAATGTCAAGGTTGCTTTTTGTAAATTCTTTGTTTGCAATTACAGGTTTACGTTTTTATAGTATTTATGTTATCAGGTAAATTGTAAATTGACATAGTTTGTGTTACATTTTCGACGATAAAGATTTTGGGTTCACATGACAAAAGTAATTTAAAATGTAAATTCTATTCATATATCCCTTGAGTGATTTCTTATTACGGGTTTAATTTAAAGTGAGCCAATTTATTTTTATCATCATCATCATCATCTCAGCCGTAGGATATCCACTGCTTAACATAAACCTCCCCCATAATTTTGCATAATTTATTTTTATACTTTACCTTTATTTATCTGTATACCTTCTACGGTCCGATAACTAACTAAAGGTAATCCTTTTAATAAAATTCGTACACTAAGTAAAGCCTTAGTGGCGCTGGGAGCAACGACTTATCCTACCCTTCAATATGTACGAAAGCGCTCTATTGACAGGACTTTTGAATGACTAAGCAATCTACATAAGGAGCAATTCATCAAACATAATATCTTACATTACAGACTGGCTGGTTACCACAGTTCGTAGCACCCTGTCTTCGGAGCAAGCGCGGATCCACCGTTATGGGCACGATGGGCATGCCCACAACTCTAAAAGACTTGTGATATCAGACGTCACACTTTCATATTCAACAGGCCGATGATATGACGTTTTATAAAGTGTACAAAACCTGGATACCGATGAATTTATTAACGTTTTTGCGAAAAAGAAACGCAAGTATCTTTTAAATTTAATTTGACATCATTTGATATCCTTTGTAGTTCTTTCCAGCGAAGTTACAGAGCAAGAACCACTTATATCTCCGAGTAAAAAGCGCAGTGCTTTGCCATGCTCGGTTTTGAAGTGTTGTACCCAGTTCAAAATTCTGAATGGCACTGGGCTGTTATGGGCAAGCGTGATGCATATCAGGCGAGCGACTTGATACTATATCTATCTTGAAAGAGTTCATGCTCCGACTTATAATTTGCTGATTTTCGGGTGGCTGTGACCACAACCTTTTTTGTGGGCTGGATCCGCGCCTGCTTCTGAGCAGCAGGTCCCGCCGAGTTCGATCTCAGGGCAGGACAAGCATTTGTGTTTAAACAGTCTGTTTGACCTGTGTATGGCTGCATTATGTGTAATGTATATCAGTCATCAGGTTATCACAGCACAGGCTCTGCCAACATTATTTTTATGTAAGTAATTATTGTTATTTATACATTTTACAAGGATTATGTCATTCAAATAAGAAAATAATTTTGGAAAGAACGCATTACATGGTACAAACATGTCTAAGTAAAAGTAAATAACTTATTTGAACATTTTCTACCGACTTCCAAAAAGGAGGAGGTACTCAATTCGACTGTTATTCTACTGACTTCCAAAAAAGGAGTAGGTACTAAACTCTTCTGTATTTTTGTTTTTTTTATTTTTTTACCTCAAAACTTTCTACTGGGTGAACCGATTCTCAAAATTATTTTTTTGTTTGAAAGCTGGTGCTTCCGGTGTGGTCCCATTTATATTTTATCAAATTCGGTCCAGTAGTTTTGAGATACACTCTAATAAGTGAATAGAATGGAAGTCGGTATTCAATTTTTCAAATTGTACTTGTTTTATGTTTGTTACCTCATAACTTTGACTGGGTGAACCGCTTTTCAAAATTATTTAGTAGTTAGTTAAAATTTTATTAAACTCTGTCCAGTACTTTTTGAGTTACACTCCAATAACTGAACAGAATGGAAGTCGGTATTAAATTTTTCAAATTATACTTCTTTTGTTTGTTACCTCATAACTTTCGACTGGGTGAACCGCTTCTCAAAATTATTTAGTAGTTATTTTAAATTTTATTAAACTCGGTCCAGTACTTTTTGAGTTACACTTCAATAACTGAACAGAATGGAAGTCGGTATTCAATTTTTCAAATTATACTTCTTTTGTTTGTTACCTCATAACTTTCGACTGGGTGAACCGCTTCTCAAAATTATTAAGTAGTTATTTTAAATTTTATTAAACTCGGTCCAGTACTTTTTGAGTAAGACTCCAATAACTGAACAGAATGGAAGTCGGTATTCAATTTTTCAAATTGTACTTGTTTTATGTTTGTTACCTCATAACTTTCGACTGGGTGAACCGCTTTTCAAAATTATTTAGTAGTTAGTTAAAATTTTATTAAACTCGGTCCAGTACTTTTTGAGTTAGACTCCAATAACTGAACAGAATGGAAGTCGGTATTCAATTTTTCAAATTGTACTTATTTTATGTTTGTTACCTCATAACTTTCGACTGGGTAAACCGCTTCTCAAAATTATATAGTAGTTAGTTTAAATTTTATTAAACTCGGTCCAGTACTTTTTGAGTTAGACTCCAATAACTGAACAGAATGGAAGTCGGTGTTCAATTTTCAAATTGTACTTGTTTTATGTATGTTACCTCATATATTTCGACTGGGTGAACCGCTTTTGAAAATTATTTAGTAGTTAGTTAAAATTTTATTAAACTCGGTCCAGTACTTTTTGAGTTAGACTCCAATAACTGAACAGAATGGAAGTCGGTGTTCAATTTTCAAATTGTACTTGTTTTATGTATGTTACCTCATATATTTCGACTGGGTGAACCGCTTCTCAAAATTATTTAGTAGTTATTTTAAATTTTATTAAACTCGGTCCAGTACTTTTTGAGTTAGACTCCAATAACTGAACAGAATGGAAGTCGGTGTTCAATTTTCAAATTGTACTTGTTTTATGTATGTTACCTCATATATTTCGACTGGGTGAACCGCGTTTGAAAATTATTTAGTAGTTAGTTAAAATTTTATTAAACTCGGTCCAGTACTTTTTGAGTTACACTCCAATAACTGAACAGAATGGAAGTCGGTATTCAATTTTTTTAATTATACTTGTTTTATGTTTTTTTACCTCATAACTTTCGACTGGGTGAACCGCTTCTTAAAATTATTTAGTAGTTATTTTAAATTTTATTAAACTCGGTCCAGTACTTTTTGAGTTAGACTCCAATAACTGAACAGAATGGAAGTCGGTGTTCAATTTTCAAATTGTACTTGTTTTATGTATGTTACCTCATATATTTCGACTGGGTGAACCGCTTTTGAAAATTATTTAGTAGTTAGTTAAAATTTTATTAAACTCGGTCCAGTACTTTTTGAGTTACACTCCAATAACTGAACAGAATGGAAGTCGGTATTCAATTTTTTTAATTATACTTGTTTTATGTTTTTTTACCTCATAACTTTCGACTGGGTGAACCGCTTCTCAAAATTATTTAGTAGTAAGTTTAAATTTTATTAAACTCGGTCCAGTACTTTTTGAGTCCCACTCCAATAACTGAACAGAATGGAAGTCGGTATTCAATTTTTCAAATTTTACTTGTTTTATGTTTGTTACCTCATAACTTTCGACTGGGTGAACCTCTTCTCAAAATTATTTGGTAGTTAGTTTAAATTTTATTAAACTAGTTCCAGTACTTTTTGAGTTACACTCCAATAACTGAACAGAATGGAAGTCGGTATTAAATTTTTTTAATTATACTTGTTTTATGTTTTTTTACCTCATAACTTTCGACTGGGTAAACCGCTTCTCAAAATTATATAGTAGTTAGTTTAAATTTTATTTAACTCGGTCCAGTACTTTTTGAGTTACACTTCAATAACTGAACAGAATGGAAGTCGGTATTCAATTTTTCAAATTATACTTCTTTTGTTTGTTACCTCATAACTTTCGACTGGGTGAACCGCTTCTCAAAATTATTTAGTAGTTATTTTAAATTTTATTAAACTCGGTCCAGTACTTTTTGAGTTACACTTCAATAACTGAACAGAATGGAAGTCGGTTTTCAATTTTTCAAATTATACTTCTTTTGTTTGTTACCTCATAACTTTCGACTGGGTGAACCGCTTCTCAAAATTATTTAGTAGTTATTTTAAATTTTATTAAACTCGGTCCAGTACTTTTTGAGTTACACTTCAATAACTGAACAGAATGGAAGTCGGTATTCAATTTTCAAATTATACTTCTTTTGTTTGTTACCTCATAACTTTCGACTGGGTGAACCGCTTCTCAAAATTATTGAGTAGTTATTTTAAATTTTATTAAACTCGGTCCAGTACTTTTTGAGTTAGACTCCAATAACTGAACAGAATGGAAGTCGGTATTCAATTTTTCAAATTGTACTTATTTTATGTTTGTTACCTCATAACTTTCGACTGGGTAAACCGCTTCTCAAAATTATATAGTAGTTAGTTTAAATTTTATTAAACTCGGTCCAGTACTTTTTGAGTTACACTCCAATAACTGAACAGAATAGAAGTCGGTGTTCAATTTTTCAAATTGTACTTGTTTTATGTGTGTTACCTCATAACTTTCGACTGGGTGAACCGCTTCTCAAAATTATTTAGTAGTTATTTTAAATTTTATTAAACTCGGTCCAGTACTTTTTGAGTTAGACTCCAATAACTGAACAGAATGGAAGTCGGTGTTCAATTTTCAAATTGTACTTGTTTTATGTATGCTACCTCATATATTTCGACTGGGTGAACCGCTTTTGAAAATTATTTAGTAGTTAGTTAAAATTTTATTAAACTCGGTCCAGTACTTTTTGAGTTACACTCCAATAACTGAACAGAATGGAAGTCGGTATTCAATTTTTTTAATTATACTTGTTTTATGTTTTTTTACCTCATAACTTTCGACTGGGTGAACCGCTTCTCAAAATTATTTAGTAGTTAGTTTAAATTTAATTAAAATCGGTCCCGTACTTTTTGAGTCCCACTCCAATAACTGAACAGAATGGAAGTCGGTATTCAATTTTTCAAATTTAACTTGTTTTATGTTTGTTACCTCATAACTTTCGACTGGGTGAACCCCTTCTCAAAATTATTTGGTAGTTAGTTTAAATTTTATTAAACTAGTTCCAGTACTTTTTGAGTTACACTCCAATAACTGAACAGAATGGAAGTCGGTAGTCAATTTTTCAAATTGTACTTGCTTTATATTTGTTACCTCATAACTTTCGACTGGGTGAACCGCTTCTCAAAATTATTTAGTAGTTAGTTTAAATTTTATTAAGCTCGGTCCAGTACTTTTTGAGTCCCACTCCAATAACTGAACAGAATGGAAGTCGGTATTACATTTTTAAAATTTTACTTGTTTTATGTTTTTTTACCTCATAACTTTCGACTGGGTGAACCGCTTCTCAAAATTATTTAGTAGTTAGTTTAAATTTAATTAAAATCGGTCCCGTACTTTTTGAGTCCCACTCCAATAACTGAACAGAATGGAAGTCGGTATTCAATTTTTCAAATTTTACTTGTTTTATGTTTGTTACCTCATAACTTTCGACTGGGTGAACCCCTTCTCAAAATTATTTGGTAGTTAGTTTAAATTTTATTAAACTAGTTCCAGTACTTTTTGAGTTACACTCCAATAACTGAACAGAATGGAAGTCGGTATTCAATTTTTCAAATTGTACTTGCTTTATATTTGTTACATCATAACTTTCGACTGGGTGAACCGCTTCTCAAAATTATTTAGTAGTTAGTTTAAATTTTATCAAACTCGGTCCAGTACTTTTTGAGTCCCACTCCAATAACTGAACAGAATGGAAGTCGGTATTCAATTTTTCAAATTTTACTTGTTTTATGTTTTTTTACCTCATAACTTTCGACTGGGTGAACCGCTTTTGAAAATTATTTAGTAGTTAGTTTAAATTTAATTAAAATCGGTCCCGTACTTTTTGAGTCCCACTCCAATAACTGAACAGAATGGAAGTCGGTATTCAATTTTTAAAATTTTACTTGTTTTATGTTTGTTACCTCATAACTTTCGACTGGGTGAACCCCTTCTCAAAATTATTTGGTAGTTAGTTTAAATTTTATTAAACTAGTTCCAGTACTTTTTGAGTTACACTCCAATAACTGAACAGAATGGAAGTCGGTAGTCAATTTTTCAAATTGTACTTGCTTTATATTTGTTACCTCATAACTTTCGACTGGGTGAACCGCTTCTCAAAATTATTTAGTATTTAGTTTAAATTTTATTAAACTCGGTCCAGTACTTTTTGAGTCCCACTCCAATAACTGAACAGAATGGAAGTCGGTATTCAATTTTTCAAATTTTACTTGTTTTATGTTTTTTAATTTTACCTGATAACTTTCGACTGGGTGAACCGCTTCTCAAAATTATTTAGTAGTTAGTTTAAATTTTATTAAACTCGGTCCAGTACTTTTTGAGTCCCACTCCAATAACTGAACAGAATGGAAGTCGGTATTCAATTTTTCAAATTTTACTTGTTTTATGTTTTTTTACCTCATAACTTTCGACTGGGTGAACCGCTTCTCAAAATTATTTAGTAGTTAGTTTAAATTTTATTAAACTCGGTCCAGTACTTTTTGAGTCCCACTCCAATAACTGAACAGAATGGAAGTCGGTATTCAATTTTTCAAATTTTACTTGTTTTATGTTTTTTTACCTCATAACTTTCGACTGGGTGAACCGCTTCTCAAAATTATTTAGTAGTTAGTTTAAATTTTATTAAACTCGGTCCAGTACTTTTTGAGCCCCACTCCAATAACTGAACAGAATGGAAGTCATATTATATTTTTCAAATTTTACTTGTTTTATGTTTTTTTACCTCATAACATTCAACTGGGTGAACCGCTTCTCAAAATTATTTAGTAGTTAGTTTAAATTTTATTAAACTCGGTCCAGTACTTTTTGAGTCCCACTCCAATAACTGAACAGAATGGAAGTCGGTATTCAATTTTTTTAATTTTACTTGTTTTATGTTTTTTGTCTCATAACTTTCGACTGGGTGAACCGCTTCTCAAAATTATTTAGTAGTTTGTTTAAATTTTATTTAACTCGATCCAGTACTTTTTGAGTCCCACTCCAATAACTGAACAGAATGGAAGTCGGTATTCAAATTTTCAAATTTTACTTGTTTTATGTTTTTTTACCTCATAACTTTCGACTGGGTGAACCGCTTCTCAAAATTATTTAGTAGTTAGTTTAAATTTTATTAAACTCGGTCCAGTACTTTTTGAGTCCCACTCCAATAACTGAACAGAATGGAAGTCGGTATTCAATTTTTCAAATTTTACTTGTTTTATGTTTTTTTACCTCATAACTTTCGACTGGGTGAACCGCTTCTCAAAATTATTTAGTAGTTAGTTTAAATTTTATTAAACTCGGTCCAGTACTTTTTGAGTCCCACTCCAATAACTGAACAGAATGGAAGTCGGTATTCAATTTTTCAAATTTTACTTGTTTTATGTTTTTTTACCTCATAACTTTCGACTGGGTGAACCGCTTCTCAAAATTATTTAGTAGTTAGTTTAAATTTTATTAAACTCGGTCCAGTACTTTTTGAGTCCCACTCCAATAACTGAACAGAATGGAAGTCGGTATTATAATTTTTAAATTTTACTTGTTTTATGTTTTTTTACCTCATAACTTTCGACTGGGTGAACCGCTTCTCAAAATTATTTAGTAGTTAGTTTAAATTTTATTAAACTCGGTCCCGTACTTTTTGAGATACACTTCAATAACTGAACAGATTGGAATTCGGTGTTAAATTTTTCTAATTGTACTTGTATTATCTACCGACTTCTATATATGTATGTTTTTTATGTTTGTTACGTCATTACTTTCGACTGGGTGAACCGATTCTCAAAAGTATTTTTTTGCTTGAAAGCTAGTGCTTCCCGTGCGGGCTCAGTTAAATTTCATCAAATCGGTCCAGTAGTTTTTGAGTTAGACTCCAATAACTGAATAGAATGGAAGTCGGTGTTAAATTTTTCAAATTGTACTTTTATTATTTCAACTTGTAATAGTACTTGTAAATAAAACTTTTTATTTTATATAAATGTCATCTACGAATGAACGTCCACAATTTCTCTATAATGAGTCGCCTTAACTGGTGCACTGAAGGTGAACATTTCTGTGCGACAATTAGCTCGAGTAGTCAGCAGTACGTGATATATAACCGAAATGCATCACCTCTGCTGCACCAGTCACGGGCAGATTTCCGGAAAGGACAGTTTACCGGAAATTAACAATGAAAGTATTGTATTTAGTGTTTGTTTGTGTGTGCCTATATGAATATGCGGATGGAGAATCCGGTAAGTCGATACAATGCTTATTTTAGTTAGGTTAAACCGAAAACAATAACACTGATGCTTCACTAGCAATCTTATTAGTGCTAACTCACGCAATCTTTAACTATGAGATAATTCATTACTAGTTACAATATTGTAACTATACATACTGAAAATATAACGTTTATTTAAAAAGATAAATTTATATTAACCCCTATAACTATTATAGTAATTACATAAATAAATACTTATTTATGTAATAGATATTAAATAATATAAATATTAAATAGATAAAGATCATAAACTTACTCATCTATTAATTAGTATAATTTCTCCCAAATTAAAACGAAGTTCCGATATTGTGTTGCTACGGTAAAAATCGGTAGCTAGATATTGAAAAATGCGATCTGTTCAGGGAGACAAACGAACACTCTAATAAACATATATACGGACAGATGAAAGTCAATTTGGGCATTTAGAGCAGAGACGCTTCGCTATACGACGACACTTCGATATAGATGGACAATTATAATGTAATTCATCATAAACCATGATAGTACGAATATTATGTAATACTTATAGATTATTTCTTCCAACCGGTCCTTTTGAAAAATCATGGGGGAGGCCTATGTTCAGCAGTGGACGTCCTACGGCTGAGATGATGATGATGATGATAGATTATTTTACACAAATATCATTATAAATTCTTCACATAGCAACTCAATTAATTTTCACAGCTTCTAAATCAAACCAGTACTGCTGCTCTAACTCCACTGTGTACCTACTTATGTTTACTATTATGGTTTCCTGCTTTGAAATGAAGACAAAGAACCATGTAACGTCAATATTATGGCTATCACAATGTTGCATAGTATGAAACTGATCTCCGCGACACAAGAGGCCTTACTATGAGCTCTTAAAGCAGGACTTCTAGAAAACTGCCCGGTTTATTCATACCATGACAACGTTAAAGCAGGCCTGCACAGGGCCTAGTATTCAAGAACCGCAGGAAAACCGTTCACCTGTTTTTTCTAGTATGAACTCTCGTTAACATGACGCTCTAAATCCACTCAGTTTGTAAGCTTAAAAACGTCTAGGCGTCTGCAATGTTGGTTATAGTAAATTGTTAGAATGCCAGAGACAATATTATCCGTTCACATTTGAGAAAGCAATACTCAAACAGTTCACCTAAATAAGTGTCATAGTATGATTTCATTCAAAACTGTTTATGCCAGGTTTAAGAACTGCACGGAACTTGCATGGTTTTTATGAAGCTGATAGTAAGGTCCAAGGACCCCTAGAGTGGAGATCAGGGATCAAACACTGGCATCGTGTAATTAGTTTTAAGAGTGAAATCGAATCATTTTGTTATTTGAATAAAAATATATTAAAAATGAATACTATCTACTTTTTCACAAATTTTAGTTCATGAACTAGCAGCGCCCCTCGGCTGCACCGGCGTGAAAAACACCCACAACTCACTCACACGATTTTCCGTTTACAATTTTCATGTGTTAACCCTGAATATACCGTGATAATTAAAAACAAAAGATTTATGAATGAAACTGACGTAAATTTACGTCTCTGGTACGCAAAGGGTTAAACCGCTGCAAGAAATTAACTTCACTAACGGGATGTTTACCATGCTATTGTCTTTATTTTAAGCCCTCGATATTTCGGCACAGTTGCATGCGCCACGTTCGCGAGTAAATTAATTAACAGAGCTCAAAATAATTACAATACAACTGGTGAATATCCCGTTTGTAAAGTCAAATCTTGCATTAGTGACCATGTCAGTTTCAAAAATTGTTTTATTGATGTACCTACACGCTGGCTACAAGTATCACAAGAACAGCTAGTTTTTTGACGAATGAGCGTTTTATTGTTGACATAGGTATTATATATGTAACACTTATAGAATGTTTATTATGTAAATGAAGACGCATTGTTTTTGATCGTCCAGAACGTGCTTAATGCTGACACAGATCTGCGAGGTAGGCGTAATATTTTAATCTAAGTAAATTTCGGATTGAACGCGAATCGTAAAAATAAAGGAAACTTGACATAATATCTAGGCTTGTTGTGCAAGAGGATGCCTTAAGAGGATTGCATATCTAGTACTTTCCATGCTAAAAGAGAAAACTCTTTTCTACCTTTACTTACCTACCTTAGATTGTCCAAAATTCAAAGTACTATAAATTTCCTTTCTTAGAAAAGAAAACTGAAAAAATCAAAACGTACGGGCATAGTAAACAATGTGATGAATCCATGAAAAAAAATCACTGAAATCGGACAATGTTAAGAGGTAGAAAAGAGTTTTCTCTTTTAGCATGGAAAGTACTAGCTATGCAATCCTCTTAACCCGTTGACTTGCGATTCGCCATATGTGGCAGATAATACAATAGATTTCGCAGAAATTAACCTACTACAAACTATGAGTTATCTGTGTCACGTGTGCCCTAGATACATAACAGTTTCTCCTGTGTCACGTGAACGACACGTTACCTTTCACTTACGCAGTTATTCGTGCTAGGCATACAGTTCTAGGCTTTGCGTGGCACTGCAATTGCAGTTGGACAGGTGTAATACTTACCATCAGGTGACGAACTGCTCGTCTCGTCACTTGATAGTACAAAAACCGGCCAAATGCGAGTCAGACTCACGCACGAAAGGTACCGTATCATTTATCTATAAATCTCTCAAACAAAAGACATGATTTTTTTTCCGTTTTACAGACACCGATCGCGAGACCGACTCGCACTTGGCTGGTTTTTTAGTATTTGTTGTTATAGCGGCAACAGAAATACATCATCTGGGTAAATTTCAACTATCGCGACAGCGAAGTTTTAGTAAAAGGATCCCGTTTTTACCCTTTGGGTACGGAACTCTAAAAATATATCCATGTCATTTGTGGTTGATAAGGCACCGCTAATTGAAACCAACAATGTTAGATTGCGGTAAAAGGCGTGGAGTTATTTTTATTGCTTTATTATTGACCTTTAAATTAAATATGAACATATACCTATTTAAACTATAATAATACCGTAGACTGTAGTGGCTATAAGCCAAGCTTAGCCAATTTAAATACATAATATAATTATATATTAATTATATATGTAGGTGTAGTAATACCGAAAAGTCTGCATAATGTATACCGAGTCAGGATTCACATGACAAAGTATCAACATTTAAATCGCCCATAATTTTCTTCATACTTACTTCGTTTAAAATATACTTATTATTGAAAATTCTTTTGGACAGCCCTATAAGACATGTCTATTCTTGGAGTTTGTTGGAGTCAATGCACTCTGCAATCCCTACACCACCCATTCATTCACCTCCGTCCCCCAGCCCAGGCTTCACTTACTTGTTTACCTAGCCTATGTTCTGGAGGTCATTGCTGTCTTTGGCCTAGTTTTTCAGGGATGAACCTGCGCGAGTATTAGAAAAACATTGGTTACTCATAACTCGGAATGTTTACTACTTCTGGGACGCCGTAGTTAGGTCCCAATTGTGTTCAAGCTTCTGCGTGTGTGGTTTTAGAAGACATTATTAGTATCTATTGGTCCGATAATATAAGTTTTTAAACTGACATGGTCACTAATGCAAGAATTAACTTTAGAAACGAGATATTTACCATGTATTGTATTTATTTTGAGCTCTCGATATTTCGGCACAGTTGCAGTATCTACGGGTAGCTGTTGTTATGAACAGACGAAACGGTTATTATGTGTCGAGACCCAGATCGAGTTCCATGTGACTTTAGGACAGTTATTCTACTCTTTGGTGACTTTTGTGTCAGTGGTAATAAAAAGGAACGCAAGAAACGTGAAAGGAAGAGGATAAACTGTTTCGTCTGCACATAACTACCCGCTGATACATCAGTTTACTCGTGAACATGGCACATGCAACTGTGCCGAAATATGGAGAGCTCAAAATAATACATGGTAAATATCCCGTTTCTAAAGTTAATTCTCGCAATAGATAATATCTTAAGAGTGTTGATTGTTCCACTTCCAGCGCCATTCATCACCCCCTGCCACGCGTCCGACACCGCCTGCCTGAAGAGTTCCGCGCAGCAAGCGGTGCCGGTTCTGGCGGCCGGAGTTCCCTCGCTGGGCATTAGCATCCTGGATCCCATGTACGTGGACCGCGTGGCCACCAGCCAGGCGGGGCTCGACATGGACTTCCGGAACACCGTCGTCAAGGGGCTGAAACACTGCGTTGTTGAGGACTTAAAGTAAGAAATATTTGCATTTTTTTCTAAGGTTTTGATAGCACTTATACATTTTGCAAACCGCAATATCTTACTAATATTGCGTCCTTACAATATTAAATTGGCGTGTTGACAAACAGGCCACTTTGACCTCAAATATCTGGTGTTTGGCTATTAATTCCCAAATTCGAATTTATTTCTAATTTAGGCTTGTGTATGTATTTGTATATATGCTGGGAGGAAACGCGAACTGATGCAGAACATCAATAGAAGAAAGATCGCCTGTCTAGGTCACGTGCTTAGGCACTCTAGATATGAGCTTCTTCAGCTGATAATGATGGGCAAGGTGCCCGGAAGATGAGCTGTTGGACGTAGGAAGAAGTCGTGACTGCGCAATATCCGCGAATGGACCGGAATCACAAGTGTCATGGAGCTATTTAAACTCGCCAAAGACCGGATAAAATATGCGGAGCCACTAGTTGGAGAGGCACTAGAAGAAGAAGAAGAAGTTGTATTTGAAACACAAATAATAAATTTAGTCATTAACTATTTTTCGCGTCATATTTTGCAGTGACATCGTTCAGATTACAATACGGAAAAGTTAACATAATCGCGTTATTTACGAATACGAGTTATAATTAACGTGGCAACAGTAATGCAGAAACAGCACGAAGTTTAATGATGTGCATGGAGAAACTACTATTAAAAGAAAACACGGTATGTTTTTGCTGTGGAAATTTTGACAGAACCAACCTCGTGGATGACCAGAGACCCTAGTGAACGAATTAAAGGTGATGGTGGAAGCAGATCCATCATAACCCACGTCAGAGTCAGCGGCAGGCTTCGGTGTGTGTGACAACACAATTTTAATTAACTTGAAATTGGATAATTAAAAATATCGAGAAATGGATACTGCATGAACTGAGTGAAGCACACCAACTGAGTGCTGCGTTACATTGCTCATCCTTCACAATAACGAGGGAGTTTTGAATCGTATTGTTACATGTGATGAGAAATGGATCCTGTACGACAATCGGAAACGCTCATCACAGTGGTTGAACCCAGGAGAACTGGATATCAAACAGACATGTTCATCGAAACAAATATGTGACCTGTCCGGGAATCGAAACCGGGACTAACAGCTCAGAAGGCAGGGGTGCTACCAACTGCGCCAACCGGGCCAGTCAATTGCAAACCAAGATGGAAAAGCTCGCCATTCAACAACAGAGACTGCGCAACTTCTCCAGTTCACTTGCTGCTTCAGGACAACGCTAGAGCTCACACTGCATGACAGACGGTCGCTAATTTAGAGGAGCTGCGATTGGAATGTCTCCGACACCCACCGTACTCCCCAGGCCGTGCTCCAACATATTACTACTTGTTTCGCTGTTTCGACAATTTCTTGGAAGGATAAAAATCAATACCGTTGGGACTGTCCAAACCGCCTATGCAATCTCGCTCATTCTTTTTTTGGTTGTGTTAACTATTGTCAGGAAAAGGTTCTTATGAAAGAAAAACCAAGAAAAGATGGGAGGTTATGGTGAGGCCGAAGGTCAAGCCTACTACCCGAACGAAGTCGCAAGCAGTCGTTAGTATAATATAAATGCGAATACTTGGATGGTTTGAGTGTTGAGACAAACCTACATCCGCTGGAGAGCAGTGAGAATCTGCCCGGTTATATACTACGAGTATGTTTATATTAGGGTATACAATTTTATAACTACGAGTATATTTATTTCTGAAGTTTCTATTTTTTTTTTTGCCTGCATTTATGTAGTAGAAGTAATGCCACACTTAGTTTCAAGCTGAAGTTTTGCGTAACAAATAATTGCGTGTAGTTTGCGACCTACAGGAAGTTTCATCACGAGTAACGAACACTGATGTAAACAATAATATGTAATAATATACGCACAATAATGTAAACAGAAGAGAAATACAAACTGTATTAAAAATCGTAATGATTTCTGAGGTTTTCGCGACCTTATAGAATTAAATTAAACAACTTTAAACGGATATAATTTTATGTTATTTGGTCTCTATTTAATCTTAGGCGATTTATTCCATTTAAAGTTGTTCAACTTTAATTTTATTAAAAAGCGTCATTTAGATGTCGTACATTTTGAATAACTCTTGTAAAGTACAGCCGACAATTTGAATAACTCACGTAATGCTTGTCGTAAGACTACGGCCACAAATAGCAAAAAATGTGCTGTCATTTTAATTTTTGTTAGTAAGACCTAAATGACGTCATACCTTGAGGTTAGTTTCAAGTAGTCGTTTATAATACCTTTATCATTAGATGTCAACTAATAATGAGACGTATAATTACATTACGTTAACAATATAATTTGTTATGGTTGTTTCATCTAATACGTACAAACCTTTGTACCTTTAAACGAGCAATTCTTGTATAAGTATATCCTATCCTACTCCTACTAATCCTATCCTATTAATATTATAAACGTGAAAGTTTGTATGTATGGATGTATGGATGTTTGTTACTCTTTCACGCACAAACGGGGGGGCTAATGTTGATGAAATTTGGTATGGGGGTAGATGAGGCGCTGGATTAACACATAGGATACTTTTCATCATCATCATCATCATCATCCATCACCACGCGGGTGAAACCGCGGGGCGCAGCTAGTATTATAAACGCGAAAGTTTGGAAGTATGGATGTGTAGATGTTTGTTACTCTTTCACACTCAAACGGCGGGGCCAATTTTGATGAAATTCGGTATGGATGTAGATAAGGCGCTGGATTAACACATAGGATACTTTTCATCATCAACATCCATCACCACGCGGGTGAAAATGCGTAATATTCGTGGGTACAGCATAGACAAAATAACAATATCTCGGCCCACGTTAAGATCGTAATGATGACAGTTCTGTCAAAGTTTGTGTCAGTTCTGATAACTTAGTCAAAAGAGCGCTATCATTTTGACAGCTCGATACACTATTTTTATATTTGTATGTATACGTAGGTACTGTATTTTATTATTAGTGTGTAGGTACTGATTGATTTACTAAGTACTTAAATTTACTCATATACCTAACCATTTTGAAAATCTCATGGCGTGACCGAGTTACTAACGTTGAAGTGCTGCAGAGGCTAAATAAACAGCTGGAGCTTATACATACCATAAAGCGAAGGAAGTTAGCTTACTTTGGTCAGGTCATGAGAAATAAGAAGTACAGGATCCTTCAACTCATTATTCAAGGGAAAATTGCGGGAAAAAGAGGAGCCGGCCGAAGGCGACACTCCTGGTTGAGAGATCTGAGGGAGTGGTTCGGCTGTAGTACCACCTCACTCTTTCGAGCAGTGGTCCGATAGGAGTGGAACCTGAAAAATAAGACCTAACAATTTAAATATTTTATGACATTTTGGTACAGAGATAGATATGCCCTTGGAGAAGATAATAAGCTACTCGAAGTACTAATCCTGCGCAGAAGACGTCGCGGGCACCAGCTAGTGTGTTCACGTAATCTGGATCTCGGAAACGGCTCTAACGATTTTCATGAAATTTAGTGTGCAGGGGTTTTGGGGGCGATAAATCGATCTAGCTACGTTTCATTTTTGGAAAATGTCGTTTTATCCGTATTTTCAGACAATCATAAACTGCTACAACAAACTGTTTGACCCACACAACAACACTAAATCTACTTGACAATAGATGGCGTTGTTAAGCAACATTAAGCCAATGAGTGTTTGGTTTGAGGTTAGACCAAGAATTGTATACATAACTAAAACAACAAACAACAAATACACAGACTACATCCACACACTACGGCAAATTAAACACAAAAAGACATTACTTGTTTAGCGTTTGCATTGTAGACTATGAGTATAAGACCTGTAACTGATATTATTAATTGTTTACCTACCAGCAAAGCTAGGTCATTCCGGTACTGTACGTTAATTACTCAAAACTCCAGGAAGGGTCAGGGTATTCCTATCGGTGCTTTATCCACTGCACAGCCTTAGGTACCATCAGTCAAGTTTATGCCTGACCAATCCATCCTAAGATACCCCCGCCTATTCTCTGCCTATTGGTGAGTTGTTGGTGTGTAGTAAAAGCTTATTGTAAGTACATGTTCTTTTCACACAGTTTTTACAGTACTTATATACTACACAGTTTTTATCAAGTAATCCTTGGAACAGAAGTAACCAACATGATTAAAAGGACTAGATTTTACTTTTATTAAAATACAACAAGCAGGTTTAACGTTGTACCGAAAAAACTAAGAGGTATAGATAGTTTAATCAAATACAATAAACTGATTTAAGATTATAATATAAATCTAAGGAGGTAAACCTAACCGGAGTAGTTAAAACATCTGTCAATTTTTCGCTTGCAGTAAATGTCACGCGTGAAAGCAAGACATGTTACGCCTTTTTTTATTTTTGTCCCGGGGAAATCCTTTATGGATGCCACCTACCACGGGGAGGTAGGTGGTTATGTGGGAGTCCGTATACCCACCAAAACCCCGGGGTGTTCCATCACTGCCACCCTCGGCGGGAACGCGGGACAGATTTTCCACACGACCGCGAACCCGCCGTGGCTGTCCGTTGCCGGACCCTTCTCTTCACGGCACGCCAGAACACATGGCACGCCGCAACTACCTCGGAGACCAAACCCGCCGACAATGAGCGCCAGACTTCCCCGTGTCTGGACGCCCGTGGTCTCCCTGCGGTGGGTCGGATACGTAGCCCCACCGTCTGCTACGTCAGCCACAGGGGATAATCCCCAGCGACCCCACCTCCTCGAGTCTGCGCCGAGCGCCCGGACCCCACCTCCTCGAGCCTGCACCAAAGTACCCAGGCCCCCAAGCATGTTACGCCTTATATAGGTTTACGCAACGTTTATTAATAAAGGCCATAAGGTATACAAGAAAAAATCTTAGTACTATTAATGCGTTTAAAAGAACTGCAACTTTTATTGTGATATAATACAATAATCATATTTCTGACATAATCATAAAATTTCTAGATGTAGGAACAAAAGACCTATAACAACGGAATTGCTTTTTATGCCTGTCATTGGGCAATACAAAAAGGCGGAATTAGCTTGCAATGCACATGTGCAAAGCAAAACCTTTTTGAACTGGTCAGGCGTAAAATGTTGCGATAGTACATGTGCGCCTCTTGCGTCAAGGGACGCAGAATACAAAAGCTGTGTAGTTGGGTTTATATGAATGTTATAAAAAGTAACCTATATGTTTATGTCAATTACCATAGTTTCAATTAACTTATCACAAAGTCCAAAAATCCAATGAAATCCCATTCCTTTCCTGCGTGATCATGGGGACATTCTTCCAACGTAGGTACTGTACTAACTAATAACTATAATATTACAAAGAGAAAAGATTTGTTAGAATTGTATAGGCTTCGGAATTTCTAAACAGATATAAAAAATATTTCACCATTTGGCTACATATTTTGATTCACGATCATCACTCCTTCAAAATTTATTGGCTGAAAAAGCCAGTAACTGTCCAACCCGGGGATCCACCCAGGACCTCGAGGTTCCAAAACGGCACTTTTACCTCTATACCAAGACCAAGCGAGTGAAGCCGCTGGCGGGTCAGCTAGTAAATAATAATTTAATCTTGTACATTTAAATTCGGTTTAATAATCATTTCTTCAATTATGAATCAAGGACACACTTTCAAGCTCTTTTTACATTGACATATGGTGTGAAATTATATGCGGCGAATATTTCTCTTAATTACAATTGAATTACTTACTTACAATTTGAAAAATTTAATACCGACTTCCATTCTATTCAGTTATTGGAGTGTGTCTCAAAAACCACTAGACTGAATTTGATGAAATTTAAATCAGACCACACGGGAAGCATCACCTTTCAAATAAAAAAAGAGTTTTGAGGATCACTTTACCCAGTCGAAAGTAATGAGACAAACTTAAAAAAATACAGTGGAATTGAGTACCTCCTCCTTTTTTTGGAAGTCGGTAGAAAATCTCATAATATACGATGTATTTCAGGAGGAAGGAAAAGAAGACGTTCATAGACCTGCGATGCTCCGTGATCATGACGGGCGACTACACCCTCGGGGGGAAGCTGCTCATCATTCCTATCGAGGGCAACGGAAAATATAAGATTAAAATCCGTAAGTACCTACATATGAGTTCTTCCACATCCGTCAAAGCAACAAGCTTGATTGAAACTTTCGTAAGTATTGCACATGTTAATGTTATATTGACGGTCTAACTTACGCGGCACGTATAGTCGAATATATTTATACAGGATGTCTCAGAACTCAACGTCAAGCTAAAACGGGTGACAGGATTGATTGTTACCATCATGAGGAAAATCAGAAAAAAAATCTATCCCATGCAGTTTGGAAATTATGGGCATTTAAGAAAAACCTAGAAATTTGGTCATACTGTAACCATTTTTCGGTTTTGTGGGTAGTTATTATTATTTTTGTTCATTTAAATTTTGGAACCGTAACCCTAAATAACATTTCTAGATCCATAGTCAAAAATAATGACACAACTGCCCCAAATTTTCTAGAATTTAGACTATTTGTTAAACTACGAATTTAAAATTTTCAAAATAGGCCGACTTTGAAAGACTTTCCTTTAAAAAAAAATTAATAAAGTGCCTTGGCAAGTGCCATTAAAAGTTTGCGCATTTATCAGAAATGTATAATGGTACAATACCTGCTTGGTAGTTTCATTCTAAAAAAACTAGTAATAAAATAAAAACCTCGAGTAACCCAATTTTTGCTAACCCATTTTACTCAGTTCAAATGTTTCTACTGGGTTACGGTTCCAAAGTTTAAATTTACAAAAATAATAAAACCGTACCACAATAATCGACTCCTACACAGTACTACGACAATAATCGATACCACAATCCCTAACTTCTTTGAAAATAAGTCTTGTTTATCAGGGAAAATGTATGATTCTAATAGTGAAAGATTTTTTCTAATTACTCCAGTAGTTTCAAAGCGTATTGAGTTCAAACAAACAAACAAAGAAATCTTTCCTCTTTATAATATTATAGTGTAGAAGTGTGTTATGTAAATTTCATGAACTTCAACAACTTTGACATTTTTACAAACTATCAGTATAGAATAAAATAGAATGTATTGATTGACCTCAACAATAACAGTGTTCGTTATAATCGGCAGGTCATAGTTACTTTTCTGATCCATCTTTAAATCCTCCCTCACCTGGATTATTCCCTTTTAATGTAACATTTTAAATTCTATTATGAGCATTGCATTACAATACTACTTGCCTGATTTGACGAGGATGCGGTTGTAAGTTGTATATTACACATTGTATCATCAAGTTGCGCACTGCTCGGTTCTCCTCCCTCACTGATGTGATGCTGGACTCTGCAACGTTAGGTTTGCCTGTCTCATAAAAAAGCTCTAGAGGGCAAAATATCAGACACGGCGACGACATCATGCAATAAAAACACAAAAATGTATTGAAGGAATTGTCAGGTAGGAATAGAGCTCATAGTTTAGAGCTGGTGAATGACAGCTGACTGTTTTGTGCTGGATGCTTGATGCAACTTATTCTGTTATTAATTTTTAATGACTATTTTACTTATACTCAGTCCTTATGTAGGTACCTATTATGTATATATATATATAATTTGTATTTTGTACACTTGTGTGCCCTCTTAGTATTATATCCTCCAGACTCCTTTCTGAGTCAGCTTCCTCCTTTCTGAGGGAGCAGCTCCTTTTTCTTTCCACCGAGACCACAATTGGTACAATCTCGTGTCCCACCGTGTGCTGGCAGTTGGCACCGCATGATACAGATTCCTTGCCACGAATCGGTATGTGCAGAGATAATATCGTTAAACGTGATATGTAATAGTTGGCCAAATCGTGAATAGTTTACCATACCAAGCAGCACTGGACTTCGAATTAAATTTCGATAAGGAACTTTTGTCACCGATTGCTCTTACCATATCCACTCTTGCCATTGATTCCGGGTTTTATCCAAAGAGAACTTGTAAATAATAAACAAATCAATACCCCATTCCAGGTGATATAATAGTGAAGATAGCGTACGACATCAGCGAACGCACAGCCGGGGGCGAGAAGTACTGGAACGTGCACAACTGGAGGCACACGGCCGATGTGAGGACCAACGTTGAGTTCCATTTTCAAAACCTCTTCAATGGGAACAAGCAGCTAGGTGAGTATCTTGCTAGGCTAGGCTAGCATATGTGTATTTTTATAATGGTTCCTCAAAGTGACTCCCTCACGCCTGATGGAAAGCGAAGATGGAATCAAGAAGCGATTAATCGCCACCCCCTATGATGACCTGACAGATGCTTCTACACGCCCCGCTTGAAAGACCCAGGGCCATAGCTGCAAGGAAATACATACGCCAGCAGAGCATTCCATAATTTATTTAGACGACAGAGGGTTTGGTAGGAGCTGCCAAACTTTTTTGGTTCGTGGTAAGAAATTTGGTTAAATTGGTGTAGTATCTCACGTCTTAATGGACGTTATGATGGATGGTGTAAGGTATCACAGTAGACCTAGAATGGCAGCTGGATTTTAGGGACAATTGCTGAATCACAGCGTTAGGTTTTAAATTTTTAGGTCGGTAGCTAAAAAGTAAAGTGTAGACATACACTAAAAAGTTCTGTGTAAGTTAGAAATTCAGTTCTTGAAATTTTCAACTTTTTATGAAAAGCAGTCCAAGTAGACAGTTCCAACTTCGAATACAGGTCAATGATCGAATTCTGGTGCATTCATGGAAACGCATCAGTGTTTCAAGACAAAAGTCAGCGTGTGTTACTATGAATAGAACATAGTTCAATCGTAGTCTCTCTCATAGTATCTCATCAGCATTACCATCTCAATATTCACACTAGGTAAAATATTATTTATAATAATTCATAAAGCAGTATACCTATTTTTTTTTATTTCTAGCGGACGCAATCCACGAGTTCGCGAATAGCAATTGGAAGGACATCTTCCAAGAAGTGGCCCCGCCTATAGTGGACGCCATCGTCAAGAAGATCATCGATGAAACCAAGAAGCTCTTCGACAGTGTCCCAGAAAACCAGCTCGCCCTGCCTTAGTTAGTACCTACCCTACTAGAGTTAAGTTTGTTAATGTTAATAAAGTTGTTGTAAGTTTAAATCTGCATTTATTGCACTGACTTTCTTGGTCTAACCACAAACCAAACCCTCATTGACTTAGTGTTGCTTAACAACGCCATCTATTGTCAAGTAGCTTTAGTGTTGCTATGTCAGTTTTTCATTGCCTGAAAACACGGATTAAACGATTTTTCTGAAAATAAACGTAGCTAGATCGTTTTATCGCCCCCTAAACTCTCCGCATACTAAATAAATTTCATGAAAATCATTGGTGTTGTTTCCGAGACTCAGACTGTTTATAATATAATTATATATAATAAAGACATTGCTCGTTGAAGGGCCAGGTTTAGTATTAGATAGGGAGTCTGCCTGTTTGACCAGTATCTCACCTGATAGCCAGTGACGATGTGAACAGCGACAGGCTCTCAAGGACAGCTGCCAAAACACAGTGTTAGGTGCTTACGCCAGCAGGGCTAGCACGGGCAGTAGACTATTTTTCCCCGTGGAGAGGAAAGAAATCTTTTCCATCATGTCATATTTATCTCTCTTGCGAGCACGGCAATGCCAGAGGATAGTTTATCCACGTGGATAGACGGTGGGAGTAGCGTTTCCTATGGTTTGTACTTCGTATGTGCCATTTAAAGCAAATGTAACAAAAGTCTCTGAGTAGCGTGTGCTATCCATACGAAGTATCATATTTCGTTTACTAAAACTCATTATGCGTAAGGAAGTGGGGACCTACTTTAGAGTAAAAACATACGAGCCCGTGCTCTATAGCGGGAATAGCGGGACATACTGTCTACGAGAAACGCCAAAAGGAAACATTTTATCTCTTTCCCCTGTTGCCGTCTTCTGTAAGGTGGAGAAGACAGTTATTTCCACTGACAGGTGGATAAAAACGGTGGAAAGACATTACTCTATGCCGCGTGCTAGGCCTCCTGAAGTGCTGTGGATTTCTACCAATGTTAACGTCACCGAAAGCTGAAGCACAACGTAGGGATCGTTCCCATGGACGCTTGCTACCCCTGGTCTGTCATAGAATCGATATTTTTAATTCGTTTTATAATATTAATTATTGTTTGAATTTATTGTTCACAAATCTATACTTTTATTACGCTTGTTGATATATAAAAATAACTAGGCGATTCCAACGATACCTCATTTGTCAAATTAAGAAATTTCATTTCCAGAACTGAATTCTTCTAAAGTCATGACATGAGGGAACAGATGAATATACATCGATCCAAAAACGTAACCATTTTGCTTTATTAATACACAATCTTTTTAAAGGCTTTTATTTATCTTTCTTCTTTGTCTTTAGGCTCAAATAAAAGGTAATCGTTAATGTTTGAACATTAAGTTGTGAAAATTGTATTTAAATATTTCATATTATTGAGGCCAAAGGAGAAACAGTTTTCATGCCGCGGGTACAGTTGTGACAAAATGGCCTTCTGTTTGGATTTAAGATGATTATTCCAATGAAGGTTTGTTTTGTGATGACTTTTAATAAGTCCCAGGGGCAAACTCTGAAACTTGCTGAAGTTAGTGGCAGGACTATTTCTCATACCAGCCAGGCTTGTCTTACGATAGTGTTCGCTTCCGGATTATTCCGAACAACATTGTATAAAGAAATATTGTAAATGACTACCTGAGCTTTTGTTAAACAACACACGTAGTGGCGGGCTTAAAGCTCTTTATCTCTTTACCTACAATAATTTTAATCTAGAAAAAAACACATCGACGAATTCATGGACAAAAGCTAGTTAATGTATGTGTCGTCGACCTTTCGAGTTTGAATGTCACAGAACAAAACCCTGAAACTAATGTTTGGACACAACTGATACCATCACTCGGTCACGAATCTCGCACGAATTTATATCGGCTCTACAATGCTTAAGATTACCGACATTTTGTTCTTCGAAATTGGAGTTTTTGTTCCTCATAACTTACATTTATTTAATACCTATAGATATTAACAGACATTGTAATAAAGTTTGCTATCCCGTTTAGTCCCAGCTTCTTCAAAAAATAGTGTGTTATGTATGGCTCCGTGGATATACAATCATTTACCAAAAGATATCCTTGACATCCAATCGACTTAATGATTGCGCGGAGATTTTACAATGCAGCGCCTGACGTGAAGATGATGCTATTTCGAGCATTTTGTCAGACTTTTTACACATGTCAACTCTGGACCGAATACACTGTGAAGGCGCACAACTCCATCAGAGTGGCGTATAACAACATCTTTAGGCAGCTGATGGGGCTGTCACGGAGCTGCAGTGCCTCTGGAATGTTCTTTGACGCGCGCGTTGATACGTTCAATGCCATACAACGCAAGCGGATCGCCTCATTCATGTCTAGAGTTGACATGTGTAAAAATACCATAATCAGAAGCCTGGCAGACCGTCTGCTGCGATCTGCAACGTACCGACAATGGCTGGCTACTGCCACCTAGTAATATTTAATATTTTATATATTTTTTGCTGAAACTACTATCGGAACAATTATTGTCGAATCAACATCCCACATGGCGGTAACCTCATGAGCTAAGTCAAGGTATTTGCTAAGCTTGTCCTTCTCAGCCTTCACGAGGTTCTCATCATGAGGAATGGTGACGTCAACAAGCATTACCCGGCGCTGAGATCGATCGATCACCACGATGTCAGGCTTATTGGCAACAATAGTCCTGTCCGTGATTATAGATCGATCCCAATAGAGCGTAGCAGGTGTGTACTTATAGTACGGCACCTCAGACTCAATAAGGTCATATTGAAGGGCAAGTTGCTGGTGAATAATCCTGGCTACTTGGTTATGTCTGTGCAAGTACTCTCCATTAGCAAGATGAGAACAACCGGAAATAATATGTCTGAGTGACTCTCCGGGACGGCGGCATGCTCGACAAATGTCGACCGTACCGTCTTTCAGAATATATTTCCGGTAGTTATTCGTCTTGATAACTTCGTCAGCAATAGCACAAACAAAACCCTCAGTTTCACCAAAGAGATCACCGAAACGCAGCCAGTTCACTGAGGCGAGCGGGTCCACGTCAGGCCTTGTTAGGGCCTTGTAGAACCGTCCGTGTAGCTCTTTGCCCTTCCATACGTCTCTACGGTCTTCGATGCTTAGCACCACTGGTTTACGCCAGTTCTCGTTTGCCAAGGAGAGAGGTGTGAGGCTCCTATCAACTGCTATGACACCGCGATGTATCCCACACTCGGTGTTACGGAAATACTCCCGGAGACTGGACACCTCACAGTTGTGGAGGTTCTTGGCATTTAGGAAGCCACGACCCCCCCACTTCCGTGGGATGTATAGCATCATAACAGACGAGCGTGGATGTAGCATGCGATGTGTTGTAAGCAATTGACGGACCCGCCTATCCAAGGCGTCAAGTTCAGTCAGAGTCCATCTTAGTATGCCAAAGGAGTATATGAGTAGGGGCATCACCCAACCATTGAAGGCGCGCGTCTTGTTGGCGCCCGACAAAAGACTGTTAAGAACTTTTGTTAAGCGGTAGAAGAAACGCTCCTTCACTGTCTGCTTAATGTCCCTATCCATGATACCCAATGACTGTGACATACCAAGATACTTATAGGTTTCAACTTCAGAAAGACATGTGAGAGTAATTGTCTCGGAAAGTTGTAAATTTGAATAATTCACAACCTTTCCCCGTTGTACATGCATGACCGCACACTTATCTACACCAAACTCCATCCTGATAGAATCACTGAAAGATTCAGTAATTTTCAAAAGATCCATCAAGTCTTGGCGATTCGTTGCAAATAGCTTGAGATCATCCATATACAATAGATGAGAAATTATCTCACCCTCTCTTCGAAGTCGGTAGCCCTGTTTTGAATCCATCAACAAAGTGCTGAGAGGATTCAACGCTAGACAAAACCACAAAGGACTGAGACTGTCACCCTGGAATATACCTCGTTCGATCCTTATGAAGTCCTGTGACCCAGAGACGCTCTCACGATCTCCTGGTTGACGAAGAACTGTGGTCCAATGTCTCACGCATGTGCTTAAGAATGATCTCAGAGTTATATTGATTTTATATAACTCTAATATCCTCTCTAGCCACGAATGAGGCACTGAATCATAAGCCTTCTTATAGTCAATCCAGGCAGTGGATAGAACCCCCCTTTTTCGCCGGACTTGTTGACAAATGGTCATGTCTGTGAGGAGGAGCTCTTTAGTACCACGGGACCCAACCCGACATCCATTCTGAGCAGGAGCCAAAATGTTATTCACAACAATGTGCGAATAAATTTTTGTTCGCAGAATAGATGTAAGGAGCTTGTATAGCGTAGGCAAGCACGTGATGGGTCTGTAATTCTTCGCTTCCGTGGTACTACCGGACTTATAGAGCAGGAAGGTGACACCAGTTGTCAAGAAATTGGGAAGGGAACCACGTTCAATGGCTTCTTGGAATTGTATTGCCAAGCACTCGTGTGAGCATCGAATCCATTTTAGCCAAAAATTGTGCAATCCGTCTGGTCCAGGGCTTTTCCAGTTCGGGGTCTTACGAATAGCACAACTAACGTCTATGGGGCTGATGTTCACAGCCTCCATGGGTTCGATGGATTCACATGAGCTCTCGACAATATTCATCCAATCGCCCTCCGTGTGTTCAATGGGCAGCGACCAGATGCCACGCCAAAAGTTTGTCATGGTGTCGGCATCCGGTAGCCGTCCATCATTCACTCGTTGGTCAGTTCCTTCCCATTTTCTATATACCTTTCTTTGATCACTTTGGAAAAGGCGATTTTGTTGGTATCTATTCACACGTTCTCTGTAACGGCGAATGCGGTTTGCCCACGCATAGATTTTCTGTTTCAAAAAGTCTATACGCTCCGTGACACAAGTCATATACTCCTGGGGTCTGATGCCAGTCCCAGCAAAAGCTTGGTTCACGAAGCGTATGACTCGAGGGCGTTTGTTGCCCCTGCTGAAGCAGATTAGCTTTGCAATGAGAGTCCTGTACGTACTGATACGTCTCTCGATCCGCGTTTGCCACTCGGGTACACCCGAAGCATTTCGCGGTGCTCGGTCAGTGTCCGGGAACTTAACACGAGCAACGCGACATGCCGCGATTGCCCCACAATAGAGGATCGAGTGAGTATCAGTTAAATCTTTGCTATCCCGTATATACGGAACTAGCAAAGCGTTCAAGGCTCCCATTAGCGCTAGGTTATGTCTATTCGTGGGTAGACGAGGCAGGCGTGGCCTAGAGTCAAGTGTGAATCTATATTATATTATAATCTATATTATAGCACGATCATTTGTTCTGTGTCTGGGTGTAATTTATCTATAATATGTATGTATTTAGAAATATATAAGTATGTTTATCAGTTGTCTAGTACCCATAACACAAGCTCTGCTTAGCTTGGGACTAGATGGCGTTGTGTGATAGTTGTGGAATATTTATTTATTTATTTATTTATATGTAAAAATCGCGTCATCCAAAGCCCTCCTCAGTTGCTCATTCACCTGGGTACTTACGCTCATATTCAGGCAATCTTCTTCGTCGACTGCAGTATCCGTCCGTATACTCGTCAATACCGGAACCGATATCGACACCGTGTCAGACGGGTCCCGTGTCGAGGATGAACACGCCTGAATAGGTAGCACCTCCAGGCGTAGCCGATCAAGTGCAGGCTGGTCCAACAGTTTGCACCGGTGAATAGCTCGCACCTGATCCGATAGTCGTTGTGCAGATACGGTCAAAGTTGGTTCAAGGGTCTGAAACAGAGACAGCATTCGATCACGATACGCAGTCAGGTTGCTTCCTCCATTTGTAGCCCCATAGTAAGCACGCATGCAATTCTCGTTTATTGATGGAGTGTATCGCATGCGGCGCACTACACCACCGGTAGCGGGGGCCGGGCGCAGAACAGATTGTCCCGCAGGCTCCAAGCGTGCCGGCAGCGGTGGTCGCCCTCGTCGCGCAGGTGGTGGTGGCGGCGAGGGTGACTGTGGCCCGCCCTCGTCACTCGATGCACTCGTGTCACGGGGAGTCCCATACTCCCCATCCGATGACGAACTCGACGATGACGGGACAGGCGGTGATGGTAGTCGTGCGCAATTAGTACCCGCTTTACTTCTTGTAATCATCTCTGTAGCGTATTTGAGGTATGATTGTAAACATTATTTCTATGGGTATGATTGACATTGTCATTTGGATTCGAAAAAAATTGGTTGTGTTGTTGATGGATTATTTTGTCTATTTTGGATCAAATTTTTATTATTATTGTAAAGGAGGTGGTCCTGTTGTTAAATGCAGCCGATAAAAGTGTGTAAAATAGTTAAAATAACAAAAAAATAACTGATTTATAAAATTGTGAAAATTACAAGACGTGTATGCTGTCAGCGGTTTTTTTTTTATTTATTTTTTAATTATTATTCACATTATTTATTTATTTTTCTTAAAATTACATTTTTTACAATATTTCTATATAAAATAAAAACATTATAAAAAACCTAATCCTAGATTGCCATCGGCAGTGGAGCATGACCCAAACTACCGGTGGTTAGGGCTGCAGACTGAGGAACCTCCTGACAATACGTGCCGTGTCAAGGAGTACTGCCTTCTGTATCTGGCTCTTGATCCAACCGTCTAGCGAGAGCCTCTTAAGATGTTGGTCGAGGCTTTATTATTTTACTTTTTTTATTATTATTATTATTAATTATTTCAAAATAAAGTTAACTAACAGAAACAATCTTGTGACTTTTATATTGTACTTTATCTTATGACATTACAACACATTTTTTTTATTATATTAAACGATAATAATTTAATTTGTAATCGTTAACTTCATTATGAATTGCATACCTCATTGGTTAAATATGGTGTGATAATTAATGCTTTACTACCGTCTTCCAAAAAGGAGGAGGTACACAATTCGACTGTTTTCATAACTTTCGACAGGGGAAACCGATTCTCAAAATTATTTTTGTTTGAAAGCTGGTGCTTTCCGTGTGATCCAATTTAAATTTCATCAAATTCGGTCCAGTAGTTTTTGAGTTACACTCCAATAATTGAATAGAATGGAAGTCGGTATTCAATTTTTCAAATTGTACTTGTCCATCTGTATATTTTCTTGTGTACCCATATGAGCAATCAATAAACAAAAACATATCCACAGAACAGCTGATACTGTTTTGGGGCACAATAAAGGGCTTTATCTTACACACAATTAGAAACAACGTAGGAGAAATGTATTCTGCTGCAAAGCAACATGTGAAGGGTCCTGAAGTAAATAACTAAAAAAATAGTTACTGGGCGTGAGACACTCAAAACCCGGGGTGACGAGCGCAGGCAGCAAAACTACAGAGGCCGCAGCACAAACAATTTGCGAAAAGGTATTCGTATCGTAAGCGTCAACACGTCGCGCTTCGTCGTACAAACTGTGAGTTATCTGTGTCACAGTTGCAATAGATACATGACAGTTTGTACTTTGTCACGCGAACGACACGTTACGTTACGCACGCAGTTATTCGTGCTAGGCACACAGTTCTAGGCTTTGGGTGCGCCGCAACAGACATGGGCAAGCGTGGTGTTGGTTACCATCAGGCGTACGACTTGACCGTTCGCCACTAAGTTTCATAAAAATCTCAAATGAATAAAATAATACGAATAATGAAATAATAAATGAATAATGAAATAAGAAAATTACACCTGCGTGGTGGTGGATGATGATGAATCGAAACACGTTATGTGTAAGCCTATTTTCATCAGGGATAATGTAGGATTGTAACGGTACAAGAATTTTAATAATCAGTCCACTAGTTTCGGAGCCCATTCAATTCTAAGAAACAAACAAACAAACAAATAATCAAACAAATCTTTCTTCCTTATAATATTAGTATAGATACGTTCAATAACGGCCGTTTTCAATAATCTATCTATCTACAGTTTTCCTTACTATGGATAGAAGTTTGTTTTTTTTATTATATTTCATTGACATAACGTCCATACAAATAGTGTCAAATATGTACCTTTAGTAGGGTAAACCGGCGATAGATAGATTATTGAAAACGGCCGTAAGTAAATTGGAGCGATGATAGGCCAAGATCAAAAAGGGTATAATTTACTACAAATCTACACAAAAAGTATCTCAAAATCTCAAAAATTTTTCAAATTCCATTAGCCAAAACAAACTTAGGATGTAATTCTCCTCTACTGAGGATATGCCGTACATACAATGAATTAAATACTTCCACGAATGATCTTGACATCTTTCACGACTCATTGAATGTGTTCAGGAGTAAATTATCTAGGTTCCTAAATGTAAGCATGTCCTAAAATCAATATATTTTTTTTTTCTGTTTATTCTTACTTTTCTTTGTTAATTTGTATCATGTAAAATTTAGTAATATTTATCATAAAATCATAAGAATATTTATTGTTACATAATTTGCAGGATGCAGTGTGCACTGCATTTATTCATTAAGTTAGACACTGTGTATACCTACTAGATCTGTGCTCACTGTTATCGCATTGTACCAACCATTCTTAGATTTATTTTATTTAATTTTATTATTATCTTCTGTTTAACCACTCATTTAACAGCGAATGTTGTAAACACCTGTAAAAGGTATACATATCAGAATAATATATTAAAATAGAATGTTATTATCTAAATAAGGTTAATATGTATACTGTTGGTGTTTCATAATAAATAAATAAGTATATACATCCATGAGAATATAGCAACTGAAAAGTAGCGTAAAGTTAAGGAAGAAGAATATTACAGATGGCGCTTTATACAGTTCAGAGAAACGGAAAACACATTAGTATCCTTTATTCGAAGTAGCGCTGTTGTGCGAACGTGCTTGTCCAGGGAAGTACTTGCAGCATAACTATTTCTACCGTGAAGCTTTAGTGTTCACAATACTGTGTTCTGGTTCAAAGGGTATGTATGGGTGCCGGCGAAATTACAGGCATAAGAGATATTTTTATCAAATTTTAATCAAAGGCATAAGAGACTTACAACTGAATGTCTTCCGATGATGGGCGCAGAGCAACTCGTCGATTGTGAGGAAATGCATCAGTTACAGGCAGAGGTCACCGCTTAACACCAGGTCACCAGGTCAGGCAGGTGGACGTCATGCTTTACATAAGTGAAAACTAAGGCTGAAATTCACAGTTAGTAGGTGGAGTTTTCTCTGAGCTGTCTCGTATGAGTTTGAACTCGATGTTCTTTGTGAATGTCAGCCTAAGTAACTTGAAGCGTTCGATGACGATGACGCGAGTTCCATGATTTTCGTTCACCCAAAACGTGCAAAGTACGAGTTTTTGGCATAATTAGTACGGCATGCGGTATGAATAAATAAGTATATTATCCGTGAAGTAAATCGAGATATGAGGCTTATGTTCAGCAGTGGACGTCCTACGGCTGAAATGATGAAAAAAAATCGAGATGTATTGAATTGTTATTGTCTTATTGTTAATACTAAGTATACCGGTGCAACGGACAGTCCACTGTGCAGAGGATGTTTGCAGGAGGGCGAAACCGTGAGTCACCTGCTGTTGCAGTGCACGGCCATAGAAAGTACACGGAACACAACCAGACTACTAGAGGATCAGTATAGTTCTTGAACATCATCGGCATGCACACCACGAATATCACTGGTACAGTTGTGCCAGCGACCCAAAGCCATACTCCGTTACATTAAGGAGTTGGGATGGCTCAGGTAGAGGCTGTCGGGGGAAATGCACAATACACCCCAAGCGGGACGTCAGTGCAGGACTTAGCGCCCCCACACCGAAGAAGAATAATACTATAATAAGTATTTAGTAAATTAGGGGGTCAGTAATATTATTAATAGTTTTGTAAAATAAAAGATCGCTTATAGGCTTAGGCATCGTACCAGATGTTTATTTAATCGATTTTAACGATTGTTTTGTCAGCTTTGAGAACGACCTCGAGGTATATAGCTTATCGACAGGTGACGGGAATGGGGATATTGTTTAGTTGCGTTTGATCTTACTATTATAAACGCGAAAGTTTGTATTTATGGATGAAAGGATGTTTGTTAGTCTCTTACGCTCAATTTTGATGAAATTTGGCATGGAAGTCGATGGGTCGCTGAATTAACACATAGTATAATTTTCATCAACATCGTCATCATCCATCACCATGCGGGTGTAACCGCGGGGCTCAGTTAGTATTCAATAAAAAAATTGATTTCGGCCTTCTTTTGATTGTAGAAGAGCGAAATGCTCGTATACATTTTCAAATGATAGAAGGACGCATTGTGAAATGCAAGCAATTCGTAATAATCGATATCGACAATTTGACGATCGCATAAGTCGTTGATATGACTTCCATACTTGCTAGGGCCCGATACGAATCTTTAATTTCATCGATCTTAACGATTCGAAACATTTAACGACTATTACGGTACCTACTTGCTGAATCGGTGTAAGTACGAGTAACTGTGTGGTAAGTACTCCTCTCTTAGAGGGAATCATCTGTCCAATATAATTATGATTATAAAATATAATGCCACACAATTACTTACTCTATGACCATAATATGGAATACAATAGTTCTGTTCACAAAATGAAATAATCATCCAATCAGTAAACAATAGAATTAACGTTGACAACATGTGGGAGTCAATTGTTAGAATATAAAAAAGTAAGAAGTTGTTAGAACGTACTGAGATTCATTAGGTATTATTACGTGTATCCGGTCACAGGTTAACTAGAGGCTTATTGCTATTAAAACACATATCTACGACATCGATGACTATTAAGATCATAATAGAAGCTGTTTTTGTCTGAGTTGTTTGCACACAGAGTAGCTTATATATAACATATATCCATGGGCTTATATATATCCATGGGTTCTTTTACAAGTATAACAATAGGTACTAAAATATATATGAAAAACTTTTCAAAAAAAACCATTTTTAACACTAAAAAGTGTGAAATAACCTGTAGAAGTCGGTACCATGATAGTTCGAAAGTACCTATTATCATAATATTGTGCGTGGTACCGGCTTCAACAAGTTATTTCACACTTTTTAGTGTTGAAGTCGGTTCCATTTTTTGTAAAAGCTTTTTACCTGTTTAGTGACCCTTGCTGCTTACGGGATCGATTGTCATTCGCCGTCAATTACGATATCATCAATGTATGCGAAACAATTATCAGCTATCGAGTTGTAACTCAAAAGCAGCTAGACAGAATTTGATGAAAAATTAAATGGGACCATCACGGAAGTATACTATACTAAACATAAAAATAATTATGAAGATCGGACTACTGTGTAAAAAGTTATGCGTGGTAATACATACTCGTACAAAAAAATAAAGGCGTGTTGACTTTAGAACCTTCTCTTTTTGGAAGTCGCTTCAAAAGGTTGCTGTCCCACTACAGTTGAGACAGTAACATTAATAAAAAAATCTCTACCCTCAGAATTTGACTACGAATAAAATATTGTATAGTTTTACATGTAGTTCTTATATGTTGCTTTAATAACCTTAAAACGGTAAGCTTATGCACAACCATCACATTTGTATGTTTCATTCAGCAAACCCTAAAATAGCCGCCTCTATATATTAAATTAAAATACAAATTAACTGTAAAGTGGTCTTATCGCCTATTTCTCAAAGCCCAGGCCAAAGATGAAAGTCTTCAATCAGTGCGTCTCGAATTTCATCACCGCAGCTGCGACGTGAACATCCCGAACAGTGTCGATAAGGTAAACACCTAAAACTATTTATTTTCAGTACCGACTTCCAAAAAAAGGATTCCAATTTGCACTTGTTTCAGTAATACTAATTAACCGACAGTCGCCGAATAGAAAATTCTCATAATTTTAACGCTTTGTGATACCACGGAGTGTGATAAAGTGCTCACACTCTGTGATATCACAGAGTGTAGTAAAGTATTCACACACAGATGATGCCATACACAGTGAGTGAATTTTAGTTAGTATTTAGAAACAAAAAAATGATTAGAAGATAGGAAACCTGTCGCTAAGTCTATGACAGTTTTTCCGGCAGCTGCCCTTGTGAGCCAATCCCCATTCCGGATCTAGTGTGATACCAGCCGTGCGATTCTCTAAGAGCAAACATCGTTGCATCTTTGACAACATCCGTGAAACAAATGACGAGTTGACAATAAGCGTTGGAAAAACAACCTTATGTACAAGGTCGACGAATCATCTCAGCACGGCTGATCGTGACGATCTGACGATCTATAGCTCTACCATGAGTTGGCAACATAATAAGTATATATATATAGTAGTACATAAGTAGGTACCTATTACCTACGCTTGTGATTGCCGTACTCGCTGTCAATTTTAGTTCTACAATTGACCGCGAGGTGTCACTGTTCTTTTTTTCATACATTTTTTTCCGGCAGCCGATATCGAGCTTCGATTGGTGTCTATGTTGTAAACTCGTGGTAGACCTACTAGAAAGGTAATAGTCAAAGTCCCATAGTCACTACTCAATCAAGTATACAAAATAGAGTCCCCTTTCTATTCGATTTCAACTCCTATGGTGCTTGTTTTGGAGTTCTTATTTTTGAATCATAGGTAACCTTAATATAAAGATAAACACTAATGATATAATTCAAAGCCTTTTTGGAACTTGGATCCATGCAAAGTGCGACTGTCATATTAGTGAAGTGCTAACACGCTTGTTCCGGTACTCGCTATATACTACGGTTTTTGGTGTAACGCCATAAGGTGGATCAATTGTTTCAATAATGATTTCAAACTCATGTTCTATGTAATATCTGAATATCATCCTTCGAGTATAGGAATGGAGTGTGCTTGGAATATCTATACGAATAATCTAAATAGAACTCCCATTTATTCGCAAAACCGACAACGTTTGAGGCAGATATTGTGGGAATAGAGGCCGCTAATTAGACAGCTTCGCTAACTCACCTAATTAGTAGTGGGAGGGTAAGGGGTGTGATAGGGGGGGGGGAGTTGTATTGGATGATGTGATGTGTATGACCATGCAGTGGACCATGTGTAGATCCTTGAGCGAGTGTGGGAACTTTATTTATTAACTAGGATGATGATGAATCGAATATAGCGCATGTTACTCAGGCATAATTTAGCTTTATACTCGTGAAAGAATTGTTTGATTCAGTTATGTAGCTTTTACGTGTAACCAAAACAAATGAACAATCTTAAATCTTTCTTCTTTACTATTCGAGGATTCGTTCCAAGGTATGAATACCCTGGTTTGTAACGGAGTTACTATTGCATTATTTCAAAGTGAATAAGTATTTATTGTGACATAACTGTAATAGTTAGACATTATGGTAATGTGGACTTCTTTGTAGTCTTCTATATTGACGTCTTCTATAAAACTGTAGTACGTCACTTTGCTTTATTGTCAATAGTTTCCGCAGAGTTCGCGATATATGGACTTTTATGGTATTTATTCATTATCGAAGTGTGGATCCCTAACCTTTTTATATATTATATATCTTATGTTCATCGGCGATAATGTGGGATTCTAATTGTGAAAGAATTTTCTAATCGGTCCAGTAGTTGCGGAGCCTATTCAATTCAAACAAACATACCTTTCCTCTTTATAATATTAGTGTAGATGGCAAAATAAATAGCGTAGAATGTTTTAAGCAGGATGGTGCGCGGTCTTTGCATGGCAGCTTACACAGTTATTTGTGCTAGGCCCACGCCAAACAAATAACTGCGACATGAGTAACGTTACGTGTCGTACACGTGAAACAGTACAAACTGTCATTTATCTAGAGCACACTGTGACTCAGAAAACTCATAATTTGTACGCCGAAGCGTGACATGTTGACGCTTACGATACGAATACTTTTTCGCAAATTGTTTGTGCTACGGCCTCTACAGTGGTGGAAAATTGAATGAGTTGAGAAGGTGAAAGAACGGCTATGGACTAAATGATGACCTATTATATTAAACTTATGGTAATGCTACATATGGTATATTCTACATAAGGAATATATTTAATATGTGCATAGTTGTATACAATACATTACCCGAAGATTTAAACACCCTAAAGTGTTATGTGTTTAGGAGTAGATTGACTGCATGGTATCGGACAAGTGTTTTATAGCATGAATAAATATTAGACCTTAAATTGTAATATAATAGAATATTGACATTGTAATTGAATATTTATATTCCTTAAATTTTAATTAATTAAATTAAGTTAAATTATATTTAACACGACACGACCAATAACTATTTGCACGCCTTCAATTTTCAAATTCTAGCAAACAAACATTTCATTTGATTTATATTGAAAATTGGCGTTTTTCGGAAACATAGGTGATATTTCGTAGGTTGTATTTGTCCTACGGTACCCAACATTAATGTGACATACTGATATTATCCGTCACGCGTGTCGCATTATAATTGATAGTCTGTCAGAAATGCAAAAACGGCTTTAGACGGACAATAATCAACAGAACATAATGTGAGTACACGTCAAGTTCAAGTTCAACAGTCAAGGTAAACGGAAGGAAATACCTAATACAAGGTTACCGGGATCGAATTTAGTTAAATACCAGCTGCGCCTGCGGTTTCACACGCGTGGTGATATATGATTATTTATTTATTGGAAAACCAACAGCAACACAACAAAAATATTCACTAAAATAACATTAGAAAGCCAATTACAGGTTCTCACGATTATACAGTACAATAACAGTTAAACATGTGTATTGTGTAAACACTACAACTTAATAATAATAATAATAAAACCGCAGGGGCGGCTTTGTGGCGAGCCGTCGGTGAGTGGCGACACCGTGGACTCTGAATCTCCCTGGGGCTAAATGAGACCCCTGACCCCCGGCTTGCCTTAATTGGCCGTCTGGGGGTGGAGACGCAAGAGTAAGTAACAAAAAGCTCCAAAGGTGGAAGTGTTAAAGGGCATAACGCCGGTAGTAGCGCTTCAGTGAAACCGCAGCACACCTCTCGACACCCTTTAGTCAGCCACACCAACGTTGCCCTTTCTGTCACCATTCATGGTGGCCTTTATGGGGGGCCCGTTTAGTGGGTGGCAAGTCACCACCTGCCCAAAAATTTTAAAATGAGACCGAATTCGGCAGGTGCCGTAGTCTCTTCCATAGCCCACTATCTTTTTATCACTAATAAAATCATTTCAATAGCCTTGTCATTTTACCCATTTTTATAATAGATATACCATGTCACCATCCATCCAAAAGTTTCTGGTTTTTTTTATACTACTTTGAATTTTTTATACCAAACAGGCCTCTAAGTGTTGGCTACAGCCCCACTTATGCCTTTGTAAAGGACCGGATGAAATCCGTGATTTATTTTGAATAAAAGGAATAATAATAATAATAAAAGAATAACAAATTAATACATTTAAAAAGTGCTGTATATAAAACCCTTTCGATAGTTAGCCGTCGGCTAGGAAGGGTTCACTGCTCAGCCGTCCGCGTCGCCTCGCTGATGAAGCACTGGTATAGAAAAGATCAAGCTCAGTTCGCTTGCTTAGTTTATTAAGGTTATGATGATGATGAAAAGTATTCTATATCCCCCGGGATATAATCTGTAACCTTGTCAAATTCGATTACGACCCGTTCAGCCGTTTATGCGTAATAAGGCAACAAACAGACAGAGAGACTAAATTTTTTCTAAGATAAAAAATAGCTTAAGAGGCATTTCACATTTTAATGCGCGTAATCGTAGATTTTAAGCGCTTAATTTACTATCATAGGAAAAATTCACAAATAGTTGAATAATTGAAATAAATAGAATAATCTGTCCTCTTTTCAGTTAATGTACCACATTTACAAGCATAACTTTAATTATTTTGTAGTGACCAATCTCCCGCACCTCGTTTTACGAATTAAATGGAATATAGCAAACTTCAGAGTTCTATCTCTTGTATAAAAACTCATCAAATTAACTAAACAAAAAAATCTATTCATCAGGAATATAATCTTGTTGACACACAGTGTACTAGAATATCGATAATTGATCATCATTATAGAAAAAAAAATAAAGATCTTTCGCCAATTTCCACGAATTATATCAGCAGTTTAACACGATTTATTGCGTTAAATAAAGTGTAATTCCAAACTGATATTATATCAAAAGAAAGTACATTCTTCAATTAATCTGATCTCAGTTAAAATATGATATTAACTCTGCTTTGTTAGACACGAAAAAATATTTAACAAAAGTCTAAATGATTATAAATTGAATCGACAAGAAATTGATTGTTTACTCATTCCAAAGCCACAGTTTTTAAAATGAGTGCAAGTATCAAAATATGTTACTCGCAGTCACGCTATTCCGTCGTCACTTCTTTTGCCTGTGTAAGCGATACGCTGGCATTTACCTAAACTTCAGTAGAGTAATTTTGTGAAATGGCTCTTAAGTTATTCCTTATACTCGTAACACCAGCTGTCATAACTAGCTATAGCACCAAGACCAAGCGAGCGAAGCCGCCGGCGGGTCAGCTAGTTTACTTTATAAGTACTTTTTCCATAGATAAACTATTGCTTACCAAGCAATAGTTATTGTATTATATTGTAATAGGTAGTTAGATATCGTCGTAAACGTATATTGTTAAAACACAATATTTGTAGAAGATCTCTAACATTTTGTGTGATGGTGGTAGGGTAATTTTAAAGAATATTCATATTTAATATTCATAGTGAACTAAATCAATGTTTATGAGTTATACATTTTATGGAAATAATTTGTAATTAGAGGGCTTCATCAAGGCCATCAGCTGCGGGCGACAGCTCAGTTTATCATACCACTTACAATTCAATTTACTACATGATAATAAATACAATTTAAATTTATTTTCGTTATACAAGCGAAACATTAAAAATAACTAATATACCTCACTAGCAAGAAAAGGGTGTTTTTTTGGCACCACAGTTACCACAACTGTGGTCAGTGGTGCCAAACTCAACTCTTCTCACACACTCTCTCTCTATTAATCATTTCTAAGTTTCTTAGGCTTTCGCTATTCTTGTACATTGAACGCAGTTTAAACGGATCTCCGGAATACGTTTACATTTGTTTAATTTCAATTAACTTGTATTACTTAAAAAAATATTATTTTGCTTTATAATATTTATTCAATCAATCATTTATTTAAACCTTGTGGATCTACGGTAGTACATATACTTACATGCGATGTTAAAATTAAATAATTTTACTAGATCCGCTTAATAAGCGTACAAGATGTTTACAAAGAATAATAATAATTACGAAACATACAGGGTGTTAGGAAGATCGATGCAAAGTCGTGAGGGGGAGTAGCCCACTTCGTTAGGCATCTATCTAGGCTATATTACCTTAGTCTAGTAGAGCTCTATAAACATAATTTTAATTTCGAATATCAAATAAATTTTAAGAATTGTAGCAATTATGTCATAAAATATATAGTACCTATAAGTAAAAACGTTAAGCACAATGTCATGTAAGATTCTTATCTTCTAAAAACTTCCTAATGGTATAATATGATTTGTACAAGAAATTTGTTAAGAACGTTTTTAAACAAAACAACACTTTCGATACATCTAATTCTTTTTGGAATTGTATTATATATCTTGTGTGCCATGCAGAACACACTCTTGCTCATGAATAGTTTACTCCCTGCGCAATGTCGCAGGTTCCCTGCCCGTCGAGTACCAGCAGGAATAAATTCAAATATTTCTTTGAAACCCGATAGATAGGTACACCAGTCAGGATATTAACTTCCAATCACTCGCTACGTTTGTGACTATCTGGTACAATCGTTAGCTCCTTCGGGACTAAAATATAGTACTTACAACAAAAGCTAATTACACACGTATCTCACTGCTATATTTCAAATCGTTTAGGAACATAAACAGTTTACTGATGTAGATAAATGTAGGCTGCAATAGTTCTACAGTTTGGATTAACCTTTAGTTGTAAGTGTGAAGTGATTGTGAGTCCGTGTTGACTTGTGCATGTTGACCGTGTATGTACTTGTGTTCTATGACGTCATGTCCGGGAACAGATGTAAATCAACCAAAACACTGTCAATGTCTAAAAAAATATTGACACATGATTTTTCATAGTTAGTATCGTCATCGAGCATGTAGTCCCTTAGAGACGTGACATTATTTATCAATTTCTGCTTACGAATACGTTTACAACATTTAACACTTGTAACAAGTTAGAATTAAGTACCTATTGTGTTTAATTTAAATAAGTTAAAGCTTTTTTAATTTAGCTTCAGGTCGTGAGATGCGAGAAAACAATTGTTAATCCTAATGAAGGCTTGCGAATGAAGCCAAAACAATTTTATTAACAATTGTGATATCGACAACAGCAAGTCTCACATTACTTCCGTTTTCTACCGACTTCCAAAAAAAACGAGGTACTCAATTCGACTTTTTTTGTTTGTTAACTTTTGACTGGGTGAACCGATTCTCAAAATTCTTTTTTGTTTTCAGCTGGTGCTTCCCGCGTGGTCTTATTTAAAATTCATCAAATTCGGTTCACTAGTTCTTGAGATACACTCCAATAACTGAATAGAATGGAAGTCGGTGTAATTATTTCAAATTGTACTTGTATTATTACAAAATATTATGTAAATATACATATATAAATAATCCTGTATTATTATAACATAATTTGAAGTAAATATATATAAATTCAAAATATATCTTATAACTAAGTTTACGGCATTTTTTTATTTTTATTTATTGTCGTAGAACCAACAGCACTTAGGAAAACATTCTTACAATATTGTTTCATTAACACTTACAGGTTCAATCTTTTTATACATTAAAATAATATCGCCTATCAAAATATAAAGTATATAATTATTAAAAAGTACTTAGTTAAAAAGAAGGTACGCGCGTGAATTCGAAATTAGGTAAAGGATGAAAGTGTGTGTGAAAATGTATAAATATATCTAAAGTAGGGTGACTGCATGTGGGTGTGCGTGTGTATGTGTTAGTGAGGGTTTGTGTATGTGTGTTTGTGTGTGAGATGAGATATAGTTAACTGAATGAATAATTAACTACAAGATACGAGTATGTTGTTAATTATCGAAACTATTTGGTTCTTAACGCCTAATTTACTGTGATGAAAAATATATATCAACAATCGTGTTGAAAAGTCTTTGTTGAAACTATTTAGTGTCCGGGAAATTACGGAATTCTGAGCATATAATCAAGGATTTACAATTAGATCACATAATCAAGGAGATGAGTTTAAACTAAACTAGATACATGATTGCTTAATTCTATATGTTAAATCCAAATAACTAGTAAATACGAGTAGTAAAGTAACGGCTACTGTACTTTCGTGTTCTGTGTGAAGAGTTCATTTACTTATTGATTATAGGTACATCTATCATTACATAAGTACACAATATATTACAGAAGATAATTAAACAATATAGTTATTATAGGCGTAGATAAACAGTTACTTCATGCTAAGTTCAAAATTTGGGGAAACCCCGAAGACAATGAGAAAAATGTACCTAATTAATAAACACCTAACCTTTCTTATACCTACCTACGTTGTAATGACGTATTATTGAACTCTGTCAACTTGTGATTAGCAACCTTTATAAACAAAAAATACAAACCTACTCATAAATACATGTATCTTTAAATACGTCACACATTGAATACTGTTAGAAGACATCGACTTCATACATTAAATATCAACATAATTGCTGATGAAATCAATCATTCATATGTACAAATAAATAAAACCGGTAGTGTCTGAAAAAACAACTTTTTAACATAATGCATATTATTGACCGAGACAGCAAAGTCAGCGAAGCGTCTTTAACTGGCCAAATTTACTTTTACCAGTCCGTATGTTTGTTAGGTTGTTCGTTGGTCTTCCTGTCAACCATTTGTCAACCAATCTTGACGAAGCTTGGTATGTATGTTCGTATATTTTTGTTGTAGTCGGTGATATTGAGATGTACTTTTCCTAAAAAGGCGGAAAGTTTGCTGCGGCGCTATTTACCGGACCCACTTTGATAAAATTCAGTACACACATTAGGTACTTGATTTTGAAAAGGGATTTCGAATATGAGCATTGGCCAAGTGGTTTCCGAGATATAGGTAAGTACTGCGAAAAATTGCCGCCGATAAGACTATGTGCTTTTGAGGTCTACTGTTTGCAGAACTAAGTAATTATTTTTGCCTGTCTGTCCGGTTAATTTCCGAAACGGCTGAGTCCTTACTATGAGCTCTTAAAGCAGGACTTCTAGACAACTGCCCGGTTTATTCGTACCATGACAACTTTAAAGCAGGCCTGCCCAAGCCAACTAAACAAGAAAAGCAGAAAAGCCGTTCACCTGTTTTTTTGTATGGACTCTCGTTAACATGTCGCTCTAAATCCACTTAGTTTATAAGTTTACAAACGTCTATAGGCGTCTGCAATGTTGGTTATAGTAAATTGTTAGAATGCCAGAGACAATATTATCCATTCACCTTTGAGAAAACAATATTTAAACAGTTCACCTAAACGAGCGTAATGGTATGATTTCATTCAAACTGTTTGAGCCAGGTTTAAGAACTGCCCGCAACTTGCATGATTTTTACTAAGCTGATAGTAAGGCCCCAGAAACGATGTTGGCGGAACTTTCACTGGTAGATGCTCTATATCAAGAGTACTCAGGTACAGGTCGTATTTTTATTCAAATGTTGATGCAATTTTGTATACAGGTTCTACAGTACTGTGGACCGAGCACGAAAATCTGTTTAAGTGTAACGTAATCGCATCGTTTACGTATTCAGTACAAACTGTGAGCTATCTGTGCCACTATTGTACTAGATACATGACAGTTTGTACTAAATATGTTAACGATGCAATTACGTTACATTTAAACAGATTTTCGTGCTCGGCCTACAGTAGATATTTTTTTTGATTGGAACGGCATTTCTCCAAAAGTTTGTGCTCGCGAGGTCTACTGTTCGCAGAACTACTAGTTCTGTAGGTACTAATGTTTGCCCACGACTGCGTCCACGTGCAATTATTAAGCGTTGGAAACCCTCAGGAACTATAGAGTTAAATAAAATATAAAAAAATCCTATTACAAATGTAGATTATTATTTATTTATTTTAAGCTGCTGTACCTAATTATCGAGAAAATGCATAACGTACCTAAATGCCGCGTGTTTTATGAAGTAAGGTCGTTCTACATAATCTGTAATATAGATAAAATAGTTATATATGTAATCTGTGAGCTAATAGTTGACCTCTACCCACAGTTTAATGTGACTGTGACCACACGTCTTTGAATTAAAATGTAATCGATGAAACTATAAAACTCCAATAAAACAATAATAGTCAGGGCATTTTTAAACAATAATACTCATGAGTTTTTGTATAATAGTAATCACCCACAGAATTCGCCCTATTGTATAACTATGCAAGTACCTACAATAATTATGACAACTTTGACATACGTAGAATAGTGAGACTTTCGGCCGGTACCAATAATCTATCGTTGGTTTACCTTAGGCCAGTTTTAGTGCTAGGCCGACCCAGTCCGACCGTACGCGTACCATCGGTCGTACGATACGCATAACCGATCGTCAGTTTGTACCGTTCAGTGCTCTCCTGATCAACCGAACTGGCCGGACTGGTACAGTCACAAACACGTGCACGAAATCGACGCGTTTACAAATTGTTTAATTGCTGCTTACTATCTTCGTAAACGTATAAGGAACAGAAGACGTAGATATCACGTACTCCCAATCGTCGCCCAAATAGCACTTCAAGGGGAATTTACTACTTTATAGTCATTATTGCGCGAAGATGAAGAAATTTATTGAATTATGAATATCGATTAAAAGCTTTGATGAATTATCAGTGAAATTACAATATATATATATTGTATATATATTGATATATATACAATCAAACAAATTTATTGATGTTTTGTACTAGCAGATTAGATTTTTATTGACGATGATACACGCATCAGTACTGTCGGTCCACCGATCGATGTAGCATTGAACGCGTTTAACGCATATGTTTCTATAGCGCGTCGTTCGACCGACGGTACGCATGCCGACGCGCTTGACCCACGGTCCTCGTACGCAGTGCGTAGCAATATACGCGTGCGTACGGTCGGTAGAGCACTACACAAGCGCGACCGACGTACGGACCGAAGGTCGGTCAAGCACTTAAAGCTGCCTTACTAGAGATAGATATTTGACACTATTTGTATGGACGTTATGTAAAATCTCTATCGGTAGTGAGGAAAACTGTTGATAGATAGATTATTGGGATCCCCCATTCGTCTGACACGGATTGTCGGAAGACGCTTGTTTTATACCCGCCGATATGGGTTCATTGGATCATGGGATGGTGGGATCATTGGATCATGGGATGGTGGGATCATTTTTTTCCCTAAAATCACTAAGTTACGTCTCGCTAAGCTAAAGCTCATATCATAATCATCTCAGCCGTAGGACGTCCACTGCTAAACATATGCCTCCCTCAAAAATTTCCAAAAGGAAAGGTTAAACATCATATATTATGTAAAAATAAAAATAAGTAGAGCATGGCAAGTATATTTCCTTCCATTCCTTCACCTCGTATAAAATATAATTATGAGGAAAAATACGGTTCTAAGACGAGTCATTATACATGCATGTAGATCGCGGCGTAGTCGGGAGTTGAGGGTCAGGGCGGCCGCGCTGCGAACAGGTTTTGTACGTGCCGCGGCACTCGCACCAATTTGATAATTGGCTCATTACATTATTAGCATAGAATTAGCAGTACAAAGGTATTAATGGCACTTAGGGAACCCCCGCGAACTCTCTTGAATTGGATAAAATGCACAGCCTTAAGTCACGGCCGAGCAAATATATTTTTTTCATTTCAGCGAAAGGACGAAAGTAAAGGATATGGGTACAATCTTCCGTGGAAGTGACAGTTTTGGCGGTAAAATGTGGAATGAGCTTTCATCTTCAGTATTTCCGGGAGGCTACAACATGGGGCTCTTCAAAAGGTGAGTCAACAGGGTCTTTAAATGTCGGTGACGTATTTGTGACGCCCCGAGTGTTACATATCCAAAGATGTGCGGGACGGAGAAAGAATACAACTTTCTGCGGCTAGGAGGCCTGTTGTAAGAGCCAACCAAAGAACTCTTAGCTACCCCTGGTTTAAAGTATGTCGCAATAACAACCTTGAGTTTTCATCCGACATTAGAGACCAAGTTCCAGCTTTGTCTCCGAAGTGCGATAGTGTCGGTAAAAGTTGGAACAAGATTCGAGATAAGCGCACTACATCCTAGCAGGCGTGATACCGTTGGGCGGGTGTCAGGGAGACAATATATTTATAATATAATATATTTTATGTTATTTTAATCATGTCAGTTGTCTACCGTTGGCGGCAACATGGCATCTGTGCCACTGATCACATAGAAGAAGAGGAGCTTCAGCACACACAAAACACACTCCCAAAATGGAAGCCGCCCCGAGCCTATCACAGTGGAGCGTCAGCCAGCGCGTCACCTTAGTTATTAGGATTCCGTACCCAAAGGGTAAAACGGGACTCTTTTACTAAGACTCCACTGTCCTGTCTGTCTGTCTGTTCGTCTCTCTGTTTGTCCATGTGTCACCAGGCTGTATCTCATGAACCGTTATAGTTAGAAAGTTAAAATTTTCACAGATGATTTATTTCTGTTGCCGCTATAACAACAAATACTAAAATGAGGAAAAAAAATTGTCTCCCATAGAACAGACATAATTTTTTTGCCGTTTTTATAGATAATGGTGCGCGAGTCCGACTCGTAAATGCCCGGTTTTTTATTATGCCATATGTGAAAACAATAAGACGGACCGCCTGATGTGAAGCAAACACCTTTTTCATTTTCTTTTTATTGCCTAAAGCAGGCAGACAAGCAGGTGGCCCACCTGATAGAGCGCAGAGGGAAAACTTCGGCGAGAAGCTTCATACAGATTTTAATTGGACGCGGATTTCTTCAGCTAGGTACTGTCGCGCACACTGATGTACGAGTATATCACGCAGAGGGAAACATTCAACCTGCCATGCTTAAGGTAGATTCAATCAGTGTACCTACATGTAACTAAACCTATTTACGTACATCTAGTCCAGGGGGTCTACTCCCACCAGGGGCCCTACTCCCACCTCTTACAGCAGTCATGTTTCAACCTTACCATTAAATCTGGTACCACCACGTCAATATAGCAAGCTTAAAATAATAATGGATTACGATAGACGTTTTGATGACGTAGTATCAAATATTTCACTCAATTCGCATACTTTTTCATGACTTTAGACACTAAGTTTAATTGTTCCAATGTAATTTTTTTTAAGATTCGTACTGCCATATCTTAAAGAAGCCATATTGCATCGTTACCATCAAATTTGGTTGACCGTTTTGTGTCTGTGGGAGTACGATAGTAAGTATGATTATTCTGAGCTTATTACAAAACGTTCCTGATTTATGATAGTTTCGTAACTGGAAACAATAAATGTAATATTGTTTCCAGGATTAGATGTATAATATAATTGTACATTTGATACCGGACTTCAATCGACTAGCATTAGAAATGATTAAATGGAGGCAATTAACTCCAGTCGCAATAAAAAGTAAGCATTTATATGAACAGTTGGCCATTACGCGGTAACAGGAACTGACTTCTGTTAAGTTAAAAACGTTAGTTAAGATGAAGTCTAAACAGTTTTTTACTTTGGTCCCAGTCACGAGTATTAGTTGACATTATTCTATATATTCTATGAATTATTGTATAATTTATTTTTATTATTATTGTATAATATGAATTCTAATATAAAAACTGATTTACTAGAATATTTAGCGACCCTCGACACGTGGTGATATGGATGATGATAATGATGAATCTATATAAATATATAAAAGCGAAAGGTAACACTCACTCACTCATCACGAAATCTCAGAAACTACAAGTGCTAAGGTTTTCAAATTTTGCATGCGGGTTCTTTTTAGGACGTAGGTGCTCACTAAGACGGGATTATATATAATATGAAATTCAACCCCTAAGGGTTTTTTGGGGTTGATAGTTTGTTATCTATATGTATAAAACAAGTTGTTCTGACTGACTGACAGACATTGCACAGCCTAAACCACTGATCGTAGAGACTTAAAATTTGGAGGTCCTTGATGCGTAGAGGTGTAATAAGAATGAGTTTTTCAAAATTCTACCCCTAATGGGGTCAAAAGGGGTGAAGACGTTTGTATGAAACTCTTTTGTTTTTGGACTTATAGTTGTGAAAATATGTATTTGAATAGGTCATGCAAAATAAAAAATGTTGAACTAATTTTTTTTTGATAGTGGTTGTTTAAGAGGGTGAAATGGAGGGGGTGAAAGTTTATATGGAAAGTTTTGTGTTTTAGAACATACAGTGCTGAAAATTATCATTTGAACAGTTTAAAGTAATGTTTTAAATATTTATTGACAGGGATGACTTAAGGGGATGAAACGGCGGATATTTTTTTTTCAAAAGTTCTTTGTTTTTGGAGCTACAGTGATGAAAATTGATAACTGGATAGGTAATTTATAATAGTGATGCTTTCAATATATTTGCAGGGATGACTTAAGGGGGTAAAACGAGGGATGTAAAAACTACTACATATTATAAGCTGTAGAGGTCAAATTTCTGTACAATGAAAAATATGCTAAAAACCGAGTCAGGGGATGTAAGGAGTGAAAAACAAGTTCAAATTGTTTGTTTCTCTGTATGTTTGTCTGTCTGTTTGTACGGGCTAATCTCCGAAACGGCTGGACCGATTTAAATGAAATTTCGTATGGTGGTAGCTTATATCCCTGATCAACATATAGTATAGTTTTGATCCCGGTAAATTAAAGAGTTAATGTGATAATTGGATAATTAAAAATCTGTAATTACCGAATCTAGCGAGGCCACGCGAGCGAAGCCGCTGGCGGGTCAGCTAGTTAAAATATATATTCTTGTTCATCAGGGATAATGTAGAATTATAATGGTGAAAGAATTATTGATTTCGGTTATTTATATTATTTGATATTTACTGATTGAGACCGGCTTTACCGATTTGATTCATCATTTTTAAAATGTATTCTAATACTTCGTAAAAGGTTCTTAACTTTTAAAAAAGCTAAGAAACGATGGGAGGTCATGGCGAGGCCGAAGGCCGAGCCAACTACGTGAACGAAGTCGCGGTCATTCGCTGGTTAAAAATAAATTTACATTAAGTAGAAAAAGAAAACAAATTAAATCACAACTCGTTTTTGACAAATAATGTTTAATGGACGTTCCAACAACACTGGATCAAATCTTATCAGAACATTATTTGGTCTAAGGCTTGCTGGTACGCAGCTCAGTCCAAAATGACAGAGTGTTGATAGTGACAAAGTGTTTTATTTCACGAGGAATGGACATAATTATTTATTTGTACTAAACTCGAAGTGCCTAATTACATTTCCTTGACCAGTGAACAGCAAGTAAAATCCGCAAATTAGTTTAGTAGAAACCAACAAAGCGAAGACCTAAGTCATATATTATTATGTCAAACTCGTTTTTGACAGATAATGGTAAAGGACGTTCTCAACGCTCGATCAAATGTTGGTCGAATATTATTTGATCTAAGGCTTGCTGGTACGCATCCCTGGGGAGCAGCCCGGGACACACGGTTAGATGTTGATGGCAGATTTTCCATTTCGAGGAGTAGCCAGGCGGGGACTAGAAAGTGATTTACCTACACGCTGTGGATTTTTAACAAGTGTCGATTCTGTAAACATTCTCTAAACTATGGCATTTCTTATTCTGTTTATTTTAAATCCAAATTAGCAACAATTCCAAATGACACCACTAAAATTACCATTCAGGCATTTTGCGTCTTAAGTGCTTTAAATCAAAGGTAATGAGATCAATGCATCAATGATCAACCTTATCAGGCATATTACTATTTTGATATTCGTGTTTGGCAATTTGCGACAAAGCGCGGAAACACCGCGCGCGCCACCTCAAGGTCATAGATTGGCGGCAACGGACACCCCCGTATCAGTCACCACGACCTCTGTTATGGGGGATGGAGGAGAGCTTGATACACCCTCCTCCTACGCCCGGGTCTCCGGGTGCGGATCGACAGAGTAGAGGTGATCTCTCTCTCCCTTTCCGCAGCCTCCTTCTGCGACATGACCCGTTCACAGAAGTCTAGCCCCGCGTTCCACGACCTTTCGCTTTCCACCATGGCCTTGACCAATGACGGAAGCGAGATGTCGTCCCCCACTACTGCGACGAGATCACGGCGCTCACTCTCCCAAGCTGGGCACTCCTCGAGCGTATGCTGCGCCGTATCTTCGTCACAGCTACAATGGTGACACTCCGTTGTCGGTTCTCTTCCAGCGATGCGACACAGGTACTTCCCAAAGCACCCGTGGCCCGTAAGGACCTGCACCAACCGGAAGGTCAGCGACCCGTGCTCCCTATCCAACCAGTCCTGAAGGATTGGTCGGATAGCCTCAACAGTCCAGTGGCCAGCCCTAGGTTCGGCCAGCCGCTCCCTCCACCTCCCAATAAGGGACTGTCGAGCGCGGTTTTTCCACGCTTGCACTTCTCTTGGCGGGGGTATATCGCCTCGGATTCGGTGCTGCGAGCGCCACTCGTACATACACGCGTAGACCTCGGCCTCCAGATCCCAGGGGGGAGACCCCGCCAATACGCACGCTGCCTCGCAGGAGGTGGTGCGGTACCCACGTATAACCCCGACGGCCATCACTCTCTGAGATCTCCTCAGCAGGGCGACGTTTGCCTCCGTCAGGGCATCCACCCAGATGGGGGGCCCGTAAAGGGCCATGGACCGCACCACCTCCAAATACAGGCGGCGGCTGCTCGATCTCGGTCCCCCGATATTAGGCATCAGCCGCTTTAAGGCAGCGGCCGCCCCTATCAACCGAGGGGACATGCGAGTGAAGTGCTCGCGGAAATTCCACCTGCTGTCAAGGAAGAGCTCGAGATATTTAATCGAGGACTCGACCTGAATCCAGGTCTCACCGATAGAGATGTAGGAACCCCTAGGTGGTGCCCTGCGAGGGCCGTGAAAACACACAGCCTCCGACTTATGGAGCGCGACCTGGAGTCCCAATATCTCTATCCTGCCGACAACCAATGCCACCGTTTCCGTGGCAAGACGGGCAGCCACCTCAACAGTCTCGCCCCGGGCAGTCACCAACGTGTCATCTGCATAGCAGATTACGTGGGCGCCCGGATTGAGATTGCCCCGCAACACCCAGTCGTACCCGATGTTCCACAAGAGCGGCCCGAGGACCGATCTTTGTGGGACGCCGCACGACATTTCCTGCCGTTGCTCCTGACCTCCGCGCCTTAAGTACGAAATGTACCTCTCGGAGAGGTAGGACCCAACGATCCGGCAGAGGTAAGGGGGCACATCATGATACTTCAGCGCCTCCCCGACACACGTCCATGGCATAGAGTTAAATGCGTTAGCGACGTCAAGTGACACCGCTAGCATCACCCCGCCGTGGGCTGTCGCCTCATTCGAGAGGGTCCTGACACGTTCAACTGCGTCGATAGTCGAGCGACCCCCCCGGAAACCAAACTGTTGGTCAGACAAGTTAGGTCCAACCTCACCGAGGTGCTTCGTGAGCCGACGGGCGGTGACCCGCTCAAAGAGCTTGCCAGCTTCGTCGAGCATCACGATCGGGCGATATGCGGAGGCGGACTCCGCGGGGCGCCCGTCCTTCCTCAGAAGGACGAGCCTGCCCGTCTTCTACTGAGACGGAAATCGTCCCGTCTTTAAACAGGCGTCGAGTAAGCGCCGGAACCAGTCCTCAAGGGTTCCGAGAGCGATAACTAAAGCGCGCCCGGGAATGCCATCTGGGCCAGGGGCTTTATTGGCCTTTAGCCTCAGTATGGCCGCGCCTAGCTCTCCCTGCGATATAAGGGGTATCTCGACATTATTGGTTTGGTACCTGCTGCAAGCTGTGACGAAGAAACTCAACTTTCCACTTTAAAAACATATTTTAGCTTATTTTTGTCACACTATTTCAATGTGAACCCCATACCCTAGACAAATGAAATTTGGAGGGTTAACTACTAGCTTGGTCACTGACAAAGTTTTTAAAATAGTTCCCATAAAAAAGGTTCCGTGTATTTTTTAAAGGCTCCATACACTTTGTGCAATACGTTCTACACAAGATTTTTTTAAGGTTTTTATTTTCCTCTTGAGATATACAAAGTTATACATCATTCGATAGGAGTACTAACCAGCTACGTTTGTTATAGAAATAAGCACCCTAGTACGAAAGGTTAAGACACAATTTAAATTTTCGTCAACCGGTATTTCGGAAAATTTTGCTAATCTCCTAATCGGTCAAGAGTGGTAGAACATACATGCCATTCGATGCTCACTGAAACCCCCTAACACCCCCTTCCTTCACATCATTTGATTGATATGTAAAATGAATCAACCTGTAGATTTATATAGGTATAGTAAGAAGTTACAAATATTTATTGCGAATCCACTTAATCTCAAACATTTATTATAACAGTGCTAGCGTTGATTATAATAATAATAATAATTTACGTTGATACACTGTTTCCCCGCACTAGGCTGTAGTTCTAGCCCCCGTGTCGCGGAAGGCACGGACACACATTAACAGCACAACGTCTGAGACACGAACATTTTTGCACTTCATAGTATGTGTCTCGGCCCGGTATCGAACCCGGGACACCGAGTTTCGAAGACAGGAACTATCAACTTAACTAAAGGAGGAAAAATGAAGCCGTTACACATTATATATTACCTACCACAGCAAATCAGCACTCTTTTTAAGCCGACTTCCAAAAAGAAGAGGTTCTCAATTTGACAGTATTTAATTTATTTTCTATGTGTGCCTGAACTTTCTTCTAAATGAACAGATTTTGATGATGCATTTTTACACCTACGAGTATGTACGTTGGTGATGCTCATGTGGTCCCATTTTGATTTGATCAGACCAGTGGGCCGAGCACGACACTCTGTTTAAATGTAACGTAATCGCATCGTTAACGTATTCAGTACAAACTGCCATTTATCTAGTACAGTAGTGGCACAGATAACTCATCATTTGTACTGAATACGTAAACGATACGATAAAATTACGCTTAAGCAGATTTTCGTCCTCGGCCCACAGTATTTTTTTTTGGATTATCTATCAGATTTATTATATAATTTATCATCATTAATGGGTCTTATAATTTTGAGAAGGTACCTTTAACCACACACGTTGCAGTTCCTGGAAAAGTAGGTAGATTTCTGCGAAATCTATTGTGTTATTGGCCAAATATGGCGAATCGCCATTCATTATTAATATTATTCAAGGATTATTATTATTATTATTATTATTCAAGGGGTATAACATATGAAAGCCGAATTCAAATTTTTGAAATTGTATTTATAAGTATTATTCTATATGGATTACTAGCTGCAATCCGTGGTTTTACCCGTGTGGTGTTGGATGATGATGATGAAAAGTATCCTGTGTGTCAATCCAAAGCCTCACCTACCTCCATACCAACTTTCAACAAACATCCATCCATCCAAACTTTCACATTTATAATATTAAATAAGTAGTAAGTAGGATTAACCTGAAGTGGACGGAATCAGCTTCAGACTTATTCCGTTAACGACCTTTGATCAATACAATAAGCAGCGACGACTGTAAATAAACATCCAGTTAATCAAAACACATCATTAAACTAATAAAGACAAAAGAACTAAAAAACCAAACAAAGATAGACATCAGCTATTAAGGTGATATGTGACAAAGGCCAAGTTGCCATCACCTTAAGGAATATGATCATCTTTGACGAGACGTTGACAAAAAGCTATAGTGGGTACGTACGTATGCTGTGTGACGTCACAGCTTGCGTACAGCATATAAGCGCGTGCGCATCCTTGCCAGCCGCATTGGCTGAACGGAGCGGTTGAACTTGGCAGTGAATAGTGTGTGAACCAGTAACCATGGTGCTTAGGTATTTCTGTTTCTTGGCGGTGGTCATCGGCGTCAAGTCGGCTTCGGGTAAGTTACCCAATCATTTTTGAGACGGATTTGGCCGTATACAAACTATCATTTATCTAGTACAACTGAGGCACAGATAACTCATAGTTTGTACTGTTTACAGCAATCATTCGATTACGTTACACTTACGCAAATTTTCGTGCTAGGACCACAAAGCACAGTCAAATAGGATAGGAAATTGAGAAACAGTTTGAGCAATGTGCCTAGCACGAATAACTGCGTAAGTGTAACGTAACGTGTCGTTCACGTGACACAGTACAAACTGTCATTTATCTAGGGCAAATGTAACACAGACAACTCATAGTTTGTACGCCGAAGCGTGACACGTTGACGTTTGCGATATGAATACTTTTTCGCAAATTGTTTGTGCTACGGCCTCAGGTATAATGGATGATATTTAAGGTGTATCTTGATGCCTAGTTTGAATACAAGGTTTTATTACCTTTTGATCGTTATCTCCCCTGATAGTAGTCGCCCTCAGGTTGTCTATAGATGTTGCATCGGCACTTAAGACCACCAGAGCCAGAGAGACGTTCGGGCTAGTGAAACTGTCGGGCTGAATGACAATTATTTACATTTGAAAGCCATTAGCCTTCAGTCAGGATCCACCTAGAAGTTGAATGTCTTTATCTATGAAAGACAAACACTGAATAAAATTGTTTTACCAAAAATAGAACCGGCTTCAACACCAAAAAAATAATTTAAATTTAAAAAAATAATCACTATTTTTGTGGCCCACTCTTCGTACAGAAACAATTTTCAATGATGATATCATCAAGATAAATCAACACTGTTCAGTTTTTGTAGAGTAACTCAAAAACTGCTTGACCGAATTTGATGAAATTTAAATGGGACCACCTCGGAAGTATATTCTACAAAAAAAAAAATTACAATAGGTCCACAAATAGAGGAGAAATCAGCTTAACAAAGTAAATAGAATTGCATACACAGTTTTCCGACGTGAGCTTTTTATAATTCTGATGATAGATGGATGTTGGTACTGATTCACGGCAAAACTGCTAAATTGATTTGTGGGAGAGTCATTTTAGCCGAGTAGAGCCGCCGGGTGAAGCCCTAGCTTCTGGCTGTTCGGTACCACGTCACGTACGTAAGCTTTTAATTACACTACAGCTATTATAGTGTTGCCGTCTTGTCTGGACAAGGATAAGGAGATTCTTCATCAAAGTTCGGGTTAGGAATCCACGACTGCTATCACCTTACGACAGTACCCCTCACGTTTCTGATAAAAAAGCAATCCTTCAAAAGCAGTCCCAAATTGTCAATGTGTCTGTTTCCTACGTCAATTCCAAAGCTCATTTGATCAACAAAGTAGATACATATTTTAGTCTAAAACCTCTAATTAATCTAAGATTTTATCATTAAAATGATAAAAAACAATAATTTACATTCCTGACGTTTTAATCTCATATAAAACTTCTAAACAATTTAGGATTATGTCTTTAAATTATTAAAACTAAAAAATAAATTAAAAGTTTTCATCCAATAATGTATATTAGGTAAGACAATAATAGAATAATTAATTGCATTGAATGAACTCATGTGCAATAATCATAGGTACATAATATATACATTCCTTAATTTGCAGTTATGTATAAATTAGTACTTGTCTGATTATGTTTATTTGTGAGTTACAACATCCACCCCCACTCTGTCACTATCACTACTCGTATCAGCATTGTATCACTCCCACTCAAAATGGAGTTAGGTACTTTATTGCACTTCTCCGTCAACCCCCTTGTCCGGGAACGACCCGCTCCGCGCTATGCACGCACGGCGCGATTTTGAAATTCTATATATTAAGTAAATATGTTTATGAAAATATTTCATTCCTCTTTTTTTACATGCTTTCTAATATTACGTAGATGGTTCTTACATTTAAAAATAAAAAAGACGGGAGGTTATGGCGAGGTCAAAGGCCGAGCCTACTACGCGAACACAGTCGCGGGCAGTCGCTTATAGAAACAAATAATTGCATACAAACTATTGTTATGGAATGGCGGAAAAACCAATGGCGAAAAACCAATGGCTGTCCTTGATTTTGTTTATTTATTCTAGATTTGTGTATATTCGACTGTTAACGTAGAATCGTGTTGGATTAACTGTTTAGTGGTCGTAGAACAGTACACATGACTGTGTAGGCAAAGCGTATAAAATCATACAACTTATTTTGTTTTCCTCATGATTCACCTTACATAGTTTTATTAATGTATACACCGCTTTACTGGGACGTGACTTTATGCGACTGTGACTTGACTGACTGCTTGAGTAAAAATACCACTTGGTGCACCTATAGAACATTTACCCAAATAACTTGAGAGATGTAGATATATCTACAAATCATTGGTATTTCATAGACAACCCATCCATACGAGTAACTATCTATGCCGTAAATAAATAAGACTGAACGTCACCCAAAGCGAGCGAATAATGGATACGTTTAAACAGGTCAAATTTAATCAGTAGATACGAGTATTATATAATATTACTTTAAATAGTAGATTATGCACCGAGGAAGTAAAGCAGTGTCTAATGATACGGGCGGAATATTGGACCCTGAGTAACAGGTACTGAGTCCCTGTTACACTCACACCCTGTCCCTCCACTCGGGGAGGGGACGTGCTTAACCCATAACAACGCGGCGCACAACAATAACACTCCCTATATTACAATCGCGTCTTTTATTTTTTTTTTTTCTGTGTGCTGTCTCCGCACTAAGAGTTTTCCTACAACAGATTACTAACGTTCCAAATCCATATCACTTTACACCCAAGGGAGTTTCATACAAAATTACATCCCCGGAGACGTAATGCCTTGCTTTACGTTGATATTGCGTGATATGTAATTGTACATTTTCGAGCAGGTGGTATGAAGAATAATTTAAAAACTTTCAACAGTGTTTACATTTTTTTATATTGTTACTGGCGCTGCCCGCGACTTCGTTCGCCTAGTTATTCTAGGCTCGGCATTCAGCCATGCCGCAACCGCCCATCTTTTCTTGGTTTTTATTTCATAAGAACCTTCTCCACCTCCTGACAACAATTAACACAATAAAAATGATGAGCGAATATGTTCCATCCGTTCACGCGTGAAGTGATGACCAAAGGATTTACTTTTATAAATATATACATAACGTAGTAAAAAGTGAATTAAACTTATAAAAACATTGCTTATTCCCTATTATCGTTCTGGAATGATACCTGTTAAGTTACATTACATTACATTACATTATGTTAAGATGTGATAACGACTCGCGTTTTATGTTAGTTCTTATTTACATCAATTTAACTAACTTATGTATACTGCTCGTAACTCATTATACACTCGTCTAATTAAATACTATTAAAATTTTACGTACCTACTTAAAATATCATTCGAGTTGGTTTTGTTGTCTAAACTTATATATAAAGTTTTGCAACGATATTAATTGTAATAGCTACTCGTACGAGACCTAGATACATATATTTTATTTATAACAAAATATTTACTACTAGCTCCGCGGTTACACCCGCGTGGTGATGGACGATGATGATGACGAATCAAAATATAAATCCTATGTTCATCACGGATAATGTAGGATTCCAATGGTTTGATAATTTTTCAAATCAGTCCAGTATAAGTAGTTTCGGATTTCGAAGCTTATTCAATTGAAACAAAAAAAACTTTCCACTTTATAATATTATAGTATAGAATACTGACAAGTGCCGGGTAAATCGTGTTAGTAAGTGTCTACCACGCTTGCCCATGACGGCTACAGATACACCTAGAACTATAATCTGAAGTTTAGCATCAGACTGTCAGCGCTTAACATCCGAAACATTGGTGTTAGAGTCCCATTTTCCTAGGAACTTCACTCCGTACTTTGCCCTATTTTGAGAGATGTTTGCCTGATGAGCACCAGGCAAACATCTCTCATGACATACAGCGGTAGGTGTGATGTGAGGTGTTTACCAACAGGCGAAGCATTTGTCCGTCAAATTTACACTAACTCTTAACACTATCATTAAATTTAAATAATTAATGATTTCAATTCTAAAGTAAGAAATTCCTGTCTATACGTGGTATTTTCAACCAACTTTCAAAAAAGGAGGTTCTTAATTCGCATGTTTTGTCTAACTTTTCTCTGAGTGAACCGACTACGACAATTATTTTATATTTGAAAGCTGATGCTTCTCATATGATCCCATTTAAATTTGGTCAATTAATCTGACCAGCAATTTTTTTTTATAATTATTTATCATCAACATCGGCACCAACTTGAGGACTTATATAATTAATATTTATTTTTAATTAATAAATAATTATTTTTATTTTACCAGCTCCGTTCATAAAGCCATGCAAACCCGGGGACGCTGCTTGCTTATTAGCGTCAGCTCAGGCAGCCGTCCCGTTTGTGGCCCCTGGGATCCCACAGCTGGGCATGAAGTCCCTGGACCCCATGAAGTTGGAACTGGTGAAGGCGGACAATGCTGGACTCAAGCTGACGATGAAGGACACCACTGTCACGGGGATGAAGGGCTGCACAGTCGAGGGTGTTAAGTAAGTACATATAAGTAGGTATACCCTTTAACTTATCTTCTCTCTTTAAACGCAAGTCTTGTACTTGGAGAATCTACCATGTCTTTGTATCTTCAATATATACTATATATGTATATATTTGTATATTACTAGCGACTGCCCGCAACTTCGTTCGTGTAATAGGCTTGGCCTTCGGCCTAATTAATGAGGAGTCCTCCTACCTTTTCTTGGTTTTTCTTTCATAAGGAACTTCTCCTGACAATAAAAACAAATTTTATTATTATTATTCATCTTATTTATTCATTTTTATCTACTGAATTGTTATACGGTCCTTTACAAAGACATAAGTGGGGCCGTAGCCAACACTTAGAGGCCTGTTTGGTATAAAACAAACAAAAGTGTATAAAAACAGAATTTTGGATGACAGTGACTTGAATTATCTATTACAAAAATGGGTAAAATGACAAGGCTATTGTTATGAACTTATACATGATAAGGAAGATATAAGACTATGGACGAGACTACGGCACCTGCCAATTTCAGTGCATATTAAAATATTTAGGCAGATGGTGACTTGCCACCCACTAAACGGCCATAAGAGCCACCATCAATGGTGATAAAAGGGGCAACGTTGGTGTGGATGGCTAAAGGGTGTCGAGAGATGTATTGCTGTTTCACTAGAGCGCTACTTTGTTACTTGCTCTTGCGTCTCTACCCCCAGACGGCCAATTAAGGCAAGCCGGGGGTCAGGGGTCTCATTGAACCCCAGGGAGAATCAGGGTTCGCGGTGTCGCCACTCACCGACGGCTCGCCACATTAAGCACCTACGGTATTATTAGTATTATCATAATAATTAAGACAACATAAAAAAGAAGCGAGATTGTTCCATCCGTATTAGGGGTTGAATTTCCAAAAATCATTTCTTAGTATACCTCTACCACCAAGACAAAAGGGCCCCCTCTAAATTTCAAGTCTCTACGGCAGGCGGTTTAGGCTGTTCGTTGTCTGCCACTCACCAATCAGGACTTTGATTCTTATATTGATGATGGGGCGGTAAGTCCTGCACTGACGTCACGTTTGTTCGAAGTTTTAAGAGACCTTTGAAGACCAATCCGTCGGGCCCCTGCGCTAAAAGCTTGGAGACCCCTGGGCTAGAGTGAAGTTGGGTTGTTCGCGGGAAGTGAGGCCCTGCTACCGTACACTCAGACTGCTCTGAAGTATTTAGCTTCTAGAAGATTTATACAATTATAAGTAATAATTGTTTTTATGCACAGTGATGATGCAGTCGAATGGTACACATACTAGATCTAGACCGGTCGTTGACTTTAAGTCGCTTCACGATTAGATTTTTAAATGTTGAAGGTTGTAGTGTAGGAAGCTACCCAGTCAGACGACAGAGACCCTACCACCAAGAGGCATATTTCCTCATGCTGCAACTTTCAGCGTTAGCCCAAGGGCGAAATAAGATCAAATTTTGCCGCATCATTTATCATAGTTAGCCCATTATGTTCCCACTGCTGGGACCCAAGCCTTCCTCCCAGAGAGAGGAGTTGGGCCATAATGTACCAAGCGGGCCCAGTGTGGTGGTGGATAGGTTATTGGCCAACCCATGTCGAAGTTATCAGGCCGCCTGAAGGCTTTCGACGTAGCCTAACGACTATTGTTCTAAGACAAACAACCGGGACCAACGGCGTAACGTGTTCTCCGAAGCACGGAAGTGCTCAGTTGAACAATGGCACTAGCACACACCAGTGGATGGGTATCCAAATTTTGACCGCAGCAAGCGTTGCTGAACGTGTTGATCGGTTAAGTTCACCAAGTCAAGCTTCGAAGGGAGAGCTTTCAATATTACTTTATTATTTATTCATCTATCACCGCTTATGAAATAAACGTCTTCAGCTTTTGATGAATACGCGAGACGTAATTAAATATTAATTAATATAAATATCCGTCTCTTTTTCTAGTTCACGTGAATGCAGTAGAACAGTTTTTGCTCTATTTTATTTGTATCGAGAAATTATCTCGCGCGCGTGCTATTAAAATTGCCCTTAACAATAGAATTGTCATCGTGATGAACAAAAACTACGAGTGAAATGGTTCTCGTGAGACGGTGATATCTTTTTCATCTGGTAATTGTTTTCAAATTGTAAATACGTACCAAGCTAAGCTATTCTGAAAAGTCCGACTGCAAACAGAGGCCGTAGCAAAAATAATTTGCGAAAAAGTATTCGTATGGCAAACGTTAACGTGTCACGCTACAGCGTACAAACTATGAGTTATTCGTGTCACATTTGCCCTAGATACATTACAGTTTGTACTGATTCACATGAATGACACGTTACGTTACACTTACGCAGTTATTCGTGCTAGTGGTGTCATTAGGTTGCCGCTGCCACGGTAATATTATATTACCGTGCTCCTGCTTACCGTATACTTTCACATTCGCTAAATTGTGTGTTTAATTTTTTTGGCTTGTTTGTTAAAACCGTAAACGGCAGGTATGCTGTCCAGTCTAGTAATAACAATATCATTATTCATATATTCAAGCTATAATTTACAGAAATGAAGTCAAGTTCAAAACATTATAATGAAATGACAAGACCAAAGGCCATAATAGTTGACATAATAATTATATTGCATTATGTGTTGCATTACGGAGACAATGTACCACCTACCCTACACGTATTACGTACGCTATAAACTTTGTATTTATTTTTAATTAAAATTTCAATTATCAATTAAAATTATGTTAATATAGTTGCATCGAGTGAGATTTTTATTTAAGTTTTTTGAGTCAGGTGACAGTCGTATATATAGGTCTGTCATTAAAGTCACTGTCCTGTCTAAGACACGTCTAATAGTGCGGTGGATGCATTGCTATAACTTTCTAAGGGCATTGACGAGAAAACACAAAACCAATGTTTTGTTGTTTACACTCTTGCCTTATTACGAACACTTACGGTTCATAATCCCCTGCTGATACTTATATGTTAAAACTCGATGTAACATAAAGTTAGGAAAATTAAACGAAATCAACAATAGCAGTTGTGAGGTTTTCCCCGCCAAGAAAACCTTTTATCAGTGCATAATATTCAGATATAGAATAGAACAAATAGATACCATACAAGTACAATTTGAAAATTTTTATACCGACTTCCATTCTATTCAGTTATTGCAGTGTATCTCAAAAACTACTGGACCGAATTTGATCAACTTTAAATGGGACATCACGGGAAGCACCAGCTTTAAAAAAAAAAGAATTTTAAGAATAGGTTCACCCATTCTAAAGTTATAAGGTAACAGACATGAAAAAAAAAACATACAGTCGAATTGAGTACCTCCTCCTTTTTTGGAAGTCGGTAGAAAACAAGAATGCAAATTACAAAAAACCAAAAATAAGAGCATAAAATTAAAAAAAAAAACAAGAATACAAATTAGGTACAAAAAAACAAGATATGCAAAATACAAAGAACAAATAAATAAATAAACGTAGTGAGACAGCACTTGCAAATAATCCATAAATATAAACGAACCCCTATTTCTCCTGGTCACGCTATAACTTGAGAACGGATGGAACAATCTCGCTAATTATTTTTTTGTTGTGTTAATTATTGTCAGAAGTAGGTTCTTTTGAAAGAAAAACCAAGAAAAGACGGGAGATTATGGCGAGGCCGAAGGCCGAGCCTACTACGCGAACTAAGTAAGCAGAAAATAATAATTAAAATATTTATATAAGGTTAGAATTAAAATTAAAATTAAATGTCATGCATTTTCAAATGAAATTATAACTAAACTTATAATACTTCAAATTGCTTGTAATCTAAAAAAGTTTCTTTCAGGCGGAAAGTAATAGCGTTGTACTTATACAGCCGTGCGATTCTCTAATAGCATACATCGTTGCATCTTTGATAACATCCGTGAAACAAACGACGAGATGACAAGAAAAACAATCTTATATAAAAGAGCGATATCTGATAAAGTATTTGATATCAGTGAGCTCGTCGACGAATCATTAGAGAATCGCACGGCTGGTTATAAGTACGCGATTGTCAAACAGGATGTATTATCCTTCGCTGCATGTGCGGTGATCCGTATATAACTCCAAGTTGAAGTTATTAGACGCGAGGTGTCATGTGTGCTTACTTACACAACATTGACGTAACTTATAAGGTAAGTAAGTACAATACTGCCGAGTTGTTTACCACGTATGGTCTCGTAAACCTGCGCTACCTACAATAGCAATAGATTTTCCTCTTTACCTCTGCGTTAGTTTTACGCTTAGTTTTTTTTGCGATGGGTTGGCAAACGAGCAAGCGGCTCAACTGATGGTAAGTGATACCGTCGCCCACGTACATCCGCAATACGGATGCGAGGATGCGTTGCCGACATTGAGGAAGGATGCTAGGAAGAGATAGAAGGGGTAACGGTTGGAGGGGGAGGGGAAAGAGAGGGAGAATGGGGAAGGTGTGAATCGGGCCTCCGGAACCTCCCACAAACTGACGAAACGCTATAGCAAGCTATGTTACTTCACGTCGGTGTTATGTGGGGTGTGGTACTTCTCCGGGCGTGCCGGCCCATTCGGCTGTGGAGTTACAACGTGCCACTACCACCGAAAAAAGCCTTATGAACTATAAATTTGAATAGTTATGAGGGTATAAATAGATCAGGGTTAAAGAGTGTTAACAGAATAAAGCGATTTTCATAGTTTTTAGCGTTGAAGTCGGTTCCATTTAAAGGAAAACATTAACATGTTACAACAGTGGCACTTGCTACTTACGGAATCGATTGTCCTTCTCCGTCAATAAATATATATATAAATATACATATAAATTTAAATATATAATATAAATATAAAAATATAAATATCAATAAATATACACGGATTTCCCAAAGGATCTTTTGGAAGCGGCCCGACAAAGTTAGTGTAAGTTTTACCCGTAAGCTCGGCGGACAATGATTCTTAATTTTTCTCTTTTTTGTTGTAACTCGTCCTGTTTAATAAAACTGTAAACGACAAAAGTGAGGAAGTCAAGTTCTAAACTAAAGTAAAACATGAGCAAATAACTGTGAACTTTGAGAACTGTAGCTTGTCTGAGTATATTAAATAAACAGCAAATTCGATTTCTGATCAGGAAGTATGAGGTTCGAATTCGAAAGAGAGTTATTGGCGTTTTCAATTGTAAACAAAAATATGCATGTAATTTATTGATTCACGTTTATTTGCGGAAATCCATATTGATATAATATTAAAAAGAAAATACTCCCCAGGAGACGTGAACTCTCGTTTTAGGGATCGGCGGTCAACGTCTCCTGAGGATGCCTCGTGTCGAGGCGAAACACGTGACATAGAGTTGTTGGTTGATTGGGTTGTTTTGCGTGTTGTTTATTCTGTATACTTCCTGAATGCATTATATGTGGGAGGGAGGTGCCCGCTGCATCTCTGCCATAAGCATTTATCCAGTGCAAGTGTCCGATAAGGGCAAAACTTTTGACATCTTTAGGATCTATAGGAACTACTCTTATACTACCAGTCTGTATAGTTTGTGCAATGCATGATTTCATTTCTGATTTCTGAGTGTCACTAAACATTTATTTTTGAATCATATCATATCATAATCAGTCCATTTTGTTCCCACTGCTGGGACTCGAGCTTTCCTCTCAGAGAGAGGAGCTGGGCCATAATCCACCACGCGGCCCAGTGCCGATTGGTGGATATTATTATCTTTATTATTGGTTATTTTGAATAGTTACTATGTGAATATTAAATAAATTAGAAGTTATGTGTAGACAAAAACAATTTCAACATGATCTTATCGTGCAGGTCTCATATAAGCACATACTAAATGTACAACGAGTGAATCAGGCTTGTCAACTCAAGTTCACGACCCAGCACAATGCCAAACTTATTCCAGCACCAACTATCATTACATCTGTGGCCAAATCATGTCTTTCGGGGAACACAATGTTAATGTTATTATGTTAATGACCTCTGCCTGCCTCTTACTCAAAAGTACTTGTTTATATTAGCAGTTGACATTGCTCGCAGGTCGTGAGGGTCATGACACTCATTGCCGGGGTGGTACTGTGATCTGTGTTGATGTGCTTTTATCTTTTGAGTCAAACACTTTAATACTTGTATAACTAGGAAATGGGGATTGCTGAAACCTTGACTGAAGTTGGAAGCTTTCACTGATGTTATTTATATATCGTTTGGATTAAGCGTAGCGAGCTCTCCAAGTGGATTGGGACAAATCCTCTGTTGCACGTTTTGCCGGAATGTTAATTAAATTACTACAGAATTTTAATTTTCACTATATGGGCCAAGTCGGGCGTACAGGGGTTGCAAACAAGTACAATTTAAAAAGTTTAATACTGACTTCCATTCTATTCAGTTATTGGAGTGTATCTAAAAGACTACGGGACCGAATTTGGTGAAATTTAAATGAGACTTCACGGCAAGCATTCAAACAAAATAATAAAAAGAATTTTGAGAATCGGTTCACCCAGTCGAAAGTTATGAGGTAACAAACATAAAAAAATACAGTCGAATTGAGCACCTCCTCCTTTTTGGAAGTAGAAAAGAGGTGCATAATATTAAATTTTGACCTGTGTTTGGCACAAATCTACACCTATGTTACTTATTACTTATAATATTATAAAGAGAAAAGATTTGTTTGTTTGTTTGAATTGAATAGGCTCCGAAACTAATGGACCGATTTGAAAAAATCTTTCACCTTTAGAATCCTACATTATCCCCAATGAACAACAGCTATAGTTTTGATTCATCATAATCCATCCCCACGCGGGTGAAACCGTGGAGCGCAGCTAGTATTATAAACCTATATCATATAGTAAATTAATTAAATCTAAGTACAAAGTTACTGATATAAAATAAATCTACCTATTACAATAAAACTAATTCACTAAAATATTTCTAAATTATAGATAATGTACACGGGTAGAATGCCCAAAAAGCTGGCAACTTTACCTCGTTGAATAGCCAGGCTGATACGTGCCTGGGGTAAGCACCTTAGGCTTACCTCAGGCTCTTTGGTCAGCTGTAATTTAGTTGAGGCGTCTGGCTAGATAGCTCCTTTACTAAACGCCTAAACTTACATAAAACTAAAAATTAAACCCTTACTTTACTAAACGTACCTATATTCATTATCCTGATTGAAAGAAAGAAGCTAGAAAATATATTTATTCATGACATACACGCAACACAACATCCCAATATAATATACATACACACATAATTAATATATGATATGAAATAATTAATATATGATTGACTGATGTCTTAAAGCAGAGTTGAATCCGTTGTGGCTACAAACTTGAAATTATGGTTTTTTGCCTTTGATGTTGTAAGCTTATGAAACATTTTTAGAAATTTCACCGAAGAGAGCGAGCGAAGTCGCTGGCGGGTCAGCTAGTTTAGATATAAAGTATATTGTGGTTTGAATGTCTATTAAGTCAGGTATACACATACCTATAATGTTCACCACTAAAATCAGAGGACATTCATTGTTATATCCGCCGCATCATTATCGTTATGGCACAGAGATAATAAATGGTCTCCCAACTTCCTTGTGTATTGTGGACACATAATAAGATCTTCTTTACTTAGGTTTTGTTGCGGAGGCCTTGGACTTGATAGCAATTTGTCTTGTCACTTGACAAAACTTTGTTTGTCAAGTTGCGGTCGTTTGTATTTAGCGAGTTTGTTTGATAGGTGCCTGAGAATGCGTCATACTCCTATATCGCTTATTATTGTTAGGTGGAAATTTTGGACATTTAATAAAAATACTAATATTGATCACACATAGGCTCTTACAAAAAAATTACAATTCCGCATGGTTTCGAATTGGCCCGGCGAAGTGCTGCTACCACACGTATTTCTACCGTGAAGCAGTAATGTTCGCATCACTGTATTCTGTATGGTATGGGTGCCGGCAAAACTACAGGTACTACTTGTCTGTCTCAGGGTTATAGGCGCAGTGCAGTTCGTCACTGTCACGAAATGCATCTGTTGTAGGCAGATATTACGACCTAAATTCAGATGGACCTCAAAAAAAAATCATTACAAACTGTTCGCTTACAAAGAACATTATTCCTCACGACGGTATGACCTACGGCGGTCTGGGACTACCACGTAGGTGCTGTACGTAGGAAGTGACATTCCTACATCCATGGTTTGCACAAACATCTCTGAGACTCTACGAATACGTAACCTGAATGTCACAATACTATCCTAAAACTCGTACAGGAACCAATGATTTATTTATAAAACCGAGGTAATGGACTAGAACTCATGGCCGAAATAAACAAAAAAAACAGGTGATTTTGACTTGTTCCTTACACCGGGAATATATCGTGCTTGAATGAGATTCACTCTACGATAGCAGTTTAAAATAAGCTTTTCTTGAAAGTTCTGTCTTTTAAACCTGCTGAATGGAACTGAATTTTAACAATTTCAGAGAGAAAAAATCACATCTTCGGACGGGAATTGACCGTATGCGCTTACTAGATCTCTTATCGATATAGTCCAGGATCCATGGTCCATTTTTGCACTTGATTAAGTACTATCAAGCTAATTTTCCGTGAGTAGCTTCATTTTGATAAGACGCCAACCTGAAATTCTCGATTGTGGTAGCTAACAGAGGTGGCAAGAATACAATATGTCGATTTGATGATTCTCAAATATTTATTTCTAACTTAGTTTGCCACCAACAAAAAAAGAATCATTGCATCAAATTAAAATAACTACATTCATCTGCATTGTATGGTGTAATGCACACATGCGGTGCCCCACGGACAAATATCCGGAAAATTTGATGATGGACGATAATTTTTAATGTTATTTTGACGGTATAACTTACGCGAGTACTAGTGAAACCGATACTACGACTATAGAAACCGGTCGAGATATTCGACTATACCTACCGCGTGAGTTAAACCGTCAAAATACATTAAAATGTGTAATACTTTCGAAAGTTTCAATCAAATGAACGATAATTGATGGCAAATATGAATATTATTGGTTTGATGGTCCCCAAAGTCCATCTTTTGAAGAGTTATCTTCTGACATACAAGGTAGGCACCCTATTTATTGATTGATTATTCATTATGATATAATTTACTTAATTGTTTCATGTTATTACAGAGTCAGGTATCACGAGTGAGGAAAGTGAAATAGACGAAGACGATAGCGATGTTAGTAGCGAAGATTATGAATATTTATCAGATGAATCTGATGAATATAATTTTTTTATATATATAAATAGACAAACTTTTGTACCTAGTTAACTAAATTTTAAAGTTATTTAAATTTTAATAAGATTTTTCCACTGAATCTTATGTTTCTAATAGGAAAATGTCAATTCTTGTCGGACTAGTGATACATACCTGTTTTTTTGTAGGATATTTTTTACTTTCGGCAGAGAACACACTAACATATTATGTAATATTTTTGTCCTACAGTTAGTAATGAGAAAGATGGTCTTGTAGTATTAACAATTTCTAAGCGTAGGACCGAGGTAACGTACCACGCAGTTTGTAGGGCAATATGACTGTTAAATTATATAAATATTAAGTAAGTAAAAAAAATCAGCTAGTTAGTAATTATTTATGATGAGCTCGTTTTCGATACATGTTGGAAGGAGGGGGCTCGGATCCAACCATACATTTTGTAGGACAACTATTTTTTCGAAATATTTAGGTAGGTATTTATCTTGAGATATAATATAACAAACACATATCTAGATAGTAATAAATAGTTAAGAAACATCAAATCGACATATTTTATCCACAATCATATAAATGGAACCCATGGAAAATTTGCTTTAGCAATCAATTGCAAAATTGACCATGGATCCTGTAACAAAATACACCTCGATTACAATTTTCAAAAAATATTCTATGTTATTTATTATATGTATAGATTACAACTTATACACTACAATAATTATGCCAACTTTAAAAAAGTAGAAAGGTGAGACTTAGTGGTCATGGCGTCTGACACGGATTTTCGGAAGATGCAGGATCGAATCCCGTCCGAAGATGTGTCTTTCTAAAATGGCAATGTTTGGTACCGCTAAGCAGTCGTTAGTGCTTTAAAAATCCTATACATACTATGAATTAACTTATTTTATATTCTCTTTTTCCAGACATGACCTGAGCAAAAACAAGCAGTCGTTGACCATCAGATGCACCGTGAGGCTCGAGGGGGACTACAAGCTGGACGGGCAGATCATAATACTGCCCGTCACGGGAGACGGGAAATATGATATTGCTATTCGTAAGGATTATCCAATGATTAGTTCATCAGTTCATGATCACATATACCTACTTACTCATTGCTTTTATTTAATATCGCATATTATATAGTTAATCATCGAATCAACAACGGTCTGTATCAGGTTCAATGCTAGATGTAAGCCTCACCCAAATCCCATCACTGAACTCGGTGTTCGGTTCTGACTTCTGCTTATTCAGTGATCGGATACTTTGCGCTAAGTGTCTCTCCATCTGACTGGCGAAAATAATGCCGGTCTGTCTGTATGTTCACGCATTCGTATTATAAATATATATATATATATATATATATATATATATATATATATATATAATAATTATATATATACTAACTGACCCGCCAGCGGCTTCGCCTGGTCTTGGTGTAGTGGTGGTAGCGCCGCTTTGGGATTTTGAGGTCCTGAGTTCAATACCTGGGTCGGACCGTTATTAGATTTTTCTGACAAAGAAGTTCTCTATAGAAGTATAGAAGTTTAGAGTCTGGAACAGTGTCCTGTAGATGACCATAGGCTCACTCAAAAAACATCCCGTACGTAGGTGTTTCAAGCACCGCTGCCTACCCTTCGAGGAGGCCTTCAAGGTTGTAGGCGTGGTGTTGTTATGTTGTATTTAAAAATAGTAGGTATTTATTTCATTATTTACGTTTAAGTTTATTTTTACCAAGTTTTCAGTGAATTGCACCAGATAAATCTACCTATAGGTACTTATAATAAAGCAGTTGAGGCCAAAAAGTTTGTACATGAAAGATACATTTAAAAAATGTAGGTCAGAAGACGTAAAACTACTTACTGGACATGAATATGATGTTTTTGAAAAAAAATCTTATTCTATCACAATTACATCAAGAGCAAGCCAGCGAAGCCGCTGGCGCGTCAGCTAGTGCTTAGTATAATCATTAAAACTTTATCGGACTGGCATATACTTATTTTCTTTCTGTATGCTACGTTATACCCATTTTATTATAACCTATTATAATTATCTGTTTCTCGGGTTATGCTCTACAATGCATAAAGGTAATTTACTGTGAAAATGCACACAAATTCTCTAAGATGGACGTATTCGTTTTCTCTAGTCCAAAACTTATCCTTGATTTTAGCGTCAAACATGTGCTCATTGATTAAGGTTCATATTTGAAGTGTTCAATGAATTCCTCAGGCGACATCGTGATAAAGGCGGTGACTGAGATCGAGACGGTGAAGGGCGAGGACGGCCAAGAGCACTGGCACATCAAGAGCTGGAAGCACAACTTCCAGACCAAGACCGGCGCTCGATTCAACTTCATGAATCTATTCAATGGGAACAAGGTTTTGGGTGAGTCATCGTGTTGTCATCTATTACATACCCTTCCTATACAAGCGCTCGCAGCGGAGCTTGACTTGGTGCTCTTAAGCGATCAACAAGTTAAGCAACGCTTGCTGCAATCAGGAGTTGGATAGGTGACAGATAGTGGCATTATTAAACTAAGCACTCCCGTGCTTCCCCGGTTGTTTGTCTTAGGATAACAGTCGAGTCCCTATAATTTACAGCCAATAATTCGGGACCAAATAAATTCCAGGCAATGATACGCATCCAATATTCCGTGGAATGGCTTCGAATTATTAGCTGTATAATACACGTGCTGATATTGCAAGGGTAATCATACGCGGCCAAGAAAAGGAAACCATTCCATGTACATGATATCAGACTGTGCATTATTGGCCGTGAAATACTGGTCGGACACTTTTTGTACAAGGCGATAATGTATAGCCAATAATCCGCGTACATGATAGACTAAATGCAAAAGCGGCAACCAAGCCGATTTGAGCCCGCGTGGTGAATTATGGCCCAACTCCTCTCTCTGAGAGGAAGGCTCCAGTAGTGGGAACATAAGGGGCTGATTATATATGTATTATTACAAGAGCGTATCACCCGAGGTAAAAGTCCCTACTACCAGCTGGTCGCTCGCAAATGGTAAATATCATAAGTAATTTCATAAATATAAAAAGTAACAGTGGCATTGCAGAATGGATAAAGATAAAATACACTAAAATAATTAGTAAACTATTTGTTAAAGGAAAAGTGTCCCGAATGCTCTCTGCATCCACTATTTATTTATTTTAGAAACATGCTAAGTACCTACCACTGAAAGGTTGACAAAAACCGTTAGAGTGGACGACGAATCCACTTCATCCACATTCATCACCAGCTACGAAAAATTAATATTGTCCGCTATTTTATAACCAGTTAACTCAGACCCTTTTTTATAATAGTCTGAGCCAGTTAATAAGAAGAGAAAGAAAGATAAATAAACAAAAATAATATACCAACTAGCTTGCTTGCTATTTAATAAATTAATATCTGCGGTTGTTAAGACAACGCAAACAAAACTAGCCCGAATCGGAGACCATCTGAAAAGTCCGATTTCAGGGCTCACCACTAGCCTATCTACCAATCCCTACTCATCTCTCTGAGAGGAAATCCCTGATCATATACATGCTAAGTATCAGTAGTGTAAACGAAATGGGCTGATTAAAAGCAAAAGAGTTGATTGTCTTTAACCCCACTAGTCTTACCATCCATATGTTTGATAGTTAGTGATGCGCTATTGTCACAGGCACCTACTATGGCAACCTGCTCTCACAATACTACCTTCGCTGAAACCTCAAGCTCGTTACATGATTCGATCGGGTGAACAATTCGATCGGGTGACCGATTCGATCGGTACTCAACCTTCACTATGTGACCTCACCCTCATTTAAACTGAATTGAACCAGTAGAACATCGTCGATGCCATTGGACGATTCGTGAAGAAAGCGATAGTTGCAAACACCAAAACTATATTAGAATACACCCTCAAAATAGCTATCAGAGATCGAAGCGGAGTTGTAGGTAATTGAGGCCCTGCTTCAGTGCAATACGGGAGGTTACCTAAGTGATTATTTAAACATTCGTAGTTATTTAAGTTAAGCTGTATTTGACAAAGAGCATACAGAGCAGACACGCTCACGAAAAAGCGTTGGCAGGCGGTGGCGTCGTGTGGCGGGTCGCCATCTTCCCTCAAATATGGTTGAGGAAGGCGATCACCACATGCGTCAACTCGTGAACGGGTGCTGTCTGTGCGGAGACCGGTCTGCTCTGAATGCTGATGCTAACTCAGAAAAGATATAGGCGTTAAGTAATTTAACATAAAAAGCCTCTGTCCACTCATTAAGTAAGTATGTATTGTTGGCTCATTTTGAATTTTCTACCGATTTACAAAAAGGAGGATGTACTCAATTCGACTGTATTTTTTTGTAATATTTGTTACCTCATAACTTTCGATTGGGTGAACCAATTCTCAAAATTCTTTTTTAGTTTGAATGCTGGTGCTTTCCGTGTTATGGTGTTAAATTTCACCAAATTCGGTCCAGTACTTTTTGAATTACACTCCAATAACTTAATAGAATGGAAGTCGGTATAATTTTTTTCAGATTGTATTGAATTATATTTGAATGTAATAAATTTGCAAATAACTAAAAAAGGGTGAGGACCCTGGAGTCTGTGGAGCCTACTTGTAATAAAAAAAAGAAAAACCAGGAGAACATCAAGGTTATTTCGATTGTCCGTGATCCTACCACCTAAAAACAGCATGTTCTTCAGGAATACGTTTATTTGCAATTAGTCTAATGTTATGTAATTTGTTTCAGGCGCTCCAGTACAAGACTTCGTGAACAACAACTGGGAAGAGGTGATGAAGGAAGTAGCACCCCCTATAGTCTACGCTATCGTCGAACGCGTGGTAGAAGCAGTCGAAGCTCTTTACAAAGCCGTGCCTGCTTCCGAATTAGCCATCGTCTAAATTGATTGTGCTTCACGTTGGGATATGAGGGTCAAGGAAATTGCATTTCTAAGGACGTTTACTGAATAGAAAAAAATAGTAAAACTAACCTAAACATGTTTGATTTTAAATATAAGTTGCGAAATGCATACTATGAGCATAAAGTTAAAAGTTTTTCATACCACCTGCTCGAAAATGTCCAATTACATATCACGCAATCTCTACGTAAAGCAAGGCATTACATACGCGGGGCTGTAAAGTTGTATGAAACTCCCTGGGGAGTAAAGTGATTTGGATTTGGAACGTTAGTTGTAGGAAAACTCATAGTACGTAGACGGCATACAAAAAAAAAAGAAACAAGGCGGGATTGTATTATTAGTAGTGCGTTCGAATAGCCCTAAGTTGCGAAAATAGTTGGCGCTAAAAACGCTCACAAGGGCGTTCAAATTGGGAATCTATGGGTGAAAATGTCGTTTATGGCTCTTTATGTTCAGCGTTAGAAAAGCTAAAAAAAGATTTATTTTTGCCACCAAAATTGGGCTTTACGAACGCTTTAACAAAATAGTCAACAATAACAACGCCACCAAACCCCTCATTGCTACACGAACCTAAGGAGTGTGATTGTTGCGCGCCGCGTTGCAATTGGTTACGGCGCACAATAGCGTGCCCGTTGTCCCGATATTAAGGCGCCCGGAGAAACACCGTGTGGTGGTTTAGTCGGTATGGTTTGCTTGCTGCTATGGGTGCAGTTGGTACGTAAAGGACGAGTCCGACATATCCCGTCGAATCCCCCCGGGTTAGCGGGGATGTGTAAGTACACTCCCCACAAGTTAAAAAAAAAAAAAAAAAAAAAAACGGTCCGCTCTGCGCATTCAAGGTCGTACTCTTTGAAGGTCGTAGTTGAAGTTACGTGTTGCGATCGGTGGTATTATAATCAGTATAATAATAATCAGTATAATCAATTTATTAGTAAATACAATTTACAAGTCAAAAATTACAATTAAATTAGATCAAAATATTAATCCAATTTTTAAAATAATAACAAAATTAAATAATATAGTATAAAATAATAACAAAATAATTAAGCAAAATCATAGTCATTATGATACATTTAAATAATCAACTCATTAAAATGTATATCATCATCACAAATTTAAAAGGTTTTGCTGATGTATTCATTAACATCATAGAACGCCTTCTCGATGAGCCATGATTTTAACATAACTTTAAAGGATCCTATACTAGCCGCTTTGGTAATATGCTCTGGTAAGCGATTATACACGCTTGGTCCTAACACATGTGTCAACTTTTCTGATTTGACAAGCCTGCGTGCCACAGTCGCGAGCTTGTTCGCATCACGGGTGTTGATGTACTGAGCGTGCAGATCATTGCGAGTTTTGCACATCGAGAGGTTTTGTCTCACATACATTGCCACCTGCAATATTACTATTGAAGGCAACGTTAGTATTCGCAACGAAGTAAAATAGGATTTTACCGACGTCACCTGCGATACTTTAACGATTGCTCTCACAGCACGTTTCTGCATGCGGAAGACGCGCTCTGTATCAGCGGCACGGCCCCACAGCTCCGCTCCGTACTGGAGAAGCGAGTGTACGGTCGCAAAGTAACAGGTGCGTACTACTTCAGGGGACACCACGCGAGATAGCCGTTTTAGAGCGTAACATGCACTGCCCAGTTTTGTGCAAAGGCTGTCAATATGTGCACTCCAGGTCATGGTTCGATCTATTTGGAACCCTAAGAAGGCGATAGAGTGTACCTGATCTATGGGCGTTGTATCGATCGATACTGCGAGATCTCGGCATTGGCGACCGGAGATAGAGAAATGAATGTAGTGTGTTTTTTTAAGATTCAGAGCTAGTCCATTCCACTTAAACCACTGCGCCACCTGTCGAGTAGCTTCGTTTAACCGGTGTTCTAACTGCTCCAGAGACTTTGCACAGACGACGGCTGCCACGTCATCGGCATACATAAAGATTTCACCTGTCGTAACATGTTCGGGCAAATCGTTAAGCAAGAGTGAAAATAAAATATTTGAGACGGAAGAACCTTGTGCCACGCCCAATACTGTATTCAATGGGTCTGACTTTGTTTCGCCTCTGTCGCCGACCACCACCTGAGATCTGTTGCGTAGAATGTCAGTCAAGAGTGAATGCGCTCGGCCTCCAATCCCGTAGTGCTGCAGCTTGGAAGAGAAAACTCTGTGATCTGCGACGTCGAATGCTTTCGACAAGTAGCAGCACAAAACTGCAACCTGCTGTTTCTTTTCACAAGCCAACAGCACGCGGCGAATGATCTCACGGGTGAGAGATGTAGTGGAGCGCCCGGCACGGTACGCGTATTGGCGCTCAGACAGCGCGCCCGTCACCACTAGGTACTCTGTGAGTCGGGTGCTTATGCCGTTTTCCAGAACCTTGGCAACAGCTGGAATTATTGCGACGGGGCGGTAGCTGTCGATATCTTCGCGCTCCCCTTTCCTTTAAACAGAGGTGAAATTTTACTTATTTTTAGAGTGTCAGGGTACTTTCCTGTTGATAAACAGCGGTTAAAGAGGATGGCCAAACACTGAGCAAGTGTATCCGCAGCGGCAGACAAAGTTCCATTGATATATCGTATATGTCTCTAGTGGGCTTATTCGGTATTCGGGATGTAATAATTCGAAACACTTCAATAGCAGTAAACCTCACTAGCCTCAGTGAGCGATCTGGCTGAGGGCGCGCGGCCACAAGCGCCGCAACTGCCTGCGGTATATCAGATCGCGGGGCGCCGCATGAGGCCGCAGCGCTTACAAATCTTGCATTCATCGCATCAGCGGCCGCTTTATGGGAGGAAAATTTCAAGCCAGTGATGGGGTCTTTAGCGACATCTGTAAAGCTAGTTGAACTGCGAGTGCTAACACCCCTTTCGGTATTCACGATACGCCATATTGCCTTGTGTGAGTTCGAACTGTTGCGGATTTGATTTTCAAAATAACTAAATTTTTGAGTTTCGATGTGGCTCTCGTACTGTAAAGAAATTTTCTCTATGAATGAATTTAAATCGTAATCTGGATATTTTTCTTGCAGTTGTAAGACCTCAAACAGCAGATCTTTTAAGTCTAGCAAATCTTTTGTGACCCAAGATTGTTTTTTTACATTTTTACGTTTAAACGGGAAACATATGTTAAATTTATTATTTATTACATTTATTATCGACTTCGCTAAGTTCTCCACATGTTGACCATGCGTAGAAAATATTTCCATCCAATCTATACTGCAGGTAGCAGCTCTGAAAGCCAAGCGATTAGCGTGCGAGTAATCTCTGCTGAGTCGAGTAAGCGGAGGCGGTGTCGCGCACACGCACGAGATCCCGACTCGCACCGCGCAGTGGTCGCTGAGATTGGTGACCAGCGGTGCTGTCGTTACAGACCCTCGCCTTAAGTTACTATACACGTGGTCTAGGCATGTAGATGTCGAGTTTGTTATTCGTGTAGGTAAATCAATTTCCATGTGTAGATCGTGTGACGTCAGTATGTCGGTGAGTCCTTTTCTAACAGAGCATAACTTCCCCAACCAATCAATATTAATGTCACCAACAAGCAAAAGTCTTTAACTATTTTCTGAGGCTTTCTCGAGAAGGGGTTCCAGATGAGTCAAGAAACTAGATGAACTAACTAAATTAGTTCGGTAAATACATACAATTAAAATATCATAGTCAATTAGATCAACAGCGGATACCTCACAGTACCTTTCTGTTGACATTTCCGTCAATTGTGCACATTCAATGCATTTCATACTATTTTTAACAAATATACACGACCCACCGTGTTCCGATTGAGTCCTGCAAAATTTTGATACTAAAGTGTATCCGTCTAAACTAACACATTTTATTTTTTCTGCACTTAGCCAATGTTCCGTCAAGGCCAACACATCGCACTTTAACTCGTCGCGTAGAAGTACCTCCAATCGTTGAGTTTTATAGTCGAAAGAACGTATGTTTTGGTGGCATATCACTAAATCGCTGTACGTTGTATACCGTGCAGACTGTTTAAACTTACAACCCTTGTCAAAATTTGTAGACCGGTTTTGTAGAGTTTTTTTCCGTCGTCGGGTCGATCATCAGACACCAGAGTATCCGCGCGTGCCACTCCGCTGCAGGCGGGGACGCGCAGGAAACCAGTCCGCGAAGCGAACCCCAGGAGGCCACGCAGTTGGTGACGTCACTTTTTCATAAACGCCTTCCGGCATCCCGATGACGAACGACGCATGCATCTCCGATTTTATAATTCTCTTTTCCACACTGTACTGGGATCGAGTTATCTTGTTCAGGAAGCAAAGTATCTGTTCAGTTGTTGTATCAGGCTTGAAAGACCATGCTTGAATAAATTTACTTCTCTCTGCGGCTTGAAGATCGTCAATAGCTTTGCCCGTGGTTAAACTATAGTCGCCCGGTACCCGCGGGGAGGGGGGAGGGGGGGGCGGAGGGGGAGGGGGGGCGGAGGGGGAGGGGGTGAAGCCCCCCCTGCATCCCCCCCCCCCCCCCCCCCCCCCCGCCGGAGGCCTTTAGTTTTTGAGTAATAATTTTTTTAGTACTTAACCTCACTTTCGGCTATATCAGTATTTTTTACCTATTTTTTGTTTCACACCTAATCTATTAAGGCGGTTCGCTTCTGGCACTTCGCCGGCCGCTGCCGCGGCACGCTCGCTTCGCTCGCTCGGCTCGTGCGTTGTTTGTCATGTTCTAACCTAACCTAACCTATTTTTTGTTTCACACCTAACTTATTAAGGCGGTTCGCTTCTGGCACTTCGCCGGCCGCTGCCGCGGCACGCTCGCTTCGCTCGCTCGGCTCGTGCGTTGTTTGTCATGTTCTAACCTAACCTAACCTATTTTTTGTTTCACACCTAACTTATTAAGGCGGTTCGCTTCTGGCACTTCGCCGGCCGCTGCCGCGGCACGCTCGCTTCGCTCGCTCGGCTCGTGCGTTGTTTGTCATGTTCTAACCTAACCTATTTTTTGTTTCACACCTAATCTATCAAGGCGGTTCACTTAACATTGTATTATATAACAACAATAACATATCCAGTCCGTCTCAGAGTTATGTTGATAGATGAGAAAAACTTGATGTTAAAGGGCTAGGAGAGACACAATTAAACAAACATTTTAATACATTACTTGTTTATTTCATAAACATGTTTAATTGCTTTCATTAAATGTACAAAAGAGTCTCTTTTATATTTATACACGTCTCTTCGCCACAAATATTCATCAATATTTTGTTTTTTGAAAAACCTCTTCACTGCTCGCCACTGGGATTCCACAAATGGGTTCTCTGGGTCTGAATGATTCACTTTTTTGTGTATGTATCCATATTCAGACAGACAATCGTATGCCCGCCAACAATCGGTGTGGATTGTTGTTCCAGGTAAAACATGCTTTTGAATTAAAGGTATGAGAGTATCAGCATCTCTTTTATTGTCCGGGCATACTTCCAATCTTAAGTCTTCAGACCCATCTTCTATTAATCCCAGCACCCAGTGGCCTTCAATGTGACGTCCTTTGTTATATTTCCTTTTTCCAAATTTACTTTCGTCTATTTGCACTATTTTCCCACAGCCTCCAATTTTACCGCTGTAAAGATTTTGTTTTTCCAAATAAAATATCACAACTACTTCTCTGCAGTAATTAAACCAATCGGCTATAGTATTTGGGCTTAAACATTGCTTCCTTTCTTTTTTATAAGGGTCTTCGTGAATTGTTTGGTCGTAGGTCCATCCTTGTGAGTATGCATATATAAGATAGTAAACATGCATTATGTCGATAGCAATATTTTCGAAAAATGTGCCAATTCTGCGAGAGATCTTGGCACCGCTGCCCGATTTAGATTTGCATGATCTTTTTGAGCACACAAATGTACCAAAACTTGTGCATCCGCATGAGTATGACACTTTCATGGATGTCCTGTGGGTTCGACACCGTTTCTCAGTTGGTATGAGACCTTGGTCTTCACTATATTTGATGCATTGATCTTTAGTGCCCAATTTTCGCACAACGTCAGTTAAATTCCAATGATCAATCACTTCAGTGACGCAAAGTTTTCGTTTGGTTATAAGCTCGTTGTCGTCGTCGTCATTACTCGAAGAAGGTCCGGCGACAGGTTCAACGGGCAGATCAGGAGCCGAAGAAGGTCCGGCTACAGGCTCGACGGGCAGATCAGGAGCCGAAGAAGGTCCGGCAACAGGTTCGACGGGCAGATCAGGAGCCGAAACCGCGTCCGCTTCGGGTATTGTACTGTAATACTCCATTACAGCCAAGTGCAGTCCAGTTTTCAAGCCAAGTTCAAGTCGTAGAGCAATCCAAACAAATCCGGTAAGCAAGCCAAGTTTCAAGTCGTCGCGCAATCGAAGGAAGTCCAGGGAAAAAGCCAAAGTCGTAATAAAAATCGAAAAACAAGAGAGCACACATTCACGAAACTACGAGAGAAACGGAATGAATGGATGACAGTCCATCTGTCAGTAAGACAAAATGGCGCCTTTTTTTTTTCTTACGTTTAACGATAACGATACGTTTCGTTTAACTCAGTTTGACAACTTAATTTGACAACTTAATATTGTACCATTTTCTCAACATTGCGTTCCATTTCACTTTTTTTTATCAAATTTTAATTTAATCATAATTAATTTAAACTACGTTTCCGGCAAAAAAAAATTGCTGGAAGGGCTTCAGGTGGACCCCAATGATACCCCTAAACTCGCACCTTCATCAAAATCAGGTACCGGACGGCTATAGCCAACCCCTTGGCACCGCTGCCCGATTTAGATTTGCATGATCTTTTTGAGCACACAAATGTACCAAAACTTGTGCATCCGCATGAGTATGACACTTTCATGGATGTCCTGTGGGTTCGACACCGTTTCTCAGTTGGTATGAGACCTTGGTCTTCACTATATTTGATGCATTGGTCTTTAGTGCCCAATTTTCGCACAACGTCAGTTAAATTCCAATGATCAATCACTTCAGTGACGCAAAGTTTTCGTTTGGTTATAAGCTCGTTGTCGTCGTCGTCATTACTCGAAGAAGGTCCGGCGACAGGTTCAACGGGCAGATCAGGAGCCGAAGAAGGTCCGGCTACAGGCTCGACGGGCAGATCAGGAGCCGAAGAAGGTCCGGCAACAGGTTCGACGGGCAGATCAGGAGCCGAAACCGCGTCCGCTTCGGGTATTGTACTGTAATACTCCATTACAGCCAAGTGCAGTCCAGTTTTCAAGCCAAGTTCAAGTCGTAGAGCAATCCAAACAAATCCGGTAAGCAAGCCAAGTTTCAAGTCGTCGCGCAATCGAAGGAAGTCCAGGGAAAAAGCCAAAGTCGTAATAAAAATCGAAAAACAAGAGAGCACACATTCACGAAACTACGAGAGAAACGGAATGAATGGATGACAGTCCATCTGTCAGTAAGACAAAATGGCGCCTTTTTTTTTTCTTACGTTTAACGATAACGATACGTTTCGTTTAACTCAGTTTGACAACTTAATTTGACAACTTAATATTGTACCATTTTCTCAACATTGCGTTCCATTTCACTTTTTTTTATCAAATTTTAATTTAATCATAATTAATTTAAACTACGTTTCCGGCAAAAAAAAGTTGCTGGAAGGGCTTCAGGTGGACCCCAATGATACCCCTAAACTCGCACCTTCATCAAAATCAGGTACCGGACGGCTATAGCCAACCCTTGCCCGTCCCTATAGTAACGGAGCGTTGTTTCTTAATTCTATTACGTCGGCTGACTAATTGCCACTGTTCTCTGCTATTCTCGTCCTCCGGAATACTGATCTTCTTCGACAAAGCCGAAGGTGTTGTCCCAGAGTTCCCGTCATTCGCTTTTTGCTGGCTTGTTTTGGGCCCATTGGTGTTAGCTACCACTTTACTAACTTGATCAAGTGTGGTTGACGTTTTTGCATCTGGTGTGTGTACATTGCGCGGTTTCTTCCCAGCGCCGGCCACTGCCGCTATAGACAGCGATGCTTTCACACGCGCAGTCCGCGCGGTTCGTTGAGTCGCTGCTGCCGAGCCTTCTACCGTGGTACACGGGGCGAGCGAACTAGATTTGAGGGTATAGTTTGGATCACCTGGTAAAATTAGTTTCGCAATACTGCCGTGTAATTCACTGATCCTCACTTCTAGAGAGTCAACTTTGTTCACTAAGGTAACTATTGTCTTTTGTAATTCACGCACTAAGGTTTCAAGTGGATTTCCGGGCATTTTCGATTAAAATATATTTTTCGAAAGCGGAGCTAGTTTACGTGTCACTATCACGCGGACGGCCTCGGTACGTAGATATATTTATATATGTTCTGGTGTTTGGTCTTATTCAACTTTCATAAAATATTATTATTTTCAACGTGGTGCATGTAACTATACCGAAATGTCGGGTGCTCCAAAAGAAACTAAATCGTGAGTACTAATTATAACTTAGTTAACAACTGCGAAAGTCTAAAACAGTGTTTTCCATAAAATGTTCCTTCCAAAGATATTGTCTCTGTCCCTCTATAACGGGACAAATGTGTTCAATTTGAATATTATCTATTAATGTATATTACTTTTAACGAAATAACTGCTATTTTTATTGTCTTGCAGTAGGTATGAAAGAGAGTAAAGTAGAGTACGCACCTCGAGGATAAAGCCTGTCTTCGTCTTGGGCGGCTTTAACCCCTCGCTTCACTCAGGAGTCTACATAACTCCCTCGCTTCGCTCGGGAATTAAATCTTATAACCCAAGAGTCCCCGTTACACTCAGGGTTCAATATACCGCCCATGACGTAAGACACTGCTTTACTCCCTTGGTGCATAATCTACTATTATACCAATATAATTAAAACAAGATACTATTCAAAAATCTTTTAATTATAGGTACCTTGGGGCCTTGGATAGTTTTCGAACCTGCTACCTTCAGCAATGATCTATGAAGGTTGCAGATCTCAAAACCAATAATTGTAACAAATATCTTTGTGAAAGTTTGTTCTCCCACTTAGGTACTTCTAGAAGATAAATCTTGGAAAGATGTCCTATAATTTCTGTGGTTTCGTCTTCCGTAGACCATGCGGGCAAAGCCACGGGCTGGTCAGCTAGTTATATATAAATATAAATCTTCTAATATATCAAATTCTCGTGTCACAGTGTATCTAAACTCCTCCGAAACAGCTTGACCGATTCAACCGAATGAAATTCTGTGTGTATATTCAGTAGATCCGAGAATAGCTTATAAAGTACTTTTCATTATCATCATCAGTCGGCTGACACCGCAGGGCCGAGCTAATAATATATATAAATGTAAATAATATAGTTTAAGACAGTTATTTTTAAATATTCTAAAAAAATCAATACCTACTTAACTACAATATATGAAATGCAAAGTCATGATGGATAAGTTATACTACAATTATTAAGTAACAGTTAGAATGTTTTGACCTGATTTTTTAAGGTGTTCACTAACGTAACATGCTTAATTTCTAGTGTAGCAGACAAAAAGCTCCTTAATAATCCTGAAGAAAAAACTTAAGCGTAAAATTCAAAGCTTTTAAGATGAACGTATGAACACATATTTAATATAATACATGAGTCAATTAACAGCAGCTGATCATATAACAAATGATTCATTGTGGAAAATGATAAAAATTTATAAAGACCAATTATCCAGATTCCACCCATTAAAGACACAGATGATCGTTAGACTACAAATAATGAACAATAAGCACAAAAAATTGCAGGCCATCTTGAGACAATTTTTCAACCTAATGAGGAAACAGCTAATGTCATTAGGCTAGATGAAACATCACAAGATGATCACAAACTGAACATAATGCCCACTACGCCACAAGACGTTTACAAAGATATAAAGCAACTAAATAAAAACAAAGTTCCTGGTTATGACTTAATGAAGGGTCTAGTTCTTCAAAACCATCCTCGTAAATTTATAGTAAAACTAACCACCCTTATGACACTAATGAGGCGACATCGTACAAACCTATACCTGTTACCTACAATGTCAAAATTATTTGAAAAACTACTACTAAGGCAGTTAAAACCAGTTATAGAAGAACGAACCTGACTACTCATCAGTTCGATTTTAGAGAAAATTATTCTACCAATGACCAAGTATAGAATAACAAAGAAATCAGTATAAGAAAAGAAAGTATGTTCAACTATCTTCTTGAACGTAACTCAAGCGTTTGACAAAGTGTGGCATAAACTAAATTTCAAATGAAGAAATATGTTGCCAAAACAGTTTGCAGATATCTTGGAGTCTTACCTTAACCAAAGAATGATTAGAGTAATGCAAGACGATGCATATTCAGACTTATAGCTAATAAGATCTAGAGTACCACAGGGAAGTATACTAGGTCCGGTCTTTCACTTATAATACGCCTGCGATATTCCACATTTAGAAAACAATATTATTGCAACTTTTGCAGGTGACACATCCATTATGACTACAGTCATGAGGAAACAGTGGCAAAGGTTCAAATTGCCGTTGGCATTGTCTTCGATTGGGCTAAGAAATGGACAATAAAACTTAACGAAACAAAATCAGTGCGCATAGATTTCACAAATATAGAACCGAACCGAAAATATATTACCAGCAGGGCTATTCATGAATCTCAGTTGCTATCAAAAGTTGAATGAAATCCTAAATAATGCGCGCTCTATGTCACGTTTCACGACTACAATGAGAAATAAATGTTAATAAGTTGCCGACTAGAGCTGACAAAACTGCCAGAAGGACGCCTTTCTTAAATTTTAATTAACATATGTTAGCAACTGAGAAACATAATAGCCATGCCGGTTTAAATATATGATAATATGATGCCGAATGAAGATAATACAAAATATCTTGGCATGCCACTCGAAGCAAAGCTTTGCTGGAAAGCTCATGTGAAAAATAAATTTAACGAACTATACTACGCTACAAAAACTTATATAGGCTACTTGGAAAACATTCATCATAATGTCTATGTCCAACTGTATAAGCAATCTGTATATGCAAGTCTGTATAAGCAAGTCCTAATGCCATTGTGGGCTTAAGGTATTCAGCTGTGGGGCTGTACCAAAAAGAGCAATACACAAATGATTCAACGATTTCAGAATAAATTACCGAGAGCTTGTGTTAACGCGCCCGGCTACATTAGGACTGAGGATCTACATCGGGACATCAAACTAGATCTAGTCACCGACACCAATAAAAATATGTCGAAATTCATCAGCGCAAACTTAATCATCAAGTTAACGTCGAGGCTATCCTGCTCCTAGACAACACGGTCATAGTAAGATTACTTAAGGGGGCAAAAGCATTCGAGTTAGTGGAGTGAAGTGACAGTATTAAATAGTGCAGTCTGTAAGTACTAGGTATATATTTTAAAAGAACACATGAATAAAGTGCCTTCCCCTTAATAAATACAATGTGATAGGTGCTATTGGACACATTCTTAGCTATTCTATATTTATTAGTTAAGTTAATTTTAAATTACATAATAGCCTTATAGGCTGGACTGTAGTTTTGATGTGGTAGGTATCTATAAAAAATGGGACCTCATGTGTAGCATCCATATGCCAAAAAATATGAAATGTACAAAACAGTTTAAGAAAATATTGAAATACAAAATTCAAATACTTTTTGCTTTACTATTTCAAATGATAAATAGGATTTAAGTATGTTTGCGTTTTGTATTTTAAACACTACCTAAATGTAAAACAGGTATTTTCGAAATACTTTTTCTTTTAATACAGATACATTTTGTTCAATTAATTTTTCTTCGTTTATTAGAGTACACTTCTTTACAAGTTGTTCAAACACATTATCGCTAATTTCCCATATGAAACCATATGAAAAATGGGTTTTGAAAAATGGGGATTTGGTGGGGATGTGTAAGTGCTTTCCCCACACGATAATAAAAAAAAGACGCGTGGCACACGGAGACTGCCGCGGTAAAGCTATTGCATAGCTGTTTTTATCAACTTATGCAATTATAATTATTTAACCAATGCCATCTAGAAGCGAGTTGCTGAACTAAAGAGACAAGCGTGATATTTCAAAAAGTCATTAAAAGTTCTGCTATTCATCGATAGATGCCAAATAAACTTATGCAATTATAATTATTTAACCAATGCCATTTAGAGGCGAGTTGCTGAACTAAAGAGACAAGCGTGATATTTCAAAAAGTCATTAAAAGTTCTTCTATTCTTTGATAGATGGAGTCGGAGTGGGAGGTGTTAGGTTATGATTCTTTAAAAATTCAGGCTAGAATGATTTATTTTCAACATTGGGAGCTCATTTTCTAGGATTAGACATGGTGACTTTGTCGGGTCAACAGTATACTAATATTGATATAAAATATAGATGTTTTTATATAGATAAATCAGAGTAATGATCAACTTTAATAAAATTTAAGTTTCAAAGTAATATTCAAAACCATCAGCCAGAAATAAATTGCTAAAGTTTCGAATTTTTGATAAAATTAGCCATAACTAGCGAATGTTTAGACAAGATGGCTGCCAAATTATGGTTAGTTTACACGAAAACGATTTCAATAAAAATAGAAGTTTTAAATAAAAAAGAGAAGATTTTTCCCAAATTGTTTTGTTCCCTATAACTAATATTGGGGGTAAATAAAACAAATTATCTTATAAATTAAAATACGAAATGATATATTTTGCACCATAATCATCATCATCATCATCATCTATTTTGATACAGTCATCATCACTAGATTCTTAATGAATTATACATGCATACATGCTAGTAGGAAGCAGACAATAACATTATATCAGCGTCACAACAGTTATATGTACATTACATTAATCACCATCATCCATCACCGCTATCATCATCATTATCATCATAACCATCATGTTTGTATTCTTTAGATGGCTATTTGTTTACATGCAAGTAGCTGCCAGAAAGTAACAGTGACTGAATCGATACATTTATCTAGAGCAACACCATCATCATCATCATTTTTACCACTGTCTTCACTAACAGTTAGACAGCAATTAATTTACATGCATGTAGTAACCAGAAATAACAGATATTAAATATGTACATTAATCACCATCACCACCACCATCATCATCATCATCATCATACAAAAAAATAGTATTCAGATTACTATTTTCATCACAAACATGTAAAACATTGTTCAAGCCCATATTGATAAGCTTTTACAAAATAATCCTTAATACTTGCAATCCTAGTAGTAACCAGAAAGCAACATTATAATAAATTTGTACATTAATCACAATCACCATCACCGACATCATCATCATTTTATCATTGTCTTTGGTAACAGTTAGTCAGCAATTAATTTACATATTTAAATGCAAGTAGTAACCATAAATAACAGATATTAAATTTGTACATTCATCACCATCACCACCACCATCATCATCCAAAAAATAAGTATTCAGATCACTATTTTCATCACAAACATATAAAACATTGTTAAATACCATATTGATAAGCTTTTATAAAATAATCCTAAATACTTGCAATCCTAGTAGTAACCAGAAAGCAACATTATAATAAATTTGTACATTAATCACAATCACCATCACCGACATCAACATCATCATTTTATCACTGTCTTTAATAACAGTTAGTCATCTATTAATTTACATATTTACATGCAAGTAGTAACCATAAATAACGGATATTAAATTTGTACATTCATCACCATCACCACCACCATCATCATCATCATACAAAAAAATAGTATTCAGATTACTATTTTCATCACACAAACATGTAAAACATTGTTCAAGCCCATATTGATAAGCTTTTACAAAATAATCCTAAATACTTGCAATCCTAGTAGTAACCAGAAAGCAACATTATAATAAATTTGTACATTAATCACAATCACCATCACCGACATCATCATCATTTTATCATTGTCTTTGGTAACAGTTAGTCAGCAATTAATTTACATATTTAAATGCAAGTAGTAACCATAAATAACAGATATTAAATTTGTACATTCATCACTATCACCACCACCATCTGACTGAGGTGTCTTTAAGGGTGCATTCGTTTAGATTTGAGTGCATTGATGGCTCTTTTGTTAATGCGTTCGTAAAGCTCAAAAACGTTATTTATGCCACTTCCGTACTTTTGCCAACACCCTACTCGAACGTTCAATTCAACTAAGTATAAGACCTAAAATCGCATGATTCAAATACATGGGTAGTTGTCACAAAAAACGACCACAAACAAACATGCTCCGGGCGTGGGTCAAAAAATGCAATTTACTCTTTTTTAGTTTTCCGAACGCTGAACAAAAAGAGACATAAACGATATTTTCCCCTAAAGATTCCCAATTTGAACGCCATTGTGAGCGTTTTATCGTTATTTTCGCCAACAGGGATCTATTCGAACGCACTATAAATAATATTTATACTATCTATGATTAGTGTGGCAACCAGTGCTGCCAGGTTGGGGTATTTTTTCGCCATTCTGGCAAAAACTTGTTCATTACGAGATTTTGACACCAGACTTAGAATTTAAGCATGCTAATTAATGGCGATAATTACAGTAAATGAAAGATCGCATGCCTCAAATGGAATATCAAATTAAATTATGTGATACGATCGCATTAACATTTTGAAACCATTCAATATCCGCTAAAAAGGAAAAAGTATTTGACTCGTGACGTGCATGACACACATATTCATTCATTTATTTCATACTTACATTCCTTCATTTCTGCTTACTTTTTGGTACGCCTACAATTTGTTTTGTGTTATTGTGTCAGTTAAGTATACCGCAGTATCCAAGGACTAAAAAAACGGAATTTACTTTTATTTAATTTATTTTTTATTCAATTTCAATTATACATGCTTAATTAAGTACGTGGCAATCGATGAATGTTGAAACCAAAAGTGAAATCACACTACGAAAGACGCCGGTTTCCGTCAGGGTGTCGTAATGAGCTTCTTCAGGATTCTTTCTCACTGTGTGGTGGCCGGAAGGCACTAGGATAGCATCGACTCCCACCCATCAATGTGTCGTAATGTGCTTATTTAGCAATCTCACGGTGGCTGGAATGCCGAGGTGTCGAAATAGGGGAAATGAGTCATTGTTATGATTATGATTTGATGTTTGTGGATCGATTATATATTACCTATATATCTTAGCATGTCAGAGATGAAACAAAATCGTTTTTACGTATTTTCATGTAAACCTATTAATGTTAAGCCCAATGCTAAACTGTGAAATTCAATTCTGAAAAAAAAATTTTTTCCTTTCCCCTATTAGAAAACATAATAGATAAGAGATACACATTTATTGATAATTATACAATTATAGGTCATTTCCACATTTACGTACATACCCAGGCGTATTAATACAAAAATATAATAAGATATATCTTATTAATTTCAATTATTAATTATTCCCTAACATTATATAATAAATTATAATTTATTTTTTATCCTTATCAAACAGTCGTATAGCAAATAATTAAAATAAAACTGTTGTTAATTACATTAAATCAAAGATAGCGATTTTTTTTTAAAATATATTAACGAATTTGGTTTTTTTTTGACGAAAATTTTAAATTCTCATCTGGCAGGCAGCCAGCCTGGCTAGGCCAGCATATGTATAGAGCATATGCTCTTTGGCCAGCAGCACGCAGCACTGGCTAACTTTCAATAACTCTTTTGACGTGACACTGGCAATAATGTTCTAAACGTTTGCCATAACAAAAACAAACAAACAAACAGCATTGACTAAGCTTTGTTTTCGTTTTTGTTATTTTTATTTTCTATAAAAGTTTTTCATATATTTTAGTCTATGAGTTTTTCTGCGAAGTGTGGCGTGCATACTGTGTGAATTACTTGATGTTCCTATTGCACTTTTTAACTACAAATTATTAAATACCTAGTAAACATGCTCTGTCCTGAAGTTGTAAACTTTCCTCCGCCTAAAACTATGTGTACAACCAAGCAGAGGGACTGTTTAGATTCTGTGATAAAAACTATATCAATGAACAGCTTTTACAAAAGTATAATCATCACCTGCCCCGATGAAATGCAAACCCCAATATCTGTTGAAAACATGCTAACGGAAGACACTGAATATTACAAGATATCCGATTGTTCGCTCACAGAATTCGTCGAACCGATGTTCATAGAAAACTTTGTCAAGAAAGGTAACCTTTATTGTTTATCTGATAACAGTAACTGCATAGTCGAAAACGGTGCTGCTATTACTCCAGACGGAGTACTTGTAATCCATGTGATAGACTTTGTATTCCAAACTCTAGGCTTAGAAGGCACGAAACGCCCCCACAATTATTATGAAATTAAAATTGATTTGAATAATATGAAATACTACAATAAAGTGCAGCAAAGTTTAAGCAAACTAGAGCTTTTTGATTTCTATGTAACATGGGAACCGCATGAGGAAAACATATGTCCATCATCACTAGCAAAGTATTTTTGTGAAAGAAACTTGAATGTATCAGCACAGTCACTCAAATTGAAAAATTTAACTCCAGATATAACAGAAGTGCCCTCAATAAAAGATGTAGATGCTGATGAAATGGTGGAATGGATAGGAATGCTGGCTCTTGAAGCAAATTTGGTGCAAAATGAGAATTACATCAGCACATACTATATACCAGATAGTGAATACTCATTGAAAACAACTAGAATATCTCTTCTCATTGTTAAAGGATTTTTGACACCGTCTATTATTGTGAATATTTCAAGGGCCCTATCAGAAATAGCTGTTTCTAAATCATTAGATAACTACTGGATGTCGATCAGTGTCCAGAGCCAAGAAAACAGCCTTTGGCAGTGGCACCCGAGCAGCCAGAAGATGTTTCAGTCACATGATTCTTCATTCAGTGCATTTTTCAGCAGAGAAGGTGTAGTTACATATTCAATGGGACAAATAAAGTATTCTTAAAATATATTTACATGTTTACTTATTGTTACCTATTTCAATTTGACAATCACTACAATCTGACAAGGAATCTACAAATGCACATATATTTATAATAAAACTATGATTATTATGGGATGGCACAAATAATGCTTACACCACTATTTTATTTTAGTAAATATGAGGTCCTAAGTATATTATAATTATATAATAATGATCCTGTTCCTCATGCCTTTCTTATTTAATTCTTAATAACCTGTATACCTTGATATGTGTTTTCTTTGGTAATCTAAACATATATATAAACTGTAACTGAGCCAAATCTGTATCTTAAATATATTTTTTTAAATTATAATCAAGGTGTATTTATGTCGGTTCCCTATTTTTATGCACACAATTTTTTGTCATAATTTAACATGGCATGCATTCACTTATCCTAATAATAGTTATGCACAATATATCATAAATATCACCAAAAATATATTATTTAGTTTTTGTCTGTCCTGCATGGACATCACTCTGAAACTACAAGACAGATTTTGATGTGATTGTGTGATTTTAACAATGATACCTAAGTAATGTTATGGATTATCATATAGAATATTATTTATCCCATAAATCAAAAGGGTTCCCCCACAATCCACTAAATTAACTACCTACTTCAAGGATTTTTATCTTATAGCTATGTTTCATCCTTGATCTTGACAACAAACATGAAGTCCCACTTGAGAAGTTAACAGTCCAGTTAACATCCTTTCCTGTTGATAGTCACTTTTTTTATATATTCTCAGTTCCCCTTATTATGTCCTTGCGCCCCGAGAGGTATACAGGTGCTAAAACCCCTTCCAAACACCCTGTTCCTGGTTCACACCCAGGAAGAAAAGGATACCCTGACCGTCCAGGACTATGGAAGGGAAGATGCATCACGCCCCCTTACCTTACACGAGGCGCAAGGACTGACGTGCGTATCAGTCCTAGTTATAAAAATAAAGAAAAAAATGAAGCTGCACAAGAGTGCCCACATGCAGTCATTGTATTTTACCGGCACACGAGGCCCGTCACTTACTACACCGGTGAAGACGATTATGCCATTAGACGATTCGTAGGCATACGATGGTTGCAAACATCAATAGTACTCATAACAACCTCAAGATGGCGATCAGGGAACAAAGCGGTAATGGAGGCGCTGCTTCAGTGCAAAGCGGGCGGCAAAATAGTAAAACATTTTTATAATAAAAATTTCACCTTAAGTTTTAGAATGTTTATTGAACAGAACAAGCTGGTACATTGATACATATCCCTGCCCTGCACCAAAGTAACAAAATTAAAAACGAAAGATCCCAATAATATATTTTGTTCACTGAACCACGCAGGAATGCTATCACAAAATATACAACATCAAACAAAATCCTTAACTAAGAAACATTTTGAAGTACACGTCTAAATGCTGCGCCAATTCACTGAGACATAGTTTTAAATAATTTAACTGTACCATACTGAACTGCTAAGTAGAATATCTAAAATTATTATTTTGAAACTAAGTCTCAATAAACAAACATTAACCCAAAATAATGACAGTGATATATTGGGTTCATGGTGGGAATCAGGCTACGTTATAAATAGAAATGGTTAATCGCAATACTAAATAATATCACGCCGCTGAGGATAACTCAAGACATGCTTCAAACTGAGCTGTTACATTATAGTTTATGTTGAGGATGCGACATGAATGATTAGAATAATCTTTCAAAATGCTAACTTAGTACCGCGAGACAATACTTGCGTCTACGAGAGTCTGCGACATCAAACGAATGCGTAATCCTACCCAATCTCTTCTTGTTCATAATCCCCTGGTACTAAAATTCTCAGTCAACCATATTTTCCATCCATGTCCACAAAGCTTTACACTTTCCTACTTCAGCAACTGCTTACTAGTTCATGAATGCCTGGTACTATAAATTGCCATTGCTCTGCTGAATATTATATTGAATTTTAGATATTTATATCATGTGCTTCGTTACCGCGACGTTAATATTCGTTAAGCGAATCCTTAAGAAATTTATTATTTTACTTGAGTTCTTATTTTGTGGCTAATATCTTCTTCTGTTTCAAACATATTGCTTTAAGCCACGAAATGTTTCCATGAAAAAAATGTCTGATGCAGCGTTAGTTATTAGAAGCCTATCCCCTGAATCTTCAGAAAAGCTTGTCTATACATACATAGTTACAACAGTTTGTACCGAGGGCCCTCGCCAAGAAAGTTAAATACATAGAGACTTTTTTTAGTTATAGGCACTATTACATTCTGGCTAGAAGCACAAAAAAATAAAGCAACCCATTTCTACCTAATATACAATAGCCTGTAAAAGATATGCTTAGACTTTAGCAAGGCCGATGACCCCGCAAGCGATTCGAGCTCCTGCGTTCCCGGTGCTCTTGCTCAGCTCATGACCTCCTTGGCCGAGGTCATCGGGGTCCGCGTGGACGACCAGAGTGCGCCCGACGATGCTTTGGGGACCTACCAGGGAAATCTTAGAGTCCTGGATGCATACCTGTAAAATAGGGGATTACAGTTTAATGATAGTATTTTCAATCAAGCTCATCATAAAGGTTTTTATTTTTAAGCAAAAACATACATAACATTATATTTTAACCTTGAAAACAGCATCACCCCTATCACAAGTGTCCGCAGTTGTAAAATTAAGATTATTTTAAGATATCTGCCATAATAATACATTATCTGAGAAAAATTGCGGTCCAATAGACTACAGCCTAGCTTAGAGCAGACAGTCAGACTGAACGACAAACAGACAGACTTATAGACAGCGTTGACTTAGTAACAGGGTCCTGTTGTCCGTACGTAACCTTAAAGAGGTGTAAGTACCTAACTTGCATATATTTTTATTTATATGTGCTTACTTAGATATCACACTTATGTTTTCTTATCGTTATTTGTAAAAACGGGTATGCACTGATAATGACCAATACAGGTTAGGTACCTATTGATTATTATTAAGTACTTTGTACTTTGTGCAATTTGATGGCGACTTGCGAAATTATTTCGCAAAACTCTAGATTTTATCGGTGTACTGTTCTCGGCTGAATTACTTTAACCCGTAGACTCGCCAGTTATCTTTAAACAATATTATAATAGATTTCTTCGAAATCATACCACTTTTCTAGGAATTGCGACATGTATGGTTAAACATGCGTTAGAGCCTTAAAGCCATACCTAGTTATAGTAACTAGTAAGGCTCGCGTTTCCATTAAGTTCGGGAAACTGCAATACCTGAGGTCTTGAGGATGCGTTGCGGGCCTTTAAGGGAATATGCTCTTTTCTTGAAGGTCCCTAATTCGAATCGGTTCAAAAAATTATAGTCTAATTTTGATATTTATTGATCACAATTTCTCCCATGCGAGGCCTTATGTATATTGCATTCAATGTCAAAGTCAAAATCATTTATTCAATTTAGGCATCAAAGACGCACTTATGAACGTCAATTTTTCATTATAATGTACTTTAAAGACTACCGCCACGTTCCAAAATATATAGAGCCTACCGAGAAAAAGCGGCAAGAAACTCGGGGCCATTCTTTTGAAAGTGCATTATTAACCCGTTGAATGGCGATTCGCCATATTTGGCCAATAATACAATAGATTTCGCAGAAATCAACCTACTTTTCTAGGAACTGCAACGTGTGTGATTAAATCGTCATTATTGGTGTGTAATTGTTGCCATTTTTTTAGGCACTGCATTCAAATTGTGAATATTCTGCAATACGTATAGTAAACGTATCACGGACACCGTATTTTTATTGATCAATTTATTTAATTTTAAATGGTAAGCTTCTAAAAAGTTATTCGTCATATGACGCTCTCCAAAGACGCTAAAAACTTTAGACGAATATACGCTGAGCCAAAATCTTTGTAAATAAATGATGAATTTTTCCACTGACAGTACATTCCGATTTAATACATTCTAAATGGGTGATTTACCTTAGTGACTTCACCAATAGCAGGCGTACGGATGGTTTACCTTAGTGACTTCACCAATAGCAGGCGTACGGATGGTTTACCTTAGTGACTTCACCAATAGCAGGCGTACGGATGGTTTACCTTAGTGACTTCACCATTAGCAGGCATATGGATGGTTTGCCTTAGTGACTTCACCAATAGCAGGCGTACGGATGGTTTACCTTAGTGACTTCACCATTAGCAGGCGTATGGATGGTTTACCTTAGTGACTTCACCATTAGCAGGCGTATGGATGGTTTACCTTAGTGACTTCACCATTAGCAGGCGTATGGATGGTTTATCTTAGGACTTCACCATTAGCAGAGGTATCGATAGTTTACCTTAGTGGGTCCATTAGCAGGGGTCTCGATGTTGCCCAAATCCCCGACGTGCCTGATGACGTCGGTCGGGGCTCCGTGCTCCACCTCATCTGGGTTGAAGTGCGGTCCGGCAGACGTGCACCCGTTGGTGTTGTCTCCGAACTCGTGGATGTGGAAACCATGTTGGCCCTGCAAATTGTAACATATTGTAATTTAAGACAGGAAAATTACTCGTACACATCCTCGGACGGGGATTCGAAACCGCGTCTTCCGATAATCCGTGTCAGACTCCATGTCCACTAGGTTACCGACGCGATCCGTACGAGCTTAGAATTAACTCTGTAGTTGATTTTATCGTCGATTTATACAAATACATACGAAATTGGCATCGAATTTAACTCTCTACAGTTGATTTTATCGTCGTACTTACTTTTTAACGTATTTCCATCCAAGGTCTTAACTCTTATGTCATCTGGTATATAATTATAAGTAAAGAGTTACGCACATGATGTGATGTCACCGGGCGGCTTCTACGGAAGATCAGCGCTGGTTGCTTCAGCCGGCATTATGCTGAGTAGAGGCCGTTTTGTGGCAATAACTATTTAGTTACTAATGTTTAGTTAAGTATTTGTTCATGTTTTTTTGCCACAATAAACTTATTTCATTCATTCATTCATTCACATGTATACTTATCAATATTAATCCATATACTCGTATATACAAAAAATACCACAAAATGGAACAGACGTCAACACTAAAAAGGGTGAAATAACTTGTTGAAGTCTGCTTCGTGTTTCAGTTCTTGGAATGTAACTAAAAACTGCTGGACCCAATTTGAGGAAATTTTCATGGGACCACCTCGGAAGTATACTCTACCAAACAAAAACAGAATCATCAAAATCGGTTCATAAACAACGAAGCTATCCGCGAACACACAAAAAAATATATACGGGCGAATTGAGAAACCTTCTTTTTTCGAAGTCGGTTAAAAATGAACCCCCATTTCTTCTGGTCACGCTATAATTTAAGAACGGATGAAACGATCTCGCTAATTCTTGTTTGTTTTAGTTAATTATTGTGAGGAGAAGGTTCATAATGAAAGAACAATGAAGGAAAGATGGGAGGTTATGGCGAGGCCGAAGACCGAGCCTACTACGCGAACGAAGTCGCAGGCAGTTGTAATTACTATAAAATCACAAAGAGGAAATATTTATTTGTTTGTTTGAATTGGATATACCTACTCCGAAACTATATTTTCGATACTGGACCAATTTGATAAAATGGTTCACCATTAGAATCCTACATTATATATCCCTCATAAACATAGGCTATATTTTGATCCATCATCATTATCATCCATCACCGCGTGGGTGAATCTGCTGAGCCTAGCTGGTATTATATACAATTATTTTGTATAAACCCTCACGGGCAGGAGGTTGATACAGTAATTTTACACTTTACTCTGTTTTGGCGGGTACTAATTTGTCCACATTTTTTTAATCAGGCTGTTGTTTGACTAAGGCCCGTTTTCACCAACCTTTAAGGTAACACCTAAGCCAAGTGACACCTAAAATGGTGGTGAAAACGGGCATCAGACACAAACATTTCTAATAAACATACACGATAGAGGAAGAATGTTGTATGCTTTAAACAGAGGTCAAAAAAGAGAGACAGAAAAAGAGGCAGCTGTCAAAAAATCACGCGTTTTTTATTAACTCTTGACATGTTGCTGACATGTCACTCTGGTGTCCATCGAATGACGTGCCAGAGTGCCACATGCCAAAGGATAATCACGTTTCTGTCGCGTTACTTACGAGTAGGTGGGCACAGGGCCTTACACAACGCATTGCTATTGTTAAATAAGGCATATTTGCCTGATGAAGACCGGTTAAATCGTGTGCAGACGCTCCTCATTGATTAATCATTAAAGAGCATTGGCAGTATTAATGTATCTACATAAAAATGAACCCATATGTCTCCTGGTCACGCTATAACTGGAGGACGAATTAAACAATCTCGCTAATTATTTTTTTGTTGTGTAAATTATTGTCAGTAGGTTCTTATGAAAGAAAAACCAAGAAAAGACGAGAGGTTGACGTTGAAGACGTGAATGAAGTCGCGGGCAGTCGCTAGTACTATTAATAAAACATTCACTAAATACACCTCAGATTATGAAACAAAAGGCAGATGGAGCGTACCGAACACGCGAGCGTCCCCACCAAAGCGAATACAAATTCAAAAGCAAATACAAACCCGCGCTAGTGCTATACGCGACTTGTCCGAAGCAACACGTAACGAATGGTTGGTAATTTTAATGTAAAAAATACCGTCTTGTTAATTTTCTTGTTATTAAACACTGTAAAAGTTGTTCCCAAAAAGAAAAAAAAGAAGATGGAATATCCTTTCACACATAACTATTAATTATTTGACTTATATAATTTTTAATCAACATAATAACTTTACATGCGACTCGGAACACAAAACTTCGACAGTCATTCGCTTGTGTTGCCAGTATTTATTCAAATTAATTAGCCGTTTTATTGGTAAAACTACATTTAGAAGGTCTAGGGGTTAGTGATGTAACGAAAGTTTGTTTTTTAATATCGCAAATGCGGATATTTTTCTTATAAGTCTCGCTCGCACGGTTTTTATTCCAAAAAAAAACCTCAAAACTTCTTAGAATATTACTTTTTATGACAGGTTTTTAATCAAGTTAAAATGCGAATACTTTTCTCGTTCGCACCATTTTTAGGGTTCAGCACCTCAAAAGGTAAAAAGGGAACCTTTATAAGATCACTCTCTTGTCAGTCTGTCTGTCCGTGTGTCACCACCGATTTTCTCAGGAACGGGTGGACCTAGCAAGTTGAAATTTATACCAGATATTGAAGTCTATAGTCCCTATTAGGTGTATAAAAATCAAGGTCCGTCTTTTTCGCGAAATAGTGTAAGTACCAGACTTTACCTTAATTTTCAACTTTTTTTACTGTTCGGTATAAGTCTAGGTCAACCGGAAAGACCCTATTGGTTTTGAGTCGAAAACCCATTATATGGTAGTTCCCGTTGACCTAAAATCACTAAATTTGGCAAAAAGCTAGGTCTTATAGAACAAATTAAGGAAAAAAAAATATGGGCCTCTAATCTCCAAAGTCTGTGAAGAGAAAAATCTGAAATAATTTGTTACCTTCAAATTTGTACGGAACCCGAGATGGGCGAGTCCGATGGAATGTTCTGTATGTTAATCTAGATTAAAAACTACCTGTGCCAAATTTTATTCAAATCAGTATAGTCGTTTTTGCGTGAAAGAGAAATAAACATCCATACATACGTACTTCCACTCTCACAAACTGTCGAATATATGTGTAATAATTAGAAAAGTGGGATACTATTAAAATATTAAACAAAAACAAATAAACAATGAATTGTGATATATTTACCGAACCTTCTTAATTTATTGTAATTTATTAATTATTAATAACCATTATTTTATCCATAACCCCTCACCAGTCGATTGTCAATATAACAATGAAATTTCTATTGTGTCTGGGTCGTTCGACTGATAAAGAAATATATTACTTTAGTACTGTATGTTACAAAAGAACGTTTAACTTTCCAATATTATAACAATTTGTTACAAAAATGAGGGAGTTAATTTTTCAACATCTGGTAACTCTACACCCACACAGATGCACGTGTACGTACAGTGCAGTGGCTCGTTGTCACGCACACATAACTATAGAGGTGGCGACACTCGCGAGTTCGGCGCGCTCCATCTGCCTTTTGTTTAATAATCTGAGAAATACACCTTCCCACCAGGCCCGCGTCACTAACCTAGACAATGTCTGCCCCCTCCCCTTCACAATTGCTTCTAGTTAATTTTCAATGATAAGTATCTATTGTCCATTAATATTCGACAGGCCGGTTCGCGCTGTCGGTAGATTCTTGACTTCTCGAGGCGCTGGCCCCAGGTTTGATACTGTTACTTGCACTTGACAATAACTACTCTTTACTTCCTCCGTGAGTGACGTATATTTATGTAGCGCGATATTACCTATTCTTTACTTCCTCCGTGAGTGACGCATATTTATGTAGCGCGATATTACCTACTCTTTGCTTCCTCCGTGAGTGACGTATATTTATGTAGCGCGATATTACCTACTCTTTACTTCCTCAGTGAGTGACGTATATTTATGTAGCGCGATATTACCTACTCTTTACTTCCTCCGTGAGTGACGTATATTTATGTAGCGCGATATTACCTACTCTTTACTTCCTCCGTAAGTGACGTATATTTATGTAGCGCGATATTACCTACTCTTTACTTCCTCCGTGAGTGACGTATATTTATGTAGCGCGATATTACCTACTCTTTACTTCCTCCGTGAGTGACGTATATTTATGTAGCGCGATATTACCTACTCTTTACTTCCTCCGTGAGTGACGTATATTTATGTAGCGCGGTATTACCTACTCTTTACTTCCTCCGTGAGTGACGTATATTTATGTAGCGGGGTATTACCTACTCTTTACTTCCTCCGTGAGTGACGTATATTTATTCCCTCCGTGAAGAGTTCAAAAATATTCTCTACGCTGTCAGGATGTGAATCGTAAGAGGCGAGGCAATCTGATTGAGGTGGCAGGCCTGATTGAGGTGGCAGGCAGGTACATGAGACCGTCTAGGCTGGTACCCACGCAATGTCAGATATTCTGGCGCAAAGCAATACTGCAAAACATTTTTGTGGGGTATGAATGTCGCTGTAACAGGTGAAATGAGTGGATGAATTAGACAAAAACAGTACAGTGCCACACAAAACCGCAGTTGTAAGCTTTGGATTGCACCGCACAACTGTCGAACACGCCCGTTTCGTCACTTGATCATAATATATAAAAAAAGTAAAAAAACAAATAAAAAAAAGACCAATGGTTTTGATTTTTTATTAAACATAACAAAACGGTAAATGTATGCCGAAATAATTTAGCTGTGGTATTAATATTGATAATAATAATTGTTCATGTCAACATAAAGATTTGTTTGAGTAACATATACAAAAATGTTATTATTCCATAAATCTACTGAAATATGGCACCCTATAATTTAAAAGGCAAAATGTCTATCCGTACTGTATTTAAAGAGAATTTGAGATCACGGTAATACTATTACTTAAATTATCAAAATAAATAGCTGTATTACAGGAAGGAACGTGGAAGGATGATGATGAATACAACTTTGGCTGAATGAACTAATAAATTAGTTAGCATATTTAGTTATTCTTACTCATACGCCGAAATTTAGTTGGGATAAAAAAATATTCTTGTCTAATAACTTGTACAGATAATTTTATCCACGATTTTAATCATTAATATTCGTATATTCTTTAAAACTATGTAATAAATAAGGATTAAACCCTGACATTAATTTCAATCATTCGTTATATATTTTTTAAGGTGAACGCTATCGAATTTTACCAGATAACTTTAATTTACAATTGTTTTTAAATTATATAGCACTCACTAATTTATACACTAATGCAGCTAATTGCAAAACATATAGCGGTTAAAACAAATCATGCATTATTGAACATATAATCTGACGTATGACCGATAACTGCATTAGTATTAAAAAGGGTATTTAGCGAATCATCTGATTAATTCTTCAACCTACTAAAAAACGTTAAATTTCCCGACAACCGCGAGCGTTCAGCTTAAAACACCCTTTCCTTACCATTGTGTGCATACCGACATTTTCAATTTGACGTTTCGTAACTACTACCAATTAACATAACTTTTTATAGAAATACGGTCAAAAAATCATCAAACCTGTTGATGCATTTACAATGGAAATTTTTACATTATTTTGTAATCCATTACAGTCAACAAAGTGACCCTATTTTCAGGTATGATATGTATTTGTCATAAAACTTGAGAATTCATAGTTAAATGGTAAAACCGGCAAACACTCACGTCTATCATCTAGTCGTTATACTCCGACCGGCGTTCGGACAGTACTGATGCTCATCCTCATGGAGAGCGTGCTCTAGCAGCGAGGTCAGTGCGCGAAGCGGCCCTCGCTGCTGATGATAGACGTGAGTTTTTGCCGGTTTTACCATTTAACTATATGTATTTATCAACAGTGAGACCCATTAGCCGTCAGTATGGTGTGGGTGTAGAATATGTTTAGTTATGCGTTTTCAGCAAATCCAATAACGCCGCAAGCGACGCGGGCGCCCGCGTTGCCGTTTTTCTTGCTCAACTCATGGCCGCCCAGACCCAGGTCGTCGGGGTCGGCGTGCACCACCAGAGCGCGCCCGATGATGCTGTTCGGTCCGACCAGGGTAATCTGAGAATCTTTCGTGTAAACCTGGAATAAGATATATGTTGTTTAAAACTAACTTAACATCAGATAGTATATTGCGAAAATATATAATAACTCTCGTTATACCTTAGTACAAATATTTAATACAGTTTACAAATGTCAGAATACTGTAGTGATGAGGTTTCGTGGCAAGGCTTTAGATGGTCTCACATCCTGTGGCTAGTTCAATCATTAAGTTATAGTTTTAGGTCATCACGTAGTAGAGTCTTGATAAATGATCATTTAAAATCAGACTGAGAGTATACTACAAGATAACCAAATTATGAGTTAAGTATAGTATAAAATGAGCATACTACGATATGAGCTTATTATGAGATAATTATTTTATGATATGAGCATACTACAAGATAAGCAAAATGAGATAAGTATCTATAGTATAATATGGGCATACTATGAATTAGCATATTTTTAGATAATTTTATAATACTATGAGCATACTATGAGATAAGCATATTATGAGATATAAATACCTTGAGATAATAATATACTACTCAAACAGAAATAAGGGCCACTAGATTATTTATATGCACTTTAGCAAACTGAAAGTGACTGACAAGGAGCATTATATTGATATTACGAACTCTTTGGTTTCTAATCTCTTTCATGCTGGTGCTCGCGTTCCTAATTTAAAAAGTACTGGCCATTATTTTAAGAAATAATATATTGGATGTTATTCTACTGTTTTGCTTCGATTATCTTTTTAGCTTGTATCGTTTGTTTAAGTAGAAAAGTTTTACTTTTTAAATTTTAATTGATTATCATCTCGTGTTATCATGCCACCAGTACGAAGGCACATGGATACGATTACTGCAACCAGCCATTACAATGATTCAAGAAGGACGTTCACAGCGTTATGCGGGTTTTTCTCGCTTTGCTCATGTTATCCATTCAAAATGGCTAATTATTAAATCAAAAAAAGCAATTCGTGGTCATTATTTAAAAAAAAATGTTTAGCTTACATTGTAAGCAATTTTGTAGTTACATAGTGTCTTCTTTACAGTTTTTGTGGTACAGCAGTCTTAATCTTAGTGGCCCTTATTTTGTTTCGAGTGGTAAGTATATATAAAACTTCATGGCAACTATGGGTTACTGTTACAAATCTAACATATCAATATATTAATTTACTCTATTTTTATTATTTATTAGTCCTTTTGGAAAATTATGGTAAGGCATATGTTCAGCAATGGACGTCCGACGGCTGAGATGATGATGATGGTGAGGTTAACGGGAAATACCGTATAGGTTTTGATTCCCTTGTGAATTCGCAAAATATTTAACATAAACGGTCATATCTACTGATAGCGGTGACTTGTTTGTTTTTGACAAGTTTTTTTTTACATCTGAAAGAGGAGTCGGCCTATGATATAAACGTGATACTTCTACACGTTCCCGAGAAAAGGGGTCTTGACAGACAGACAGACCGACAACAAGGTGATCCTATACACTTATAGGTTCCTGTCATGTAACCCTAAAAAAGAATATGTTTGTATAGAGAAGTCAGCAAAGACGTTCTAATTATAAGTATACTGTGACCCCTAGTATGGCACCTACCCTAGTGACTCCGCCATCAGAGCCAGTTTCCAGGTTGCCCAAGTCCCCAACATGTCTGACGCCAGCGTTCGGAGCTCCATGGTCCGTATTCCCTGGGTTGAAGTGCTCACCGGCAGAAGTGCAGCCGTTGGTGTTGTCTCCATATTCATGGATATGGAAACCATGCTTACCCTGAAAATAAATCATCCTCGAATAATATTTAATTTTTTATAATATGTATATGTTTTTATACTTAATTAAATATGTCTGAGCAAGATACAGAAAAAGATAAAATGCTTTATTGAAGTAGTGAAGTGAGGCCTCTATGTATAACTTAACTGGCAAAGCAATAAAATTACGTTCCATTCGTCGGCCAAACCCCGTTAATTGGCGAAATTCCATGATCTAAGTATTAGGCATAATTGTAATATTTAATAAATTTGAAGGAATTATTTATTTTCGCTTATGTTATGTCCCAAAAATTATAAACAATGCACTATCTACATACTTTCTAAGCCTATGACAGGAAGTGAATGTTAAGATACAAAATTTAAAAAAAATACTTATAAAAATGTATAACTAAGTAAAATAAAACTCTTATATAGAAATCAGTGCAAAATGCTTATATTTTTTGAGTCATCTATTCTACTACATCTTCTAAACTTGAATCAGCTGGAGTCCATATCTCAGTACTAAGTCAGACATTCAGTCTTGAATCCATTGTTTTCCTAAAAACAATGTTTATATCTATTCACAACAAATACTTCTACGGTTATGTTTATGTATATAAATAAACAAATATTAAGACTTCATTAGAATTGAAAAAATTAAGGAATCGAATTTTTTTTTAAATATGTTACCCATAAAGTACTAAACTACTTCTGAAAGTTTGTCATTAGAAAGAGCATCTAAATCATCGGTAGGTTCTTACCAAGTTAGGTTTTGCCGGGGGGTGATTGGGGCAATACAAGTGGACATCTGTTACATGATAAAGAGGAACATCCACCTGGGTTGCCCGGGCCATGCATGGTTCTTTCCCCAGCAACACAATCGACCTGTCACCAACATGATAAAACCATGGAATACTAGATAAATTGATCTCTTGTACTGAAATTAATATTTAAAAATTAGAAAATATTCTATATAATTGAGCAAAATAAATATTGAATACTAACTATACAGTTTTTGTATTTAAATTCTCGTGAGTTTGAAATATATTAAATTATTATGAACCAGCAAACTCAAATCAGGAATCGAATATACGGGTTGCACACTTCTGAAGATGAGCATCGGTCACGCTCGAAACCCGGGTCGACGTATTCGATCCCTAACGTGAGTGTTGCCAGTAAATAGTAATAATTAAATAAGAAATAATTCAAGTATGAAATTACTTACATTGAAGTTGTTCTCCATGGAGTTGTTGAAAAAACCTCTTCACTTATTTTATACGAAAATACGGTCAGTGACACTTCACAAATATAAAATATTATACTTAATTAATGTGGTAGATAACATTATTGAAAAAATGTTGCTTCTAGTTTTTTTACGAATAAGTGTTATTAAAACGGATCATTTAGTTAGAATATAAAAATAAAAAATACTAGCGACTGCCCGCTATCGTTCGCGTTACTATGCTCCGCCTTCGGCCTCACCATAACCTCCCGTCTTTCCTTGGGTTTTCTTTCTTATGAACCTTCTCTTAACAATAATGAACACAACATAAAAATAATTAGCGAGATTGTTCCATCCGTTCTCAAGTTATAGCGTGACCAGGAAAAATAGTGGTTGATTTATATATATAGATAGACTAGTTAACTTGAACACTAAACTACCTTATTGCGCTATAAATAAATATTTATTTTATGTAATAACTAGCTGCGTACTGCGGTTTCACCCGCGTAGTGATGGATGATGATGATGAATCAAGATATATATCACCTATGTTCACCAGGGATAATGTAGGATTTTATGTTGAAAGAATTATTCAAATCGGTCCAGTAGTTTCGGAATATGTATATTCAATTCAAACAAACCTTTCCTCCTTATAATATGAGTATTAGTACCTATAGAAGTATAGAGATTAAATTAAATGACTGTACGCCAAATATACATGGATGTCAATAGGGACTTATTTACGCTAGCATGTTTTATGTTAATAGACGGAACAAGCACGATGTCCAACTGGTGTCGAGTGGTAATCAAACTCTGCATATAACATGCTTTCCGATATAAATGACGAACTGCACTGCTTCCCTACCCCACGAGACATTAAGTTGTTAAATCAAACCAGTATGTAGGACACAGTAATGCGAACATTAGTGCTTCGCGGTAGAAATAGGCAATTGGCAATACTTCCCTGGACGATATTGTTCACAAATAATTCTACTGCTACTCATATAAGTTGTGAATCAAAGATGAAAAACTATTGTAAGCTAAGATTATGTCCTGAATAAATTATTACTATTATTATCGACTAGCTGATACAACCGCGGCTTTGTACAAGCTACTATATACATGGTGTCACAGACGTTTCATATTTAATTAAATACTAGCGACTGCCCGCGAATCCGTTCGCGTAGTAGGCTCAGCTTTCGGCCTCGCCATTATTTTTTTTTAATGTCAGAGTCTTCTACGAAGTATTAGAAAACATTTTAATAGAAGACGAATGAAATCGGTAAAGCCATTCTCAAGTTATAGCGTGACCAGGAAAAATAAGGGCTAATTTTTTTATAAATAGATAGATTAATTGAGAAAAACATTTATACTTGTATTGAAAGATACTATGTTATTCTTTCTTCATAGACAGGGCCGGATTAACCCTATTGGGGCCCCTAGGCAATGCAATTATCGGGGCCCCTTTCATTTAACCATTTGCCGACTTTTTTAAAATATGTTTCGGACTTGACTTAGGACTAACTGACGGATAATGACGGATCATGGACTATATTTGAGATAAAAAATATAACTTGAGGACTGGCTATATGCGCACCATGCGAAGCCATAATGGAACAAAAAAAGATCTTGTCGTTATTATTTTCCCGATCTATCAACAGCTATTGTTCTACTATGTATAAAGTATTTCATCAATTGACAACATGCGTCGAAAAGACGGTATATAGTATTGAGGAAGTATAAAATTTCCATAAAAAAATGTTACATGAAACGTCTATTTCTTGGCGTGTGGCCCACATTGACTATTATATTGGGGCCCACAGGGCCCTAATTGGTGCGGGGCCCCTATGCAGTTGCCTAATCCGTCTTATGGATAATCCGGCCCTGTTCATAGAAGTCAGAAATACCGCTGTATATAGGTACGCCTAGTGGTGCCGATAGTGGCTTATGGGAATGAATTAATAGGAATTCCTATTAGCAAATAGTATATATCAGATATATAAAATGAGTTGGTGTATAACCAGCTCCCTGAAGTCTGAACTATGAAAATGTTATCAAAGTCTACTAATGGGGGATCCCAATAATCTATCTATCCACAGTTTTCCTTACTACCGATAGAAATTTGACATAACGTCCATACAAATAATGTCAAATATCTAACTCTAGTAAAGTAAACCGTAGATAGATTATTGGGACGGGTCGTTAATCAATCCAAAACATCTGGGGCCCTACTCCCACTTCTTAAAGTAATCATTTTTTAAACCTTACCATTAAATTTGGTACCACCACGTCAATATAGCAAGCTTAAAATAATAATGGATTACGATAGACGTTTTGATGACATAGTATCAAATAGTTCACTCAATTCCCGTACTTTTACGTGACTTTTGACACTAAGTTTCATTGTTCCAATATAGTAGTAGTTCATCTATTAAAGTAGTCATACTGCATACCAGTTATATTAAATTTGGTTGACTGTTTTTTGCCGATGGGAGTAGGTACAACAGTAAGTATGATTATTCTAAGCTTATAACAAAATGCTCCTGATTTATGATAGTTTCGTAAAAGGTGAGAGTAGGCCCTGTAGTGTTCAGTAACAGAGAGTATGTACATTATAATTACTAAGAAGGTACCTTAGGTAAACAGACTTTGTTAGTTGTCAGAAAGAACAACGTCATAGCATTTATAAAGTAATTATCCAAATATTTAAACCATAGTCGGATCTACCCGACAGTGATCACTTGAATAATCCAGTTTTCATTAAAAATTTTAACCCAATTCCATAACTGTAAAGTATAAATCTTTTCACAGTTTAATATATATATATAATATGCAATAATGCTTTACAATCTTATTGAGATCAAGCCAGAAACTGTTTGGTCAACTTTGGTAAAAATTTCATGGGACAAAACATGAAAACCATGATACATAAAATTCTAATCATACACAAATTTCCTTGATAACCTCTTCCCTTTTTCAAAGTCATAAATAAAGCAACTAACAAATACTAGTCTGTTACATTGGTTTTTCAGTAGGACTCCAGCGCTTTCTTTAGGTATACCTGCTTTTTAATATGATCACGAGACAAGACAGGCAACTTGTGCACCATACCTGTCCACACAACATTGCAATGCCATTGCTTTTGTTACTTTGAGACATTGGTTTTTAGGTTTCAAAGGTATTTCTTCTGGTAGAGCCACTCACACTAACATAGTAATGTTAGTAGTTGATTAAGAATACACACACCCGGGGCCTTATTTGCTATGACCAATCAATCATGTAACGCACTGCATTACAATATGTTCAAGGAATGATTGTGAAGTCTATACAATTTTAATTATTGTTCCTTGTAGATATCGCAGCGCACCCCGTTACATGCATGGATGGTCATAGCAAATAGAGCTCTTGCTTGTCCAGTCTACTCGTGACCATGATTGATTCAACACAATCAAAACATTGAGGTTTGTCAAAATTATATTTTGATAAATAATGTACGAAAAAGTCCCCATATTCTCTTAAAAACATAGTACTGTCTGTTATACTTAATTATTAGTTTTGTGCACTCAGCTCTAATCCAAGTGTTGTGTGAACAGTGATGATTATATTCTATAACAGATAAGTAGCAACCAATAAGGCTACCTACACACAACTAACACATACTATTTCTACGTCAGCATGACAAGGCAATACCTAGTTTTTGTTTTGAATTTAAATTAAGAATGTGTTGTCTTGTAATGTACCTTATACACATTTATTCAATGATATTACACAATGTTTATCAGCAGTACAAGGCCACAAACTGTACTACTTTGGTATGTTGTTGAAACACTACCCATAAATAAGTCTGCATTACCTACATTTTATTACTCACTATTATCCAATCACAACATCTTTTGCATGGAAGGTTAATTGGATGTCTCAGGAACTACGTGTTTAATGTTGGTAAAGTAGCATTTAAGCTAAAATCTGTTCAGCGGTTTTGTGTGATTGAGTAACAAACACCTGTACAAATAAACTTTCACATTTATAATATTACTGTGATTGGTATTGGACAAGAACATTATTTGGCTATTTTTATAGACTTTAAATAATTTTTACTTAAAATACCTGAACACTATTATGTAACATCTATGGAATTAGTTTTTTACATTTGGTACATTGAGATTGGCAGTTGGATTCTATGTTTAATGGTAATTTTGTAAAATTTAGCAGGTTATTTATTTTTACACAACCGACTTTGAACATAAAATATTTTTTTTTGTGGTAAAGGTTGTGATTTTGGATTTTGAAACAAGAACATATATTTAGCTTTCTTTCTCTTATAAATTTTACTGATGGAAAAAGCGAGACAACTACAATATAATGCAAAAATGAACCAAAATACTTTGGGATTAGATCTATTCCACCAATGAGTTTACTAGTGTCATTTTGGATGATACTATTCAAGAATTTTATTAGGCGGTTAATAGAAAAATTATACAGTTCTTGGAGGCTTCCAAGAATTATACAGTTCTTGATATATATAAAGGTAGCATTTTCTATAGTTACAGTTACCTTTTTAAGCCCGCTGACTTCCCCTGACAGCACTACGGGCGACTTGTCATCCTGAAAATATCAATAACATTCAATTTAAAGAGTTCAATGAACCTATTTGTTAAACATATGCCTGCACTTCCTTCATAGGGTAAAAAAAATATCCTTTTTATATTTTCGTACTTATACATAAAGCCAGCGGAAGCTAATTGTAATCCTATCTGAGATCATACATTTTATCCTACAACATACATACAAATAAAAGTTAATGTTTAAAATGCAAAGTTCAGTTTCTTTAAAACCATTTAATAATAATCTAGGGTATGGTTATAATAATATTTATAGGCATAATACGAATAAAATGACTCTTATAAAAAGCAATATATACACTATTTATTGAATAATTTATATTTTTGTGTGTACTATTTTCATAACATTATGCAGGGGTGCATAACTAACTGATTATACAAAAACCTCAGTTTTCCTTTTTTTGCAGAGCAGTGAATCAATAAAAAATAGGGTATAGGATGGCTATTATACCTTTCTAGAAATCTCGGAACCATCTCGTTCGAGTGTTATTATGTAGGTATAACAAGCAAGAAGTACCTACATTGTTATGAAGTAAATTGAATAGGTTTATATATCATAGCCATACCAGAAACCAAGGTCAAGACATAGGTCAGGATTTTTATCGTAAACCAGAATTTTAACATGAATATATTACCTGTTGGTGGAAGTAGACCGTTCCGCTGACATCCCCGTTGAGAACGCAGACAGCTCTGATCGGCATTGTGAAGCAAAATGAGAAATAAGCCTGCGAAACTGTAGCGTTAGTACCGTTAGATAGTAGTATAGTAACAGATATTTTGTTACTGAGCTACGAAACTTCCTGCTTAACCAATTAGCGATTCACGAGGAATGAACATTTTGAAGAAAAATTCAAGCAAAGATAACACGTATGACCAGATTTTATTTGCCAAATCTACTAAACAGGCAAACAAAAATATACCAGATTCTACTAACTAAAATTATTTATTTTGCACATAATCTACTCTTAATATTATAACGAGGAAAGATTTGTTTGTTTGTATTGAATAGGCTCCAAAACGAATGAACTTATTTACTAACTACATTTTTCCTTATGAACATAGGCTATTATAATATTTTGAATAAAGTTAGGGATCCGTATGAATACTTCGATAATGTAACCCAACGTGTGGAATGGAAACATTACAAAAAAGTCCGTATATCGCGTATGCTGCGGAAACTATCGACATTTGACCATATAATATTAGTGATTGACATTTGACTATGTAATAGTAGCTATTGACTTAATAGCAAAGTAATGACAGGGGGCCGATTCCAGTAACTTAATTTGCTTTATCTACAATCGAACCGTAGCTGATTTACACACATTCTTTTCTGCTATTAGAAAAGAGTGCAGCTGCAGTTACGTTTCTGTTGACGCCAGCGATTTAATAATATTTTTATATTCATTCTTTTGCTAACTCATATTAGTGTTTAATAATAAACTATTATATAGTATCGTTTACAATACGTTTACGTGATGTTACGTCCCAATTTGTTTACAGAAATAGTAGAAATGCATTTTGGGTAATTATCGAATCCGGCAACCGGAGTCGAACTGCTGTTGCAGCGGGATGGATTGTTGAAATAGAATAATAGAAATGCCAATGAATAAATAGCAATCAAAATAAACAAGCAATGGGTATTCCACTCATAACCTAAATATTAAAGCGAAGTAATTTGACAAAAAGTTATAATAAAAAGAAAACAATAAATAAGGTTTTCAACAAAAAGGTATTTTACTTAGGTGTTTTTTACTCGAAAAAGTACATTTAAATATGAAATATCTTGCGGGCAGAGGGGCGGTGGCAGCGGTGGCGCGGTAGCGCGGCAGTCAACTCAGACCTCGAAAGCAGATCGCATAGCGCTGCACTATTAATAGCGGCGTAGGGTCGTCTCGTTGAGATATTTGTTTTTATTGGCGAACGAAATGTCTGAACAACGGCGAAAACATCTTTTTGATTGAAATTTATTCCTTAAACTTGATTTTTTGTTCAAAAGAAGTGAATCCCTATTATAGGACAAGGAAAATAAAATACGAGTTTAATTGAAATTATGAATAACAGAGACAATGTTCCGACAAATTGTACGACTACACCACACTAAGTGTAAAAATTTTTTGACTATATTCTTGAAGCTATCCGGGGCGATTTAGAATCTGGCATTAGTCTTTTTCGCTTCCGCTCCGCTTGTATGGAGTGCATCGCTCGTCGCCCGCTACCACACCTCTGTTTTCGAGGGTGACCCCATTTGATTTTACGCTTATGATCCTGCCGCTCCCGCGCCGTCATCGCCGCCGCCCCGCTGCCCGCAAGATTCGAGGCAGAGTCCTTAAAGTTCAAAGCTCCGCGAGGGGGGATCCCCTAATTTATGTTCATGAAATAACGCTGATGAATAGACAGACTGAAACTTAACCAAAATTTACTCTATTAATTAGTCAATATACCAAAATATCCATAACAATATAATAATAATATAAAAGACGTGTGGCACTCGGAGGCTGCCGCGGTAAAGCTATTGCATAGTTGTTTTTATCAACTTATGCAATTATAATTATTTAACCAATGCCATCTAGAGGCGAGTTGCTGAACTAAAGAGACAAGCGTGATATTTCAAAAAGTCATTAAAAGTTCTGCTATTCATCGATAGATGGAGTCGGAGTGGGGGGTGTTAGGTTATTTTCGTTACGGAATTTCTGGATTCGGTCTCCACGCTCAAGGCCCGCGATAGAAGCTATGCAATAGCTTAATAACTAATATTATAAACGCGAAAGTTTGTGAGTATGGGTGTATGGACGAATGGATGTGTGGATCTTTGTTACTCATCAACGCACAAACGGCTGCTGGGGCAATTTTGATAAAATTTGTATGGAGGTAGATGAGGCACTGGTTTAACACATAGGATACTTTTCATCATTATCATCATCCATCACCAAGCGGGTGCAAATGCTTTGGGAATTATATGCTTATTATTATATGCTTGCACAGCATAGACAAAATAATAAGATCTCCGCATACAATCTCTAGATTGTAATGATGACAGTTCTGTCAAAGTTTGTGTCAGTTTCTTGTCTTTTGAGTCAGCTTAGTCTAAATCATTAATTAAATTAATTTAAATTAATTAATTTAAATCATTTAATCATCTTAGTCTTCGTTTAAACCATTCCTGCACCCCTGTTTTCCTGGTTAAACTTAGGATTAGGGATCATTCGCGTTGTGAATGTGGTCTGGACGAAGGAAATACGGACCATATTTTTTTTTGCTGTCCCAAATATGACTGTTCCCTATATGATATAATTCCTCCTGATATCCCTCGTCCCATCTCCTTCAAATGTCTCCTCTCCCTTGTATGTACCCCTTTCATTGTTAAACTTTTTAAATATATTCAGAGAAATAAAATAAAATTATAAATACATGTGTAACTCCCCATAACTTGAAATTGTTCCTTTACTAAATTTATCTATATATTTTGTGGTTGAGTTTGTGTTTGTGTATGTCTTGTAGTTAGAATAACTATCTTTGTTCCAGGTGTTAACACTATCTCTTCTGCTTGGATAAATAAATAAGTTACCATTCAGATCTCTTTTACCGAACAATCCTCCTTATTGTTTCGTGGTCTATCGTACTACGTGACATTGGCGAAATTGTAGTGGCTCCCCTACAAAAGCCATAAGGAAGAGTTGAAGTTGAAGTCAGCTTAGTCAAAAGCCAAGTCAATTTGACAACTCGATACACTAGACGTGTTCGGCGACCGTCAAGGGTGATGAAATGAAATGACAGTTTATTTTATTTTATTATTATTGTTTACTGATTGATATACCTACTAAGTATTTAAATATACTCAAATAATACTATTATAGCAATTGCGTTTGACCATGTACATATTTTTTGACAGTTTGGTATAAAAATAGATATGCCATTGAAGAAATAATAAGCTACTCAAAGTACTTATCCTGCGCAGACTTAGTCGTGGGCACCAGCTAGTATTAAAATATAATTAAACGATTTTCACTGCCAATATACGTTTTAAGGTGCCCAAATATAAAAAAAGTAGAAATCTACTGAATCTAGTCACACTAGCCAGTTGTTTTTTCCCTGTTTAAATGTATGGGTTCCTGCATTTACACATTTGCCATTCCAACCAAAATCTAGCCAACAGTCTAGTCACATGTTATTTTTAAATACGCAATACGCACATACACAATATAATAATGGCAATATGCATTTTCTTGACAATATTAATAGTGGTGTGTGTGGCTAGTATAAGGAATGCACAAATAAACGCACGGTCGAATCGAACCTCAGACTAACAAGCGGGTCGAACTAACGTGAGAGTCCACTCGTAAAGAAAAAAAATAATTGTTTTTGTCTGGTGTCTTGATAAAGAATGTAAAGATTTTTAATAATAAAAAAGCTGGTCGGTGCTATGCTGGACTGGACAGCTGGACTGTCTGAATATACCTTTTGTAGTCTGAGAGTGTCGACGTGAAGTGGAACTGAGCGGAACCATAGTTTTGATAGTACCTACATATGTTTAGCGGAGCGGGGAAATTCTTCTAACCTATATTTATGATTTCAACTGTCTTCCTTTACCTTGCTTATTACATTCTTCCTTTGGCTGTTGCGTAGATACAGAATAGACACCATCCACATCACCGAACCGTCCTATCGAAGAAGAAAAAAAAGGTTTTGCTCGACATTTGGTATATACACTCATCTCAGCTCTGACAAATACCAGCTAGTAACTGACTTCTAAGCATTAACCCCTCAACAATTGAATCAGTCCTAACCTTCGTTATACATAGCATCCTTAATGTACTAGTTCCTGATGTCATTAAATATGGAGCTACCCGAGCCTACTGCTGCTGTAAGTACCTCTAAGACTGAGATTTTGTCTCTGTAATAGTTGTAGTGGACAGGTGTGGCACCAATATCAGTTGAACCAATTGCAAGTTTTGTCATTTTAATAAAATTCTAAATGCTATTAAAGTTATAAATGGAGTATTAAAAGTATAGTTTAGATTTCTTACTGAGTTTAGATTGATTACGTAAAATAAAGAGGTTCAGGAAAAAAAAATACCAAAAAATGAAATGTTTACAACCGCCTACTAGAGCATGTCACATCGACACCTAGCATGCATTTGTTTAAATCGAAGCTAAAGGCCTGGCTCATTCAGAATACATTGTATGACTTTAATGAATATTTTGACTGTACATAGATGAAGTGTAGGTACTTCAATTAATTTGTATTCATTACAAAATGTATATTACCTTACTATGTTATTCATAGAATATAAATATTAAATTGAGTATAACTTGTAATTTTAATGCAATAGTGAATTTAACTATTGTATATATACACAACTTAATTGTATAATTAAGTAAATTCGATTATATTTTTTATTGAACTGCTCAAGTAACTATTATTGTTATTCATTATTTTAAAATTGACTTTTAATTTCATAACAAATTATCAATAAATAGTTTATCTGTTTATCTGAACCAACTTCAGCACTAAAAAGTGTAAAATAACTTGTTGAAGTAGGTTCCATGCACACAATATTGTGATAATATGCACTTTTGAACTATCATGGTAATGATGATGAATAGACAGACTGAAACAAAACTAAAATTTACACTATTAATTAGTCAATATACCAAAATATAATTAAACAATTTTCCCTGCCACTTTACATTATAAAGTGCCCAAATATACAAAAAAAGTAGAAATCAGCTGCACTACTGCTACCCACTACAAGATATTTCACACTTTTTAGTGTTGAAGTCGGTTCCATTTCTTGGTAGGTTTTCACTTTCTTTAGTGACGCTTGCTAATTTTGGGATTGATTGTCATTCACTGTCAATGCTGATATCATCAAATAATCAAAATAGGTTTTTTAAATTATTGGAGTATAACTCGAAAACTGCTTAACCTAATTTGATGTAATTTAAATGAGACCACACGAAAAGTAGGAGCTATTAACCAAAAAAAATTTTCAAAATTGGTTCGTCCAGTTGAAAGTACTGAGGTATCAAAAATCACAAAAAAAAAATACAGATGAATTGAGAACATCCTCCTTTTTCCTTTAATTATCACAATATAGGAAGAGTTAACAAAAGCATGAATTATTGAGTTAGAATGCAAAGTGAAATGTAACCCCAAATGTTTTATGACATTACTCATAATTTAAGTATGTTATAATAAAATTATGTTATTCTTTACAGGAGTTAGAAGGTGCCATACTCATTAAAGATCCTAAAAAGCGTAGGGTGAGTATTTTTTCTAATCTAATAATGGATGAGTGACATGACGTGTTTTGCCTCGAGTATCTCACTGCATTTTCTTGGCTTTAGTCTTTTGAAGCAGATAGGGATAATAATTATAATTATTATTATAAACAATTTATAATAAATATAATCCTATTTTAGTTTTGTATATTTTAGAAGAAACCATTTTAAATGTATTGGAATTTGAAATTGCCGAATGCAAATATGAAATAATCAAACCTAAATAGTTTTGCTTTAACAAACAGGTATCATAGTGTTTAACTAAGTAATATAGACAAATGGTGTAAATTACAAACAATAGGAGATTTTAGAACTCAGTAGGTCTAAGGAGGCAATAACGTGTCCATGACCTTGTGATTACTCTTGCATGCTTGAGATTTACCATTAAGGCCTATGGTTTTGACAGTGATAAGTAGACATCGGATTATATGCACTAACAAAATCCCAAAATATGCATTAACCCTTTGCGTACCATTGACGTAAATTTACGTGCATTTCATTCATAAATCTTTAGTTTTAATTATCACGGTATAGAAAGGGTTTAAAACGTCTTAAATATGCACAAAATACTTGCACTATAAAGATGCTTATGTTTTTTATATTAAGGCGTGCTCGTACCCTGATAATAGTAAAAATCAGAATTTTTAAACACATAGTGTAACGAAACGGATCGATAGTATATTATGTAAAAAATATCAAAGGTATAACCGAATAGAATTTATAGATATAAATCTCTTTCAGCAGAAAAAAAATCCTGAATAGGTCCACAAAAATAAACTTTCACGTTCAAACTCTCAGAATTTTAAGCGATAACACTATATTTTTTTTAGGTAATACTTAGCCAACATATAGTACTGAAGTAATAACCAGCAGTTTTTTCAATTGTGGTAGTATATATCGAAAAATAAAGAAAACGTACAAAATTAACGCATTTTCGCATTACATCGTTCAATCTAACAAGCGATTTTCAACCTTACGTAAAGCACCGTAAATTATTTTAAAATTGGGGTTGGACCGCGTCTTAAAATGTATTAGTTTTTAACACTCAAGTTTATTTTATTCTGTTGTACTAAAAAGTAGCTTTTAGCAGTAATGGTCGCAGCCATGCCAGCTCCATCGGTATTCTCAATTCTTATTTTGTACAGTATAAAATCGTATGGCATAGCATATAGAGTGGTCTAGCAGTGTCAGATTTAGAATCTGCTAACACACTTTGAAATACACCAACATCAAATAATTGAGTTTATCTCCTAACTTAATTCTTATTGGTTCGGCACGAGTACATTAACTATAGATTAACCATACTAATAATCATAATAATAGCCTTTTATTGCTAAACATAGGTTTACAAATATAATAATGGGTAATCATACAAAGTCATTATATCAAATTAATTTAACCTTAAAATCAAGCATAATTCTTGTGACAATACACCATAATATATTTTTCATCACACATGCTCGTAAAGTGGCTCTTATTAGATACATCGTTTTTAGGCTAATCCAATATTTTAAAAACGTGTATATTATTTTACTATTACCGCACAAGCATGTTATAGAATTACCCCAATTTATATCTCTTTTTAAATTTGTATTTCGTTGCAAGTTATATGCATGTAAATGAAGCAATCTTAATATACCTGGGTAATACTTTATTTAGCTTGACTTATTCTTATTTGTTTTAGGGGCAATGAGGCCTGCACTGACGTAATGCTTGGGGTGTTTTGTGCATTAGCTTGACTTGTTAAGACGCGGTCCAACCCCAATTTTAAAATAATTCACGATGCTTTACGTAAGGTTGAAAATCGCACGTTATATTGGACGATGGCATGCGAAATGGCATTAATTTTGTACGTTTTCTTATATATTTCGATATATACTAACACAATTGAAAAAACTGCTGGTTACTAATTTAGTACAATATGTTGGCTATGTATAACTTAATAAAAAATATAGTGTTATCGCTGATAATTCTGAGAGTTTGGATGTCAAAGTTTATTTTTATGGACCTATTCTGGAATTTTTTTCTGCAGAGAGCAAGTAATATTTAGGAATTCTGATCGGTTATTACTCTTTGCCTGTTCCTTTTCTAAAGTAAGTAATTTTTTCATACAATATTATGGATCTGTTTCGTTACATTCGATGTTTAACCCGTCCGCATCAGCGCAAAAAATAACAATAGATTTATGAATGAAACTTAACTCGAATGAGTCTTGCTGATTCGGACAGATTAAAATTCTGCTTTTTACTAATATCAGGATACGAGCGCGCCTTAATAGTCTTGTTAATAATTCAGCAAGAACCACATCATTGATTTTGTACATAAACCTTCACAACACATAAACAATGAATGATAGTGAAAAATATATTTCTGATGCCCATCATCATGTATTTTTTGTTATTGGGATTGAACTTACGAATTATTACAAAATATTTAGTAACAATGCCACTCACAGTCCACAGTATTAATACAATGCTTTCTTATGCTTAAGAATATGTTCTTATACATTAGAATGCTATATGATACCTACGTAATATGAAAGATTACAACATCCATTACTTAAAAGGGAAATCAAAATACTGACATAACTTAAAATAAAATAATTACTTCATTTAATTTAACGGTGGCTAGTTAATGTAGATTTCAATAACACCATTCATTAGTCTTAGTTATTAAAAAAGGTACTTAAAATGATTTGCTTATCTTTTCAGAAATGCCCTGTGTGTTCATGCAATTTACATCTGTACTATGTGACTGAAGAGGAAATGTTTCTGATGTGTGAAAACGATTTCTGCGAGTTCCCATATGGATACGAGCCACTCCAGATTGTTTATGACGAAAGTCAGCTCGTGGACAACCCTCCAAAGTGTACACCAGACTTCTTCGAGTATCCTGTAGGTGGAAACAACGGGATCCCACCTACACCACTTGGAAGCATCGGCTCATCCACTGCTATGGATACATTCTCAACTCTGTCATCGTCTATGAATGATCAGGGCAACCTAGACGAAACGGACACTAGCTCAGTTAGTAAAGACGAAGTACTGTCAGTGAGACTCAAAAAAGAAAGGAAACGACGCAAACTGCAGGAGGCAAGAGAGATAAACATATGCCATCACTTGCAAAATATAACACAGATGAATAATGAATTGAAAGCAATAGACGATATAGATAAGAATGTAAACACTAAGTTGATTAAAAATGAGAAATGGCTGAAAAAGCTAAATACTTGGGAATCGACGAGTGGGACACAGCTATTAACGGATGAAGAGAAGGGTTTGTTGAAGAGCACTAAACCTGAGTTGGCTTCGGCAGAGTTGAAAATCTCTGTTAACCCACAGAGTGCTATCCCGTCGGTAAACATTGAGATAGTGCAGGTTCCAGCACAGTCAGTGAAAGAAGAATGTATCTAGTGCATTTGTAGTGCATAGTACTTGCATTATTGTATTGAGGTTCAACATGTACTGACTTAGCGATGTTGACCGACTCATACAAGTATTAAGTCTGCAAAATATAGAAATGGATTAAATACTATACTTAATTCTGAAACATTATCATCTGGTAGTGCCATGCTGTAACCTTATGGGTTACAGCATCATTATAACATCGACGAGAACTTATGCTATTGCATTTCAGTTGGTCTGTGGGAGGTTCCGGAAGCCCAATCCCGCCCTTCCTCTCTCATTCTCCACCCTCACCCTTCTATTCCATTAAGAGGTCGGCAGCGCGTTGCCAACGCCCTTGGTGTTTCAAACGTGTATAAGCGACGCTGACCACTTTTCAGGTGGGCCGCATGCCTGTCTGCCTGTATGCGCTCCTGCCTTCTGAGCCACTGCTCCCGGGTTTGATCCCCGAATAGGTCAAACATTTGTGTGCATGAACATGTCTCTTTGACGTGTGCCTGGGCGTGTATATGTATTATGTATATAAGTATGTATCAGTCATCAGGTTACCATAAGTACAGGCTCTACCTAGTTTGGGACCTGAACACCTTGTGTAGATGTAGTCCCATATACAACACGGGCACATTAACTAGACTCTTGACCATGTGACGTCATTTTGGCGCTCAAGTACGGTGTGCAAAAAAAACCGGCCAAGTGGCCTTTATTAAGATCGAGTAAAAATTTATTAAAGATTAAGTTTGTTAAATGAATAAAAAATATTTATTTATTTTGAAAGGTAATATACAACTACATATTCTGTGTAAATTTAAGGTGTCTACCTGTTACCGTTATTAATATTGAGCATAAAAATAGGAAAAACACACATTTGTTGTATGGCTACCCACTTAATATTTATTTATTTGGTATTTTTTCCGAGTAAGATTACTTTTGATATTCCAGTTGCGACACAGGTACGTTTTTCAACCTGATCCACCGGTATGGAAAAACGTTTATTTTTCTTCTCATTCTCGAAGAACTGTAGCACTTTTAACACGAGATTTCTCCCTTCACCGTGTATAACTTTCCCCATGTTATTCTGGTTTGAACACAGTTCAACAGTTAATATTAAACAATCGACAGTAACAAAAAAATTAACTAAACAATAATCAAAACAAAAACTATATAACAGAAACAGAAAACAAGCCAAATTTAGCAAGAAAATTAGCCAAATTATCGACGCGTGTATCGGTAACAAAGATGCTGACCGTACTGACACTTGCCGGGCGAGAAAAGGGAATGCGGGGGGAAGCGGGCGGGGACCCGCATTCCAGCGATGCGTCGAGTTAATTATTATTCTGTGTACTATTGTTTATGCTGTGTAGTAAGCATTTGATATCGTTAATTGATCTGCCCTATTAGCAAGAAGTAATTGGTACATATTCTGTGTCTCCATCAATTGCGAAACTAGGGTTCAAAATATTTCAGGGTTAAGTGATAAGTTCCCATGGACACGGTAATGTTGTCATTACTGTGCTATAGACGTTGAATACTCGTATAACAGGTCGTACGACTTTATGCGCGCCATTGATAATTTTAGGGCACTGCTACTACTCAAATTGAAATAAATAATTAAAATAATAAATTAAAATATAAAAAACAGTAGTTTATTAATAAAGGCATTCAAGTGCTTTTAGCTGTTTTATGCAAACATTTGATTTAGGTTTGAGGTACCTAGCTAAGTAATAAACGTATACATATGTATACGATATATAGACTGCGCTACAGGATAGTTTTAGTGTCCACTTCACACTTCTAACCTACTTCATACTTAAATAAAGTTCTAGTTTAACCCGCTTTCTGAACTTTTTGCTAAACGTTGACCCTCGCTCACAGGATAAATTTAAATAGTCCTTAACTCGTGGCACAGAATAAACAATAGTGCTACGTACCTACTCGTGGCCGAGCCATATGTACTTACACTGTATGTGATCTAGAAAATGTTACCCATATGTTATAAAAATGTGTAGACGTGTTTAAATAAGCACTAAATTAATCCGAATTATTAAGATGCTAAGTTATATTTACTCAGTGTGCACATGTAGCTACTTTAGAAAACTAACGTGGTTTATACACATTTTATGAGAAACGGGAATTGCTCACGGAAATAAGTTAGATCTCCGAGAAGACCACCGAATGTGGTGAAACTATAGTCGCAAAGATCTGACTTATTTACGTGAGTGAATCCCGTTTCTTATAATAAAAATACATATATAAACATGGATGCATATATATGATCCTTGGTATAGTTGAATAAACAGTTTCAGAACTCTTAAACCTACCGTTTTGATCAACGTCCTTTAATTCCCGACGTAATCTTACGGCCTGCGTTTGCGAGGCTTCAATTGTTTCAGTTTACCTACAACAGTTTCCAAGAAACGGCGGTCGAATAGGGATGGACAGAAATTGGATTTCCATATCAATTTAATATAGGTAGGGTAGGTACCTACCCTATTCTATCATCACCATAGAAACCTCGCCCTAGGCACCTTTATACCTATAATATATTGTTATGGTTAAACATAAAATCCGACTAAGGGCTGGGATGGTAAAAGGATCGCAACCTGCGGAATGCGGTTGGCAGTAACTGGATGCAGAGACCTGAAACCCTGTGGCGTACTTTAGGAGAGGCATATGTCCAGCAGTGGACGAATGTGGGCTGATGATGATTCCAAATCAAAACACATCAACTATATTGAAAAATTTAAGTATATTTTTTTAACTAGAAATACATAACAATCAGGAAAAAAATCTTTAAAAATTATCATGTAAATGGAATCAGGCATATAAATAATGTCATACATAAGAGTATCTGTGTTTATAATATAACAGACATACAATAAATAACGCAAGTAACTATCATAATTTGTATTGAAATCAAGCGTGCCGACTTCTGCATTGCATTTTTACTAACTTTAAATTTATTTTGTGTTTAATGGGAATACAATTTAATATACTGTTAATATACTAGCTTAAAAATGCATTTTAATAATATTATAATCAGTTTAATTTCTTTCTAACTTCTAAGTACCTGCCCGGTTAAGTTTTGTTCCGTGTCTGTACACGGAACAAAACTTAACCGGGCCCTCACTGGGGGTTAACAAGAAAATAATTCCTATATATATAACCCGATGCGTGTAGTAGGTACCTATTAATGGGTAAGCGGACACGGGTCTGGAGATGAGTTAGAGAATATTTTTTTTCAGATTTTAGAGTAGGTAGGCACTCTACGTAACTATATCTGCAATTACTTACCTATACTACAAGTAGGGGATTGTAGCGACCGCTCCCTTACCTTCGTACGTCAGCCGACGAGACTCACCATATCCACCGCCTCGGTGGCACCGAGCCCTAAGTTGACTATTCTTTCATCTACATCAAATATATGGTACTAGCGACTGCCCGCGACATCGTTCGCGTAGTAGACTCGGCCTCCGGCCTCGCCATAACCTATCTTTTCTTTCATAAGAACCTGCTCCTGACATTAATTAACACAACAAAAAAGAATTAGCGAGACTGTTCCATTCGTTCTCAAGTTATAGCGTGACCAGGAGAAATAGGGGTTCATTTTTATAATATATATTCTACATTCGTTACAGTAGGTAATATCGATATTACTGTAACGAAACGATGGCACATTTCATGAAAACGAATGTTCCAGTGTTAGGAGGTAGTTCTAGGCAGGTAATTATAGGTACCTACCTAGTTTTCTACATTGCTTCACGTTCCAAGAAATGTAATTGCATAAATTGAAAATGAAATTGAAACATTTTATGCCCACACGCTCCCATCCGGTATCCATGAGCAAACTCGTACAAAATCGTGTAGATATATGGACGGGTAGGTATATAAATAGTTACCTATCTACCTACTTACTGTTTTAATACCTACTATCTAATGACGACTGTAGGTACTTGATTGCCACCTCGTGCTCATGACAGTTTCAGGTCGGTATTCCAAAAAGATGATTAGTTGCGAATCTCTATCTTTAGCGTACATTTGACAGTAGCTGCAATAAACAATTTACTCTGATCTGTACTCCAGGTGAGATTCACTGATGAGAGTATTTCCGATGTACCGGCCTCAGTGCCACTCTGAGTTTTAAGCCGAGTTTTGTCTGTGGCTCTTTCATGAGTTGGCAACGTAAATGTCAACTACAGTCGGTACTCGATCTCGCCTACCTATTACGCTTGTGATTGGCGTACTCGTTATAAATTTTAGTCCTACAATTGACCGCAAGGTGTCACTGTTCTTTTTTCATTTATTTTTTAGCGGCAGTCGATACCGAGCGCAACGATTGGTCAATGTCGTAAACTCATGGTAGAACTACTAGTACTGCTTAGTACTTAAATACCTACTTGATAGCTTGCTACGTTGGTTTTTGAGTAGGTCCTGTCATTGACCCGATTATTTCACTTGCTGTTCAGTGCCCTTCACGATTTAAGACGTAGTATCTGGCACTGTGGTGGTACCAACCAAGATAGAGTCTTGAACAAGAGGTCCTTCCACCGTACAAGCCGGTAAGACGGAAGAGTCACTGCCAGCCATAGTTCTAGCTCAAAACTATCTTACGAAGAAGGTAGGTCTAGCTAAGATTGTAGCTCAGTGAACTAATAAAGTAATTACCTAACTCCTTCAGCTAAACTTTGTACTGACCTATACATGTGGCCGGAATTCACGTCCAAAGGTAAAACTTAGATGCCTCATGTGGAGGGGTATCTGAATCACCCCATGTATGTCCCCCAATTTTGTGGTTTTTGAGTAACTAGGTAGGTAGGTAAGTATACATACTATTTCTAATGGCTTTTTAAAATATTAGGTAAGTAAGTACAACTGGTTTAGCTTGAGTATTGAATTTTAATAATAATAACAACAATAATAATACCTATAACAAGTTATCATTCACTTTAAAACCTACGCTAGACTCTAGACTTTCATAATAATACTAACACAGTAGGTATGTAAGTACTTTATAGGCTTTAATTTATTGATATCAGCCTTCAAAGTCTCGGTCGCTATACCTGTTAGCAGCTCGGCCAAAAACCCAAGAGCCAAGCTGACCCGACATTATACCGAAGATATCCCGGACATCAGCCTGTACGAGATTAGAATGGCTTTGAAACAGCTTAAGAACAACAATAAGGCGCCGGGTGACGACGGTATCACATTTGAGCTTCTGAAAGCGAGTGGAACACTGGTACTCAAAAAGTCCTTTAAAAGCCTAGCTCTTTAATACCGTCTTACTCGAAGGTTCAACACCAGAAGTAAGGAGCAAGGGTGTGGTTGTGTTAACCTTCAAAAAAGGTGACCTTGTTGAAGAGTTATTGAGGGGAATGATTATTGTCTACTTTAAAGTTCTTAAGGCTAATGGCTAATACTTTCCAAAAATCCTTACCAGTTGGCATCCAACTGCGTAAATTTCAAGTTTGTACCCCTCGTGGCCTCGTGGTTACTCTCGCATGGTGATGGATGATGATGATGAAAGTATTATTCCAGTGCCTCGTATACCTTTGTACCAAATTTCATCAAAAATTACCGTTTGAGTCTTTGATCATCTATTTTACTGACATAAACAATGTTTTATGTTAGATACTTAGTGAAACAGTACGTAAGCTTTTGTGTGGAAACATGAAGACATTTCTAAGTACATCGATTTTCTACCGACTTCCGAAAAAAGGAGGAGGTACTCAATAAAGGCACGTCCCAATAATCTATCTATCCACGGTTTTCCTAACTACCGATAGCAATTTGATATAACGTCCATACAAATAGTGTCAAATATCTATCTCTAGTAAGGTAAACCGGCGATAGATAGATTATTGGGACCGGCCGTTAGACTGTTTTTTTTATTTTTGTTACCTCGTAACTATCGACCGATGACATGAACCGATTCTCAAAATTATTTTTTGTTTGGAAGCTGGCACTTCCCGTGTGGTCCAATTTCATAAAATTCGGTTTAGTAGTTTTTGAGATACACTCCAATAACTGAATAGAATGTATGTCGGTATTACATTTTTCAAATTGTACTTGTTACATTTCTTACTGGATATTTTATCGATTTTTCAAACAAATTTTCACCCCCTATTTAACAAAAGAGAACAAAAGAAAAGGGACGACCTATCAGAGTTTCAAGTTTCTGCAATTCGTAGCCACGGATCTACGTTGTTGTATTGGTTACGTACATTCCCAATCACATCACTTATGAGGGTAGTTTTGAAAAATAAAAAAAAAGATGTGTAATGTTCAGTTGTCGTATTATATAAGTAGTTTTTCATAAATCTTTAAAATTTTAGTTTCTTATGTAGGTAATAATGGAAAATAAATATAAATGCACGGCGTATAACTATGCTGTGCTTATTATAAGTAAATAAAAATGAGCAAGATACAGATATTTAGTGCATTTAGATATTCGGTGGATGTTGACATCGGAAAGAGGCGTGACTGGGTACTAGACTAGGCGTTTGAACTTGACTTTCCCTCTATGCTGTCCACTCGGAGCTGTATACGACGAATGGATATGTTCATTATACATACCTTCGTAAAGATTCGCACCGACCCTAATAGAGAAGTAACCACCAATTTAATTTATTCAAACATATCTATGTAAGTCATCTGAGTTTCGTGCTAGGTACTTTACGTTAATGTATAAAAGTTCGAAAGAACATATTTATGAACTTTTTTACTTACTCATCCAGAACATTCTGAACCATTTGGGGATTCCTGTACATTAATGTAGCCCTAGGCTACAATAGTACCATGCGAGGGTTAAAGTTGGAACCTGGGTTGGCTTTGATATTAATGTAAACATAAAAAAATTAAGAGGTATTGTATGTATATTTTCTATGAGTTTCCGATATTTCGGCACTGTTGCAAGCGCCATGATCACGGATGAACTAAGGAATTGCGGGCGGGTGAATGTTTAAAACGGTCTACCCTCTTCCGTACTCGTTTGTTATGCGAGGCACCACTACTATTGTTCGCACTGTTAGTTTTTTATTTATCTCAACACTAACCGTATCAGCTCGAACTTTGGGACTATTACTGCGCTTGCAACAGTGCCGAAATATCGGAAACTCATAGAAAATATACATGGTACCTAATTATCCCGTTGATAATTTGAATACCTCTTATGTTTGTGACCATGATAGTTTAAAAACTTATTAAATTAAATTCAGCAATTATTCAAAACCGAGTTTTCGCTATAAACGGGTGGCATAGGATCCCATCACAGTGCCTCGCCCTGACCTCTCACTTAAGATCCTGTGCGCCTCAAAATTAGGAAGGCGATATATCGAATACTAAATATACCTATTCTGTAGGTAGGTACTTATCTGACTTTTTTAATATCGCCTACATACCCTTTTTTGTATCATCATCATCTCAGCTGTACGACGTCCACTGCTGAACATAGGTCTCCCCCACCTGAACATAAGCCTCCCACATTGTATAGGTACGAGTAGGTATAGCTATATTTTAGATATTGTATGGTACTTACATATATACCTACCCATTTAATCAAATCGCCTTAGCGATTAGCCGGTTTAATGCACAGTGCTACAAACTTTCTAGCATACGTACACATCTAAAACACACATATCTTTACGTATATCTACGAGTAATAACTCGTACATGCTATGCAATTGAAATATTCTCAAAATATCGAGTCGTAACTCAGTAATAAGTGTTTCTTTAGTATCGTAAAGATTTCTCGCTACAGTAATCAAGCCCAAAGTAATAAACAAAAGGGAATTTGAAAAGAAAGCTGCGTTTCTCCATTATTCGTCGCAGCGAGACCGCACGTTGCTACCGAGCCGTCCAGAGCTTATATAGGATGTCGCCGATAGATCTCATCTTACTTTCATCGCGGTGGTTTTGCAAGAGGGACATGCTGTGAACAAGATATTTTTTAATTTTACACGGTGAGTTTTTTTTCTGAAAATACCTAGTGTATGTGTGTGATAATAACGGTTAGATAATGGTGTTATGCTATAAATGTGACCTATGAGTAGGGTTGCCATATTTAGTTAGACACTCGTCGGGACACAAGAAGAAAAAAGATGTATTTATTAATTAACAAATTATAACTTATGGGAGGTGCTTGACCGGCTTGAGTAGCTTTATTATAATTACATTTCGCTAGAGATTCTAGTTTGTTCAGTCCTTTTTCATATTTATAAAACTCCATGCATAGAAAAAATAAATAAACTCCATGGTATTTCGTTAACAGAATGGGGAACATGAATAAATTTGAAAATAATAGTCTTCTTCGTAGCTAGCAGTAGAATGTTTCGCGGCGATTTTGGAGTCGGCATTTAATTTTACAGTACAGTCTAGAGAGCTTATTAATGATGTTTACCACTTTATAAGCTGTCGTTTCAGCTGCACTTATGAGTACTTGTTCTTCGGTGTCTCCATGGATCATAAGGCCAGAAATAGGATTTTATGTCGATACAATCGCAATTTTCTTTTTGTGACCAGCCGAAGAAATGTGATGTGACTAACATCAGCTTTACCACCGTTACTAACTGATATAAAACCATTACAAGTATCACACAGAATGATTTGGCTCTAGTATTTGAAATGGTGTGATGGCACAAAAACCGGGACGTTTTAAATAGTACTTTGTCGGGTCGGGACGAAGATACTTATGACGGCAGTCCAGATATATCGGGACGAATGGCAATCCCAACTATGAGGCATACCCAAGGCCTAATCTTTGAGATTTAAATTTTAAATAGATCATGTCGAAGTTACTCACATTGATGCAAGCAGTTGCGTGTAAGCATTGCAGTGTTTGATTTTTGTGGCATGACAATGCTGCACACTAACCTTCTGCACCATCCACCGCTAAGCAGAAGATGGCCACCGCCTGCACCACCTATGTCCGCCTACTACCGCTGAAACTGTGTGCTGCTGTGGCCTTCATGCGGCACTCACTTCCAGCTTGTACTTACCAAGTGACCTAATAACTGGGCGATCAATCTTCATCAACTTTAATATGACCTCTGGAGGTCACTGTTTTTCCAATGTCTTGTGGATAGAGTAAAAACAGAACAAGTTCGGCGGCGGAAAGATGATTAACATCTGTTTCTGGATCGTCACAACTACATCTGTGCGCCTAGCACGAATAACTGCGTAAGTGTAACGTAACGTGTCGTTCACATAAAGAGTACAAATTGCCATGTATTTGGGGCAGCTATGACACATGATAACTCATAATTTGTACGCTGAAGCGTGACGCGTTGACGACTTACGATACGAATAAGTACTTTTTCGCAAATTGTTTGTGCTGCGGCCTCTGAGCATATAAACTGCAGACAGTAAATACGCAGAGCGAGACCTGCATGGTTTTAGGTACAATGTAGAGAACGAGGAAGGCCACCGAGAGGGTTTTAGTGGAAAGTTCCACATAACCCCGTTGGTCCCCGTATCGTAATATATTGTTCAGGTATCTGATAAGATTTCCTCACCGTCAAAAAAGGTATATTTTTATTCATTGTCATAGAACCAACAGGAAAAACATTCTTAGAATATTGTTTCATTAACACTTACTGCCAATTACAGTTTCATTCTTTTTATACATGAAGATAATATCGCTCAAAATAACTACTAAAAAAGTATATATTTATTAAAAAGTAACTAATTAGTTAACAAAAGCAGTCACTTAAATTCGAATTTAGGTAAGGGATGAAGGTGTGTGTGAAAATGTATAAATATATCTAAATTAAGGGTGACTGCATGTGGGTGTGTATGTGTATGTGTTAGTGAGGGTTTGTGTATGTGTGTTTGTGTGTGAGATGAGATATAGTTAACTGAATGAATAATTAACAACAAGATATGTTGTTAATTATCGAAACTACTTGGTTCTTAACGCCTAATTTACTGTGATGAAAAATATTGATTGTTGAAAAGTCTTTGTTGAAACTATTTGGTGTCCGGCAAATGACGGAATTCTGAGCATAGTTTGTACGGCTTGTTGGAGTTGAAGTTACAATTATTGTCTCGTAATCTAACATAGGTACATATAGGGATTTAAAACAACTCATCAAGCGCATGTTGTTCTCGTATGTCCATCGAAAGTTTTCCAGCGGTCTGACAACTCAAACACTAGAATGACGCTATGTTCTACAAGGAGGAAGACGATCAGTTGGGAAGTGCCGAAGATATCAAATAGATATTAAATAGATGACAGATGTTAATTGTTACTTGCAGATGCAGTGGCTTGCAGTGTGCGTCCTAGCGACGGCGGTCTACAACGGCGGTGGAGTAACTAAAGCATCTGGTGAGTGTTTCTGCGACACAACTGTTAACGTGTTATCAATAGCCTTTTCTACCGACATCCAAAAAGGAGGAGGTACTCAATTAGACTGTTTTTTTTGTTTGTTTTGAGTTTCTAAGCTGCATAGATAAAGGTTACGTTCACAGACCTTATAAAACAAACGGTACACGTGATAGAATATGACGTAAGACACATTACATTGCAAATGCCTTATTCAAGGATGTCCATGGGGTGGGCGGTATAACAGTGCCGTTTTCTCCTTATTTCCCCATAATATGTATGAGGGGCAAGCATAAAATACATATTAGAATATTTATGGTTTTAAAATTGTGATAGGTGTGTTTAAACTGTTCTTATGAAATATATATCTAAATGTAGATTATTTATTAAGCTGTGAAGGATATGGACAAACAGACGGACGAACAGAACGATCCTAATAAATATAAAATTAAATTAAATAACTTAAATAAATAAAATTACAGTGTCTGTTGGAACAGTTTTCTAAATGCATATGGCTTTCACTGACAAGTAGCTGATATTAGAAGGAAGTAACTTACTCTACTAACTTTGTTTAAAAAAAACTTTTGATTACGGGTCCGCGAAAAAGAAAACTTTGTGTTAAAGTAATTTGTCCAGCGGGCGAAAGCGGGTAAGCAATTGCACCCGAAGATGATAGCAGAAAATATTAACTCACCTTATTAAACATGAGGAGTACAAGATACAGTTGCATGACACCTTATTATGTCGTGTCATTAGTGTTTGTCCGTTTGTCCAAGTCATGCGAGGAAAGTGAATCTGTTTGTCCACTTTCACTGAACTCATCTCTTCGCAGCTTTTTAATTATCTCGATGCACTGGTTTCTCTTGTAGATACACATAATCTTAGTGCAACCGAGCTGCTGTATGTGGGTTGATGTAAATATAGAACCAAGTGGCATTGAAATAATGTTCATATTTGCGTGCGCTACAAAGAGGCTGTAACGGCAACAACGAAAAGGCAAAATGTTGTGGTTATACGTAGGTGTTCTTGGTGTACAGTTGATCGGTTTTTATTTCGTGGTAACGTAGCACAGTCAACAGCTAGAGATTTTTAAATTTATTAATTACAGGTACTAGACTAGGTGACCCGTCTGCGGATTTTTGCTCGCTGGGTCTATGGAATACGAAACTATAGAAATAATTTGACTTCCCTCCCATAAGGGTACATTTTCCAAAACTTCTTCCTTAGTAGATGTGTACAGCTGCTAAAATGTCAAGAACTTAGCCGAAGCAGTTTAGGCTCTGCATTGATGAAGCGCTCGCAGTGGAGCTTGACTTGGCGATCTTAACCGATCAACAAGTTAAGCAACGCTTGCTGCGGTCAGGAGTTGGATGGGTGTGTTAGTGGCATTGTTCAACTGAGCGCTTCCGTGCTTCTGAGGGCACGTTAACCCATTGACTCGCGATTCGCCATATTTGGCCAGTAATACAATAGATTTCGCAGAAATCAACCGCTTTTCCAGGAACTGCAACGTGTGTGATTAAGCTGTCGGCCCCGGTTATTAATCTCAGGACAAATAGCCGTAAAAGCTTTGTCGGTGACATTCGGGAGTCCCACCATAAACCCGCACTCAGACACATATTCAGGCCCTAAGGTCCTTGCCACAACATCGGGAACGTAAGGGCTGAGTATGTATGTTATGTATTTACATTATAACCATGCATTTTAAAAAAAATTGGGCCAGAACATGGTGAGGCAAATACACAGATGTTATATAGGTAGTATATAGTCAGAACATGTTTTTTGCTAACCTAGCATGCAAATTTTAAAATCTTCTCCTTATAATCGCAAAAAATAATTTTAATGTCGATTTAATGCATGAATGACAAAAACAATATTTTCTATTGCGTCTGGTTCCAGATACAGCTGAAGGCGTATTATAATAAAAATACATAAATGCCTAATAAATAAAGCAACATCATAAGCACCGTAATATTTGTAGAATTATTAAATTTAATATACATACTTGATGGGAGACCTACAATTTATTAAGTTTATTTAAAAATATATATAATAACAGATTAGAAGCAATTTTATTGTCTGATAACCATCTATATAATTTCAATTACATGTTAATACTTAAATATTTTTATGACATCTGGAAGATTATTGCACATTTTGACTGCCATTATTATGTACTTTGTTTATAAGATATTTTTTAATAAGCGAATATTAGTTTTAGTTTATATGTTGCGTGACGCGCTGCAAGACTTAACAACACCACAACCTTAGTGTTCGAGTAGGAACATTATTTAAAGTATTCAAATTATCAACGGGATAATTACCATGTATATTTTCTGTGAGTTTCCGATATTTCAACAATAGTAGTGGTGCCTCGCATAACAAACGAATACGGAAGAGGGTAGACCGTTTCGTCTGCTCGTAAACATTCACCCACCCGCAATTCCTCAGTTCATCCGTGATCATGGCGCTTGCAACAGGCAAGAAATAAGGAAACTCACAGAAAATGTACATAAATATCCCGTAATTATCCCGTTGATAATTTGAATACTTACTTCTAATGTTTATGACCATGATATTTTAAAAACTTATACATTATTTAAATCATGCTTTCACTATAATATAATAATATACTTTAGATTAACGTTTAATTTCTTTCAACTTTGCCTAATTTAACCAAATTAGAATACTTATGACTAGTGGGAGTAATAGGTAGAATTACCTATTTAGATCCGATTTCTTGACACAGGGTCTGGTCTAGGGTCTGTTTATGAAAGTAAAGTTGATCGCAGTGATGGAAGTTACCATAGTTTAGACCATTAAATAAAGTATTTGCATATCCTGTTTAGATTTATACTCTCGGTGCTGACGTTTTAAATTCGAATATATCGTATAACTATTAAATAGGTAATTCTTAATTACTTGCGTATTTATATAATCAGAGGACCTAGTAGAAACCTTTTGGTTTACTGGGACAAAGTATCATAGAATGTTGAAGTATAGACCTACTTACCTTAAATATATTTGGAAGTGTTGAATTATGAAACTGACGCTGGTGACGGATGATCGCCGATTAAACGCTGAGGTGGGTAACTCCTTGGCCTTATTATAAGCCTTACGCTTGCCCGTGACAGCTTCAATGTTTGACTTGTCCGGGGATCAAACCCCTGACCAGGGGCTCAGAAGGCAAGGTTTCAACCAACTGCGCCAACCGTCCAGTCAAATAACATCTGGTGGTATGACGCGACGGACTGTTGCAGGAGACCACCTACTTACTACCATCATCAGTGTATCACCTGATGGGTACCACCCGAAGACGTGTAGAGGTTCGCAAAGGGTATACGGATGTGGACACAAACCATTATTCCATTATTTCCATATAGACTCGCTGCACTCCGCGGTTTCCCGCGTGGTGAAGGATGATGATGATGATGAATCGAAATATATAGCCTATGTTACTCAGAAATAATGTAGCATTCTCATAGTGAAATAGTTTTTCAAATCGTTCCAGTAGTTTTGGAGCCGATTCAATTCAAACAAACATATCAATCTTTCCTCTTTATAATAGTAATTAGTTAGTATATTAGTATGAAATTAGAAGATTTCTAAACGAAACGAAGTGTAGAACACTTTCCTTTATCATCGTAGTGTATATATATATAATATTACTGTGAACTTGTTACATATTAATATACGAAAGTTAATAAATACATTTCAAGTTCGAAAGCACAATAAAATCATATAAATTGCGTTGCCTTATAAATTCTGTGCGAAGAAAGTGCTTTTTAAAATGCTTATTCAATACATTAAATCAAACTAAGTGCTTAGTCTTATGATTTATCAGATATGAAAAAAAAATAGTCTACTGATTATCTGAGAAGGCCAGTGCTTCAAAACATAATATATATAGCTGCGCCTCGCGGTTTCAGCCGCGTGGGATGATGATGATGATGATGAAAAGTATCCTATGTTCTTGACCGGGATATAATCTAACTCATTGCCGAATTTAATTACGATCCGTGCAGCCGTTTAGGCGTGTAAAGGTAACAGGTAGAGTCACTTTTGTTTTAGACTTTCGCGGTTGTTAACTACATTATAATTAGTACTCACGGGATGTACACCACGATAAGGCAGGTTTTGGAGTTCCCGCATCGTCAGTCTACCCGTGAACATGGAGCATGTAACTGCGCCGGATATATTACTAGTTGCCCCCGCGGTGATGCGGCATGGTGATGGATGATGATGAACAATATCCTATTTGTTAACGTTAATCCGGCGCCTCATATACCTCCATAGCAAATTTCATTAAAATTGGCCAATGCATTTAAGCGTGAAAGAGTAATAAACATTCATATCTACATACAAACTTTCGCTTTTATAATATTAGTAGGATACTAGCTGTGCCCCGCTGATTCTCTTGCTTGGGAATAGATGCGTCGTGCGAAGGACACTATCAGATTTAGATGCTAACGCCGAAGTTTCACATTCTCTGCAATATCAACACCATAGATAAAATGTGTTAATTATACGATAGCCGGAGATAAAACCAAATTCTTACTGCCTTGGATTTAGTCAAATTAGATTTTGATAACATTTGTAAACAGTTTAGCGCGATCTGAGCGATCCAAATAAAAAAAAGCAGCTGTTATATGCGATTGTAAAATAAAACCCCGTCAAATATCAATTGTCAAGTTAGCTTTCCACTTGTAATATCAGTGAACATGGTACTCTTTTTCAGTAATACAGGCTCTACGACCTCCACACGATACAACTAAAAGGTTTAGGTTTAATTTATCACCAGATACTGCTGAATAACCTCAAATATATACTTATAGTAACAAAAATAGTAAATGATCACCAAAACTAAAACCCTAATTAAGATAAGTGTATCCCACTATTTCTATTGGGTATTTCTATTGATAGAAATACGGGGACTGATTCTCCCACTTTTTTCATTGCTAACAAACTACTCTTACACTCTTCTTCTGGCGCATCGCTATGACCGCTGCCGCGGCACGCTCGCTTCGCTCGCTCGGCTCGCGCGTTTTGTCAAAATAACCCTAACACTTCTGCTCGGCTCGCTCGTCGTCGTACTATTATAATGCTTTTACTTATACTATTACATTGCTTATATTACTTTGCCTTTTGCCGAAATAGAAATGATGGGATATAATTTGGAAAAAATCATTAGTCCCACTTTTTCTATTTTGTATTTTCATGGAAATAGTGGGAAACACCCAATTGAAAACAGCCAGAAATAGTAACTGATCACCAAATACGAGTAGGTACCTACATATAGCAAAATATAACATCACATAAAAATTTTGTAATATTTTTGCAAAATTTTATTTTCGAATTCATTTTGGAGTTATAAATAGAACTGCATAGGATTAAGGTTTCAAAGTATTGTTGATAGTCATTGTAATTAACTTAGAAATTTGGAATCTCGAGGTCCTGGGGTTGATCCCCGGAGACATGTAGATGTTTCTGACAAAGAAATCCTTAATCATTAAAGGAGACAGGAGACAGTGAAACAAACCTGTTTTTTTTTGCTATACGAATTTCCGATCTTTATTGAACACCATCTAAAAGTACTTTGAAAAAATAAAAAGAAATAGGTGTTAAGTACATTATTTACTTCCAAGTTTTAGGTGAATTGAACAAAATAAAATAAAAACCGAGTTCTGAATGAATCGAACCGTGGACTAAAGTTTATATGTCAATAATTAGAGCCTATGTTTTATGCTAGAACCTCGACTATCTACATTCCAAATTGTATCAAATTGCTATAGTAGCTACGGAGATGCGTGGTAACAAACATTCACACATACAAAGTTGAGTTGAGTGCTATGTGGTGTGTGTTGTGTATTAGTAGGGACGGATTAGTTGTCCAACGCATAACCAAGCCGCTAGAGCTAGAAACTTGAATTTTCCCAGACTATTCCTTTCAGTTGTAAGCTTCCGCTAAAGAAAGATTTTGAGTAAGGGTGAAACGAGCGAAGCCGCTGGCGGATCATCATTTTATATTTTATAGTATATATATATATATATATATATATATATATATATATATACACCCAGACGCTAGTTAGACAGACACGTTCATGCACACAATATTGTTTGACATGTCCGAGAATCGGACCCAGAACCAGTGGCTCAGAAGGCAAGGGTGCTACCAACTGCGCCAACCGGCCAGTCAAAATTATTATCCCACTATAAATATATTATATTTTTTAATATTATAAATGTGAAAGTTTAGGTAGATGGATGGATATCTGGATGTTTGTTACTCAATCACGGCAGAACGGCTAAACGGATCTGTTGGAATTTGGGGCGGCAGTCTAGCGGTCTTTAGTGAATAGATACGTTTGCCTATATAATCCTCGAAGGGGTAAGCAGCGGTGTTTTCAACGCCTACGTTTCGCCATATGTGTTTTTGGTCATGTGATCACGTTATAGGGGGCGAGCCTATTGCCATCTACAGGGCACTGTACCAGTCTCCAGACTGTTATTGAGAAAATAGTTCTTTTTCAGAAAACTTTTTTATAACTAGAATGGATAGGAATGTTATAAATGTAATAGGTACTATACGAAACAAGCAGCTACTTCAATCTAAGAGTTTGATAACTACACAATAAGTACATTGTATGTTCTTTCAGGGATTGACCAATTCTGGACAGACGACTACAAAGTCTTCGATCAAGTCTACGGCAAAACATCCGACAAACAAATCTACGGAACCAACCTTCCGCCGAGCATAAACTTTGCGGAGCCAAAGAAACCGCAAGCTTCTGAGAAAAAAGAACGATATCTCGTCAACTATCAAAAAGAATCAGACGATTTCGATCCTTACCGCTACGGAGATAAGTCCAGCCTTCTCACAAAACCTGGGAAAGAAAAAACAGCTACTTCTACGTTTAACTTCATAAGTTACGGCGACTTTAAACCTATAAGCCAGAACAGTGATGCCGAAACCTATAACTACTTAAAACATTTGGAACAAGCAGAAAAAGATAATGATATAGGGTTTGTGAAGGGAACTGGTGGTTTCAAACCTTTTCTGAACTATGCAGGTTCAAACCCTGAAGAAACCGATGCATATAAAAGCATTCAAGAGATTTTAGATGCTCATGAAGCTAATAAAGGGACAAATGAAGATGACGGAAATTCTAAATATCTTACGTTTAGAGAGAAGAAAAATAAAAACTCAAATAAAACAAAGCCACCGAGAAATACAAATAAGGTTTCGAAACCGAGATGTGTTCCTGGTAGATGCAGGAAAAGGTCTTCAGTTTCATATAGAGTCAGATCAAGACCCTACTACAGGAGAATTAACCATAGGATCCACTAGAGTTGAGACGTTTGGTAACTTTGTTGATGGTTTAGTTTGTACGGTTACCTAGTATTAGTAATTTATTACATTTAGTACGTTGTGAGTTTGAGTTGACTTGTTCACTGACGTTTTAGTTATTTTCGTATTGTTAAGTTTGTTTAGCTTGCTAGTACCTAATGTGTTAAGTCTTTACATGATAACTACTCGTATTATGAAGAATTGAGTTCATTGACCTTAGTATTATTATGTATTATATTCTGCATCTTGCAATTAAAATATTATTTGCGTAATTGTCCTATAAACGCTATTTGAACCCGCGTCTTCTGACAATTAGTGGATAGATTCAAGGTTTGTTTCGCAATCACGTAAAATGGCTGAACGGATTTTGATAAATTTTGTTTTTTGGATAGACGAGATGCACCATCGACAGCATCATCCGTCACCACCATACATCAGTTAGTAAAAAATCCTTTTATTTGGTAAGTCCTTATTTCAATGCATCTACTTAACTCGATTACGAGAACATCTTCGCTTTCCATCAGGCGAGAGGGAGTCACTTTGATGAACCATTATAAAAAAAAACATAATGTTTGCACACTACTGCTTAGCGGTTGAATAACGATCAATGGTGTGAAATTTCCACAGGCGAACTGCAAGTTACTACACTCGTAATGTATCGTTTAAAGGTATGAAATAAAGTAAAACAACGTCCAGTTTAACTTTAATTATATATAAATTAGAATTAGTATTAATTATTACAATATTAATGAAGATAAAGTTATCATAATCTTTTTCCACCGGATTTTCTCTCAAGAAAATAAGTGAAAAGATTTTTACTGCATATTCACTCATAAGTAATTTATAAAAAATAATTTGCAATTTCTTGTAAGTAAGTTTGTCTGTAGATAATTCAGAAATTGTCTTGGAAGTAAAAGCAATCATTTAGCGTCCTCGATTGCGATTACCTAGAAGCCAATTTCAGTGAAAGCCGGAAATTGAATTCTGTAAACGGTGTCTACGTTTGGCGAATAACAGCCGCCATCTCTATTGTAAGTATTGCTCAAGATTATTTTAACGTGGTCATGCAAAATTAAAACAGTTTTGAGCAAAATAATACGCCTGATAAATTACAAAGGCACTGGTCAACTTTTCAAATATAGGTACAACATGAACCAATGAAAGAAGATATAGAATGAACGATGAAGCAGAAATGTACCTTGTTAAATTATTCGTGTGGTGTCCCTTTGTTTTTAACTTCACATGCATTTCTATAAGATGCTCTTAGTCAATGCGCATTACGAGTAGGTATGTTATAAATGACTCCAAACCATTACGAAGCCACATGGTACCTATGAACAAAAACTCGGCAAAAACAAAAGTTTGTTGCTTTTTTTGTGATAGGTGGGAATAGTTTAGATACCTAAGAACTGCTTGAGGTTTGAGGTACTAAGGTAGGTAAAGTATCTTCTGGATAGGCTACTCTGCTTCATATGCAAAAGAAGCTATTGCTTTTGCATATGAAGCAGAATGTAGAATTTTCATGAGTGCATGTGAAGTTTCAAACTTAAACAAGAGAAATTCTTGTGAGATTTCCGTGAGAAGTGGGTATGGTTTAGATTCCTAACAACTGCTTGTGATTAGAGGTATTACATGCTACCTGTACAATGAAAAGATTTCCTAGACTTCTCATAGCTTCTTTTGCATATAAGAAATTTTATGACTAGTTATTATTATGAAGTTCTAATAGATGAAGTTTGGATTCGTATCGCTCTGCCGCCCGCTGACATTCGCCACTGGGTTTGCAAGCCGACTCTTCCTCTTATTCTCTTCAATAGCCTGAAGAAGGAATGGCGGTGCTGACGATTGTCTCTGGTCTACCCCAGACTGCCTGGAATCGAAGTCACGATGCCTGGAGTCATTGGCAGACTGACGTGGATCCGTGTACCGGGATTCTTGGCGAGGAGGATCCATGTACCTGGATTCTTGGCGAGGGGGGTCCATGTACCTGGATTCTTGGCGAGGAGGGTCCATGTACCTGGATTCTTGGCGAGGGGGGTCCATGTACCTCGATTCTTGACGTGGTTCGGGGTCTCTGGAGTACCTGTCCATATTATCATGTAAAGGTACTGAAGACTGTCGCTGCTGGCGGTTGTCGATCTCTCGTGTCAGTTCCTCTACAAACTGCCCACCCGTCTGCCTGGAACAAAATACGTGTTAGGTGGTTTAGAATAGAAGAAAAGATGACAATAGGTATTGTATACCTGTACTAGCAGGGGGTGATTCTACTAACTTAAAACCGCTCCAGCTGCAATCGAATCGTAGCCTAACGATGGTTTTACGTTTTATTTATACGTTTGCAGATGGCAATGGCAGAATGAATAAACGTATAAATAAAACGTAAAACCATCTTTCGGCTACATTGATCGAACTTAACTTTCGCTAACTCATATTCGTATATGCTTAGTGAATGAATAAATGAATGAAATATAATTTATTTATGACGGCAGCATATAACATTGATCAATAAAAGTAAGAAAGTAGAATTACAATTTACTGCTATGTCATAAAATGGTCCCCAACTCAGCATAGCGCTGGTCTTCCGTTGGAGCCAGTCTGTGACATCACGGTGGATTTATACTACAACAGCTTAAACTATTAAAAACAAATTAACACTGCAACCGTATACTTAGTTCTCCAATAGCTATCTGTATCGATCTACTTGTTCAATAAACTAAACTCTAGCATACTAACACTAACTATGGGTAGTCCCTACTCTGCCAACAGTAAAATCCAAATTCATGCAACGTATAGAATAACATCTCCAAAAACAGGATCATTCTATTCAACCCCTGGTATTTCTACGCCACTTTGGCGAGCACTAAGTTACGTGACGATTCATCATCATCATCTCAGCCGTAGGACGTCCACTGCTGAACATATGCCTCCCCCATGATTTTCCAAAAGGACCGGTTGGAAGCGGCCTGCATCCAACCTCGTCCTGCGACCTTCATCAGGTCGCCTGTCCACCGTGACGGTGGACGACCTACGCTGCGCTTGCCGGTCCGTGGTCTCCACTCCAGAACCTTTCGGCCCCATCGGCCATCTGTTCTGCGTGCTATGTGCCCTGCCCACTGCCACTTCAACTGGCTAATCTTCTGGGCTATGTCGGTGACTTTCGTTCTTTTACGGATCTCCTCATTTCTGATTCGATCACGTAGAGAAACCCCGAGCATAGCCCTCTCCATAGCTCGTTGTGCGACTTTGAGCTTTTCTATGAGGCCCATAGTAATACACCACGTGACGATTAATCTACCCGAAATACACCCACAGCTACACTTCTTTCTTTCTTTCTTTCAAATTGCACCCCAGTGCAGACAGAATAAGAACTGCCATAACGTAGAGATCTTTAGTTTAGAGAACACCAACAGAATCGACACCAACAACTAGCACACAAATTAAACAATTTTATATAAATCTTAAATTATGACTACGATGGGGGAGGCTTATGTTCAGCAGTGGACGTCCTATGGCTGAGATGATGATGAAATTATGACTATACATTCAGATACAAACGAGAACGTTGTTATCGGGTAAGTACATACCTACTCATAAGTCATATTAGTTACATAACTATGTGGCACTGGTGTCATGTCTTTGAATTTCCTGGCATTTTTGATGTGTGAAGATAAATTGTCTTAGTTTCATTTTAAATATACTAATGTTTTAGTTTAAGTAGGGTTATATGTAAATGTCATATTGTAGTAGCGTTTAAGATGTGACGTGAAATAGTAGAATGGGTTTTTGGGTAACTAACGAACGCCAACTGGAGTCTACCTCCACTTGCAGCTGGTACTCCACGCGGTCGAAGTTGACGGCAGAAACAAGTACATAATCATTATTTTATGAAACTGTAATTGTGCAGGGCAAGCATTTAGTATTGGAGAACGCCATGTCCGTTGTATGTCTTGTCAAATGGAGAAGCGTTGTTTTGCAACAACCCACAACTCGCTAATGTTGTATGGAGCATCTAATCCAGCACACATCCTGTGGTTTATTGATCTGTGACTATCGATTGTACTTACAAAGGTACTAAACATATTTTTCTTTTATGTTAGGAGATTGTACAAGCACGAATCTGAAGCGGTAACCCATGCCTAGAACAGATGCATTTCCTCAGAAGTGATGAAATCCACTGCGCCCGTAACCCTTAAGTCTCATGTGCCTGTAATTCCGCCGGCAACCACACCTTCAAACCAAAACACAGTATTGCAAACATTACTGCGTCACGGTAGAAATAGGTATGGTGGCAGGACTGGATGACCATGTTCACACAGAGTTCTACTGCTCGTATTAGAACACTTTACATTTATGGAATCAATGTTGACATTGGATCTAAATGTAATCAGCGCTGATTAGATTTCACGTTTGTGTGTACAATTGAAAATTATCACAAATTCAATTTTTAATTGCTGATAGGCTACTAGTGTTTGACTGTAATTAACACATCGTTTGGTGGTTAGTTACAGGTTTTCAATCTTGAGGATGGTAGTCAGATGGGTACCAGGAAGTTCAGTACCACCTTGCTGTGCTATCACAATGCTACCTTTACTCAAGCCTCAGCCCCAATGGTCTGAGCGTTTCCACCCTTAAAGGGCTCAAACGTATTGGTGTCGATTCTGCAAACAATCTCTAAACTACAAATCTCTACGCTATGCCAGTTTTTATTCTGTTTAGGCTAAAATCCAAATAAGTAGGTATAAACCTTCCGAATGACAGAACTAAAAATTAGATATTTCTTTTCATTTGTGGGTATATTTTAGCCTGATTAGTCGTCACGTAACTTGGTGCTCGCCAAAATAACTTATAAATATCCAAAATTGAATAGAATAAACCTAGTTTTAGAATGTTATTCTAAGTTGTGTAATGTTTCAAAAATTTAGATTTTTTAATGTTAACCGAATAAAGACTACTCTAATTATATTTTGGTCGCTAGTTTAGTTTATTGAACAAGAAAAATTGCTAGCATCATCTGCCTTTTTGAGGACCTCATATTCAACCGCAATAGCAGCCCTGTTTAGAGTTCTCAAGAAGAAGTGACTGTAGGACAAAGGAATCTACTGAAGGAGGGGGCGCTACACAAGTATCCCCAACACCAAAGGCCATGGATCAAGAAAGGGAAAGGGTCTTTCATACATTTTTCGGCAGTCGATATCGAGCATCGATTGGTGTCAATGTTCTAAACTCATGGAAGAGCTACAGAACCAGCAATGAGAAAAGCCGAAGAGTCGATCAGTTCTCTTGATTTCTACGGTCACTTATGTGTTTATACATTTTATGTTTATGTATATTACATTTTAATTCTATGGCTGAGGATGTCCAGGTAACCATTCCGTATAAAAGTAAACTATTGAAACCGACACCTTATTGAGTAAAGTTACTTAGATTCTGCTACAAGTTTGCTACGAATATGAGGCTAACATGTATAGATCTATACTTCTATACTAATAATATTATAAAGAGGAAAGATTTGTATGTTCATCATGTTTGTAACGAAATTCTTTCACCATTGGAAAGCTACATTCACCCTGAGTAACATAGGCTATACAAGATTCATCATCATCATCATCATCCATCCCCGCGCGGGTGAAACCGTGGAGAGCAGCTAGTTACTTATAAAATAAAATGGAGGTGTCTGCCTGTACTGTCAATATAACGGTTTAATCCAGAAATCCCCTTAACAGATCCCCTGCGAAGGGGATTTCTGAACAACAGCCTTTTAATAATACAAAATAATAGTTTCTTTTAAGAAAGCTTCAACGGATACCAGTTTGACAAGAAATATAGGTATGTAGGCAACCTGCTAGCTAAGAATAGTCTTAAGTATGGTATCTGTACATGCATACTCGTACAAATAAATTTAAGTGTCTGTTTGTAATGTATATACTTAATTGGATATAAATATGTGACGACGTGCCCGCAGCGGAGAATGGTGCCCGAAGTAGGTCTCCGAAAGAACATGTAAGTTTTGGATAATAAATAAATAAATAAATGTAGAACAGTGGGTACGTCTGTTATGTATCTCAGTTGCTAACAAATGTTGATTGAACTGTAAAAAAATGGCCGCTCTATGTCACTTTTGTCAGCTCCAGTCATCAACTTGCTAACGTAATAATAAAAATAATTAATTTAATAACTTATTATTGTATTACTTGATTTATTATTTTGATCTAATTTTATTACAACTGTTATCTGTAGGTTTCAGTAAGTTGAATGATTATACACAGAATTATAAATAAATTTAGTGTAATATATGAAATTACTAAGAATCCGCTAGTTAAATCAAAGATAATCCTGGATTGATTATTCTAGTTAATTATGTAATCAATTTATGTGTCTTATTATTCGACTCCGCTGAAGGCATATTCAGTTTCAGTTCGAGTTAATAGGAAAATTTATATAAGCAGGTGACTACAATGTACGTGTAGCTAGACCGAGCACGATGTTAATAGTTAGGTAGTTCTCCTGGACCTAGTGTCCAAGCCTTCACGTATACATAAGTCCGCATGTCAAGTGTGTAGCTGTCAACTTAGATATTAAGGAATGGGAACACGCTTTGTATTTTGTGCATGGTGGTAATTCCCATGCATACTTTATTTATTTGCAAAAGCCTTGCGTTGACTGATACCATCAGTCAATGCCAAGGATGACGCATAGACATGCCAAGCTAGTAAGTAGAAATAAGTTAGGATCAAGGTGATTGTACCGATGTAAATTAAAATAACTGCATTCAATGATACCCCATAACCCATAAGATAATGGTAGGTATTATATAATAATAACAATAAAATAAAAATAAAAAACTTGCTAACGTTTTTGCTTACTGGATTGTTCTAAACTGACATAATGCCGCCATTTTTCAAAATTTCAATCTGCATGTGTTAGCAACTGAGATACATAATAGCCCTGCTGGTCCCAGTGCGTCACTCCGCGACATTTCACTCTACAAGTAATGAACATGAGGTTTGAAATTTCTCATTTACAGATGATATCAACAGGCATTTACATAATTAACGTTGAGAAAGCCAAATGGTTACTGTGACATGTTGAGTATTGTGTGTGCTCACACTAATATCATAATGGCGGAAGTTTGGGTGGAGGGTGGTTCCTCTATCGCGCCAGAATGGCTGGACTTATTAATCCTTCCTATACCGTGATTATTGAAATGAAGCTGACGTATATGTACGTCTATGGGACGCAAAGGGTTAAGGTGAATTTTGGTATATTTTTATTTTATGTATAATGCTTTGGTTCACAGACATCAATGGGTACGTGGCATTTTTATATATATTTTAAACTTTTTTTTTGGTATGTTACAATATACAAGGTACTTTAGGTTTAAAGAACAAAATGATTCTTTCATCACCATCATCTATCACCATGCAGATAAAACCGTGGGGCAAAGCTAGTTGATTATAAATGCTATAAATTAATATCTAAGTATGCATGTTTAGCCATCCAAAAATTTGACCTACTTACATTCATATGTTTATGTGTGTTTCATTGTTTTTTATCCCCGTAATGTAGGATTAAATACTTAATAATATGGTTTAGGTAAAATAAATGAATACGTTATACGATAATTATCTGTTTTAAAATGGATTCATACGATCATAAAAATATCACAGTCTATGTAAACCTCACTTTCACGGTTATAAACTTCTCACTAATATTATATATGTGAAAGTTTAGATGGATGGATGGATGGATGGATGGATGTTTGTTACTCAATCACGGCAGAACGGCTGAACGGATCTGGGAAATTTGGTACAGTGATAGATTATAGTCTGGAGTAGCACATAGGCTACTTTACATGATCATCATCCTGCGCAGACGTAGTCGCGAGCACAAGCTAGTATTATTATAGCCGTGAAAGTTTGTATGTATGGATGTTTGTTACTCTTTAATGCTAAAACTACTGAATGGATACCAACCGTAAAACTATTTAGGACAGCAGTATAATAAAAAGAGTTTTGTTTTACACTACGTGTTACACTCACTCTCTCGCTTACACACGCACGCACACACACACACACACACACACACATCATTACACTTCAGGCACTCGCACTCAGTTTAATTAAGTTTAATATATAGATATGTATTATAATAATAATCTAATATCTATTCATTATGTAATTCTACCAATAATATTTTGATTAATGTTTCTATCCAACTGTATCAGTATAGACACAGTTGCTCACTGATATATATACAATACCTACTACTTGTGAACTGGCTCAATTATATTGTACATTTGAAGGGTATGCAGAATCTACGACACAAGAATACTTCTTAGTGTAGGTTCTGCACGTCAATACTAAAATTTACAAGCCATTTAAATAAACATAAGGTACTTAATTAAAAAAAAAACGTTATGTAGATAGATGAGGCGCTGGAATAACTACTAAAAGATACTTTTCATAATCATCATCATCCATCACCACGCAGGTGTAGCCGCGGGGCGCAGCTAGTATACGATAAATTAAAGAGATGCCCGGAACATAGATAACGGGCCTATCAGGTTTACAAAGATGACGAACGTTTTGCGCACTAACACATTCAAAAACAATGTTATCGTGTACAAAAGGTGATTAATGCAATCGAACTGATCTTAATTACCTACGAGTACGTGTATCTGAAGCGGAGCTTGATTAGCGATCTTTTAACCGATCAACAAGTTAAGCAACGCTTGCTGCGGTCAGGAATTGGATGGGTGACCGCTAGTGGCATTATACAATTGAGCGCTTCTGTACTTCGCCGTCGGTCCCGTTTGTTTGTCTTAGGACAACAGTCGTTAGGCTATGTCGAAGGCCTTCGGGCGGCCTGAAAACTTCGACATGGATTGGCCACTAACTTATCCACCAAGCCGCACTGGGCCCGCGTGGTGGATTATGGCCCAACTCCTCTCTCTAAGAGGAAGGCTCGAGTCCGAATAGTGGGAACAAAATGGGCTGGTTATGAATATGAGTTATGAAACGTGTTTCTGACTAAACTGTCATCTACCTCCGCGAGTATACCTATATAGGTGGTTACTATATAGATAGCGGCTGATACCTACTTACCGGTGGGAATTTGCGCACTATACAAACATTCCTAGCCGACAGAATCTTATCTGAAATAATCTGATTCAAGTACGTGATGGGTAAAGTATGCGTTGGAACGATTGGTCAATACAACGTACGCAAGTAAAGCGGCTTTCAGACTACGCTATAATATTAGCATATAGTTTAAATCTCATAGCACAACAATATCGCGTACCATACATTGTTATGGACACGTTCACACTGCACTGTACTATATATTATTGGCTTACTATACGCTATACAATTGGTACGATGCGCTGAGTTCATACTGTGCTATATCAAGCGCCGCCCTCCACCTCCTCCCTCACCACCGGCCATCCCGCAAGCGACGAGCGACTGCCTGGACATCCTAACATTAGTGCGTTCGAATAGATCACTTCTGATCGTTTATAGCGAAAATAACGCTAATAACGCTCACAAGGGGCGTTCGAATTGGGAATCTGTGGGTGAAAATGTCGTTCATGCCTCTTTTTGTTCAGCGTTCGGAAAGCTAGAAAAGAGGAATTTTTGCCACCAAAAAGTGCAATTTTTGACCCACGTCTGGAGCATGGTTGTTTGTGATCGTTATTTGACAGCTATGTATTTGACAGCATAATCATGCGATTTTAAGTCTTATGCTCAGTTGAGCGTTCGAATAGGGTATGGGTAAAAATGGCAAAAATAACGTTTTGAGCTTTCCGAACGCATTAACAAAAGAGACATCAATAAAACGCCACCAATGCCCTCATAAGCTAATCGAACGCACGTTATATAATAATTTTAAAAATATTCCTCATTATCAAAATCTTCAAAAAGTTTGAAATCCCCACGTTCTCCTCTGAACTTTATATGATTTGATATCCAGGGTCTGGCATTTTCTTCTTTCGTAATGACAAGATAGTATCAAATTCCGCATTGCCATCATCGCTCGATGAGCTTTCAAGACTATCCAGTATTCAATCCATAGTGTTGATCGTGATGTGTGCTGTGCAACTGTACACACTCTTCAAAGATCGTGGTCAACTGAGCTTGCTTTATACGATAATTGCTTGCGATAATATCTCGTTATGTGAATACCATGCTGTCTAATATAGCATTAGGTTCTTTTTTCCTATACTATATAGTACAATAGTATAGCATAGTCTGAAATTAGCTTAAGTAGTTTGAAGCTGTTATCCAAGTGTAACCGTTGTCGTATGTTACCTACTTATATTTGTCTTGACATGTACCTAGATAGATATACTTCATCATTACAGGTATGTATTTCACCAATATACTTTACGTACAACTCAAAAGAGTTTAGCTGCATTTTAGGGTCAACAATTCTACGCTACATGTATCAATGATCAACAGTTTTTGTACTGTAACATCAGCAATACAAATTGCCTGGTAAATATATTGTGTACTTTTATTTTATGTGAATTTTATTTTACAATAAACTACTTTGGTGAGATTTATTAAAAGATCATGGTAAAATTAGAGCATCTAGTTATAGTTAGTGAAAGGTTTTTCCGGGGATGTTGATATTTCATATTTTCTACAGTATCCAGGGATTCTTATATGTGAATGTTGGGGACATTGTTATTTGTCTATTTTCTTCAGCTGTTAAAGCAATATTTTTGATTGCACGGGATAATCTTTTGAAGTGCTCGGTTGTGGAGAGTCAGGGGAATACAGATTCATTATCATTTCTATTACTCTGTGGATATTACTATATTATATTATTTTAGTTTAATTTTCCAGCCTTCAGCAATTAACTCGACTACCAACCTTTATGTCAAATAAATGAAGATCAGATTGCTGTGGCTGGCCGCCTATTCGGCCATTATATTTCATATTCATCACTGAAAAAATGATAAACTATATATAGCAACTATAGCACAGATTTGGGTAAAATATTTAGCATTTTTTAAAGAAACAGTTAGGAGTGGCTACATAGAAAGTTGGAACATGTTTCAATAGAAATGTGAAACTAGAAGTAATTTGTTTATAGTTTTACAAACAGCTGTCAGTTGAAAACGATTCTTCCTAGGGCTGAAAAGTAGTATTTTCTACCCGCTCCTCAGGCTACTTTGGACCTATTTTCCGAGTAAGTATGAGCAAGGATAAACATATATGCTTATATGATGATCCTTGGTTTGAGTAATGAACAAACGACTGATAGTCTAGGAGGCTGTGGTCTAGGTTTGAGGTCTCACTTGATATGCTGATGCGGCTGAAGATGGTATCACACTATATAAACCTAGAGTTTCTAGAAAGACGACTGGCTCTTAAACTCTTAAAGACACGTTAGCTGCCGCGACCTATCGTTAGGAGATGCCTTACAGCCAGATGTAAACTTCGTCGAGATGTTGTTACCTTCGCTGAAAGCTCAAGTCTATGGTAGGATTAAGCCGGTGATCAACTCTCATTGTTGAACCATCTATTGTTATAAAGCTACAGAGTTTAAACTGCCTTGACGTGACTGGTTGTTTGGGTGACGAGGTATGATACCTACGGTAGCTTGCCGAAGACTGTCCAGTATATAGACTACTAGCTCACCCGCCAGCGGCTACGCTCGTGTGGCCTCGCGGGATACGGATTACAGATTTTTGATTATCCCACGGGAACCCTTTAATTTATCGGGATCAAAAATATCCTATATGTTGATCAGGGATATAAGCTACCACCATACGAAATTTCATTTAAATCGGTCCAGTCGTTTCGGAGATTAGCCCGTACAAACAGACAGACAAACATACAGAGAAACAAACAATTTGAACTTATTTTTCACTCCTTACATCCCCTGATTCGGATTTTAGCATAGTTTTCATTGTACAGAAATTTGACCTCTACAGTTTATAATATGTAGTAGTTTTTACATCCCTCGTTTTAACCCCTTAAGTCTTCCCTGACAAAAATATTGAAAGCATCACTATTTCTTTTTGAATAAGGTACCTATTCAGTTATCAATTTTCATCACTGTAGCTCCAAAAACAAAGAACTTTTGAAAACAAAAAATATACCCCGTTTCACCCCCCTAAGTCATCCCTGTCAATAAATATTGAAATCATCATTTTAAACTGTCCAAATGCTAATTTTCACCACTGTATGTTCGAAAACACAAAACTTTCCATACTAACTTTCACTCCTCCATTTTACCCTCTTAAACCACCACTAACCAAAAAAAAAATAGGCCAACATTTTTTATTTTGAATGAGCTAAACAAATACAAATATTCACAACTATAAGTTCAAAAACAAAGGAGTTTCATATAAACGTTTTCGACCCCCTTAGGGGTTGAATTTCATAAAATCCCGTCTTAGTGAGTACCTACGTCCTAAAAAGAACCCGCATGCAAAATTTGAAACTCCTAGCACTTGTATTTTCTGAGATTTCGTGATGAGTGAGTGAGTGAGTGACCTTTCGCTTTTATATATCTAAAGAAGATAGATAGATAGATGGGAGATACATGACGCTCGCGTGGGGACCTGTCTCCAGCCGAGAGCATAACCACTAGTATAGTTCTTTATATTGGAGACCACTCACCGTCCGCAGAGGGCTCATTCTAAATACTTAATTAAATAAAAATTGACACAGAAGTTACTTTTTAGATATAAATTGCTACCTATCGAAGTAAAGCTGTAGTTAAGATGTTATTAATCATAAATTGGGAATCAAATCACGAAAAATAGATAATAATAATGCTATTTCTGTATGTGTTCCTACGAATAATAATAGTCAAGTCAAATCATTTATTACCAACAAAGGTTCAAAGACAAAATTATAGATGTTAACTAAACTAAATATGCTTCATTGATTGGCAATAGGGATACGCTCAGCACTGTGCTGCGTAAACCGCGGCTTACGCAGGGCTGGTTTTCAGTGTTTTAATATTATTCGTAGATGTGTTCAGTAAGTTTTGCAGTTGTTGGACAATCTGGAAGGCTAGGATTAAGTATGTATTTCAGTTGCAATCAAATGTCGATGAAAATTTAAAAAATTGCGGCTTTATGCCAAGTTTGCCAGCTTGACTCAGCAACTTACTAACATTTTGCGTAGATACCTACTTGAGGTAATTTTATTGTACTTGAGATACTTAACTACCCTGCAGGTGACATACTGGAGTGTTCTACCACTTCAGCAAATGTCTGTCCATAGTCTCTCAAACCAGTGTGCCTAGTACAAATAACTGCGTAAGTGTAACGTAACGTGTCGTTAACGTGAAGTAGTAAAAACTGTCATGTATCTAGGGCAACTGTCACTCAGAACTTAGAGTCGTGAAGATCTGGGTACCTTGCAACTGCCATGAACACGCGTCGCCCTTAAGAGGATTGCATAGCTAGTAATTTCCATGCTAAAAGAAATAACTCTTTTCTACCTCCTAACATTGTACTAATATGTATGTCCATAGTAAACAATGTGAGGACTACATGAAAAAAAATCACTGATATCGGACAATGTTAAAAGGTAGAAAACAGTTATTTATTTTACTTAGCATGTAAATTACAGCTATGCAATCCTCTTAGGCCCATCGGGAACTAAACTAAGTTAGTTCGTTTAGCTCACATACTTGAGCCAGTTTTAAACACATGCGTCAACCGCAAACTACTCCTGCTAATCTGTGTTATACCTACTCTCAACTATGTGAGCTAATTTAAACTAAGTTAGTTTAATTGGCGGTGGAGGATCGGCTTTACAATCAGGCGGACGATTTCTCCGTCTCGTTGGTACTAGTAGAAATAAAACAGTATGACATCAGTGTATGTTGAAGTACGCACCGCTCCGAGGTCCCCCGGCCGCTCTCCACGTCCACATCCGGCATGTACATGGAGTACCCTCGGCGGGACAGCTCCTCGTCAGGCGAGAGGGCGGGGTTGTGGAACGCATGGTTTTTGTCCGTCTCCATCTTCAGCTTTCTGGAGGGTAGTATTAGGGATTAAGAACACGGTATTTTATTACACTTTTAATGGCTCCGTTAGCTAAGTTAGAAGTGAGTATCGTAGCGCGTGGTCACAGGTTTGATCCTTGGTCGAGGCAATATTTGTGTGATATATGTCTCCCACGGCACAGGCAATCCTAGTGCGGGGCGTGTGTCAACGTTGTTATTATTGTTGAGACCCGAAAGGTTATTGAGAAAGCAAAACAAATGTCGGTAGATATTTATGTGCTCAGTAAAAAGCTTTTGGCGGTGGCAAATAATGCAGGAGAAGGAGGTTTAACAAAACTACTTTTATCAGATTTAGTGATAGGGAAACTTGACATTAACGTAGGGTACATTTCATTGAGTAAAATATAAATGCTAAGTTCTCAGTGGAAGCATCTTATACTGATATGTGTACCTACTTATTTATATGTCAGATAGTTTTACCATTCATATATTAAATGATACTTTTTTGGCTATACTGGCAGAATACAGATAACCTAATTATTGTGTTCAACCATATTGCATAGCCAAGAGAACTTCTACTACTACTCAAAATGCTGTGGCTAAGGTTTCTGACTGCCTGGTTCATCCATCTCGGATGATTGCTGTTTTATTGCTCTCTTCCAGCCATGAAACAGTTCCTAAGTCACGAGCTATTTATGTAGTTTTTACTTTAACCAGATCATTTCCTTTACGCTCTTTCGGAAGCTGCTCTGAAATTCTTCGAGGTCATATCCTCCACATTCTATACCAATTTTAGTGGTACCTACTTCCATCATTACACAGAGCTTCAAAACAAATAGGTGGTGTATTTTATACACTATTTAAGCGTTACATGAAAAATCATGCCGTTTATTTGAAAACTTGTTATCTGGCAAAAAAAAATGTTCAGCCACTCAAACCCTTTAGAACTCACTGTCTACAACATATGTTACAGCATCCAACAGCAACAGGCATCCTTGCCTGCCCCGACACAGTGTGACACTCACACACATTCATACATTACAAACATACAAGGTACGTGAACTTATATTACACTTGCTCAACATTTAGACTTAGACTTCTTGTTTAGATGGCTTATGCGGCGTAACCAAAAGTTTGCCAATAACAGTTCGCGCGGATAGAGTGAACAAACGACGGAGAATGACCAGTAAGCAGCACTATTAATCATAGATTATAACCTCATAAGCAAATGAATATCTTGGGTGGGTAGGCAGCTTACTAGATACGACATGACGATGCTATAGTTTTCTAAATGATTGAAATTCTCTCAAAATGTTCAAGTAAGTATATGTGTAGTATATTTAATGTATTTTTTTGAGAATAAATGTCTTTAAGCCTTAAATTGCTGCTGGCACGACTATATGGCCTTGCTAGAGATCATAAAGATCCAGGTCCCACTGAAACTGCCATATATTTAGCATAGCTCTTACATTCCGGTTTACGGTTTACCGACGTCTAGTCAATTACTAGTACTAGAAATCGGCGTTTTGCCATGAACAACCTCTTGAAGGAATATCTTATGGGTGCAAAGTACTCACTGCACTCGGATCCTTCCCGTGGCTTGCATCTCCGTGACGACCTTGCGCAGGCTGCTGACTCTCACGAAGAGTATTGCTGCCATGATGAACACCACCAGCCACGCCGCCGAGAACACGCTTACGATTATTATCGTCTCTGTCTCCTGGAATAACAAGCCATTGTTGGGAACTAACAAGAGAAGTACAAAACAAAATACAAACGCACGAGGTGAAATACATGTTAGCTCGCTTCTTCTACCTGTACTTTATTCAATACGGTAAAGTCATGGATAGTGGTTTCATACTAAATATATTACAATCGCTGGGACTCAGACATTCTGCTGACAAAAAGGAGTTTTTTTTAACATGAATGAGAATACTAACCTAGAAACTCAAGATATGTCACACACTTAAATTTTAACATATCACATACATTATACTTGATTTCTAATGTTCGTAGGTGTAATGTGCACTCACCATGATTAAATAAATACCGGTACAGGAATAAAGACGGCATTTGTCCAGAATCACTGAATCCGCGACAAGAGAACTGTTGACTTAACCCGAATGCGGCGAGACTGACACATCTGTCTGTATCTCCAGCATTTGTGGGTAGATAAGGATAATCTAGTTAATTTGATGACGAATCGAAAGTACCTCACATTTGTATCCACGACGAGGAAAATTCTGCGTGCTATAGAAATATAGTTTTACTGACTTTTTAATATAAGTCCAGTTTATATTAGGCGACAAAGACTAACAAGTGCAATTTGAAAAATTTAATACCGACTTCCATTCTATTACTTTGGTAAAAATCAGTTATTGGAGTGTAACTCAAGAACTACTGGACCTTATTTGTTGAAATATATACAATATATAAATGGGATCACCCGTGAAGCATCAGCTTTCAAACAAAAAAAGGATTTTGAGAATCGGTCCACCCAATCGCAAGTTATGAGGTAACAAACATAAAAAAAGCAGTCGAATTGAATACCTCCTCCTTTTTTTGGAAGTCGGTAGAAAAATCATTCCTATACATGGAATGAAGCGCTCGTAGCGGAGCTCGTAGCGATCTTTATCGATCAACAAGTTAAGCAACACTTGCTGCGGTCAGGACTGCGATGGGTGACCGCTAGTGGCATTATTCAACTAAGCGCTTCCGTGCTTCACTTAGGGCACGCTAAGCCGTCGGTCTCGGTTGTTTGTCTTAGGACAACAGTCGTTAGGCTATGTCAATGGCTTTCGGGCGGCCTGAAAACTTCGACATGGGTTGGCCACTAACCTATCCACCAATCCGCACTGGGTAAGCGTGATAGATTATAGCACAACTTCTCTTTCTGAGCAGAAGGCTGGAGTCCCAGCAGTGGGAACAAAATGGGCTGATTATGATGATTATGTGATACATGGAATATATTAGAATGTATGAGTAAAAAGGAAAATATTTATAACTATTAACATTTCCCACGCTTAACCCTTCAAGAGTCGTTATATATTATAACAATGAAATTCCTATTGTGTCTGGCCGCATGATGACCGACTTTTGATGGAATATTACAAATAAGTCCTTCATATATATAAAGTACGTATTTAATAATTAAAAAACAAATGAACACTATTTAATTAGTAGTCCTAATCTTTGTAGTTACCTGAACACAATTGCTAATACAAATGTATTTTGTGGTAGGAATTATGCATAGTCCGCCTGGAGAAGTACCACACATTTGTCAGTTTTTCAACCGTGAAGCAGTAGTGTACAAACATTACTGTTTCGTTGAAGGACAATATTTCCAGAATTAGCTCAAAAAGTACTTGACCGATTTCAAAAATTCTTTCACCATTGGAAAGCTACATTCACCCTGAGTAACATAGGCTATATAAGATTAATCATCATCATCCATCACGACGCGGGCGAAACCGTGGAGAGCAGCTAGTCTTCACAATAAATCCACAGACTAAGTAGTAGCCATTCATAATCCTATCTCTTCACGTAACTACCTAGTACTATAATTTACTACCTACAACATCGGATCAAAGAAATTGTCATTTGATTGACCTTACGATATACCTAGGTAAGTACATATTTCTTTGTGTCAATATTTGACGATTTGTAAGTTAATATTATTTATTCAAAATACATGTGTAACTGATAAAAAATTTGAGGCATGAAATGCTTGAATTGTGATATATTGTACCTGATAATAAATTTTAAGGCACGTTAGACGCAGCTACTACATACTAGCCTAGCATACTAGACGAATAAATAAAGGCGATTTCACATCTTCGCAAATATTGATAATAATATGAGACATCAACATGAGGTCTTCAGGTCCCAAACTAGGCAGAACCTGTGCTAAGGTAATCTGATGATTGGCATATATTTACATACACACCCAGATAAAGGTCAAACATATAAACACAACAAATGTTTGACCTGACTAGAGACCGAATCTACTCTGGACCTGGGCGCAGCAGCTCTGAAGGTGGATCTACCAACTGCGCCAACCGGCCAGTCCAAAATGAACAGCGATGGCTGACGCCTGATAGAAATCAACAAGCATTAGACAAACTGACTTGAAATGGAAACTATTGATCATAGAAACGATACACACGAGGGAATGGTTTTAAGCGCTGATAAATTAAATTATTATTTAATAAGGTTTTTTACATTACCAGCCAGTTCCCTACATACATAACATGACTGATGTACATCCCCGTAGAGGTCAGCAGAGAAACGTGTAACAGTATAAAAAGTTCCATTGAAAATGGGATCACCATAAGAAGATACTACATTGACATGGATCTCAATATCTATATATATCTATGCATGGAATAATAAAAATTGTTGTGGATGTTGATAAACTAATACGCTTCCTTGGGCACTCGTAGTCATACTCGATAATACTTACAATCTTAAGCGTCACACTCTGTTTTTATCTGAGGAATTTTGTACGATTTGAAGTTATTGATATGATATTGTTAACAGGATTGTTCTATCAACTCTGTAAATGTTGTTTGACATGTACGTCGAAATTAATACCGTTGAAGCCTTCGATCCAAGTGTCGTATATCATTGATGAAAGTATACTGATTTTGGTAAGTATGAATGTATGTAACACTAAGGTCATCAGAAAATCTTGTTCTTGCGATCCCACCACATTCAAGTTCTTTTTACAATGGTTCATTTACTGTCCAAGCCACCCAGTCCTGTGGAATTCCTTACCTATTTTAATCAGACGTGCATCATCTAGGTATAAACATTTTTAAGGATCAAATTAAAAAATTATATCTAAACATATAATACTGCTGCACTTTTTTATTGTCCCTTAAATGGTTTAGGTTTATATATTTATATATGTATTTATGTTATTATTTTGGTATATACCTATTGGTTACGTATTTTTATTGTTTGGTATGACACTTTTCGAGTACATGGTAATAATATGATATTACAAGAGTACGTGTTGTTATATCCTTTTTGTATTATCTCGCTATGTTATTGTTATTTTTCCATTGCTTTTTATATCCATGTTTATTTTAAATATACATTCCATCCTAAGGTTGCCTGGAAGAGATTGTTTTTAGCAATATGGCCGCCCATTGTGACACAATTTTTGTAATTATTACATTTAAGTTTTGTGTTACAATTAAGTTTAAGTGACATGTGAGTATTATCTATCCATCTATGTATGTGCCATATGTATGTAAAGTATCACCTAGTTCCATAGCTGGAACTCGAGCCGTCTTTCAGAGTATTAGTCTACCTACATGGTCCCAGTGTGGCTTCGTGGATCCATATTTAGTTACGAAAACATAAACGGAAGTATCTAAACTCTTCTATCTCTTATATCTCTATCAAAATAAATTATATACATAAAAATATTTATTACATAGATTTGAAAGGGTAACAATATTAAAATAATGAACAAAATCGTACAAATGGCATCTACATACACGCAAAATCAAACACTACTTATACCTACCTAGGTATATACCTACCTATCTAAGACATTTGTAATGATCCTAAAATCCACTGGACTGTTGTTCACCGACTGTTCAACGTAGTGAGTTATACATATCTACTGTTATATTTTAAGAGTTGAAATGAAATGAAAATTCAATATGTGACAATAACATTGCAACAAACAATATGATGGACAAATTAACCAAGAAGAATGTAACAATGTATAATGTTCTCACTCGGTCCCAACTCAGCGACTCAGCGTTGCTAAATTTCTAATAAAGTATAAATATGTATGCGCTATAAGTACTAGCGCGAACGCAGCCGGGTGCGCAAGTACTCCATGAAGAAGTGGCCCGGACGGTCACGAAACCGGTCGAGATATTCGACTATACCTACCGCGTAAGTTAAACCGTCAAAATAACATAAAAAATATATATATGCGATCTAAATTTGGGTAGTGGGGGGGGCGATTTGTGACGTCATAGAGGGATAAATATAATTAAGAAAGTTTGCAAATTTCAAATAAGTATTAACACAGTTTTGTTATCACGTACATCTACTTACCATAGTTAAGTTTTATCCTGCGACATGTTGCAAGCCCTTCTCCCTCGGATGCACAACAATAACTGCGCTTATCAGTCAAGATATGGATAACTGATAAGGTGTTGTGATAAACAGCTGATAAGGTTGAGCCATCTCATGTGAGGACTGTAGGTGCTGGCGCTTTGTGTATTGTTTGCGATGAAGGATTATCTTACGCTGTGCTTGTGATGCAACACTGCTTATTGTTTGTTGTCAGGCGCTAAGATGTTATATACAACGTACGATTTTATCTTGCCAAATAATTCATTTTCCATGACTAAATACATTTGTTCATTACAATCATAGTCACACCTAAGTCGCTGACTAGAGTGGTCGTTTGTACAGCGACCGCTCCAATGCTGACCCAGAATTCACACGTGTTTATAAAATAGTGCGCCGGTATGGAAACAAAGCGTTCCGATCGTGTTATCATCCATGAGCTGCTCGCCTTCGTGCAGCAGAAGCTGGATGTAATGGATGAGCTCAGTCTTGAGCAAATCTGCACGTCCAGCTCAGTGCTGCCAACTTAGCGCGTTCAGCGCCAGTTCTAGCGCTTTATTTGGCCCAAAGCGCGTTTTAGCGCCTAGCGCTAAATCTAGCGCTTTTTTGAAGTCATATTACAATGGCATAAAACAGAACGCATCAGTATATTTTATAAACTAGCAACAGTGAAATGCCAATTTCTTCTTGTAATTTGTAGTCTATAGGGGATTATCTGACAAATGTTTTGCTTTGTCATTAGTTGCTAACTTAACTATGATAGTCTTCGCTTTGTTTCATTTCATATCAGGAATATACAATTTTTTGAGTAATCGTCCAAGTCCAAGATGAACCATCTGTACCAGAGAGAGTTTAGAATACGTTGAAGAAACCTGATTAGCTCCTTAAACTTACCTAGTATAGTTCCTTACTTAGCTTATAGTAGCTATATAGTAGCTTTATTCAATTATATTCTTAGTAAGCATCTACTATTTTATTGTTTTCACGTGTGCCGAGTACTGATTCTACTACGATTCCTGCGGGTACCCCAACCGTAAAAGGATCGAAAAAAGTCGACAAAGAGGGCTTCACCCTTGTGGAGAAGAAAAAGCGTCAACCTGGACCAGTCCGAAACTTCCGCGGTACCGCTCCGGCTGCAACGACAGCCATCCATGCTGCAGAGCCGATGTCAGCTATATACCTCTCCCGATTTGAGAAGGGCACGTCAGGAGACGAGATCGTGCGGTATATACGCGACAAATGTGACGAAGGAAGGATCCCGGTTCAGGCCCTACCTGAGGTTAAGATAACGCGGTTGGAATCAAAACGCGAGACATACTTCAAGTCATATGTGTTCAGATTTCCAGCCAAGTTGAGAGACACATTCCTGGCACCAGACTTTTGGCCTCAAGGGATTGTTTTCCGTCGGTATAGGGAGCCGAGACTGAACATGAATCCCTAACTGTACGATATAATTTTGTTATATTAACCCTATAAAATATATATGTTAGTCTGTTAGGTATTTGTTTTCGATATGGGCCGCTGGTATTTTTACTGTACTATTGCCTGAAATAAAGAATATTATTATTATTATTACAATAATATTTTGTTCCTAAAATGGTAGATCTGTCACCAAATAATATTAAAACGCGTACCTAATCTATCTATAACTATACATATATTCTACACCATCTACTACACTAATATTATAAAAAGGATTTTTATTTTATTTTTGCTTGTGTATGTTTGTAATAAATAAACTCAAAAACTACTATGCTGTTTCAAACATTCTTTCACTATTGGAACGCTACATTCACCCTGAGTAAAACAGGCTAATATTTTTTTCATCATCATCATCCATCACCATGTGGGTGAAACCACGGCTTGTAGCTAGTATATATATAAATATAATTGAAATATAAATGAACCCCTATTTTTTTTGGTTACGCTATAACTTGAGAACGGATGGAATAATCTCGCAATTTTTTTTTGTTGTGTTATTTAATGTCAGGTTGTTATGAAGGGAAAAGCAAGAAAAGATGGGAGGTTATGGTGAGGCCGAAGGCCGAGCCTACTATGCGGACAAGGTCGCGGGCAGTCGCTAGTATATTGATAAAAATGAACCCTTATTTCTTCATTGTCCCGCTATTACTTGAGAATGACTTTACCGATTTCAGACTTCTTTTTTTTTAATGTTTTCTAATGCTTCGTAGAAAGTTATAAGAAAAGACGAGAGGTCAAGAAGAGGCCGAAGGTCGAGCCTACGCGAACGAAATCGCGGGCAGCCGCTAGTATTAAATAAAATTTACTTGGAATAAGTATGAATCAAGTCTAATTTGCTCTGATATTCGTAATGAGTCGAGCAGGAGCGGTTTTGGGTTGTATGAATCAATTTAGGGGACACAATATCTATATACTACCTTATATAGGAACAAATATAATTTACTTATAATTTAAGTATACTATACGATACAAGCATACCCGATTCAATCCGAGCTAAGTTGCACATATCATGGCAATATTTATACATCATCATCATCATCGTCTCCGCCGTAGGACGTCCACTGCTGAACATATGCCTTCCCTACAAATTTCCAAAAGGACCGATTGGAAGCGCTCTGCATTCACTGCGACCTTTATAAGGACGTCTGTCTACCTTGTCAGTTGACGACCTACGCTGCGCTCGCGGATCCGTGGTCTCCACTCCAGAACCCTCCAGCCCCATCAGCTATCTGTTCTGCGTGCTATGTGCCCTGCCCACTGCTTCTTTAAAAGTAGCTTATCTTCTGGGCTATGTCGGTGACTTACTCGTAAGTTCGCTTACGGATCTCTTCATATTTATGCATGCTCTATTGTATTACCGCATATAGTAACCTTAATCTTAATTAACTATATATATACATATTCTTTACATATTTAATATTAACATATTTATCACATGATGTTGCTTATCTATATCTATACTTATATAATATTATAAAGAGGAAAGATTTGTATGTAAGTATGTTTGTAAAGAATTGGCTCAAAAAGTACTGGACCGATTTAAAACATTCTTTCACCATTGGAAAGCTACATTCACTCTGAGTAACATATGGTATATAAGATTAATCATCATCATAATCATCATCCATCACCGCGCGGGTGAAACCGCGGAGAGCGGCTAGTGTATGATATTTAGGAGATTTAGAATGCCACGCCCACGCGAATGATTTATGTAACAAGGTTACCAAGTATCAGTTTATATATAAATAAATTATATCGGTATAATAATAACAAATAACTGGATAATATTAAACAAGACTTCACCAATCGGATCCTATTCTCATATCGGTATTAAATTAATAACTTGAGTATTCAGAACATTTGTGGGATCGCTGATGTTTGGTTTTTTTTTCATTTCCCCTCCTTAGAGGGTTATGGTCCCGCACTTTTCGTGCATTTGCCAGTGTCAAGTTATTTGTATTACAAAGTTTTAGTAGAATATTCTGGTGATATTAGTCGTAGTCAGTCAGAGTCTAAAATGTCAGTCAGTCATAGTCATGCTTTAGTAAAGTAGTGGCAAATTTACCATCAGCTTCTATGGAGTTTTGGAAACAACACGGAAAAACACGTTTCACCACATTATATCACTTGCCCACACTCATGCACGTAAAACAGCACTTAATGAGTAAAACGCCACCAATTTTAAACATTAACACTGAAAAATAGCATAAGTTTTGATAAATAATACAATGCAAAAACGTGGACATTTCGGCGTTCGCGCCAAAACTCCTGATGTTTGGTTTCACCCGCGCGGTGATGGATGATGATTATAATGATGAAAGGCATCCTAAGTTCTTCCGAGATAAGACAAATCGAAAAACACAGAAATCATAAAAATTACTCGAGCCGTTCTTGAATTATAAATGGGGTAAACCTTTCTTTTTATATATAGATATATGATGGATGATGATGAAAAGTATCCTATGTGTTAAACCAGTGCCTCGTCTACTGGATGTAGACAAAATTTAATCAAAATTGCCCCCGCCGTTTGTGCGTTAATAAGTAACAAACATCCACACATCCATACTCACAAACTTTCGCGTTTATAATATTAGTAGGGTATCTCGTGATAGGATAGGTCGTACCGGCACATTCGGCTGTAATCCACAGGGTTACAGCGTGGCACTATCACCTAAGTGTGTGTGGCGATCATTGTATGTGTTCTATACGGTATACTACATACTTGTACTTACACATTACATGCATTTTATGTACATACATACCCACTGTACACCTTATACTTGCATGTTAACACATTTACAAGAATTAGAAACACAAATTATGTCGTAAATAGCTAATTACTCATATTTTTACACATTTAAACTATACTCTTTTGTTATCCTTACGGTGTGAAGGCGTAAATTATAATCAACGGCACCACAGATAATCGTGGTGATTTTAACTGAATAGGTTAAACTATACCGAGAATTAAATCAATTAGATTTAATATGGACATAGACACAATAACAAATTGGTATAATGAATTTAATCACAGAAGATGACCTCTTCTATACCTACTTTGAAAGAATAATATAATTGCTTAAACAAAGGCACTCCGCAAATTCATGATTATACCGCACATACTTATGTAATTTGTGATATTAAGTTTACGGGGGTCAATCGTGAAAATTACGCTTAGTAATTTCTAGCAGCTTTTTGACTGCGCGAGTGGGAAGCTCGAGCGAAGCGAGTCTGCAGTAGCTTGGGCAAAAATGCTTTTGTTAAAGGAGGGTGTATAAGAGCCTCCCTCCTCCGTAGTGGGATCACTGGCGGAGAGTGCAGGGGCTCTTCGCTGGACTACACGATCCTACACATCTAGGGGGTGGCGTTGGTGAGCGAGGCCATCCCTTCACTGACAATGAGGCCCGATTAAGATCAATCTGGAGCAACACTGCTGGGGCCAGAAGGTGAACGCTTAATCTCGCCCCATCTGGCAGAGGACTGCTCACAATGGGGGTTTTAGTGGGTTTGAGCCCCACAATTCCCCGTTCCCACCGCGACTCGATGGCAACGCATATCATTTTCAGTCAATCAAATAAAAGAGCTGTGTATGAAACATTAGTTTGCACAATACATATTTAGATATATATTTTATGAATATACTTAATCTGTCTATATATATAAAAATGACCCCCTATTTCTCCAGGTCACGCTATAGGTAAGTTCAGAACGGATGGTACAATCTCGCTAATTCTTTTTTCTTGTGTTAACAGCTGTAGTCAAGAGAAGGTTCTTATGAAAGAAAAACTAAGAAAAGATACTACGTGGGCAGTCGCTAGTCTATATATATACACTCTTTTGCAAAAAAAAACGGGCACCTAAGGAATTTTACGTTCTAAGGTCGATTTTAGTTAATTAAATGGAATTTATTTCTTTGACGTAGTCTGTATACTTATAATCGTGTAAATTAATGCGCGTGAAGTGAATTCGAGCAATTATAAGAAAAAAAAAACGATGGATTCTTTAAAATCGATGTACACGCCCAAACAATAAGAATTGGTCGGCAATAAAGACAAGTTTTTTTTTACTTTTTTTAATTAAACAAAGTTACAAATGTAAAAACCTAATAACGAGTGTGACCTCCTCTTGCCAAAATCACAGCTTGAATCCTTCTGGGCATGCTTTCCACGATGTTTTTAATAACGTTTTGAGGAATAGGTTCCCACTCTTCTGCAATGGCTCTTTTTAGCTCCCTGATGTTTTGTGGAGCAGGTTGCACTGATCTTACCCGTCTCTTTAGAACATCCCACACATGCTCAATTGGATTGAGGTCAGGACTTCGAGCTGGCCAATCTAAACGACGGATCCCAACTTCTTGCATGTACGCTTCCACGTCGCCAGAACGGTGCGGGCGAGCATTATCGTCCATAAAAATGGAATCTTCCCCAAGTGCAGTCAATGTGGGTTGTGCATATGGAATTAGGACTTCCATTATGTACCGGTGTGCATTTAATGTTCCATTTTCTATGAAAACTAACTCCGTACGCTCCGTCGAATTAATTGCTGCCCAAAACATAACGGAGCCTCCGCCATAAGGAGTGATTTCTTCGAAACACACTTCCGCATAGCGTTCCCGTGGTCTTCGCAGCACTCGCCGGCGTCGGTCCTCTCCACACAAAGAGATTCTAGCTTCATCAGAAAACAATACTTTATTCCAGTCCTACAGAGTCCATGAAGCACAGTTCCGAAAAACTGAAGTCGAGCAACACGGTGCTCACGGAGTAATTTAGGGCCCCGAGCTCTTGATATTGGCAGCCAAAAGCCTCCTCCTGACCGTCCACAAGCTAACTTCTACTCCTCTTACTTCTTCAAGGCTCTTCTTCAGGTCCACACTTGACGCCTTACGATTACGCAACGCCTGACTCACCAAAAAGCGGTCATCTCTTGGTTCTGTGCACCGTTTTCTTCCTGAACCGGGTCTTCTTTTGACCGAACCAGTCTCTTGATACCGTTGCCAAGTCCTCTGGATAGTTGAACGACTCACATTTAGTCGCTGAGACACGTAAGTTTGCGAACAACCTTCTTCAAGTAGGGCTATAATTTTACCGGCCCTTATCGCTTTATCACTCATATCAAAAAGTGGTATTTAATGTAAAAAGAAAGATTAAATTGTTTAATTTGCAGAAAATATCCAAAAAGTTTTAAAATATCGTAATCAGTTAAAAACCGTTTCAGCAATTTGCGCCATTAGTAAAGCAATTTTAGAATAATCCACAATAATCATTATTTTTCTTTTAATAATATCAAATTTTAAATTTGGAACGTAAAGAATCATGCCAGGATGCTTCAAAAAACATGCCAATACATCGTCAAATTAACAAAACCTATTTCTTGTTCTTCTTCATTGAAGTAGAGAAAAAAATCTAAAGTGTCCGTTTTTTTTGCAAAAGAGTTTATATATATATATATATATATATATGTGAACTTTTATTTCATAAATGTCAATATACATAAATAAGTCACTAATTACATAAATAAACAAACACAACAGTCAAAAATAAAATCAATTAAATAATAACCCACCCCGTACTGTACCCGGTGCAAAGGTGCCCTGACGCTGGCTGCATCCGCGCTGGATGGCTATGGCTAACCTTTGCACCAGGAACGAGCCGGAGCGGGAGTCGCCGCTTTTCTCCTTTATCCTCTGTCCTATCTCACTTACCAATTTCTTCGCCTCCGCGCCCCAACAGCCCATGGTCTCCACGGCAAAAGGCACAAAATAGTAATGTGCCTCTAATGCCGCGTACTTCAACCTCTTTTTATCGGCTGCGTCCTCCGCAGCACCTGCCGTTTTTCCACGGCACCAGGGTCAGTCCGGTCTCTTACCATCCGATCTGCTAAGGCCTGGCGGCTCGAGCACGCACGGGACGTTCGCCGAAACAAAGGCTCTCCGAACTATATATAAGCTATATATATATATATATATATATATATATATATATATATATATATATATATACAAATTAACCCCTATTTCTGCTGGTCACGCTTGAACTTGAGAACAGCTTTATCGATTTCGCAAATTCTTTTCTTGATGTGTTAATTATTGTCAGGAGAAGGTTCTTATGATAAAAAATCCAGAAAAGACAGGAGAGTATGGCGATGTCGCGTGCATTTGCTAGTATTTTATAAATAATATTTAGTAATAATTCAATTTGTTCAATTGTTGTTATTTGGGTATTGATTGTTGACAGGAAACACTAAAATAACTTGTATAAAAGGCGGATATGACTGGAACTACAAGAGCTATATATAGGTGCCTACCCGTAACAACCTTGCCATACTATAATGCAATAAACTCGCAGTTCATGTATAACACACTGTTTTAGACTTTCGTGAGCGCCCCGCGTACTAATTATACTTTAACCCGTGAGTACTAATTATAATTTAGTGGGAGTATACACCGCGGCCCCGGTCGCGATGTATCCTCCGGCCCAGGTAATGGCTGTGGACGAGGTAATACTGGTTTATTATGTAGCCCCAGCCACGGTGCGGGCAGGAGTCTACACCGCGGCCCCGGCCTCGATGTAGACTCCGGCCCAGGTAACGGCTGTGGGCGAGGTACTCCACACCCTTATTGTAGCCCCACCCAAAGTACAGTCATGAGTGCACAACGCGACGATCCTGGTCGCGGTGTGGACCCATGTTGCGGAAATGGCGGAAGCGAGGTAATTCCGTTTGTAGCCCCAGTCAAGGTAGTGATTCCGATCACGGCGTAGGCTCCGGCCGAGGTAATGACTGTGGGCGAGGTACACAAGGTTATGATTTAGAGGTAAACACAGTCAAACACCGAGCTCGCCGGCGAGCTCGAGGCAAAAATTATGTCTTGGTTAGATTCTCTCCAAATAGTCGTAGAGTAAAAATTCATAGGGCCCACTTTCAACGGTACACTTATGTACCGGGGCGATTCTCTCCTACTCCCCTCTCTCCTGGCGACGGCCCAAGCCGAGGTCCGTACCTTAGTGGTGCCCTTGAGCAAGTCGCCTAATCCTCTCCTTGCGGCGAAGCGTCTTCAACGCTCGCCTTAGGCGGTGCGCCCTCTGCGCCCGCATCTGGCTGAGTGCCATCTGCGCTCGCCAACCGTCCGGTGACGCTGTAAATGCCGGTAGAGGCAAACAGCATTAGTCCGTTCTAAAAAAAATAATTATAATTTAGTTCATATAATTATATGCTATAGGTATTACTAATAAAAGAATTCATTCATTTTGAACATAACGTACAAAAATAGAAACAATACTGTCTGAGGCACGAGTATAATCAACTTTACATTATAACTATATTAATTGTTCTTTTAATTACTTTATTGGTCTTACATTTTCATAAAACAAATAGGTACATATAAAACTTTTATAAGAGGTAAGCATAATAGACGAATTCAGTTTTTTGTATAGCATGAGCACTAACTATCCATCTTTCTCATTGGATAGTTTCAAACTGCTGTTTGAGATGTGGCTAAGGAATAGGTCGATATAATCAATAAAAGACTTGCCGTAGCAACTAGAGTGTGTGTGTGCAAATGCCCATACCTCATGAAATCAAGGAGGAGATATTTTGTGGTCCTGCTTTGAATATCAAGAGGGAGATACCTATATAACCAAAATCTTCTAATGGAAGGAGAAAATGCGGATTGGAAAGGGTGGAGTAAAGAAAATGTAGCGTGAGAGTCACGACGCTTGCGGATAGCAGCCAAAAAGGAGGAGGTACTCAATTTGACTGTATTTTATTTTCTACCGACTTCCAAAAAAAAGGAGGAGGTACTCAATACGACTGTATGTTTTTTTTAATGTTTGTTACCTCTTAACTTTCGACTGGGTGAACCGATTCTCTCTTTTTGTTTGAAAGCTGGTGCTTCCCGTGTGGTCCCATTTAAATTTCATCAAATTCGGTTCAGTAGTTTTTGAGTTACACTCCAATAACTGATTTTTACCAAAGTCAGAGTCGTCGGACAATGGAAGTCGGTTTTAAATTTTTCAAACTGTACTTGTTAATATTTTTTATGCTAGTTACTTTAGAACTTTCGATTGCGTGAACCAATTATAAAAAAGCTGGTGCTTTCCGTGTGGTCCCATTTAAATTTAATCAAATTCGGTTTAGTACTTTTTGAGTTACACTCCAATAACTGAATACAATGGAAGTCGGTATAAAATTTCAAATTGTACTTGTTATTATTTATTATCTGCTTCTGAGAACTTACTCTGATACATGGCCGAACTTACGAGTATTAATGAATCGGATAAACCAGTATAAGAGGCGTTCCAATTTGTTTAAAAAATAATCTGTGGCGTCAAGGTAACAAATATCGACATAGTCAAGGAGTTATAAATATAAAATATATAGTAAATATAAATATAAAACATAGTAAAATAAAAATACATAGTAAAAGGGTTTGAGCGCGCTTTACCTTAATTTTAAGAGTAGGTAAATTATTTCTATTACATGTATGTACCTGAGCACGATGTATTAATAGCTACGTGTGTCAAAAAGATACTTCAAATATAATTGGAAAATTTTCAAAAAAGGCAGTTATTTTGAAAATTTTCCAAGAATCGCCAAACAAAATTCTATGTAATTATCAAACCTGCTCACAAAATTTCACGAGAATCGGTTGAGAAATGCAACCAGCCGTGCGATTCTATAAATATTGTAATCGACGAGCTCACCGATGTCAAATACTTTATGAGATATCGCTCTTGTACATAAGGTTGTTTTCCCAATGTTTCTTGCCATCTCGTCATTTGTTTCACGGATGTTTTCAAAGATACAAAGATGTTTGCTCTTAGAGAATCGCACGGCTGTAGAGGAGAACAGAGGGACATCCGGATACAGCCCTGTACATGTAAAGGCGAGTAGAACTCTGGCAGCATTGCCATTGCGTGGTAATGCAGTATTTTCATCACACCTTATTTATTTGTCACAAGACCTTTTGACGTTTACCCATTCAGATACTATTACTACATAGTATCTAATGGTAGCTCTATACTTTTAGCACGTATTTGACACGTCATGATGTCTCTTCCTAGAATATCTATGTGTATCTCATACTTTGTATTTTTCCTCAAATTTTGTATACAATATTCATAAACTGAATAGGTATTTGTAGTCATCAAGACGGACAATAAGCTTAATTAACTATTCTTACAAAAACATGGTCTGAAATCATCACGTCTCATGTATTTCGCCGTAAATACCCGAAAGTGTTGTTCTGACGTGATATACATTTTTGACTAGTGATTCACCCGAGAAGTAAGCGCCTAGCGCCTCTTCACGATAGTTGCAGTGGGCGCCGCCCCAGCTCTTAAAGGAAACAAATTTTAATTAATTTACTCTAGATTTATTGTAACCCACTTAGTTTATTTATCACCTGAGTATTTTTACTTGCTACAGTGTCCTTCAAACCATAAAATGGTAATGCTTACACACCACGAGATTGAAGCAGAACATCTGGCCCTGCGGTGGTACCAAGCCGCACGTAGTACTAATGTCACGTGATTCCCTCCCTAGTGACGCAAGGGACTTATTATAGTAGTTAGGTATAGTAGTTAAGTATATTATGATACAAGTGAGTTAAGTTGCTTATAACAGACTAAGCTGTAGGGTGCAGCCCGAGCGCTAGGCAGGGACGTCATTCAGTCGAGTGTGTAATAACCAGAGCTCACGAGTTTCATACGACTATTTTTAACACGTTTGCGAGGAAAAGTATGCTTTTACCACACAGCAACAAATACAATAAAACTCTCACACACTCTGCTGATATACGCTGCAACCCACAGCCTAATGTATAATGAGCAACTTAGCTCACTTGTATCATAATTTACTATTTTTTCTGTTTGTACTTAGTCTCGTACTTCTGTACTTACATTTGCCACTCCTTGAGTTACTAAGATAAAATGTATAGTTGATCATGCAACATTTTTTTTCAAGTGTAAAGTGATAAGATATTGTTGGACTTTTTCCAGCCATTATTTATCATAGTTGCTGATTTATCTAGCCTTCTGTATTGCCAACAAAAGAATACTTCATTTGTTTAAGCAGGATGTTCTTGGAGTTCACCTCAGATAGACAGTAAGCTCACCCACGCCAAAAGAAGCCGTTCAAAATCGTGACGGTTTAAATTGGTTGCATTGTCTCCGTGACGCAAAGGCTGAAGCCAAAGGTTAGGTACCCACTACTGCTAATGGCGGCTTCTAGAGTTCATTACCAAGTATGTGGATGTGAATCATAGGGCATTCTTTGTGTATCATATTAATTGTTGGAGTGTTCATACGGCACCAAACGTGACCATTCTGGTTTGAAGGTGGCACCAGAAGGCTGATCTGGCATTATCAATGGATCGATATGTGTAGATCATTTCATATACTTGAGCATTCTTTTGATATTTTGCACACAAATAATAATGTCACGCATTATGGTGTTTAGGCAAAGAATAAAATATACCAACGCGCTTGTAGGTGTATATGCCTTATAGGTTTCGTTCTTCGAGTTACATTATGCATGTTATTTTAGAGGCATTGAAAGGCTTCATGTCTACAATAATTTCAAAGCTATTACTTTTTTGTCTCTCGACACGAAACAAAGCGCACCTTTGAATAGGCATAATTTCGATTCTAACTCGAACGAACAGATGGACTACCTTTATTTTTTTCCAGAGTTAACACGTAGTTCTCGAGAGGTCGTGATACTTGATAGAATAAAAAAAACATCCAAGTGCGAGTCGGACCCCTGCACGAAGGATTCCGTACCATTATGGATCAATCTACCATACAAAAGACATGTTTTTTCCGCTCTTATAGATAATGGAACGGACGCGAGCCCGACTCGCACTTGGCGAGTTTTTTAGTATTGGTTGTTATAGCGGCCACAGAATTACATCATCTGTGAATATTTCAACTGTTTAACAATCACGGTCCATGAGATACAGCCTGGTGACAGACGGACAGTCAGGGACGGACAGCAGAGTCTTAGTAATAGGGTCCCGTTTTACTCTTTGGTTACGGAACTCCAAAAAGCCTCTCGTAACGTTCTATTATTAAGGCAGGTATACTTGAGATTAATGCACTTAAAGAACTCGAGTAGATTTGGAAATGACAATGATATTTCGGCCTGAAGGGCACATCACAGCCTTTGTTACAACAAACTGTGTTAGCTCTGAGGAATGTTGACGGGTGAGACGGGTACTCATTCTGCTTTTTTGGTTATGATTACTTTTCAATTGCTCGTAATGGAGATATGTGCTATCCTGACGGTACTGAGGAACAGCTTAACTGCCGTGCGATTCTCTAATGATTCGTCGACGAGCTCACGGATGTCAAATACTTTATGAGATATCGCCCTTGTACGAGTACTTGTTGCTTTTTCAACGTTTCTTGTCATCTCTTCTGACTGGAACGGATGTTGAATTCTCTGCATTAGATACATATGTGGACTACGAAAGTTTGACCATATCTCTTTCTACCGTACCCAGCTGCCCTATGGCAAGTTCACTTCACTCAGGGCTCTACATAACTCCCGAGCGAAGTTACACTCAGGGTTCAATATACCGCCCGTGACGTAAGACACTGCTTTACTCCGTCGGTACATAATCTACTATTAATAATTCAGCTGTACTGAGGCTGCTTCTGTACTTATTCTGGATAGCCCGATCTTCAACTATTTCACATACGAGTACATTTCTTGAAGAGATCATCCTTTTTTCAACAACAGTTTTGTAAAAAGGAGTGATGATCATTCCATCAACACGAGGAATAAGCACAAGCTATCCGTATATGTAACTCGACTCCACAGTCATTATTTAATGGGACAATGTATACGATTCTATAATAAAGTTCCCAATGTTATCCGAGATTTGCCTATTAATAAGTTTAAAATTACTATTAAAACTAAACTCTGTCAAAAAGGTTATTACAATATTTCGGATTATAACTTGGAGCATAAAGCTTGGGACTGATCACTCCAGGATCTACTCGTGTATTACCATGTCAAACTGTAGCGTTGCCCTACTGATACCATTATTATAGTCTCTTTTGTAAGGCAACACACTGGAACTAAAATATATTAATATACTATTCATAAATAAAAATTTATTATATACATTAAAAAATTGGCGAGACAAAACAATGTAAAATGACAAGCCCGCGAGTTTCTTGCCGGATCTTCTCAGTCGTGGTCGCGTTTCGATCCGGTTGTCGATTTAAGAAATAATAAATATAATATGACAATGTAAGTGCCCCCGTAGGCCTATACAGAATAAACGATTTCATTTCATTTGCCTTAAACGTCTACGGTGCTGAAGATCCAGGGTGTAACCTCCTACTTGGACTTCGCCAACCTTGTGTGTTGGTTAAATATAATGTGGCTAACTCTGTGGTTATATTCCCATCAATTGGTTACGGCTTCGATCAATTAAGCAATTCACATAAAGTATCAATATTATGATTGTAACTCCATTACGATTCTATATTATGAGCCATTCAAAATTACAGAATGCTCCCTCAAACAAAGTTAAACGTTTGTAGATCATGGTATTTCGATTGTGTTGCGACATGATCTAGATATAGTTTTGTAACATCATTGTCGATCAAGGATCGCCAAGCTGATTGTTACATGAAGCACTATTTATAATATTAATGCCCCGTGGGTAAGTTCATATTACGGCAATATCTAAAAAGGAGTATGGCGAGACTTCGTTGCCTGGGGCCTTGCTATCAGCTTTGTAAAAACTATCTGTGCAGTTCTTAAACTTGCCATAAACAGTTTGAATGAAGCCATACCATGATGCTCATTTAGGTGAACTGTTTGAACATTGTTTCCCTCAAAGGTGAACTGATAATGATGTCTCTGGCGTTCGTTTATAATATTAGTACGATTCATAATATATATTGCAATTACTTTTTCCTTCAGGACATGTATTAACTAAATAACTTTGGCACCTCATTTCAGTGTGAATGAATAAACATGAAGAGAATTGAATTATGAAGTAAAGAATAATACAACTTCAGCTGTGGCATATTGTGAAAACGATGTCTAATACTTTGCCAAATTTTTCTTGGTACCGTCAGTTGTTTCTGTGAAGATTGCGTGTGCAATACGGAACGGACGAAGGCCCCTGGGCCTTACGATAAGCTCTTAAAGTGGGACTCTTAGAAAACATTATAGCAGGCCTGCCAGGCCTACTGTTTAAGAACCGCAGAAAAACCGTTCACTTGCTTTTATGTATAGACTCACGTTAACTTGACGCTCTAAATCCGCTCAGTTTATCAGTATACAAACGTCTCATCAGCATCATCATCATGGAGGCCTCGTTGTGTTCTATTCTTAGATGTAGGTCCGTTCCCTTTTTTGGCCCTAGCTATCTTGTGCCCGGTGCATCCAGTCCCAGCCCTGGCAGAGGGAAGCAGCCTGCCAGTATCTAGGGGGGCGGATCTGGCATGGAGAAGAACGGCCGCTTAGAAGTGTAGCTGTGGGTGACGATGGAAACCATCATAACCGGCTGCAGCACTGCAACCACTAACCCCTCGTGGCTGACATGGTGATTATAGCTAAAACCTCTCCCTTCAAACAAACGTCTAAGCGTCTGCAAAGTTGGTTATAGAAAATGTATAATTTATAAATTGTAAATTTACTATAACCAACTGAAATGAGGTGCCAAAGCTCTTCATCTTCATCAAAGTTAATACAGGTCCTGAAGCAGCAAAATAATCGTAATAAATGTTATGAATCCTACTAATATTATAAACGCGAAAGTTTATGAGTATGGATGTGTGGATGTGTGGATGTTTGTTACTCTTTCACGCTCAAAAGGCGGGGCCAATTTAGGTGAAATTTGGTATGGAGGTACATGAGGCGCTGGATTAACACATATAATACTTTTTATCATCATCCATCACCACGCAGTTTAGAAAAGCTTAATATGCTTGGGCACAGCATAAACAAAATAATAAGATCTCCGCCTACGTCAAGATCGTAATGATGACAGTTCTGTCAAACTTTGTGTCAGTTTCTGATAGCTTAGTCAAAAGCAAAGTCAATTTGATAGCTCGATACACTAGGCATGCTCGGCGACCGTCAAGGGTGATGAAATGACAGTTTTTTCCATGGTGATTAATTTTATATTTGTATGTACGTAAGTCCTGTATTTTATTAATAATTGATTGATACTAAGTATTTAAATTTACTCATATAATATTATTACCTATAGCGATTGCGTTTGACTATGTACATATTTTATCACATTTTGGTATAAAGAAAGAAAGAAAGAAAGAAAGAAAGAAACATTTTTATTAGGTACTTAAACATATACAGAACACAGAGCCGACATATAACAAATTAATAAACAAGGTGGAACAAACATGAAACATAAATACACTTACATAACGCACCGCCTGAACCCTGGAGGGGAAAGCAGGCAGAGACTACGGATTTACGTACACTACGCTCGTCTCATGTGCCTGAATACTTGACAAGTACCTAACTGGTATTCAGCTCAGCATGAGTTGGGTGTGTTACCAACACCCAACGCTGGTTTTCAGCTGTGACCAATGAGTGGAGAAGATAGTGCAGCAGTGACAATGAAAATAATACACAAAGGTTGTAGGGTACTTACTCATATATCATAAACAAACATAAGGTATGATAAATATAATACTGTATCATAAATAATATAAACAAGAGTAGGGATATTGAAGTTTTACATATATAGATTAGAGTGAGGTCGCAAATAACACGTATTCTTTACATGAACAATGGTTGGTTGAGACAGATTTAAATTATATTTTAATTAAATTAAATTATTAAATAAAATAAAATAATATTATGGAGAAATTTAAATTATAGCTATATTAAAGGTAGATATGGCCTGGGAGAAGATAATAAGCTACTCGAAATACTTATGTATATATAAAAAAAAATGAACCCCTATTTCTCCTGGTCACGCTAAAACTTGAGAACGGCTCTACCGATTTGTAGTAGTAGTAGATTTTATAAGTGAAGGTTTTTACATTAACCCTTCATATACCGTGATAATTAAAACAAAATATTTATGAATGATTATTACGTTATAATTTACGTCAATGGTACTCAAAGGGTTAAAAACAAGAAAATATAGAGGGTTATGGCGAGGCCGAAGGCCGAGCTTAGTACGCGAACGAAGTCGCGGGCGGTCTCTAGTTTTATTTTATTCTTGTCTTCTTGCTTAGTATATAATTAGAAAATACGATGGGGCTGCCATGTGCTAAGTGTACGAAAGTCTCTTAACAAAAAATAATAATAAAAAATCTCAAAAATTATAGCAGGAAAAAATAATTTATAATAAGTAAATAAGAGGAGCTTTATATACGAATAAGAAACTTTTTTCAATAGCTTTATATACTGTCACGAATCTGAATAAATGAAGAAACATATTTGGTACATCCTTTCGCTTGTTTATTTCAATTAATCAAATCTTAATATAGTAAAATAACTGCTTGAAAACCGTGTCATTAAAATTATCTTTCACTCTGATTACTACACATCAAGACAGATTGTAGCGAAAAGGTCGTATCATCTTGTAAATAACAATGTTGTGATAAAAGGTACTTTTGAACTATCACGGTACAGACATCGACAAGTTATTTCACACTTTTTAGTGTTGAAGTCGGTTCCGTATTTAGATAAAAAAATCACTCTTTTTAATGTCCGTTGCTACACACGCGATCGATCGATACGCGGTGGCTTGAGAACCTTTTCTATTTGGAAGTCGGTTGGAAACACGCTTTTATGTAATGATGATTGGTGATGCCTTATAATTACAGTATGCAAACAGCAAGCAGTGCAATACACCCATCGGCATAATTAATACATCAACCTTAACATTACTATTGAAATAGCATCAACATTATCTCTCTAAATGCCAGGCTTGGCTCCCGGCTACTTCCAAATTACCTTTTTCAATATCTAAGCGTTATTGAGTTCAAAACTTTAATTTGACAGGTATGTTTTGAGCCTACTCCAATGGCAATGAGAATTCGTTCAACAAAAGCTGGGAGGCATATTTGAAGATTCTTGCCTACTTGACCTATCTTTTTTGTTAAATAAGTGGTATCTTATGTTTGTACATTTGCATTACGTCGAGTTAATTATGTAAGTACATATAGTTGATACAAGTGAGGTTTTTATTCAAGTAGTCAGTGGCAAATATGAGTCACTCAATTCTGCCAACTCTGTTATTAAGTCACTGTCCTGTCTAAGTCATGTTCTAGTTAAACGGGGGATGCATTCATTACCCACTAAAACGATGGACGAAGAAAACATAAAAAACAACGTTTAGTGATTTTGTACACACTGTTTTAACTTTCCCGGTTGTTAACTTTAATAAAAAATATTATATAAGAAACATATTTGGTACATCCTTTCGCTTGTTTATTTCAATTAATCAAATCTTAATATAGTAAAATAATATTAATATAATTTATTTTTAAATTTTTAATTTAATTTTTAACTTACTTATAAACCTACTCGGATGTAGACCACGATTTATTGATTTTGACGATCCCGATGTTTCAGTGTAGTTGCATGCGCCATGTTCAGCGATAGACTATCGTGTAACTGTACGTCACTGGTTTGTTACCTTTGCACGAACGCAATCCACCATTATTACACGTCAAAGAAACACGAAATAGAGAAAATTGAACAAAATTCACGACAGCTATTTTCATGTTTTTCCCCGCCGTGGCGTGTCTTTATAATGTGATAATAGTGACTAGCATTCGTAGCATTTCTTGGTTAATCGTTATAGCGTGTGTAAAAAAGTTTAAGCTAAGCTCGCTGCGGTTACTTATTGGATGGGTGATCATGTTAGACTCTCGGCAAATGTTACACCTAAGCTACTGCGACCGAAGCTGCTGGCAGGTCAGCTAGTGGAAGAAGAAGAAAAAACTTGTAAGGAATTAACCTACTAGGAGGTACTCATTATAGGATTTTTATAATGAAGTTTAACCATAAATACTTATAAGGAAGTTTACTCGTTAACCATTATGCATCATTCGGCATTAGTTGCATCATTCGGGATTAGTTGCATCATTTGGCATTTTGATAAACGTTTTGTTCTAAAGGTAAACAGGACGCCGAGTCATTAATAGGGAAACATAGAGAGGACATTTCCTTACAAAAGAGGACGACATTGATACATATCTGTAACTACTATCACCAATACTAAAATCCAAGGCACGAATCCGCGCAAGGCTGATACCACAAATCGCTTCAAAACAAGCGTAATCGTCTTATTACAGCGAATTTGACCTAAATACTATGTAATAACCAAGTAATACGATAATAATGAGCATCTCCAAGGAAATCACTTTGTTTTGTTACGTGATGAACGGGAAGTATTATAATTGATTTCAATTATGTTCACTTTGAAGTGGATATTCAATGAAACTGGTTTAAACAAGAAAATAAAATAAAAATTCATAACCAGACTACGGACATAATCCTGCACATTAATAATAAATAAATAAATAATAAATATTCCACAACTATCACACAACGCCATCTAGTCCCAAGCTAAGCAGAGCTTGTGTTATGGGTACTAGACAACTGATAAACATACTTGTATATTTCTAAATACATAAATATTATGGATAAATTACACCCAGACACAGAACAAATGATCGTGCTCATTACACAAACATTTGTCCTGAGTGGGAATCGAACCCACGACCTCCGGCATAGCAGTCAGGGTCACTAACCACTAGACCAACAGGCCTGTCTAAATGCCTGTCTATATGCGCATGAAATTCGCCATTTTTAGTTTTAAGATTGATTATTATTATGTTTGATTGTTTATTAGGCGCATCATGAAAGGCGCGACGACAAACAAAATAATATTCCAATAAGGTGTCATTGTTTTTATTTTCATGAAGCACCACTTAAGAAATTCCATTGAGCTGGAATTGCAAGCTGAATATCATTCTGTAAATCAAAGAAAGTATCTTTTAACAATAATTATCATCGCTGATATAATGTCTTTCGCGGTTGTTAACTAAGTTATAATTAGTACTGACGGGATGTAGACCACGATATATTATTATTACGATTATGGAGTTCCCGATATTTCGGCACAGTTACTTGCACCATATTCACGGGTAGACCCATCACTTTAAAACTCCAAAATGTATTTAATCATGCTTTACACCTCGTTAGTGCTAATTATAACGTTATTTTACTTAACTATGCCAACAATACATAGCCCAGACTAGAGGTATGAGAAAAATCAATAAATTAGATCGATGATTGAGATATAATTTTCTGTAATTAATTAAAAGAAATCATACAAATACTGAGTTAGCATGATAGTTGCTACTACCCAGGTTGTTTTATGCAAGTTTTTGATTTACGGCAGGAGATATCTCACCAGGTAGTACCTTAATTAAATTGCACATTACCTAATTAGGATGATATATGCGAGGCTATGCTGTGCGATTCTTCAGAATGATGTTAATTTCACCGAAAGCTCAGGCCCGCGGTAAGATTCGAATCAGCGATCAGTAGCTGACTCTCTGTATTCTTGAACTACAAGCAATTTCTTCAGAAAGAAATGATCATGGCTGTTAACCACCATATTTAATTTGTAATGAAAACCCTCTAAAATAAATGACATGTTTCTTTACATTACAGAAAACAGAATCCAAATTCTTTATTTGATTAAGAATAAGAAGAATGAAAAATCATTTACTGGCAACGAAAAACATTTTTAAAATATCTATGTACATAATTATGCATCTGAAAATGAGTAGGGGTTAGGGGTAGGTTCGGTAGACCCAGCCCGCTTTATGTTTATATTTGATCAACCCTGCTTTCTACCGACTTCCAAAAAAAGGAGGAGGTACTCAATTCTATTTGACTGTATTTTATTTACCTCATAACTTTCGATTGGGTGAACCTCGGTGAAAATTCGGTCAAGTAGTTTTTGAGTTACACTCCAATAACTGAATAGAATGGAAGTCGGTATTAAGTTTTTCAAATTGTACTTGTTATGATTTATCTAAGTAAGTAGAGTGGGTTTAGAATAGCCACAAAGTTCCGTCAAAAGTGCACCTTTATGGAATGCCTATATTTAGAATCTAATGCTTCGATTTTATCAACCGTAAGACTGTTTGTAGTTTAAGTACTTTAGTAGTTTCATTAAAACAATTATTTTCTAATTTCTTTTTATTCTACTACGGCTAGTGTCGCTTACGCGGAAGAGCGTCATTGCGGAAAATAAATTTAGGTTTAAATTAATAAATAACATGTTTTACGCAACAATGCATAATTATCATCAATATTCACCAGGAAGGAAACGGACCATACAACAATCAGTTAAAATCTAGTTTCTGATAATGGACCTTAATGACCTGTGACGGTAACGCCTTAAATCAACAAATTACCAAACCATAACTAAACACAAACTTAAACGTTAAATTACATGGCTTTTCATCACGACAGCCTCCTTGCAAGGTTACTATAGTTACAACTAAGAGCGGCCGCACACTCGCTGCATTTGTGGTTGCAACGTTGCAGCTTCTTTTGCAACATTTGTTGAGAAAGATAAACAAACGTAGGCAATGTTGTAGGAAGGAAGTGCACGAAACCGTGTATGCCACCGCGACCTAACCCACATGGCGAAACATCGTTAGGGAAAAAGTGATTCGCAGATGGAGTACCGGCATTAATCATACATTTATTGAAACTTGAAACTTTCGTAAGAAGGTATCAGACATTTTTTATACTGTGATAGATGAGGATGATGAAAGTCTACTATATATAGGGTGTTTGGTAGAGGGACATTTTGGTTTTTTGGTTTTTGTATTTGGTATCCAATTTAAAATCCAGGTATCCAATTTTGCTTTGCTTGGCCTGAAGGTGTATAGAGACCAAATTCAACTAAAAACATCCTGTCTAAAACAGATTTTACAAATGTTATGGTGGGAAAAAGGTACGATTTCGGAGAAAAAGGGAAAATTCACAAAAACAAGGTAAAAAAATTGGGGGGTCTGGGATTTTTTTTGGCCAACTTGTATTCTCCAAGTGGGCCCCCGAACACGCTCATTTGGTTTGTCGGTCCCTCTACCAAACACCCTGTCCAGAGAGAACAGGCGCTTATTATATGATTACTTAAGTAATGATAAATGCAATTAAAATATATCCTTTTACAATAAGAACTAATTAGGTAAAAGATTACAAAATTATAAATACGTATGATATGTTGTACGAGTAAAAAAAACATTTAAATCACAGAAAATATACTAAAATATGGTATCTCTGTATTAAGAAAAATTACGCTTAAATGATGCAGAATAATTAGCCTTGATCAACATCAATCAAATTTAAGGGGTGAACTGACGTGACACCCCTTAAATAATTACTTAGTGATTGCATTAAACAACTTGTTAAAAATCCCGAGTGTGAGGTAGACGTTAACTAAATGGAACAAATAGTAATTAAATATGAATTAACGATGCAGACACGTGGTCACGCCTTCATTTATTTAGTGTCAATATTTCGTAACTAACAACATACTAACTATATTCGTGGTGTGACTACGAAATTGGGGAGGTAAGAAAAACTAGACAAAAAATAAAATAGTAAAATATTTACCGGTAAGTTGACGTTGACGGTATGCGAAGCGTAATAGCCAAGAAAACCTATCTTAGCCATCTTAATAGGTATGACCGCAGTGTCAGATAATTTGCCGTGATGTAATGTGCAAAGCATGTGTGAAAGGTACGGTAATAAGTGATTAGATTGGTATTAATTATTATCTCGTTATTAATCAAGCAAGTGAAGTTACTTTAAAATTGTCTCAAGTCCTAACTCAATGTAGCATACCGGTAACAATTAATCAAACAAAGCATTTTACGGCGCACGCGCACCCAAATATTTAACACAATAAAGCCTCACAATTTCTATTATATTATCAAATATTTTAATAACAAGGAAGACTTCACCTTCCTGCCATATAAAGCCATACAATTCAATTATAATAATTGTAAATTGTGTTTAATGTATTCGCTCCATCTTGGTTATACTACAAGTTGATGATTTGTTTATGTGTTATGGCACGGGTTCAGGGTTTACTTTTTGCTATGTTACCCTTGTTTCCTTCAGGGCTATTATGTTTCTCAGTTGCAATCATATGTTATTAAGGAAATAAATTACAATGTTACATGTATTAAAAAATAATTGTATACATAATAATATAATAGTGATATTATAATTATTTTCTTTTATATATATTCAATTACAGTGTTTGTGAACTTGACATCCGACACCAGCAGGAAGACAATAATATCTGAGACACTTTGGGCTATAGACATCTAGTGTTCTGTTATGCGACATATCTATACGAATAGATAAAATAAACAGTTTTACAATAAATTATAAATATAAAAAAGATTAAAGTGTACGGCTGTCTGTTTGTTCCAAGCAAATAACAAACGAGTAATATTATTTCCGCCCGGGTATAGCCTCGCAGCAGGCGCAGCGATTATTGTAATATTTTTTGCCGCCCGGGTATAGCCTCGCAGCAGGCGCAGCGATTATTGTAATATTTTTTTCCGCCCGGGTATAGCCTCGCAGCAGGCGCAGCGATTATTGTAATATTTTTTTTCCGCCCGGGTATAGCCTCGCAGTAGGCGCAGCGATTATTGTAATATTTTTTTCCGCCCGGGTATAGCCTCGCAGCAGGCGCAGCGATTATTGTAATAATTATTTCCGCCCGGGTATAGCCTCGCAGCAGGCGCAGCGATTATTGTAATAATTATTTCCGCCCGGGTATAGCCTCGCAGCAGGCGCAGCGATTATTGTAATAATTATTTCCGCCCGGGTATAGCCTCGTAGCAGGCGCAGCGATTATTGTTATATTTTTTTTCCACCTGGGTATAGCCTCGCAGCAGGCGCAGCGATTATTGTAATAAATATACTCGTACTATGTACCATAGGATTTTTTTTTAAATAATTTATACTTAATAGGTAATGAATGATTCCACATACAATATGCACTTATTAATATTAATTATCGTAAATAATGCATAATGATGCGACTTTGTGCCGTATGCATACATAATCAGCCCATTACGGTGCCATGGCTGGTACACTAATCTCCCAATCGGGACAGAACTCCTCTCATTTCGGGCCACAGTCCACCTGATTCTGTGCGATTTGGAGAATACGCTAGCGGCAGCCCTTCAGTCAGAGTTCTTAGATATCCGAACGTCTTTAACATGGTCTTCATGACTTAATGTTTCTCTGAAGCACAGAAGCGTCTAGGTACAAGCTTATAGTATATAGAGTTTTATACAAATAGGGGATGATGCGTGGTGTGTGAGCCGCAAACGGCGCGCGTGCCACTTACTTGTATGCATTATGTTTTTTATCAAAACCTGCAAGCTGATGAGTTTTAAAAGTAAACTCGCATACAAGTTACTAAAGAAACAGGTATTCTTATTACAGTAGAAGAGGCTAAGAGCAGCGCAGCCATTTGTACCTAATATAGAAATTTTAAAACGAATTCGTGAGTGTAGTAAGATTGGATCAGGATCCTTGACCCCATTTACTAAAGATAACCTTCTTCCTCCAAGTACATAGATTAACGTGAGCAATTAGGTTTCTTGCCAGTTCACACAAAACCACCAAAGTTACGCCGTATATATTGTATCGCCGTATTACCTTAAGTTCCAGCATCTGGCCATTTCTGCTTTCCCAGAGGTTACCGGGATACCTCTTATATACCGTTTTTTTATGTTGTTAGGAAATGGTACAAGCACTTACTTGAATCGAAGAACATTCTTCATGTTTCGAGACATCTTCTATTCGGTAGGTATGCAGCCACTCGTTTGTATAAAGGACACTAATTACAATTTAAATGCGCTAAGGTAATTATAGAGCAGGAAAACAAACCAATTAAGCGCAACATTACGCAGGCGTGCAGAAGATGACCGATTTACATACCTACCGTGTGTTCTAACCACTTAACAACATTGAAGCTCAGTATATTACGTATGCTCGTTCCAGTTTGTACCATATATGTACCTAATTATTTAATGATTCATTATGTTTATAAACTGGCCCCGAGGCCTGTGATGATTGTCGGGGCTGCGATTCTGTATGATGGACGGGCTCAAAAATAGAATTATTAAATTAATATAATGTCTTTGACCAATGTGTGTTACCAGTGATGACTTAAGCCACTCAAACTTGGTCTCTTACTATGGGTCTCATAAGTAAGCTCAAAGTCGCACAATGAGCTATGGAGAGGGCTATGCTCGAGGATTCTCTACGTGATCGAATCAGAAATTAGGAGATCCGTAGAAGAACGAACGTCACCGACATAGCCCAAAATATTAGCCATTTAAAGGGCAGGGCACATAGCACGCAGAACAGATAGCCGATGGGGCCGGAAGGTTTTGGAGTGGAGGCCACGGACCGGTAAGCGTAGTGTCGGTCCTTTTGGAAAATTATGGGGGAGGCATATGTTCAGCAGTGGACGTCCTACGGCTGAGATGATAATGATGATGATGTCTTCACATATTTTTTTACATTTCGTCAGTAATACGAGTAAGCTGGGTAAGTAATATATGTTCGATTATTAAAATATATGCAGACATAAAAATAACAACTTATGATATATCATTCATTTCGTATATAATAAATATGATATAATAAACCTTTAATCGAAATTCAAAACAGATAACTTTAAATGAAAACCATTCATAAACTATACATCCATGTGATATACTTAGCTAATGAAATAACTATTATAAAAATATAATCACTACATATACTAACTTTTTAGTCGAATTTTAATAAACATATATAATGAAACGTCGAAACTTCCAAAAAACATACTTAGACACGCCATTGCTTGGACAGGACATATGTTAGACAAGAATTTTATACCGAAAGTGCTGCGCTATATCTTTATCCAGGTGTAGATAAAACCCTAATTCTGGCGCTTCGCCGGCCGCTGCCGCGGTTCGCTCGCTGCGCTCGCTCGCCTCGCGTGTCGTGTGGTCACCAAACAACCTAACGCTCCTCCTTGCTTCGCTCGTCGTCGCACCTATCGTGACTTTGCCTTAGACTAGTCATGAAAACTGGATACCATTAAACATACTTTTTTAATTTTGTTAAAGGAATTATAACAAAATGTATGTCAAATCATCGTCGTACCGAAAAAAATTATGATACTTGAACACTATGTAATATTAGCAGTATATAAAATTATAGAATTACAGTTGATCGATATATCAAGTGCTGGTATAGATTTTCAATTACATAACAATTATAACGTATATCAAATAAAATTGTATCAACTGTCCGTTATGGCTAAAATCTTTTATATCCAGTGAAGGGTATTCAAATAAAAATCTGTAAAATGAATTTCGAACAACAGTCCCGTCCCAACACCCGTTGTGGGCCTCATCCCAGAAGATGAACAGAACTGTCAGATGTAACCGATTGCCATCATATCTTTTATTACGTTTTGTGTAAAGGTTTGGGTCAGTACAATTCTTCAAGCAGGGAAGTATAGGTCCACCACTATTCGTTATTTTGTGGTATATGGCAATATCACAAGTTAAAAGATTTAAAACACTTCTGATTAAACAACGCTTTTTTTACGCCCAAAATCCTCTAATTTCAGTAATGTATAATGCAACTAATCATATAAGAATTATTATGCCAACATGTACCTACCTAGTAAAATAAATTCAAAACAGATCTAAATACTGTTTTGGAACTTAAAATTATATGTGTATAGTATAAAAATTTCTACTGTTATAGGTACATATATATATGAATTAGTTTTAAAGCCCCGAAATCCGGATATAACCCGTATCTTTAAACCTTTATTTCCATCACTGTTTATTTATCTGTAAGCATCCATCCATCTAACAGTTCCACACTTTAACTTCAGCACTCATTGTAACGGGGCCCACACATTAACCAGTCAGCGGAACAGTAATTCTGTTAGGGGCTTAATCCGGGCGGCTGGCCCGCGTGCGGCTTCTTGAGCATCTGGGCCTTAATGAGTAACTGGGCCGACGAGATTTTGAGTGTTACGGCGTCGTTTATCATAGCGTTGTTTTCAGTTTTGGTGTGTTTGTAGGCGTAGCTGTAGGGTGCGAAGGGTGAGTCTGTAATTTTAAAACTGGGTTGGATGGCTGATGGCCTGATGCATTCCATGGCTTCGTTTCGGATTGTGGCGTAACTTGACCTCAAATGAATTTTGGGACCACGTGGCAATTAGTGGAAGTGTATATCAGTTTGTAGAAATTGTAATGACATTGAAAAATTATTGTGGTCAAAATTACAGAATCGCGGACAAAGTAATAAAATGATGATTGTTTTAAGTCATTTGAATCAATTTGAGCCTGGGTAATGAGGTCAATTAGGTAAGATAACAATCGAAATAACTCTGATCCCTCTCTGATCACATATATCTTTTTTAGGCTGAAAATCTGGTACTCCAAATCAAATCAAAATTATTTATTTTAGAGATATAGATAGATATATAGATACACTCTTTATTGCAACACCACATAAAATATAACAAACAAATAAAAAACTTAAAATTAAGTGTCACAATGGGTGGTCTTATAGCTCTGAGCGATCTCTTCCAGACAACCACGATATACTCGTAGGTTACATGAGTTAAAATAGAGTTGTTCTATTATGTATGTAACCTAGTACTATAATAATGTTGCTTCGATGGCACCCATCAAGACGCAGTCTGACTTGAGACTGACTGACTAACAGTCTTGTTGATACTGCCCATCTAACTTAACCGATCAACAAGTTAAGCAACGCTTGCTGCGGTCAGGAGTTGGATGGGTGGGTGCTAGTGGCATTGTTCAACTGAGCGCTTCTGTGCTTCGGAGGACACGTTAAGCCATCGGTCCCGGTTGTTTCCCTTATTACTATGTCGAAGGCCTTCGGGCAGCCTAAAATCTTCGACATGCGTTCAAACGAGCCTCCAGGCGTTCTAAAAAGGCTTGCCTCTAGCCTATATAATCCAGAAATTTGTCCACGTATACGACCATACTCCTAGGTAATAATGCAATATCCCTAACAACAGTAGGAAAATAACGTGTAATTATGTCCAGTGTTTCTCGCTTGCATCCAGTGCATGCTAATAGAACAGCTATGAACCTATTGTTATCATTCCGACCAATCTGAGACATAATGCCTAGTGGCTCACTAAGGCCCACACAAACAATGCGCTTCTAATACGTGAAAAGGTATAAAAACAACAAGGTTTACGAGAATTGTCAGGGAGCAATTCTGTTAAATTTTGTGTCACACAAATTATTGCCTAAAACATTTTTTTGTAACACGTAACGTGGAAACGATTTCAACACATAAAGGTGTGAAATAACTTGTTGAAGTCGGCACCAAGATAGTTCAATAGTAACAATATTGTGCGCACGGCACCGACTTCAACAAGTTATTTCACACTTTTATGCATTGAAGTCGGTTCCATTTTTTGGTATAATATTTTTTTCATCATTTTTGGTGACCCTTGCTACTTACGGGATCGATTGTCGTTCATCATCAATAAGGATATCATCAAGATAGACGAAACACTTTTCAATTATTGGATTATAACTCAAAAACCGCTTGACGGAATTTGAAGAAATTTAAATTGGATTTCTATGTAAAAAGTTATGCGTGATCATACATAAAAAAAACTATACGCGTCGAATTGAGAACCTCCTCCTTTTGGAAGTCGATTGAAAAAAGCGAAACCGACTTTACTACTGATTTTCTACTCCACAAACTCCATCCACATATATCCTCATACTCAACACCTATTTTATATTATCGAGCAGAACTTAGGAGTGCACAAACAATTGTGATGATATGTAGATAAGAATTTGACCGTATTCAACAAAAAACAAATTTAACCCACGATTGACGGAGTTCTGTGAATAGAGAGATCTGTGAACATACACATAAAGTACGTAACACCATATTAACAACATTAAGTCAATCTTTTAGGGCTTTAAATATGTTTCTAGCACTAGGTGATAGAACTCTTATACTATTGATTCTAGTGTTGTATGCTGCTAATTATTTCATCTTGGTACTACTACGGCTAGATATTGTACCTCGCTTCCGTAGTGTAATTAATGCTCTACTGTGTTGTCTTGAAGAACATTGTAGCAAGTGAAGTTACCTGATAAAAAGGGAAGGATTGATCACGACAGGAGAACGACGTATCCATCTCAAATAAGAGTGCTTCGAAAAGCCCTAAATATCATTGGTCCATACCAATGATATATTATATACCATAGTCATAGCGTAGTACAGTCAGACCGCAACCACTGTACTGCGCCTTAGGTATCTACGCTGTAAGACGTGGAGCTACGACCGCGTCTGTACTGCGACGGATTACACGATCGTTACGAAGAATTTTCCTCTCCGCACCACGTCTGTCACACTTAATCTGTCCGCATCAGGACAAAAAATAACAATAGATTTATGAATGAAACTTGCCTCGAATGAGGCTTGCTGATTCGGACAGATTAAGGCACGGTACAGCGCCAGCAAGTTATTTCACACTTTTTGGTGTTGAAGTCGGTTCCATTTTTGGTAAAAAAATTACAGCATTTTTGTATCCCTGGCTACGTACGAGATCGATTGTCATTCACCATCAACGATGATATCATCAAGGGGGGAAACCCTTTTCTGTTATTGGAGTGTAGTTCAAAAACTGCTCGAACGAATTTGAAGAATTTTAAATAGGACCACCTCGGAAGTGTACTCTACCAGACCAAAAAATAACTTTGAGAATCGGTCTACAAATGGGGAGAAATTGGTACAACAAAAAACAACTAAAAATACATATAGTCGCACATACAACCTCTTCCGTTGAAGTCAGTTAAAAATAGCAGAATGAGCGCAGTTTTACGGCTCTATTGAAGGATGGTTGCACAAAGACGATTGTCGTTATTCTAATCTTATTGTAGTCGTCGGGTGGTTGTGGAGCTGAAGGTGCGAACTTCTGTATCAGATCGCTGCGACTCGTGGGAACTAGATAACATTGACACGATAACCGAATTAATTTCTATAACGTAATACGTTTAGAACATGGGAGATTACATTTTGGTAAATAACAAGGGAGTACCTGAGGATGTGAAATTAAAATGCGTTGTGTATGATGTAGGTGTATGCATCGAGCAATGCGGGTTCCAACAGTATAAATGTCGTTCCTGAAACGGTTATAGTCAAATCAAAAATGATCAAATTCATTTTTGATTTTAATTAATCAAATTATGAACAACCTTATGTTACTTTAAAGTTACATAATTATATAAATAGAACACCTGGAGCCCTGCTCCCACCTATTAAAGTATTCATGTTTCAACCTTACCATTAAATTTGGTGCTGTCACGTCAATATAGCAAGCTTAAAATAATAATGGATTGCGATAGACGTTTTGATGACAAAGTATCAAATAGTTAACTCAATTCGCGTACTATGACTTGACTTTTGACACTAAGTTTCATTGTTCCAATGTCAAAGTTTTGTAGATCCGTACTCTCATCTCTTAAAGTAGTCATATTGCATACTACTTATATTACGAACCATTAAATTTGGTTGACCGTTTTGTGTGGGTGGGAGTACGTATGATTATTATAAGCTTATTACAGAACGCTCCTGATATAGGATAGTTTCGTAAAAGGTGGGAGTAGGCCCCCAGGTTCCTAATACTAAGCTCGCAAAGCCCTGTGTGATAGGTTTCAGGCCTAATAATGGGTAAATAAATAATGATATTAAATAATGGGTTAAAGGTTTAAAGTTTATTAGCAGGACGATTGCCGGGGTGATCTACGTATAACACTTTGATCATAGTTACCCGTCGTAATGCAGAAATGTTGTAATGTATGAAGCGTTTTTATAGTTACGGACATAAAACAAGAAACATATGACTGTCATTCATTATAATTATAATGGAGTGATTATATCCTACTAATATTATAAACGCGAAAGTTTGTGAGTATGGATGTGTGGATCTTTGTTACTCTTTCACGCTCAAACGACGGGTGTAAATTTGATAAAATTTGGTATGGAGGTAGATGAGGCCATGGATTATCACATAGGATCATCATCATCATCATCATCCATCATCCCGCGGGTGAAAAAGCGTAATATGCTTGGGCACAGCATAGACAAATAAAAAGATATCCGCTTACGTCACGATCGTAATGATGACAGTTCTGTCAAAGTTTGTGTCAGTCAGTGTAATGACAGTTTTTTCCATGGTGATTAATTTTATATATGTACTCGTATGTACGTAAGTCCCGTATTATTATATTTATTATTAATGTTTACTGATTGATATACTAATTATTTTAATTTACTAATATAATACTATTGTAGCAATTGCGTTTGATCATGTACATACTTTGTGACATTTTTGTATAAAGGTAAAGATATGGCCTTGGAGAAGATAATAAGCTACTCGAAATACTAATCCCGCGCAGACGTAGTCGCGGGCACCTGCTAGTATGGTACATTTGGTATAATATGATTGCTTGACTATTACTTTACATGTTCGTAACTCTTTTATGTTTGATTTGTAGACATTAATTAGAGCTTCATCTTTGAGCCAAATCCGTCACTTAGTAGAGCCACTAAGTGATGGTTACTAGATTAGGTAGATTCTATAAGAAATCCCGTGAAGTGGGCGCTCACCTTCCACAAAGTACCTGTTCACGCGAAAACGTGACGTCACCTCACCCACTGCGCGTCCCCCGCTACCCGCCGGTAAGGGGAAACGTCAAACGCGGCGGCTCTCGCACGCCACCACTGAGCGACACGCACTCTGCTCGCGCGCACGCAACACTAAGTGAAATCCGCTCTGCACCGCCGCCATTTTGCCACGAGTCGGAAACGCCCCCAATAATTTTACCGACGACACCTACGCGTACGCGAGTGCACAAATAAAAGGGACACTGACAATACAAACATTAGAACCAAGTGACAATAGTTCTTCAGCTCATTCAGCACGCCGTCGACAGCAGGACGCCTCCACGAGGACCCACGGTCACCAGCACTCACCAGTTCCAGAGTCTCCCGACATACCCCACGGAACCCAGGTACCATTAATTCTCCCCTAACTATCGTATGGTGGCATATTGCCTCACCATATTTTCCTTCGAGCGCGGATATCCGGCAACATATTTTCTTTCGCTGCCGGATAAAAGAACCAGTGCTATCCCCCCTTGTCAAAAAATAATAATTCCTTTTAATACAGTCCATTGCCCATATCAGCCCTATTTAATTTAAAAACTACTTCTTATAGATTCAATTTAATTTAAATCCCCTTACGCCATACAAATCACCTAATTAACTCAGGTATTTGCTTATCGAACAAACCCCGACTAGCAATTAGCTTTTGTTCGTTTGACACTCGCGCGCCACAGAATAGACAATAATACTGCAGAGTTGTTTGGTTTGAAATTCCAAACTCGTTAACGATAACGTTAATGAGGCGTTTGTTTTTATGATTGTTAGCTATTGTTTGCAAGAAAGACGTAAATAACATAACGAAATTTACGGAATATAATTAATTAAGTAATTAAACCATCAGCTCATATAAGGTTTCGTACACACGTTATTAATTTAGACGTTATTTTAACCGACTTCCGAAAAAGGAGGTGCGGAATTTCACCGACGATTAAATAATTTAATAATTTTAATTACTTTTTCTTTTTTTTTTCTCTCCTTGTGTCTGACTTCGACGTCGACGTTACGATGCCTTCCAAATCGCAGGCCGCTCGTTTTAGAGAGGGACAACGCGCTTTAATTGCCCTTTCGGAAATTGCGACGTCGTTACGAGAAGGGAAACAGAAGTATACGAACGCAGATTTCAACGCGAAGGTTGCGGACGTGAGAACCATGCGTGATAAACTCGACGCCGTATACTACGAAATATTAGATACCGACGATTTGTCAGACGCCCAGGAGAAATTGTACATGGAGCAATACGAACGGGCAATAGAAGCCTATGACGCGATTCTGGTTGCACATGTAGATATTAATATATTGCCATCAGCCCAAAGTGACGAGGTACCATCAGCACACAACCCGGGAAACGTCACAGCACCAGCTACGGTAAACTCGGTTTTGCCCCAAATCGAGTTACCCAAATTTACCTCGCGACTCGAGGACTGGCCCTCCTTCATATCGGTATTTAAGAGCTTGACCGATAACATGGCCAACCTTACGGGTGCAGTAAAACTGCACTATTTACTTTCCTGTCTGGCGGGGGAATCGCGGTCGCTCATTGCACATTTAACGATCACGAACGAAAATTACGTAGTAGCCTTAGATATCCTGACGCGAAGGTACGAAAATCGGCGGTTACTCATAGATCGTTTCGTGGACGTAATTTTCGATTTGCCCACCATATCGTCGCGTTCGGAAATCAGGAGGCAGTTCCTAACTCCGCTCATATCCGCACAATCCGCGCTTGCCAATTTAAACTTATCTACTACTGGAGATAGTGGATATATTTTAGTGTCGATCGTAGTACGAAAACTCAAGGGGGAACTTAGGTCCTTCTTTGAGCGTCAACACGGGTCATCTGACCGACTCCCGACCCTAGCCGACCTCGTCACCTTCCTCGAGCATCACGCACGCTGCAACGAGGTCAGCGTATCGACCGCCATAGCTCCGCCCACGCCCGGACCAAACGCAAACCGAGCGTCACCGTCCGGGGCACAACGCGAGCGCAAGTATCACCACGACTACGCGCAGGCTCGACGGGTACATACTGCGAACACATCCCCGACACACTCCGAGGATTCGAACCCGCGACCTCAGCGTTATGCACAGGCGTTAACCGCACGACCCGCGCGCTTCTCGCCCCCACCTCGGCAGGGATCGAACCCGCAACCGCCGCGCTATACACAGGCATTGACACCATCACCCGCGCGCTTCTCGCCCCCACCTCAGCAGACATTTTCTAGAGGTAATCATTACTGCCCGTGGTGTAATGCCCGGGGCCACAAGCTACGGGTGTGCCCACAGTATAACAAACAACCAGTGCAGGGTCGCTGGGATTTTATCTACGCGCGCAACCGCTGCGCCAAATGTCTAGGCCCGCATTATGACGATGAGTGCACGTCAACGGGCCTATGCAAAACATGCGGCAGTGCAAACCACCACACGACCCTGCACAGGTTGGGGTGTACCTCACCTACGCACAATTCCGCGCATTTACTACCCGCACAACAGCGCGAGATACCACGCCGCCGTCACTCACCTGATACGGACCGGATGGTGTCCTTCAGACGTACTCCAACGCGCACTACCTCGCGTTCGCCTCCGCCCCCTAGGCAGTGACTAGGGCGGCACCATCAGCACATATCAGCCCAGCTAACGGTTAATCATCAGCACACACATCAGCCCGAAGCTAATCAGCACACATCCCAGCGCGAAGATAATCAGCACACATCTCAGCGCAACGTTAATCAGCACACATCGCAGCGCGCAGATTATCAGCCCACAACTACACACACAACACGACGACAAAATGTCGTCGCAAACACCTTGAGTCATACTACTGACATCTCAACGCCAAACAGTATGCATAATAGACCTGTACTACTACCTACAGTCTCACTCGAGATAGCAGACTGCAAGGGCAATTTTCACCAAGCACGAGCGTTATTAGACTGTGGCTCTATGATAACACTAATAGACGAAAACATAGTAAAGCGACTTTGTTTACCTACTCAGCGCACCCAATTAAAAATAAAAGGTATAGGTGATCAGCACTCAGAAAATTCTTCGTCATATGTCGACATTACTTTTCGACCTGTACATACGGACAGGCCCGTAATAAGGACAAAGGCATATGTGCTCAAAAACGTAACGGGAGTTTTACCGCACACTAAACTGCCTGGTTTGGATGAAAGCACCAATTACGTTCCACTAGCAGATTTTTCTTTTAATATACCTGCACCGATTGACCTCTTATTAGGGTCAGACATATTAGGTAGCATCTTAGACGGTACTAAAATTTCTCTAGGGCCCGGCAGACCCATAGCCTTCGGCACGATATTTAACTTCACGTTATTAGGCCCAGTATCACAAGATACGGGCACTCAGCCTCAAGTCAACTCAGCTCAAATTGACCATACTGACTTGGCACTACAGTCCAGCCAAGACATCCAGTCAGCTCTAGAGAGATTCTGGGAAGTAGAAGAAGTCAGTAATACCATTCCCGATGGTACATCAGCGCACGAAGAGTGCGAAAAAATATACCAGTCCACCACCACGAGGGACCAGTCTGGTAAATATATAGTCGCGCTACCATTTGTTACGGATGCCCCCGAACTAGGGGCTACGCACGCTATAGCACTTCGGCGGTTTCTCAACCTCGAAAAGAAACTCCAACGAAACCCCGAACTCCGCTCAAAATATGTAGCGTTTATGCAGGAGTACCTAGATAAAGGTCACATGAACCCCTGCCATCCAAACACGTTCCGCGATCAGCCCCACTGCTACATACCGCACCATGGCATTTTCAAGGCCAATTCAGACAAGCTACGTACAGTCTTTGACGCTAGTTGTAAAAGCGCAAATGGCACTAGTCTCAACGACACCTTACATACGGGACCGGCCCTGCAGCGAGATATCACGGATATCATTTTAAACTTCCGAACACACAAGGTCGTTTTCAGCACAGACATACAACAGATGTTCAGAAACATTATGATTCAGCCCGACCACAGACGGTTTCAGCTCATTCTCTGGCGTTCATCGCCAGATCAGCCCTTATTAACATATGCATTGTCCACCGTGACTTACGGATTACGCTCCAGCCCATTCTTAGCGAACCGCACCATCCAGCAGTTGATCGCGGATGAAGGGCAACGCTATCCCAGAGCCGCTCAGGTGCTCTCTAGGTCAATATTTGTTGACGACGTGCTCACCGGACATGATACTGTCGGTGAAGCCATGAACTTACAAACCGAGTTGATTAGCCTACTCGCACTGGGGGGTTTCCAACTGCGTAAGTGGACATCCAACTCACGCCAGCTCTTAGAAAGGTTCCCAGATGACCAGTGCGAGATGTCGAAAGATTTTGACGTTAGCCCAGACGATAACTCCATCAAAGTCCTTGGCATACAATGGATACCACAAACTGACGAATTTACCTACAGTGTCTCAGTACCTACGGTAGATGGATTCACCAAGAGGTCAATACTCAGCACCATAGCGCGTCTGTACGACCCATGCGGTTGGATCAGCCCCGTCATCTTCCGCGCTAAAACCTTGATTCAAAGGTTGTGGACCTTAAAACTCGATTGGGACGAACGAGTACCCAGTGATGTCACTCTTGAGTGTCAGAATATCTATCGTGACCTACCACGCCTCTCAGCGCTCAGGTTTCCAAGAAACGTCTGCTCAAACAAGGCATCCACACACACCCTTCAGGGATATGCGGATGCTTCAGAACTCGGCTACGCCGCGGTTATTTACCTCCACGAAACTACACCTGATGGACAGGTTCATGTGCACTTGCTCATGTCCAAATCAAAGGTAGCTCCTATTAAAAACCGCCAAACCATTCCTAAACTGGAGCTCTCAGCCGCCCACTTGTTGGCTAAGCTCATGGCCCATGTCTCGGCCCAGTTATCAGCTCACATCACCGTTCGTCAGCACATATGTTGGTCAGACAGTACCATAGTACTGGCCTGGCTGAACACGCCTGTACAATCGCTTCAGACATTTGAAGCCAACAGAGTCTCCTCAATCAAGGCAAATACATGCAATCTCACGTGGAGACATGTACCCTCCGCCCTAAATCCTGCTGACTGTGCCAGCAGGGGCATGTCAGCTCAAGATCTCTTGAAGCATGACATGTGGTGGTCACCGTCCTGGCTTAAGGACCCGCCACAAACATGGCCAGCCCTACCGCCCGCGTTGGGCCATCACGCCCTACCAGGCCTCAAGCCAAAGAAGGCCGTCGCCCACATAGCCATACCTGACCTCGACGAGACTCTGCTCACACGATTCAGCTCACTAGATAAACTGATAGGTGTAACGGCGTGTATAAAACGATTCATACACAATTGCAGACAGGGCCGCTCTGCGCGTGTCGCTGGGCCCATTACGGTTAGCGAACGAAAGGAAGCCCTTTTACATTGGGTGCGCTCAGTACAACACAATTGCTTTGCTGAAGACATACATCGCTTAAAACACAACAAAGAATGTACGATACGTGTACAACGCCTGTCACCATTCTTAGAGAACGACTTACTGAAAGTGAGTGGTCGACTCACTCAGTCTGCTCTGCGTTACGACGCTCAGCACCCACTGATATTACCCAGCTCGAGTCCACTAGTTGATCTCATTATAGACTACTATCATAAAATTTACTGTCATCCAGGGGCGGACACTCTGCACTCACTCTTACGCCAGCAATTCTGGATATTATCAGCCCGCCGCGTTATTCGCCATCGAGTATACAAATGTATACATTGTTTTCGTTTCCGCGCTAAAACTAAGGCCCCGTACATGGCCGACCTACCCGCCGACCGCGTAAACGTTCAGCCCGTATTTAGCAAAGTCACGACGGACTTTGCTGGACCATTTTTGATAAAATCCAGTACACTTAGAAACGCCAAGCTATTAAAGGGCTACTTCTGTGTTATAACATGTCTAGCCACGAAGGCGGTCCATCTCGAACCGGTATCTGAGTTATCCACGGAAGCGTTCCTTGCGGCATTACAGCGTTTTGTTTCTAGGCGCGGTGTACCGACGTTAATTAGGTCTGATTGCGGTACAAATTATGTAGGCGCTAGGAATGAACTTAGGGAAATACAGGCCTTTCTTGCAACCAATAATGACAGTATCGCACATACGCTTTCTAAACAGCACATAACATGGTGGCTAAATCCACCAAAGGCACCCTGGTTCGGTGCACTTCATGAAACAGCGGTAAAGTCAGCTAAACAATTACTGTACCGTGTGGTCGGCGAACAACGCCTCACATTTGAAGAGTTTTCAACTCTATTAGCACGCATTGAAGCCGTGCTCAATTCACGCCCTCTCAGCCCACTCTCTTCTGACCCTGCGGATCTTGATGCTCTCACCGCAGGTCATTTCCTTATTGGCCGTCCGCTCACAGCCTTACCTGAATATTCGGTAGAAGGCCGAGCCATTTCTGCACTAAAAAGGTTCAAGCTCGTCCAATCCTTATCCCAACACTTTTGGCGATCCTGGTCCAAGTCCTACCTGCACACCCTCCAAACCCGCTCCAAATGGACTTCCCGTTCCAGCCCACCTCAAGTCGGGGAACTGGTACTGATAGTGGACGACCAGGTGCCGCCTCTACACTGGCGCATGGGCCGCATCACCAAGACGCTCCCGGGGAGGGATGGCGTCACCCGAGTGGTGGAACTCAAGACGACTTTGGGCATACTGACGCGACCTGTCCTCAAGATCGCCCGCCTGCCTATCGATTGAGCACCACACCACACCTTTGCCGCGTGGGGAATATGTTCACGCGAAAACGTGACGTCACCTCACCCACTGCGCGTCCCCCGCTACCCGCCGGTAAGGGGAAACGTCAAACGCGGCGGCTCTCGCACGCCACCACTGAGCGACACGCACTCTGCTCGCGCGCACGCAACACTAAGTGAAATCCGCTCTGCACCGCCGCCATTTTGCCACGAGTCGGAAACGCCCCCAATAATTTTACCGACGACACCTACGCGTACGCGAGTGCACAAATAAAAGGGACACTGACAATACAAACATTAGAACCAAGTGACAATAGTTCTTCAGCTCATTCAGCACGCCGTCGACAGCAGGACGCCTCCACGAGGACCCACGGTCACCAGCACTCACCAGTTCCAGAGTCTCCCGACATACCCCACGGAACCCAGGTACCATTAATTCTCCCCTAACTATCGTATGGTGGCATATTGCCTCACCAGTACCAAATAAAAAAAAAGAAATATCAACCAAAACTGCCGAACGCATTTCGATGACATTTACAATTGAAATGGGATAGACGCATAATCGGTATATAATTTTTATCCTTAATTAACGGTTTGTTACCAGGTGACAATATTATTCCACGCGGACTAATTATATTATATAATAAGCGTAGATATACATATTATACTTATATATAAGAATTGCTCGTTGAACGGTATTAGATAGTTAAAATAAAATAATTAACAGAAGATTTTTATGTGACTCTTTAATTGTTGGTCTCACTCGCTTGCATGCTCTTGTATACTATATTTCTAGCTTTTGCGGGCTAATCAGCTTTTTTAATACGCAATGTGACTGTACCGCGCATAGACTAGCAATCATTTTATGGTGATTACTATACTCGTATGAAGCGCTCGTAGCGGAGCTTGACTTGGCGATCTCAACCGATCAACAAGTTAAGCAATGCTTGCTACGGTCTGGACTTTGATAGGTGAACGCTGCCTGGTGGAATTATTCAACAGAGCGCTTCCGTGCTTCAGAGGGCACGTAAAGTTGTCGGTCCCGGTTGTTTGCCTTAGGACAACAGTCATTAGGCTATGTCGAAGGCCTTCGGGCGGCCTGAAAAATTTCGACATGGCTTGGACACTAACTTATCCACTAAGCCGCACTGGGCCTGCGTGGTAGGTTATGGGCCAACTCCTCTCTCTGAGAGGAAGGCTCGAGTCCCAGCAGTGGGAACAAAATTGGCTGATTATGATGATGGCTATGATTATACTCGTAATATTATGAGGAGCTGCAGAAAAAAAGGGTGTAATGAGTAAACTCTGGTCGTCATCTAATCCCAGGCGAGGACCTGAATATAAAAACACAGTTTTTAATTTTGCTAACCTGTTAGCTTATTTCGTAACAGAGCACATTCAACGCAACATTTAAATCACAAAGTAGGAACAAACGTTTAGACCGTACCAACGATAACTTTAGTTGTGTTCACATGGTTTGCTCATAACTTAATTGTTATACGTGGTATCACTCACCACATACTGGCGGGTGTTGCTCAAAGCATTGTGAGCGTGAGAGCTTGTTGCGAATTACGTCGTTTGTTGCAAAGGTTAAGCGGAGAAAAAGTGTCCTTCTAATGAATGATAAGTAAGGCAGAGAACTTATCTATCGTATAGCTTTATTAAACTAGCAATTCTAATTATGTATATATAATCTGAATCTCGGAAACGGCCCCAATAATTTTCATGAAATTTAGTGTGCAGGCTTCGTGGGTGATAAATCGGTCTAGCTAGGATTCATTCTTAGAAAACGTAGTTTTATCCGTGTTTTCAGGTAATGAAAAACTACAACAATATTAGTATGGCAACTAGGGCCATTGGCTTCAACAACAACTATAAACTGTTTTACCGACCAACACTAAAGTTACTTTTCAATAGATGGCGTTGTTAAGCAATACTAAGCCAATGAGTGTTTGGTTTTAGGTTAGACGAAGATAATCAATTGTTTACTTACAGCTAAGCTCGACCATCCAAGTACTTAATTTAATACGCAAGAAGATGTCGTTTCGGAGACGAGGACTAGGATGATAAGGGTCTGTAACTAGATTGAAACTTTCGTCAGTATTAGACATTTTAATATTGTATAGACGGTACTAGCGTGGACGCAGCTGTGTACGCAAGTACTCAGTGAAGGAGTTGACCCGAAAATAGCGAAACCGGTCGAGATGCTCGACTATACCTACCGCGTAAGTTAAAACGTCAAAATGAAAAGGGTTTGATAAGTATGTTTTTTCGGTGGTAGTGCCACGCTGCAACCCCACAGCCGACTGGGCCGGCACTAGTACCATACTCCCACATAACATCGACGTGAAGTAACATAGGCTATTGCGTTTCATTAGTTTGTGGGAGATTCCGGAGGCCGCCCTTTCCCCATTCTCCCTCTCCTTCCCCTCCCCCCCCTTCCAACTCCAAAAATAATAAAAAGAAAGTGCCGCATGTTCGTCTTGTTATGATCAAACACATATCGAAGATTATTTGCAGATGCCAAAGATATATTTCGAGGTATCTAATGTTTAGTCATGTTTTATAAAAATTCCGTTTGTTATACGCACGCGGTAGATATTAGGTCTCTTCAGAATGATAAAGAAGGTAGCCTCTCCAGGGTTGCGAAGTGCACACGCGAGTACACTTTTTCCTTGAACTGACCAATTTAAATGGATTCATACGTCCAGTGCTCTTCAAGCCTAAATATCTATGCTTGTCCTTTACACCAAGTGAGTGCAGAAATCATAGGTATATTATGTAAATTTGTATATATTAACTCCTCTCTTTGGCCGCGTCGTCTACGTAACAATTTTCTAAGTACAACCTGGTCAAAAGCTGCTCAAGCCCAGTCTGGCATGATTAGTTCAACGGGTAAGCGTTCTAAGGACTGATTCACTCCTAACATGTAAACTTCTACTTTTCTTCAAAAATAAATTTGCCAATACAATAATTTATTCTATTCCATTATTTTCAGCTACTGTATGTCAAAAGTCAAAAGTCAAAATCATTTATTCAATTTAGGCATCAAAGACGCACTTATGAACGTCAACTTTTCATTATAATGTACTTTAAAGACTCTACCGCCGCGTTCCAAAATATATAGAGCCCACCGAGAAGAAGCGGCTAGAAACTCGGGCCCTTTTTATATAGATGTTTACAATGTTTCTACTTAGAGATGAACAAAAAGTCAACGTACTAAGTGACAACAACTTAATCTGTAACATTGTAGCATTGAAAACTCACATTATAATGGTGATTATGATTATATCAAATTGATTAATAAACCTGCAATTTGAACGAATACTGCGGTTAATGAGTAATATAAAAATAATAATGAGAGATCGCAATTTGCTATTGTAATTGAAAGATTATAGCAAGAAGTGCCGCCGTTGGGCAATGGTGATGATGCACACTCGTACATTGGGTTTCTGTTACATTTCGTCAGGGTTCGTGTGAGAACTGAACAAATTTACTTTATTTGTGAAACAGATCTAATGACCGCGAGCGAGAACACGAAGGTCTTCGTTCCACTAATGTCAAAAATGAAGCATCGCATCGTTCCGAGCTTTGTGACGTTAAAGATTAAACTACATACTGCTTTATGTGCACGTATATTGAATCGTCAATGGTTATCCTTTAAAAAAACCGTGCCATTCAACCATCAATGTGCATGCAGGTCAAATTATCTGTTATATCTGTTTTTTGCCCTAGCGTTTTCCTCGCTGTAGTGAGGTGGAAAATTGTGTGTTTCACTCGGCAGCAAAGTTATTTTGCATATCGTACCTTTGAAACCCCCGCTAAGCCAAAGTTTCAATACAAGTACTCTCACCTAAAACTAACGTTGCAGCCTTGCATAACAAATAACTATTATCAGCTTTACTTATAAACTAGGCTAGGCTTAAAGAAATTATTAGATGATGTATAATACTGCGCACATCAAAATTGCTGTTTTAACCACACACGTTGCCGTTCTTGGAAAAGTAGGTTGTGTTATTGGCCAAATACAGCGAATCGCGAGTCAACGGGCTTATCGTTCAAAAACTCGTCTAAGGCATCGAGCCTTATAAATTTAATAAATGACTAGGAGACAGTCACTAAAATTATTGGCTTGTCCACTTGACTCCCCTAACATGGATCCCCCAGGGAAAGCCCACGGACCTTGGCTAAGATATCTTTTTATGATTCACGGTAATCATGTTATATTGCAAGAAAATAAGAGCAAAGTTCTTAAAAAATAAAATTAGAAGAGAGAAAGAGATTACTTCTAATACGGGCACGGCCATTGGCAAAAAACCATATTTACGATATTATATTTTAAAAGCACCAGTGGTAGTACGAATTACTGTGTAAGTGTAACGTAACGTGCCGTTCACGTGACACGGTACAAACTGTCAGTTATCTAGGGCAACTGTGACACAGATAACTCATAGTTTGTACGCCGAAGCGTGAAACATTGACGCCGACGATACGAATTTTCGCAAATTGTTTGTGCTACGGTCTCTGCACACCCTTTAGAACTAGAATATTGGCTACTAAGTAGTTACTATTCTTGCTCAAGTCTGATATCTTTTACCACCTCAACCACCACTGACCATCAAGTTAGAGCGTGGTCAAACACTAGTTTAGTGTAAGAAAACTTAAGGGTGAATTTGCTAGATAGCATTTCTACAAGGAAAACAATTAAGTATAATAAACTAAACTGTATCTAAGTTTGTGAGAAATAGACGATTTCATGGAAATGTAGGAGGTAATTCATTTGCTTATCAGTAGTGTTTATTTTGCCTTGACCGGGAGTCGAACCTTGTGCCATTGTTGATGGCCCATTGTGTGGAGTCTATTTGACGTAAGGTCTACTTTTTTAACTCTGCAGCGTGATTAAAGTTGGCCTTTTGTATGAGGTGTAGTAAAGCTATGCAAAGACGAGTAAGTTTTAAGTTATTTATCTTTTTAAGTCTAACAGTTAAAATGTATACTCACTAAAATGCCTAGAGTTGTACTATTGTTATTATAATGTCTATAATATGTACAACATTTTGTAAAGTAAACAACAAAAATTAAGGCGCATCCCAGAGCCAATGACCTTTACAATCTGGTTCTGGGCGGTAGACGACAGTCGATTCCCCCCTGACCCCCGTTCGAGATTAGACTGTCGACAGCCGCGTGACCTCTGCGCGTGAACTTGAATTGATTTTTGAATAATTGTTTAAAAACATATAAAACATATTTGAAAATACTTTTGAAAAAAATATTAAGTAGGTAAAATAAATTTAAAACAAAAATTTACCAAAAACTTAACTGAATTCAACATCAAAAAGAGTGAAATAACTTCTTGTAGTAGGTACCATGATAATTCAAAAGTACTTTTGATCACAATGTTGTGTGTTGAAGTCGGTAACATTTTTAAGTAACATTTTTTTACCTTTTTAGTGACCTTTGCTACTTACGGGATCGATTGTCATTCACCGCCAATGAAGATGTCGTCACTTTTAAGTTATCGGAGTGTAACTAAAAAACTACTTAACTGAATTTAAATGGAACCACCTCGGAGGAGTATACTCTACCAAACAATAAAGATTTTTTTGCAAATTGATCCACAAATCGGGGAATCATTAGTTAACATACACAAAAAATACATACAATCGAACATAATAACCTCCTCCTATTTTTGAAGTCGGTTAAAATTAACAGTTAATCCATTAGTATACCTACACCAAATTTCAAAACACAAAAGTTACTCGTACTTAGTTTACGTGCAAGGAGACAGTAATTTTTTCCCAATTTCTGTCGTTAAAAAATATTCTTAGATTATTATAAATGTAAATAAAATTTCAATCATAAAATATGTAGGGAAATGTTTGAATCAAATTAGAATTACACATAGTGTACCTATCGTCAATTTTGAACACAAAAGAGTTAAAGGGAGATAGCTATAGGGTAAACACGGATCGAATGCATTACAAATAATCAATTGCGGTTAAAAAATAAACGTTCACACTGAATTAAATTCTATTATTAAGAATATAAGGTCACATATTTGCTTATCAAAGCATAGAGTAAAATGGTCGGGAGGTCGGCAAAAACAGGTGCAGCCGACCAATCAGAGCAGGCCAGCGAACGGACCTTTGTTTCAGGGAGATCGGCGGTGCTCGGGAGTGTGAACCCGAATTCTTTGAAAGTCGGACGCGCGCGCATTTGTTTGGAAAATATTCTGAAGTCAGGGTGTGTACCGGGATTAAAACGACGGTCGCGCGTTCGTTAAAGTGATAACATAATTAAATTAGAGTCAAGTGAAGTGTAGTGTCTTCCAAGGCTGATTATGTAAGTGGTTCTTTAATTTTAACCTCTCAGCGAAACTCCGGGGGTTTTGTTTTAAAATTGGACTTATTATTTAAATTTTAATATTTCAAAGCTTGTTGTTTTTTTTTTAGTGATTATTATTAACGGGATAATTCCTATAATTTTATGGTCTTTTATAAAATTTTGTCATTTAAAACATAGCAAAAATTGTCTAATAATTCATTATCATGCCAAAATAATTAAATAATTATTGTATGATAAAATGATTTACATATATTATAATATTGATTCAATACACAATTAATTAAATGTTTTCTAATATTTATGTAGTTAGTTTAAATCGAATTCTAGTATAACTTAGCATAGAAGAACATATTCATTATTCTATTATTAATATTATAACCCTTCTGAGCTTTGTCTGTGAGTGATGGTATCTTTTATGCATTTGAAAGGGTAGAACATTCATTAAATGTATCAAAAAATTGTTGTTGTAAAGTAATATTTTAATGAGTGTTTTATTACTTCTGTCATAATCATATTTTTATTGTATTGTTCATTTTATTTCTTGTGTTTGGTTGTATCACTCATATAATTACACATTACATTATAATATATAATTTAAATTCAATTGGACGTGAATTAATATAATCCACGGATCTAAATGAATTTTAGGGAATGCTTACTCAATAAAAGTAATGATTTATTACTCTTAGGAGAATATAATAAATCATGAATGTGTGACAACATAAAATTAACACAGCTTAAATTTAAGTAACATTTAGAAGTAAGTAGTTACCTTCACATTTTTACATCATAAATTACACACCATAATTCAATTACCAAGATAAAAGGGAGCCTCGACATCATATATAATTGAATAACTGTAATTTCGTCTGTATTAAATTATTTGTATTGTGGTACAAGGGCAAAGGTTGATGATGTTAACTGGTCGGTATTAAACCGAGCTTATCCGGACGATATCAAAATAATCTTGCATTGTCGATGGGTTTCAATTTATTGATTATCCTATCGACATCCCTTGTGTCAAAATTCAAATTTGTTCATAAATAGCAACACGCAAGTACACAACACTACTTAACAACAATTTTAAAGCTATTGGTTTAAGTCAGTAGTACAAGACTGTTTGTAGAGGTCTTTCGATTTTAGTTTTAAGAATTTTAGGGCGGACTTAAACCAAGGCTTGAGATTAAATCTCTGTAATAATTAATTTAGTAAAATACACCTTCTGTGTATTTAAATAAATACATATGAGTGGTTCACCAGTTTTCAGCTAGTTTAAGTGGGAAGTTAGGGCATTTAATAGGGACTGTGTTACATAACAAGAAACTTAGTTTGTGTGCTCGTTATTTAGAGCAAAGTGCTAACAAGGGCGACTGCTTTTCGAATGAAGTTATTTCCCTTGCAAGTAAGAAGCCATAATCTTTAATTAGGTTTTTTATGTGTGAATGCACTTTATGACTTTAATCATTTGGTAATTAAATATGAACACAGACGCGAGTATAATCTTAAAATTATTAAATAATAAAATCCTGTCGAAGTTAAATAATATAACATTACTTTTGGAAATATCAAAATTGTCCGAAATTGGATTTGATACTCTTAAGGTAATGAAGAGGAGAAAGTGACAAAACATAATCAAACTCGTGGATACCCGATGACGTGTGCCGGAGGTTTCATGTAGATTTAAGTTAATAACTTTTTCTTTCAGCGTCCACGTGTAGATTTAATTAGACCTAAGTGTAGTTAGAAACATGAAACCATTAGTGATGGACAGTCGGGATCTTCTTCTTTCTCCTCCGCGGTAAATTCCTATTTATATAGTTGTAATAATTGCGTTATTTCTTCGATTTGGGGGGGTGATAATTCTGTTTCTTCCAGAACACAGGAAGTTCGAGAGCTGTTTGCCGAACTGTGGGTTGTCATGTAGATTTATCGTAAAGAATTGAATTATTTTAATATCGTCAATACTGAAAATACGTATTAAATCAGTAGTGTACTAGAGTAGATACAGATGTGTAAAATTTTATCCATTTGATCAAAATCGAGACTTACTAGGACGTATCGACGTAGTTGAATCTTAAAGCAAGTAACTATTTACTGGATGTTTAACTTGAATTATTTTATTCCAAAATACAAATCATTCTTCTGAAGTCGACGAAATAATATTCAACGTAAATTCAAGCGTAGTGAGGATTAAATAATAGATTGGTACTATTAGGTAAATTTCCAGGTTGAATTACATGACGACTCACAGTCTAAAAGAAGTCTTCGAAGGTTTGTGGCATGTTATTTTAAACTCACCATATCGGTTTTGTTTACAACCAACTGTTGTACTATAAAATTAAAATTATATTTTAATTTAAATAATTGTTTTACTAAAAAAATATATATTTTGAATTATATTATTTCTAATATAACTATCATTTCTCAAGATGAAACGTTGTGTATGCTTAACCGATATGGGAAATCCTAGTTAATACAATGGGTGACTGATTGCTTTGCCTACATTTAATTTATTAACAGTAAATAATTACAAAGTCACTTATTGTATAACAAGGAAATACGATGAACTTGTCTATCCATTTGTTTTCAGAGATGTTTACATATACGTTTTATATTATCTTGCTGTATATTATAGTTAAGTATATGTTGACGTGATCACTACTTCTAGGTATATCATAATACTACTGTATATCAAGGGAACTTATGTGCTTTTGTTTAACCAAATTCTTTCAGAATTGGTCATTGTTTAATTGGTATTAATTTATATTATGTTTTATGGTTACACAACTTTTTATAGGTATGTCAATGGAACATTATATTGAACTTTAATTAACCAATTTTCAGAGATTGTCACATCGATTAATTAAAACTACCTAATCTAGCGGAATATTATTAATATGAGTATGTTTGACGTATTCACCGTTTGTTATAGATTTTTCGAAGGAGACTTAATCATTTTACGGAATAGTTAATATTATCTTACCTTACCTAAGCTTTATGGTGGGTGGTAGAATATTCACAAGATATTTTAAAGTTATAGCAAATAAGGCGACTCTTAGGGGTCAGTGTGTTCTTGGCTTGGAATTTATTACTCTTACAGGAATGTATGGGGAATATATGGAATAGCCTTGACTTAATATATTGATCTTTAATCGATAAGCAATTAAGCGTAATTAGATTCACTTACGAGTTAGAAATGAACAGGGACCGGAAGTAATCTGCTTTCAAAGTAACGTATTGCAGCCCAGCTTTGTTATCATTCTGTCTCTTAAGATGAATAATTAAGTTAATGCAGTTAAGGCGTATCTGTTCAATTACCATTTATTGAGTGCCAAGACTCGGAAATCATATTTCATAATCGATTCGGTTGTGATAATACTGGTTGCCTTTGACTTGATTAAATTAGATTCTTGTTAATTGAACTTAACTATGAAACCCTAAGTCCTTCTTTCGTTAATTCGTTCAAGTATTTAAATTGTGATATATTTAACCTGACAATAGTTTGATAAATTCATCAGACTGGAGTGCTTTTATAATTATGTAATAAATGTTGAGCTAGTTGCGATTTTGGGGCCTCACAACCCCCGGGATTAATAAACTCCCTCGCATGATTGCTTAATTTGGAAAGCTTCGACTGCAAGCATAAGTACTATACACGTCGGTGAGAAATTTTCCCCACACTGGACATAGGTTCGATAAAGGGTGCTCTACGGCCAAAGAGTTATTTATTTATTGAACCATTTACAAACATTATACACGACATCATCGAATTATGGTTGGGTTAATATTAATTGATCGCGGGAGGTTGAAGTCCTACCCTAATCCATTTAATCACTTCCTACCCTTCTGTTCCTATATATTAGAAGGGAGAACTGATATTATTACAAGTAATTGAATAAAACTATTCAGCCCTAGCATGATGTTACTTATGGGTATAGAATTAATTATTCTTAAACTATACACATACTAAGTTCTATGTGAAAAAAATAATTTATATGAAACATATAGAATTATTTATTATTTCAAGATGAAATTAACTTTCTTTAACTGTTAAACAGTTTGGTTGTAATAAACCTCAGTATGATATGGTTCTTGATTACTATCATGAATAACCAGATTGGTTTGAACCCCAAAATAATAATCTTTTATCTCATCTTGTGAGGCAAGGAGATATATCTGACTGTATTTATAATACAGGTATAAAACTATGACCGATTTATAGTCGTATTGAGTATTGATTACTAGGCCACTGTTGTGTGCCAATTTGCAAACCTAGGACAACTGGTCCTTTTACTACATTACTAGTCAAGGCTAGTGCAACAGAACACCGATTCATAATCGTATTGATTGCTAGGCCACTGTTGTGTGCCAATTTACAAACTTAGGACAATTAGTCCTTTTACTACAATACTAGTCAAGGCTAGTGCAACAGAATTGAAGTTCCATCAAGCAGAGTTGAATGGTTATTGTTATACACTAAGTTAACCATTCCTATACTATCCTTTCCCCTCCAAGGGGGTGCAGACATTGGATGGCACTCATAGTTGTGGGCGATGGATGGGGCCCTCAATCTTATATAACAAACAAAATTTTTATTACTTATATACGCACACATTAATTACCTTGGAAGTCTCTACAACTCTAAAAGAACCAAGGTTACTTATATTTACATAACGTATGGGTTGACGATCATTTGGCCAAAACATGACGAGAGTAGTTCGTTCTTATGAGAGAGGTGGTATAGTTACAATTTGGTGCCGTGACCAGGATTATTAACTTCAGTAGAGTTATCTACTTAATATGTAGGCTTTACAGCCTACAATTTGGTGTTCGTGAAGACGGAAAGAGTTAGAGTGTTTTGAGGAATAAAAAAAAGTATATGTAATGACACTGAGATTAATGAATTTTGAGTGAAGATGGATTGATAGTTATTGTGGATATGGAAATTAGGATGATGAGAGTTAAGGGGGTGAGGAAACTGTAGGAAATAAAAAAAAATTATAAAGTCTTTCCCTTTGCAGATTGTTACAAAAATAGGAAACTTAAAAATTTAAATTCAGACGATCTAGAAAGTATTATACCGTTGGTTACAAATGTGTTTGTGCACTAATATGATAAAATCACTGATACTTTAACTGACCAGAAATGCTTAAAAAAAAATCTTTTCACAAGTAGTTGAATCGCAAGTAGAGTCTATGAACGCTATGGTAAAATATTAAAGAAGCTAACTATATATAATTTATACATGAGAAATAAACGGGAAAATATATTCCTATCATTTAAAGTTATAATCCCTTAACAGAAGCTAATTAAAAGGTAATTAAATAAAAGAAAAGGGACATAGTAATTCTAGCGTCCACCTTGTATCGCGTTTGAATTCGAGAAGGCAGGCTAACATTTTTTTTTGCTTGAAGCAAGAGACATCAATAAATATATATACTCACAGATTCGGAAAATAAAATCTTTCTTACATAATAATTTATAGAGTAGAAAATGTAATACTTTAGTAGTTAGATTAGTAAAAGAATGACCGCACTAATATGTTATGTATTGCGTCAATTATTACGACTTAGCTATCAAGAGCAAACGTAACTTAGAGACATGTCAGCATTGTACTAGACGAAGTAGAGAAGTAAACATGCTATTTAGTGTGGTCTTACACAAATAAAATAAAAGCAAGCCCTGAAAACACACGAAGAAAACAAGCTTTTCCAATTAATACAAACACCAAATAACTAAATAAATAAAATCAATGCACTGAAAAATTTAGGAAAACGTGTTAAATAAAATAACTGTTAGATTTTAAATAAAAATTAGATTAATTATTTTAAAAGTTCAAGCATTTGATACAGTTTTTACATCAAGCACTTAAATAATAAGACCAATTTAAAGTTATAAAACAGATAAAATAAATTTACTAGGTCATCTAAGACAGTTGAGGTTTAATCTACCTTTAAGAGCGCCTGCCGTCAATAGTAATTATAATCACAATTCATATGTGTAAAGAGCTAATAATAACTTTAACAACTTAACTAGACTAGTAGATATTGATTTGTTTTGTACAAAGGTAGCGTCCGCTAGGTGACTGGTTAGCAGAGAGTTGTTTTTTCTTATATTTTTGTGTTTAGTACCGGACTACGTTATGGTTTTTCATGCTCGCAATTATTTAGTAACAATTCATATAACATCTATCAGTGAGCATCTATAATTCGCTTTACAATTCTACCGTCTCTGAAAGTACATATTATATAGCTGTTGGTCTTCCAGTAAATAAATAAATCAAATAAATACATAAAGAGAAAGAGCGTAAATAAGCAAATTCATTTTTAGATGGAACACTAATCGGTTTACAAACTATTGAAGAACTTGACGTATACATTTTATTTATAACCTCATAATAAATATTACTATTGGATCATAAGTTAAAGATGTTAAACACGCGATAGTAAAATTATTCAAGTGGTTAAACCTTGTCCATACAAAAAACTGGAAATATTAGGAATCTTGTATTGATAGGCTTATAGGGCCATAGAGAGTCAAGGGGCAAATATGTAGTTTTATAAATGATAGTCATTCGAGGTTAGTTCAGTTAGTTAAGAATGTATTGTTAATTGCGGAAACCTAGATAAAATCAGTAGGTTACAAACTGAAATTTAAAACAATGCTCCGTTCGATCATAAAAGATAATAATAGTCAAATTATAAAAAGGACTTAAAGGAACATTTAAGATAAATTGAATTGAAACTAATTACCAACAACAATTCTCGACCAAACACTATTGAACGGTCAACAAAGGCTTGGGCGGTCTATTTCGGACTTACTGTCATAAAAGGCATTCAAGAAGGTTCTTTGTGGCTTCCGAAACTTGAACAGCTGTTTTATAATAATTATTTTATGATAGTATACCATAAATGCCTAATGTCACAAAACTAAAATACTAATAACAATACAACAAAACTCGTAAACTGATAAAAGATAACTTAGATTACGTCATGTTCCTGAAGCAGAACTAATCAAATGCTATACAAATCACGAACAGGACTGAATAAATATATGAGGGACGACATTGTAAAAAGTAACCCTTTTCCAAACGTAAATAATGTTTTGGACCTAGTCACCTAAAACTTAACAGGTTACTGTAATGCTATTTACTTATCCAGATAATTTGGTAGAGTTTAATTTAGAGTAAATTGATTAATAATATTGATGTTAATGGATACCAACCATTTAGTGATAAATATAATGATTTAAAAATAAGTAGTTGGTGCTACTCACTCTATAGTAGAAACTAAGAGAACAATATCTAAATCGCGAATATTGAATGTTATTAAGTAAATGTGTTTCGTTAAATCGTGTTGTATGTGTGAATAACTAAGATTGATATAAAATAAAAATGCTCAAAATTAAACATAAACCTTAGATAAAAAAATTGTGCTGGAATAAGTAGGAGTAAAACGTTAATAAGAAACTTAAGAAGATAGACATAACAAGTTTTACAGCCAAACAAATAGAAAAAACATTGATAGGGATAAGTGTTATTAATTAGGGAATTAAAAAGGAATTAAATATTATATTATATATTTGTTAATTACAAAATTTAATTCGTTTAACGCTCATAAAATTTTGGGGGGTGAATGTACCTATCGTCAATTTTGAACACAAAAGAGTTAAAGGGAGATAGCTATAGGGTAAACACGGATCGAATGCATTACAAATAATCAATTGCGGTTAAAAAATAAACGTTCACACTGAATTAAATTCTATTATTAAGAATATAAGGTCACATATTTGCTTATCAAAGCATAGAGTAAAATGGTCGGGAGGTCGGCAAAAACAGGTGCAGCCGACCAATCAGAGCAGGCCAGCGAACGGACCTTTGTTTCAGGGAGATCGGCGGTGCTCGGGAGTGTGAACCCGAATTCTTTGAAAGTCGGACGCGCGCGCATTTGTTTGGAAAATATTCTGAAGTCAGGGTGTGTACCGGGATTAAAACGACGGTCGCGCGTTCGTTAAAGTGATAACATAATTAAATTAGAGTCAAGTGAAGTGTAGTGTCTTCCAAGGCTGATTATGTAAGTGGTTCTTTAATTTTAACCTCTCAGCGAAACTCCGGGGGTTTTGTTTTAAAATTGGACTTATTATTTAAATTTTAATATTTCAAAGCTTGTTGTTTTTTTTTTAGTGATTATTATTAACGGGATAATTCCTATAATTTTATGGTCTTTTATAAAATTTTGTCATTTAAAACATAGCAAAAATTGTCTAATAATTCATTATCATGCCAAAATAATTAAATAATTATTGTATGATAAAATGATTTACATATATTATAATATTGATTCAATACACAATTAATTAAATGTTTTCTAATATTTATGTAGTTAGTTTAAATCGAATTCTAGTATAACTTAGCATAGAAGAACATATTCATTATTCTATTATTAATATTATAACCCTTCTGAGCTTTGTCTGTGAGTGATGGTATCTTTTATGCATTTGAAAGGGTAGAACATTCATTAAATGTATCAAAAAATTGTTGTTGTAAAGTAATATTTTAATGAGTGTTTTATTACTTCTGTCATAATCATATTTTTATTGTATTGTTCATTTTATTTCTTGTGTTTGGTTGTATCACTCATATAATTACACATTACATTATAATATATAATTTAAATTCAATTGGACGTGAATTAATATAATCCACGGATCTAAATGAATTTTAGGGAATGCTTACTCAATAAAAGTAATGATTTATTACTCTTAGGAGAATATAATAAATCATGAATGTGTGACAACATAAAATTAACACAGCTTAAATTTAAGTAACATTTAGAAGTAAGTAGTTACCTTCACATTTTTACATCATAAATTACACACCATAATTCAATTACCAAGATAAAAGGGAGCCTCGACATCATATATAATTGAATAACTGTAATTTCGTCTGTATTAAATTATTTGTATTGTGGTACAAGGGCAAAGGTTGATGATGTTAACTGGTCGGTATTAAACCGAGCTTATCCGGACGATATCAAAATAATCTTGCATTGTCGATGGGTTTCAATTTATTGATTATCCTATCGACATCCCTTGTGTCAAAATTCAAATTTGTTCATAAATAGCAACACGCAAGTACACAACACTACTTAACAACAATTTTAAAGCTATTGGTTTAAGTCAGTAGTACAAGACTGTTTGTAGAGGTCTTTCGATTTTAGTTTTAAGAATTTTAGGGCGGACTTAAACCAAGGCTTGAGATTAAATCTCTGTAATAATTAATTTAGTAAAATACACCTTCTGTGTATTTAAATAAATACATATGAGTGGTTCACCAGTTTTCAGCTAGTTTAAGTGGGAAGTTAGGGCATTTAATAGGGACTGTGTTACATAACAAGAAACTTAGTTTGTGTGCTCGTTATTTAGAGCAAAGTGCTAACAAGGGCGACTGCTTTTCGAATGAAGTTATTTCCCTTGCAAGTAAGAAGCCATAATCTTTAATTAGGTTTTTTATGTGTGAATGCACTTTATGACTTTAATCATTTGGTAATTAAATATGAACACAGACGCGAGTATAATCTTAAAATTATTAAATAATAAAATCCTGTCGAAGTTAAATAATATAACATTACTTTTGGAAATATCAAAATTGTCCGAAATTGGATTTGATACTCTTAAGGTAATGAAGAGGAGAAAGTGACAAAACATAATCAAACTCGTGGATACCCGATGACGTGTGCCGGAGGTTTCATGTAGATTTAAGTTAATAACTTTTTCTTTCAGCGTCCACGTGTAGATTTAATTAGACCTAAGTGTAGTTAGAAACATGAAACCATTAGTGATGGACAGTCGGGATCTTCTTCTTTCTCCTCCGCGGTAAATTCCTATTTATATAGTTGTAATAATTGCGTTATTTCTTCGATTTGGGGGGGTGATAATTCTGTTTCTTCCAGAACACAGGAAGTTCGAGAGCTGTTTGCCGAACTGTGGGTTGTCATGTAGATTTATCGTAAAGAATTGAATTATTTTAATATCGTCAATACTGAAAATACGTATTAAATCAGTAGTGTACTAGAGTAGATACAGATGTGTAAAATTTTATCCATTTGATCAAAATCGAGACTTACTAGGACGTATCGACGTAGTTGAATCTTAAAGCAAGTAACTATTTACTGGATGTTTAACTTGAATTATTTTATTCCAAAATACAAATCATTCTTCTGAAGTCGACGAAATAATATTCAACGTAAATTCAAGCGTAGTGAGGATTAAATAATAGATTGGTACTATTAGGTAAATTTCCAGGTTGAATTACATGACGACTCACAGTCTAAAAGAAGTCTTCGAAGGTTTGTGGCATGTTATTTTAAACTCACCATATCGGTTTTGTTTACAACCAACTGTTGTACTATAAAATTAAAATTATATTTTAATTTAAATAATTGTTTTACTAAAAAAATATATATTTTGAATTATATTATTTCTAATATAACTATCATTTCTCAAGATGAAACGTTGTGTATGCTTAACCGATATGGGAAATCCTAGTTAATACAATGGGTGACTGATTGCTTTGCCTACATTTAATTTATTAACAGTAAATAATTACAAAGTCACTTATTGTATAACAAGGAAATACGATGAACTTGTCTATCCATTTGTTTTCAGAGATGTTTACATATACGTTTTATATTATCTTGCTGTATATTATAGTTAAGTATATGTTGACGTGATCACTACTTCTAGGTATATCATAATACTACTGTATATCAAGGGAACTTATGTGCTTTTGTTTAACCAAATTCTTTCAGAATTGGTCATTGTTTAATTGGTATTAATTTATATTATGTTTTATGGTTACACAACTTTTTATAGGTATGTCAATGGAACATTATATTGAACTTTAATTAACCAATTTTCAGAGATTGTCACATCGATTAATTAAAACTACCTAATCTAGCGGAATATTATTAATATGAGTATGTTTGACGTATTCACCGTTTGTTATAGATTTTTCGAAGGAGACTTAATCATTTTACGGAATAGTTAATATTATCTTACCTTACCTAAGCTTTATGGTGGGTGGTAGAATATTCACAAGATATTTTAAAGTTATAGCAAATAAGGCGACTCTTAGGGGTCAGTGTGTTCTTGGCTTGGAATTTATTACTCTTACAGGAATGTATGGGGAATATATGGAATAGCCTTGACTTAATATATTGATCTTTAATCGATAAGCAATTAAGCGTAATTAGATTCACTTACGAGTTAGAAATGAACAGGGACCGGAAGTAATCTGCTTTCAAAGTAACGTATTGCAGCCCAGCTTTGTTATCATTCTGTCTCTTAAGATGAATAATTAAGTTAATGCAGTTAAGGCGTATCTGTTCAATTACCATTTATTGAGTGCCAAGACTCGGAAATCATATTTCATAATCGATTCGGTTGTGATAATACTGGTTGCCTTTGACTTGATTAAATTAGATTCTTGTTAATTGAACTTAACTATGAAACCCTAAGTCCTTCTTTCGTTAATTCGTTCAAGTATTTAAATTGTGATATATTTAACCTGACAATAGTTTGATAAATTCATCAGACTGGAGTGCTTTTATAATTATGTAATAAATGTTGAGCTAGTTGCGATTTTGGGGCCTCACAACCCCCGGGATTAATAAACTCCCTCGCATGATTGCTTAATTTGGAAAGCTTCGACTGCAAGCATAAGTACTATACACGTCGGTGAGAAATTTTCCCCACACTGGACATAGGTTCGATAAAGGGTGCTCTACGGCCAAAGAGTTATTTATTTATTGAACCATTTACAAACATTATACACGACATCATCGAATTATGGTTGGGTTAATATTAATTGATCGCGGGAGGTTGAAGTCCTACCCTAATCCATTTAATCACTTCCTACCCTTCTGTTCCTATATATTAGAAGGGAGAACTGATATTATTACAAGTAATTGAATAAAACTATTCAGCCCTAGCATGATGTTACTTATGGGTATAGAATTAATTATTCTTAAACTATACACATACTAAGTTCTATGTGAAAAAAATAATTTATATGAAACATATAGAATTATTTATTATTTCAAGATGAAATTAACTTTCTTTAACTGTTAAACAGTTTGGTTGTAATAAACCTCAGTATGATATGGTTCTTGATTACTATCATGAATAACCAGATTGGTTTGAACCCCAAAATAATAATCTTTTATCTCATCTTGTGAGGCAAGGAGATATATCTGACTGTATTTATAATACAGGTATAAAACTATGACCGATTTATAGTCGTATTGAGTATTGATTACTAGGCCACTGTTGTGTGCCAATTTGCAAACCTAGGACAACTGGTCCTTTTACTACATTACTAGTCAAGGCTAGTGCAACAGAACACCGATTCATAATCGTATTGATTGCTAGGCCACTGTTGTGTGCCAATTTACAAACTTAGGACAATTAGTCCTTTTACTACAATACTAGTCAAGGCTAGTGCAACAGAATTGAAGTTCCATCAAGCAGAGTTGAATGGTTATTGTTATACACTAAGTTAACCATTCCTATACTATCCTTTCCCCTCCAAGGGGGTGCAGACATTGGATGGCACTCATAGTTGTGGGCGATGGATGGGGCCCTCAATCTTATATAACAAACAAAATTTTTATTACTTATATACGCACACATTAATTACCTTGGAAGTCTCTACAACTCTAAAAGAACCAAGGTTACTTATATTTACATAACGTATGGGTTGACGATCATTTGGCCAAAACATGACGAGAGTAGTTCGTTCTTATGAGAGAGGTGGTATAGTTACAATAGTAAATAAATTAACCTTCTAAACCTCAGGTTCTGCCCAACATTTGTTATGGGACGCGCCTTAAGATTGCTTTGCCTTTGCCGCACCCGGAAAAACATTAGGGTATAACTTATACGCATTAAACAGTTCTGTATCACTCAAAATTTGTCTGTCGAAGTGCGCTGCTGTGTCGCACCGAACGTAGAAATTGGAGCGAAAGGTTGCATCCATACTGGTGAGATGACGACGCTAAATGTAACCATGTAGATACGGTGAAATTTAGACGCATGGTGTCGAACTGCGTGTAATGGCGAGCAGAATGTGTGGGTGTCATCCAAGCCACAGCAGCAGTACTTCGCAGAAAGGTAACCAATAGTAATATTGGGATACTCTGCGACAGCACTGCTGTACTACGAGCCCTAAATACCTCCTTAATCTCAAAAGAAATAATGTACGACATATCGTCGGAATACAACCTCGGCTCGCCGAGGACAGTGTGGGAAGCCTGCGCCAAGCTGAAGGAGCTGCTGGCTTTCCTGGGCGACACCGGGTGTCTGGACTGATCAGCGTCACCCGGATATCACGCAAAATGGGCCGCGCCACAGCGGCTTGGTTGCGGAAAACAGCCAGTCCACCAAGTACCATGTACCAAGCGTGTAATGGCGCGATGCCACATGAGGTACCGGAACACGTCACGACGTGATCCGCTCCTACTCCGTGTTTGTATCCGTGCCATCTGGCGTACTTCGACGCGTGTCATAAACGCAAATGTCGACGTCTCCTGCCGTGCGATTCTCTAATGTTTAGTCGTTGCATTCGACGACGAGCTCACCGATGTCAAATACTTTACGAGATATCGCCCTTGTACATAAGCTTGTATTACAACGTTTCTTGTCATCTTGTCATGTTTCACGTATGTTGTCAAAGACGCAACGATGTTTGCTCTTAGAGAATTACTCGGACAATAGCGAACATCCTTTGTAAAAACCGACTTTCGATGGATCCGCTCGTAACACGTAACTTAACAGTAGACAGACCAGCGTCGACACTGGACCGGACTAGTAGATCTTAACTCCGTACATTGTCCTGCCGTACATTCTGTGCTCCAGTGTTCGGAATGGATTGAATTGTAACTGCAGCTTGTAACAATTGTTCGCGTAACAAAAGATGTCCACACTATCGGTACTAACACGCGTTTCTGATACGGTCACAGGATAATGTTCTGTTCGTCAAAATGTTACATATGTGGATTAAGCTTAACGTCATCTTAAACAATACTATATATTTTATTACCTACACTTTAAACACTACGTTCATGATTTATCGAGTAAGCAGAATATAAATTTTGGATCGATCGCTGGCGTCAAGAGAAACTCAACTGTAGCTGGACTGCATAATAACGCATACGAGGGCTGCACTAAAAGTATCGGGAATGGAATATTTTCACTGTTCCTGTCATATTCAAATCTTTTTAATTGAAAACTCCTTGGTTTTAAAAATCGAATAGTTTATTTATTTAAAAAAAGATTCTCGGTCTTGTCACAAGGTTTTGTCAAACTTGTTTAGTCGTTGAGAAAATGGAGTTGACTCGAGAAAATTCAAAAGCGATGATTTATTATGACTTTCGAAGTGGTTTAACACAAAAACAGTGTGTTGACCGGATGATTTCTGCATTTGGTGATGAAGCCCCATCCAAAACCACAATTTATCGCTGGTTTGCTGAATTTCAACGTGGACGTGTCAAGCTCAGTGATTATCCGCGTCAAGGTCGTCCAAAAACTACAGTCACTCAAGAAAACGTTGATGCTGTGCGTAAGCTGATTGAGGAAGATCGACATGTGACATACCGCGAAATTCAGGCAACTTTAGACACTGGCATGAGTCAAACACAAATAATCTTGCAAGAACAATTAGGTGTAAAAAAGTTGTTTTCCCGATGGATACCGCATTCGCTCTGTGAAGAGCAAAAAGCGGCTCGCGTTACTTGGTGCGTCAGAACTCTCGAAAGATTCCACGCAGGATCCTCAAATGCTGTATACAACATCGTATCAGGTGACGAATCCTGGATATACGCGTACGAACCCGAAACAAAAAACCAGTCAACGAGTTTGCTTAACGCCAACAAAAATTGTTCGTTCACGGAGTTTTGCAAAAAAAATGGTGGCCACGTTTGTCTCCAAAACCGGCCATGTTACGACTATTCCTCTTGAGGGACAAAGAACGGTTAATGCAGAATGGTATGCTAGCATTTCTTTGCCACAGGTCGTTTCTGAACTCCGTAAAGAGAACTGCAACCGCCGCATCATCCTCCATCACGACAATGCGAGTTCTCACACCGCGCTCAGAACAAAAGAGTTTTTAGAGCAAGATAACATAGAATTATTAGACCATCCGCCGTACAGCCCCGACCTAAGCCCTAATGATTTCTATACTTTCCCTAAAATAAAGAATAAATTGCGTTTGACAGAGATTTTCATCACCTGACGAAGCTGTGGACGCCTACAAAACGGCCATTTTGGAGACCCCAACTTCCGAATGGAATGGTTGCTTCAATGATTAGTTCCATAGTATGGAAAAATGTGTCAAATTTTGCGGAGAATACTTCGAAAAGCAATAAATACATTTTTAAATAGTAATGTTGTGTCACTTCCTTGATTCCCGAAATGTTCAGTGCCGCCCTCGTAAAAGTCAAAATGTTAGCTACAGTTCGATTGAAATTTATATATAGTGGAATCAGTCCCGTCGTTTTTAATAACAGTAGAAAAACTGCAGTTGCAGCAGGATAGATTGTCGAACGTTGTGAAATAGTAGAATTGACCCCTGCCTTTTCTCCAGAACGTCGATACTTATGAACCTGCGCGGTCAAGGCATAAATATAAATAAACAGATCAATTAGCAGACCGACAGACAGAAAATCTCTAATGTCTCTATAGGATTTCATGCTCGATAGCCCATAGCTTCCGTTATACAAAGAAAGCAACACAAGACCTCTATAAGTGGGTCAATAAGACCCATATCCATTGTACAGGAGACCTCATTAATTGTTTGGAACAATGTTCGGATGCGATTTGTCCGGGACGTTGTGTCTAGCCCATGGTCACAAGGTTACTGCTGGATGATAGGGTGACCACGCTGAATGCTACAAAGGTTTTATTATATGTTTTCGCTATCGGTGTCAAGTGACCACGTCTCCCAAGACAGTTGCAGTACTAAGCACTCTTTACCCCGAAACATGGTTTTATTCTCATATTAACTCACTTACTACAGAGTCCTTCAATGAACCAGGAATGCTTGAGCACTGTTATGGCTGTTCTATTGCTGCGTAGTGGAATATCAATACTATAATACTATCTTAATTGGTATATACTATATACCAATTAAGATTAATTGGTATATATAATTAATTGGTATATTTAATCTTAATTGGTATACACTAATTACCAATTAAGATTAATTGGTATATAGAATCTTACTTGGTATATACTATATACCAACTAATTGAATTGGTATATATAATTAATTGATATATATACTCTTAATTGGTATATACTATATACCAATTAAGATTAATTGGTATATATAATTAATTGGTATATATAATCTTAATTGGTATATACTATATACCAATTAAGATAGTCTCTCATGACAGATCTACCTCGATTAATGCGTTGGAAGTTCCTATGTTACAGTAATAAGTATGCGATTCGTTGATTTGTAAAAGCCATTCTACGCTAACGATAGCTTGTTTAAATATTTTTTATTAATGCTAAGAAATTTATATCAGTAACATGTGATTACATACACACATACACATACTTATTGTGATGGTTTGTGTTAAAGTATGTGGCGACTTTGTACCAAGTCAATGTGGCGTACGGATCGGCAACGGACATAAGAAAGGAACAGTCTACAGTGGACAAGGTGGGGGTACGCTAACGTTCACCATATGTACTTACCTTAAACCAAGTACAAGGTAGGACTGGGGCTAAGAGGAGGACTTATGCGAGGCTTCACCAGTGGCTCTACCATGAGTTGGCAACATAAATGTCATCTATAGTCGATACTCGATCTCGCCTACCTATTATGCTTGTGATTGGCGTACTCGCTATCGATTTTAGTACTACAATTGACCGCAAGGTGTCACTGTTCATTTTTTCATACATTTTTAGCGGTCGATAGCGAGCATCGTTTGGTGTCAATCGGCTTTCTCGCACGTTCCTATTCATTACAAAAATTGCAATAAAGAGATACACAGATGAATTTTTATTTTGGAAATTTGAATATTATGAATATGACAACGCCTTCAAATTTGTCTGTTTACTGCGTTTTGACAGCAACAATAAGAAGTTAAAGTAGTTCTGATGGAAATTCTGAGAAGTCCGTTGTAGTGGCCACCCTATGATCAGCTATTGTCAAATTTACACAAGTGTTTAATTGTTCTAGTAGAAAACAAATTGAGATGGATGCCGCCGGGGGCCGGGCGTCGTGCGCGGATGTTGAGAAATGCTTGTTTTAGAGCATACCAGCGAGGGGGTAGGTACTATGTGTGAGAAGTAGGACTTTTCAGCAAGAAGTGGGTCTCCACGTCCTGCTAGTTAATAATAATATATCATATCTATGTTATGTATAATAAAACTATACAATATTTTATAAATAACTTAAGGCCTAGGGAAAATTATGTCTGACAATTCTGACATACGATTGACTTTTTCTAAAAATTAATCAGTTGTAGTTGAAGAGGCTTAGTTTTTAACCAACTTAAAAAAGGAGGAGGTTTTATTTAGGGTGTATGTTAGCCGATTTCTCCCCCTTTTGTTGACCGATTCTCAAAAAATATTTTTTTGTTTGGTAGAGTACTTCCGAGGTCCCATTTAAATTTCATGAAATTCGGTCAGGTAGTTTTTGAGTCTCCAATAACTAATAATACAAAAATAAAGCGGGATCAAGTTGCGGATGTTTCTTGTTACCGGAGCTTGGTATCTCAAGATATCCACAAGCAGAGGCAATGGCTCTACTATTAGCAGCAACCGATTTTTTTAAATCAATCTTAGGTAATATCGTTTTCTTTTCTACCGACTTCCAAAAAGGAGGAGGTACTCAATTCGATTGTATTTTTTTATGTGTGTTACCTCATTACTATCGCTAGGGCGAACCGATTCTCGAAACTATTATATATTTATATTTTTTTGTTTGAAAGCTGGTGCTTCCCGTGTAGTCCCATTAAAATTTTATCAAATTCAGTCCAGTAGTTTTTGAGTTACACTCCAATAACTGAATAGAATGGAAGTAGGTATTAATTTTTCGAATTGTACTTGTTAACATTTATCTCCTTTAATAATTATTGTTGTTCGTTTTTTTTATAATTGCACACCATTGTTATGGTGATAATAAATAAATGATATGGTGTAAATAAATGATTTGAATTTGAACATGTTATTCGTGTTTTCCTTGGCTATAACAATAATAATAATAATACCGCAGGGGCGGCTTTGTGGCGAGCCGTCGGTGAATGGCGACACCGTGGACCCTGATTCTCCCTGGGGCTAAATGAGACCCCTGACCCCGGCTTGCCTTAATTGGCTGTCTGGGGGTGGAGACGCAAGAGCAAGTAACGAAAAGCTCGAAGGGTGGAATTGTTAAAGGGCATAACGCGGGTAGTAGCGCTCTAGTGAAACCGCAGCACACCTCTCAACACCCTTTAGCCAGCCACACCAACGTTGCCCCTTCTGTCACCATTCATGGTGGCCTTTATGAGGGGCCCGTTTATTAGGTGGCAAGTCACCACCTGCCCAAAAATTTTAAAATCAGACTAAATTTGGCAGGTGCCGTAGTCTATTCCATAAGCCACTATCTTCTTATCAGTAATAAAATAATTTTAATAGCCTTGCCATTTTACCCATTTTTATAATAGATATACCATGTCACCATCCATCCAAAAGTTTCTGTTTTTTATACGACTTTGTATTTTTTATACCAAACAGGCCTCTAAGTGTTGGCTACAGCCCCACTTATGCCTTTGTAAAGGACCGGATGAAATCTGTGTTTTTTTTTAATAAGGAATAATAATAATATTAATATTTTTTTTATAATAATATATAATTATTGCAGACACGTAATCCATATTACAATTTAAATAAGGATGTACCTACTAAATTAAAATTTATGTAAATAAAATAAAACAAATTAATAAAGAAATGATTATAACTAAAAATAGCTTTAGGTAGCAATAGCCAACCAGCGTCGGTACGTTGAAGTCAGTATCATTATATCCACCAGGCTTCTGATGATTGTATTTCTACACCTGCCAACCCTCGACATGAAGGACGCGATTCGTTACACTGAATTGCGGTTAATGTATCAACTCGCGCCTCGAAAAACATTGCAGACGCGCTGCCGTTACCGTTACAGACCCACTAGGTGCCTGAAAATATTATTGTAGGCCACCTTGATGACGTCATGCGTCCTCATGGTATATTCGGTCCAGGTTTAGAATGTCTGACAGTACGCTTTATATAACGTAATTTTTACGTCAGACGCCGCTCTCACGAACTTACTGGCGATCGTATTGCCCATCACGCACAGGGTACGCCGTTGTCGTTCTACATCATCATCATCCTTCATATCAGACGTTACGATGGCCAAAGAAAGCTTTAGTGTCATACATCCACAGCTTTATTTGGACAGGCAACTTATCGAATTAGGTCTATTTTAATACTATTATTGTATAACTAAGTCCTTGTAAAACTAAAATATTTACCTTCACACGAATTATTGTAAACACACACAAAAAATAAAAAATACACAAAGTCCGAGTTTTAATTAATTATAACATTTGCATACAATTGGTGTGTTTAATCGTCGTGAATTCCGCTAAAACGTAAAAAAGCATAATAATTACGTGGAGGTTTTTTCATTTCCATGAATGCTTCATTTTGTTTGAATTCCAGATACAGTGCACCAAATGCATTGTCAAAATAAACATAATTCTTTACGGAACATGTCGCTTACAAATAATGTGTCTAAGGTATGTTCTCAGTACGAATAGTCGATAGATCTGATATGGTATTTACTGAGTATTTTATAATAATAGGCTAGTATTTTTATTATATTAATAATTTACGATGGGCAAATATAAGATTAATTCTTTTGATCTATCTTAATTGCGCCTTGTTATGTGTTGGAAATTAGTCTGTAAGTTAAATTTGACAGGCCGGTTGGCGCAGTCGGTGGGATCTCTGACTTCTGAGCCGCTGGTCCCGGGTTCGATCCCCGGTCAGTTCAAACATTTGTGTGCATGAACATGTCTATTTGATCTGTGTCTGGGTGTGTATATGTTTATAAGTGTGCATATCAGTCATCAGGTTACCACAGGCTCTACCTTGTTGGGGACCTGAAGACCTTTGTGTGGATGTTGTCCCATAAAAAATGTAGGTATAAACTGAAAAATGAATTGTGACTAGGTAGTTAATGAAATCGGTAAGACTCTTATCTGCTACCAGAAAGTGAGTTAATTAGTTTTACTGTTACACTTTATGGTATCTTTCCTAAGTGTCATATGTGAGCCTTAATGTTGAAGCAATGAAGCTATTGAAGAATAATAAGCAATTACACGAGGTGTGGTGCGTCAGCGCCCCTATTTGAGGAATAATCCGGTGTCGCCCGGTTAGACCTACATGTGGAAAAAGTCCTTTCGAGACAAATAAGCAGTTCATTGAGAAACCGCATAGCACTCCCAAACTGATTAATTTTCATTGAGAAGGTTCCTCTACTCAGGACAATTCATTAACAGGTACATGCAGTTCAGCCTCACCTCCCGTCCCAAGCCATTTACCGATTCTTCTACGTAACATTTTCCGAGGAAAACATAACTATTTCAAAATATAAAGTTATACAACATGACATTTACCCTCTACTGCCAAGTTTTTTCAGCTATAAAAACCTAACTACCGTGTTAAGTTACCTATAAATTATCACCGTGTTTTTTTATCTTGATCAACTTTGACCCGTGGATCTATACAATATCGTGAGCGATCTCTTTAAATGTTATGCAACATTGCACAAGACATTAATATAGACAAAGCGTTTTATCTGATCGGTAGCTTATCATCACCCTGTCCGCCTGTCCGCGGGCGCGCCGTCGGCAAGTTGGCGTCTATACTAATACGGGCGGGCGCGTTACACAACCTTTGATTGAGATGTTACTGAGTAATATGAACGTAAATGTGCTTTGTTTAGGTTGTTCTTCATGAAGCGATATATTCTTTAGCAAGTGTGTGGATATTGTCAAATGAGTGATAGTAAAAATATATTCACGCACATGTACTCATACTTAGGTGATGCCTATATTTGCTTAGAAAACACACACATTCAGAACATTTTTTAACGAGCATGTTGTTGCACAACCTTTCAGTATACGCAAATACAACAAAATTTTCGCAAGAATCCTCGTGATAATGTTGAAATTAATTTAATAACCTAATAAACAAACCGTATTGTATGCCCGATGGACAATTCAAATAGATCGGTATTTGCGTAGAATCGGGCCACTTTCGCAATGGGCTTTGAGTCGTCAATCAATTGTATTGCACGGCGCCGCGGCGTAGCATTGTGGTGCGGATGTGGTCGGATGTTTTCTTAATTATGCACACCTTTGTAGGGGTTTCACAACATCGCCGGAAGAACTCAAGTGGATCAGCGCTTATCACCGCCGCGCAAGGCTGTGCTGTCAACCTGTTACAGGAGAGACGTTAGCTTTTCAATCATGCCAGCATCAGTCCTAACAATACCTTACCTCCTACAATACCAATGCTTGATCGCTTGCCACGGTTGGAAGCAGCCCTGGCTTCAGAGCCGCTGGTCCCATGTTCGCTCCCTAAGGTTAAACATTTTTGTATATATTCGTATGTATATCAGTCATCAGGTTACCATAGTAGAGGCTCTGCCTAGTTTGAGACCTGAAGACCTTGTATGGATGTTGTCCCAATTTTTAATATACATGTAGTTATAGGTACTATTTTTATAACTAATTTCCATGACTAATTGCTGTATAATATTGATCCTATGTATCGATGGTTTAATAAGGAATATATAAATATATACATTCATAAACAAATTTAAAATTAGTTCTATACATATGGTGTCAAATGTGTGTGTCTCATACGGTATACATAACCAGCCTAAAAATCTTCTAAAAAGTCTACGGATTAAGTTTAAACAGTATGGTACAAATACATAAACATGCCAGTTGTCAGTCACAATTACAAAAAAATAAATATTACTTATAGATTGTTTTTTACACTAACACCTACACTGTTTATAGTACTTGTTTACCTAAGTAGTGTTGTCTGAAAATCCACAGAGCAAGATATCTCTTAGTTAGGGTACGTTCCGGCAAGCGCCGTCAACGCTCACAACTGTCGCGCCCCGGTTTAGCGTTCCGCTATGGATCAATGCTTGCAATGTTCAACCCAAACGGAACGGTTACGCGGTCACGAAATGCGCGCCAAATTTTCTATCATAAATCGAAATTATCCTATACTTATTTGAAGCTTTGACAGTGACAGCTCGCAATCACCGCGAAAACACACCTTCGATCTGCGAGCGTTGTGGTCGCGACGTGAGTATTTTCATTAACATCATTGATGGCATATCGAGCTCGCTCACGATGATCGTGGGCTTGTAAGGGAATGGATGTACGAACGCTTCGAGTGATTTCGGCGCTTACCAGAACGTAGCTTAAGCAGGTAGTGGCGCCTCACGATTATACAGGCGTGGGCGGATTGGTCACCGTATGTCGATGCCGTAAATGGACAAACCTGTAGGCACATGTACAGTCATGTTCATAAATTAATTTATAGTAGATATTACAAAGAACTAGAATATCACTCTAATTTCACTCACGACGTTTAGTCCAGTGAAATTAGGCGATATTTTGCAAAAGAGTGGAAGTGATTCGCGAATGTGGGTTTTTTGTTTATTATGGTTGCTTCAAGAATCATGTAAACTCAACCCCAACGAAAGTAAACCTCCGGCAGAGTGTTAAATCGAGTGAAAACTTTGAAATTGCATAACTTCATTCAGGAAAGAGTGGTGATCACTATATTTTTATTCTATAGTTATAGTATTATAATCTACCTTCTTACAAAGTATTTTTTCACCTACTTCCAAAAACAGGAGGATATTCTCAAGGCGACGTGTATATTTTTTTAATGTATAATCACGCAAAACTTTTTGCGTGATTACGGAAGTTCGACTCACACGTCGCTTATTACTAGTTCTGCGAAAAGTAGACCTCGCGAGTACACTCTTACCAGCGTCATTTTTTGCAGTCTGAGCTTTGCAGTTGGTTTTTTAAAGTTGTTGGTGACAAATGTTCTTGCCAAACATTACCAAAATCGTCCAGTTTTTAAACTTCACAACTTATTATCACAACTCGACCAATTATGCTCATATTCGAAATTCCTGTTTAAAGTCAGGTACCAAGTGTGTGTACCAACTTTTATCAAATGCGGTTGATAAAATAGCGCCGCAGCAAACTTCTCCCCTTTTATGAAAAAAAAATCGTCGACGACAAAAATATATTGAATAGTAGAACACGCATGCCAAGTTTCTCCAAGTTTTTTTTTTAATTAAACCGTACATAGACCTTAAAAAGAGGAAAGAGACGAGCTGGTCGCAGGAAGAAATCATGGTTACGATACATCAGCGAGTGGACAGGGATTGCGAGTGCCGCTGAACTTTTTCGCCGCGCCAAGGATAAAGACGAGTACGCAAAGCTGATGGCCAACCTTCATTGATTGAAGAGGCACCGAGAGAAGAAGATAGACTTTAAGCGTAGCTCGTCCACCGATAAGGTGGACTGACGACCTGATAAAGGTAGCAGGACGACGTTGAAGGCAGCTTCCAAGCAGTCCTTTTGGAAATTTGGGGGAAGGCTTATATTCAGCAGTGGATGTCTTACGGCTGAGATGATGATGATGATGATGATAGACCCTAACAAACATACAGATGAAAGTCGAGCTATATACGAAATGGGTCCCCGTGAATCTTTGAGAGATTTATTTAAAGAAATCAATATACGAGTATTAACGTTGCCTTCCTTATTATGTATTTGAAAATATAATGTATGTTCGTAAAAATTTACATAAATATAAGTTAAATAGTGATCACCACACTTTTAATACTAGAAATACAAATAGGATAGCTGTACCTAGTTTTAGACTTGCGAAGACTAATAAGTCATTCCTAGGAAATTGTGTGCGTTTTTACAATAAAATCCCAAAACACATAACTGAGCTCACAGAGGGCAAATTCAAGTTAACTGTAAAAAACGTTTTAATAAAAAAAGCTGACTATAAAGTTCGACATTATATGGAAGATAAAGATGCTTGGAATACTCCACTTCTGGCAAGCTGTCATTCTGCCACCCGTAAAATGTAATATTTGTTGTACCTAAGTAGAAACATTGTAAACGTCTATATAAAAAGATTGGCCCCGAGTTTCTTGCCGCTTCTTCTCGGTGGGCTCTATATATTTTGGAACGCGGCGGCAGAGTCTTTAAAGTACATTATAATGAAAAGTTGACGTTCATAAGTGCGTCTTTGATGCCTAAATTGAATAAATGATTTTGACTTTGAGTCAATTTGGCCAGTTAAAGTTGAGACACTTCGCTCGTTTCGCTCGGTCAATGATAAAGCACAGATGAACAATTTATTACACTCTTTAAACGTCCGTGCTTACAGCACCTGCTCGCCTCTTGGTCCTTGTTTCGATCTCCAGCGTTTTCATACATATTTATTATGCGTTAAGGATTGCAAAATAATATGTAATGCATCAATCAAGAACATCACACACGACGTACAGGTACATAGGTGAGCACGATTTGCGGCTGAAGGCTGAAGTAGATTGGGAAGTCAATTATATAGATTACGGTCCTACTGTCTAACTAATTGAGGCTTTTATTCTGTTAGCTGGCATTGCGGTAGTGTGTATTATGTACTTTACTGATGTTATTATGTATGCGCGTAATGGGATGGACTTCCTTTTTTTAAATATGTTATCTCTAAATCCATACATCCTCCACCATTCCATTCATTACACAATTTGACTTTTTGCATGTGTTCTATTTTCCATTAATACTTTAACCCTTTGCGTCCCAGAGGCGTACATATGTACGTCAGTTTCATTTATAAATGTTTTGTTTTAATTATCACGGTATAGAAAGGATTAGAATAGAATAATCAATTAATAATAATGTCAATAAAGTAAGAAGGTACACACAAAAAAGCGAAAAAACGATGTATTAGGGCAATGTTTGGACTACAAACAACTGACAGCTGTAGACCAAAATTTATTGAACATAAAATCCTGGCACTTCCGTCACTTCATGTTTTAGAAGTAGCTTCATTTGTAAAATCAAATCCGCATTATTTTCCCTAACTGTCTGAGAAAGTTAAGCGTAACAGACGTGACAACTATAAACTCAGCATGCACACGGCAAAAAAGGCTCTTATGAGTAATAGCATTTTTTGTATGGGACCCGCTATTTATAATAGAATACCGAATTCAATAAAGGACTTCAGTACACATTTATTTAAAACTAAACCTTAAAAAAATATTACTGACAAAATTTTATTATAGTGTAAGTGATTTTTTAACTGATAAGAATTTTAACTGAGCACCTAGTATTTGTGAAATTATGACATTCCATGAATTGAAATGACAAAAAAACATTACTGACAAAATGTTATTATAGTGTAAGTGATTTTTTAGCTGATAAGAATTTTAACTGAGCACCTAGTATTTGTGAAATTATGACATTCCATGAATTGAAATGACAAAAAAACATTACTGACAAAATGTTATTATAGTGTAAGTGATTTTTTAGCTGATAAGAATTTTAACTGAGCACCTAGTATTTGTGAAATTATGACATTCCATGAATTGAAATGACAAAAAAACATTACTGACAAAATGTTATTATAGTGTAAGTGATTTTTTAGCTGATAAGAATTTTAACTGAGCACCTAGTATTTGTGAAATTATGACATTCCATGAATTGAAATGACAAAAAAACATTACTGACAAAATGTTATTATAGTGTAAGTGATTTTTTAGCTGATAAGAATTTTAACTGAGCACCTAGTATTTGTGAAATTATGACATTCCATGAATTGAAATGACAAAAAAACATTACTGACAAAATGTTATTATAGTGTAAGTGATTTTTTAGCTGATAAGAATTTTAACTGAGCACCTAGTATTTGTGAAATTATGACATTCCATGAATTGAAATGACAAAAAAACATTACTGACAAAATGTTATTATAGTGTAAGTGATTTTTTAGCTGATAAGAATTTTAACTGAGCACCTAGTATTTGTGAAATTATGACATTCCATGAATTGAAATGACAAAAAAACATTACTGACAAAATGTTATTATAGTGTAAGTGATTTTTTAGCTGATAAGAATTTTAACTGAGCACCTAGTATTTGTGAAATTATGACATTCCATGAATTGAAATGACAAAAAAACATTACTGACAAAATGTTATTATAGTGTAAGTGATTTTTTAGCTGATAAGAATTTTAACTGAGCACCTAGTATTTGTGAAATTATGACATTCCATGAATTGAAATGACAAAAAAACATTACTGACAAAATGTTATTATAGTGTAAGTGATTTTTTAGCTGATAAGAATTTTAACTGAGCACCTAGTATTTGTGAAATTATGACATTCCATGAATTGAAATGACACTATTCTATTAATTATGACTGTGTTTACTTCCTGACATTCTAATGTATTATTATTTAATTATTCAACTATTAATTGACTTGTAGTTATAGATTAATTTTCTTGTATTGTTTTATTTGCCATCTCTCAACACATTTGTACGCCTATACTCGTATGGGCAAAACATGACGAGCTTTAATGTTATGACAAACTACATCTTTATACAAACTATGTGTGTGTATAAAATTCATGTTTTCTGCAAATAAATGATTATCTTATCTACACAATTAATAATCACAAACTTAATATTTACAATCTCAGCCGTAAGTGTCCATAGCTGTAAGTATACCTTCTTTAAACATTTTTTTCCACCCGTTTTAGTGACCGTTACGCCTCACGGAAATTAATATGCGAAACATTTTTCATATATTTCATATATAATAATATCAGTAGTGTCTCATACGTATTTCAAATCAAAGACTTTATACACTCAACGGAAAATATCGAAATATTTGGAACGCTAACTTCAACATAGTTTATATAAAACTAGCACTAGCCAGTAGCTTCTCTCACTTCACCCCCTTAGAGGTGAAACTTCCAAAAATCTTTCCTTAGTGCTTACAACATGAAAGGCATGAACAGCAAACATTTTCAGTGTTACTAAAAATATCCTTAAACCTGTCTTATGTTGATATAATTGGTACAAGTACATATTCCAAGCATAAGGTAGTTATAGTGACAGAATAATATTAACTTTGACTATTCCACCGTTATAGTTGGCTTAAATATTTGTATCGAGTATATCAGTAACACTGTTTAAGTTTAGAGCCCCAGTGGCTTATAGGATCTGCGTAATTGTTTTGCCGTGAGGGGGACGAGAGAAAGATAATGTTCCCTCCACCGTCGGCATGTGAATCGAAGGAGCCGAGGAAACCCGACCTACGAGGTGGTACAGTGCCACGCAAACCTACAGTTCTGAGCTCTGGCTTGCACTGCAGCTGTCATGGACAAGCGGCATGTAAGGTAACTGATTCATATTACTCAGTTGGGACCAGTAAATTTAGATATTAACATGGTTTTAACTAATTTTTACTGATAATGTTCTGGATTACTCACGTAATACTTGTCGGATAGCTCTGACTATAGTTTTGGCCACATCCGGTGGTCTTTTCAAATATTGTTCGAAACGTCCGCGTAGACGACGCCTCGCAATCTCATATTTTATCACTAAAAAGAGTAATTATTATATCCAGTATTTTTTTTTACTGCCAAAAGTAGGCAGACAGGCGACCCACGTAATTGAAAGTGGTCTACGCGCTGCCAACGTCTAAAAGGCATAGAAGGGGTGAGAGGGCGAGGAGGGGGAGAGTAGGGGAGAGGGAGTGAAGGGGGAGAGTGAGGGAGTGGAGGGGAGAGGCAGAGGGGGAGAAGGGGATTGGATACTCTCACAGGCCGACTGAAACGCAATAGCAAGCTATATAAATTCACGTCGATGTTGGCGGGTGGTACTTCCCGGGGTGTGACGGCACATTCGGCTGTAACCTACAGGGTTGTGGCCCACGTGGCACTAACACCTAAAAGTTATATGGAGTAATAACAAATTCGCACATCGATTAGTCCGATATTGTGTATTAGACGTACCGACATGAAGTCCCAAGGACGTAATTTCAATGAATCTTCGGTCGAGGGTCCTTAAGTCAGTCATGTTGATGGCACGTTGAGGAGCGTTCAATTTGACCGCAGTGGGTCAATTTGGTCCCACTTAACATTTGGCCCATGGTGTAGGCGGTGTAGGATATATTGCAATACACTTATGGTGGACTTATTATTTTAGCTTTTAGTCCTGTATGTTGATGATTTATTAAAAGTTATATTATTTGATATGCTGAGCTCATGGATGATCAGAAACTGAAGGGATGTTCTTAACTTTCAAGTGCAAAAAATATAGAAATTTCGTATCTGTGTCTGGTTTTGAGATATAATGATATTATGGAGGTTATATACAGGGTGGGCCTGGAAGTTATGGATTTGAAAAAAATCATTAAATAAAACTAGTAATGTTTATATTATAGAAAGCTTCAAGGGTTAAAACCTAACGTTTTCTGCCCTCCCCCCCCTAATTAGAAAACGTATTCCCCTCGTAATTAGATTGTATCATCAGCCAAGACAAGAGTCTTCGACCAATGTGTGTTACCAGTGATGACTTATGGCACTGAAACGTGGTCATAGATAACCTCAAAGTCGCACAACGAGCTATGGAGAGGGCTATGCTCGGGGTTTCTCTACGTGATCGAATCAGAAATGAGGAGATCCGTAGAAGAACGAAAGTCACCGACATAGCTCAGGGAGATTAGCCAGTTGAAGTGGCAGTGGGCAGGGCATATAGCACGCAGAACAAATGGCCGATGGGGCCGAAAGGTTCTAGAGTGGAGACCACGGACCGGCAAGCGCAGCGTAGGTCGTCCACCGACACGGTGGACAGATGACCTGAGGAAGGTCGCAGGACGACGATGGATGCAGGCCGCTTCCAACCGGTCCTTTTGGAAAATCATGGGGGAGGCATATGTTCAGCAGTGGACACCTAAGGCTGAGATTATGATGATGATCAGCCATCCCTCAAATATGGTTGAGGAAGGCGATGGCTGCCACATGCGTCAACTCGTGAACGGGTGTTGTCTGTGGAGACCGGTCTGCTTGGTGCTGCTGATGCAAACTCAGAAACGATATAGTCCTTAAGTAATTTAACATAAAAATCCTATGTCCTTATTATGTATATATTGTTGTCTCTTTTTTAATTATATTTAGATGTAATAAATATGCAAAAAACTAAAAAATGGCATGGACCCTGGAGCCTGTAGAGGCTAGATAAAATATTACAAAAATAGATGTTATCATCAAACCTTCCGTTAGGTAATCGGACAGTTGCTGTATAGAGTTCGAAGTGGAGATGCAGAAGTTCAACTTACTAGGAAGTCCGCCTTGGTTCGTACCAACGTAGAAATTCTATAAATAATAGCTGTGCGATGATGGTGCAGGCGTTTGGCTGGCTGTGCAACTGCTATGGGCAAGCACGGTTCCGCCAGTCGCACTACACGCCTATTTAGTTACTTTACACTATAACCAAACATAGATGTTACACACGTACAAATTGGTAACAGATATACACCTGTCCTGGTGAGATACAGAGTAACGCTTCAAGGAAATTCTTTGTCCTGTGCGCGGTGGTCAAAATTCAAATTCGTTAAATATTTTAGTGCATCAATTCCAGAATTTCACTGACTCATGTTATATGAAACAATTAGGAAAACCGCAAGCACAGTCATCGATACTACCCCGAGTAGCCGTGACGCGACTAGCTCGTGATGAGTCACCAGATACCGATATTAATAGACACTCCTTTCGGCTTTTATATCTAGGAATATATTATGAACCTACCTGTAATTAGATTACTAATTTTAGGAATTTGACAGGCCTGTTGGTCTAGTGGTTAGTGACCCTGACTGCTATGCCGGGGGTCGTGGGTTCGATTCCCACCCAGGACAAATGTTTGTGTAATGAGCACGATCATTTGTTCTGTGTCTGGGTGTAATTTATCTATAATATGTATGTATTTAGAAATATATAAGTATGTTTATCAGTTGTCTAGTACCCATAACACAAGCTCTTCTTAGCTTGGGACTAGATGGCGTTGTGTGATAGTTGTGGAATATTTATTTATTTATTTATTTATTACTAATTAGGCATTGAAATATAATATTCCTACTAATAATTTTATTGTAGTACTACTAGCAGCGCAGGCAGGTAGAAAATGTTTAGAATCTGTGTATTTCAAGAATAAAATATCATGTGAATTTATTTTATACCTCTACACTGTAACTAACACAAAAACATACCACACCAGGGTTAAGTATTGTAATAATGTATATAAACGTACAAACAACTTTTCGTCCCCAATACCTCAGAGCCTGAAAACCAAGGATTTCAACAATTAGTGTGTGTTGCCAGTGATGACTTATGGCACTGAGACGTGATCCCTTACTGTGGGCCTCATTAAAAAGCTTAAAGTCACTCAACGAGCAATGGAGAGGGCTATATTTGGGGTTTCCCTGCGTCATAAGATCTGAAATGAGGAGATCCGTAGGAGAACTAAGGTCACCGACATATCTCTCAAAAATACTCGTAGCAAGTTGAAGTGGCAATGGGCAGGCCACATCGCTCGCAGAACTGATAACCGTGGGGAAGAAAGGTTCTCGAGTGGCGACCACCAGTGTAGGCCGGCCCCCCGCTTGGTGGACCGACGACCTCGTCAGAACCGCGGGGAATCGCTGGATACAGGAAGCTAGTAACCGGTCCAAGTGGCGTTCTATGGGAGAGGCCTATGTTCAGCAGTGGACGTCTCCCAGCTGATAACGATGATGATGATGATACAAACATAGGGGCGATACATTACATTAATTTACTAGAAATATGAAACGAATTTCCAAAAATCACACAGTCAAATGTGAGTCATTATGACACAGTGTTGCCAACTTGCCAAATATGGCCGAGTTTGTCAATATCCGAAAATAATTGCTTTATCCGTTCGCTGAGTGGGATTTATGTTCTTGTGGTTGTTTAACTGATATACTGTTTTGTTTTGTATTTTGACAAAGTGGGCCAGTGGAGTAATAAGTAACTTGTGTATGGTTTTTAATCTCTCAGTATCATACAGTCCACACGGTTCTTTTATTTTAATTGCGGACATAAGAGGATGAACATAAGCTGTCTCCTAATATATTTGTCTTGAAAATAACTCGTACACATAAGTTAAGTCACAGGTGTATTTGATATATGACTGTACAAAATACTATCATTATAACAAGACATTAAAAAAAATTAATACCGACTTCCGAATTCTATTCAGAGTGTAACTCAAAAAGTACTGAACCGAATTTGATGAAATTTAAATGAGACTACACGGGACCATCAGCTTTCAAACAAAAAAAATAATTTTGAGAATCGGTTCACCCAATCGAAAGTTATGAGGTAACAAACATTAGTAAAATACAGTTGAATTGAGTACCTCCTCAGCATGTGTATCTCTGAAACTATAAGACTTCTTAGGAGTCGTGTCATGGATTATAGTGATAGGAAAAACTGCATTCAAATATAAAAAAAACTTGAAAATACTCAATACGGGAATCGAACCCGTTCGTATTGAAAACAAACTTACATTATTTATATATCGAAATCGATTGTGTAGATGTGTGAAGTTGGCTATAAATATTTATTGGATTACAAAATATAATTTATTTAAATGTATTTTTAGAAATGATATGGCGAAGTATAATATGTATAAATAGTTAAGTTCTCAAGTAAGTGACTCTGTATGTGTCTTATTGAGAATAAATGTCTTTAAACCTTATAAGCAATAAATGTTGCTATGCAACAAGGAATAAAATGTTCCAGACTTGACCATACTGACCTATCTAAATGGCCCACCCTGTTTATAACTATTGAGGTTTCAATAATATAATTGCGTTACATGAATTCGCTGGAATTTGATGTAATGTTATCCGCAGCTCTGTGAAAACCCCGGCGCTTTATACTAGTATTCTTATTCCTCTTAAGAGGATTACATAGCTAGTACTTGTCCATACTAAACGAAATAACTCTTTTCTACCTCTTAATATTGTATGATTTCAGTGATTTTTTTCGTGTTATCAACACATTATTTACTATGATTTTTTCAGATAATTTATTGATTCAGGCGTTACTTTGCGGAAATCCATTATCAAAAAAAACGATATAAAAAAATATTTAGTGACACTTCCGCTGAAAAGAAAACAGTGATTTTTGGCCTATTTGGGGGCGTGCACCACCTTCCCTCCCGCATAAAATGCTAATAGGAAGAATACAAAATAAAAAACACAAGAAACCCCAAATAAACCAAAACCGATTCGACACGCTGTCGGTCTAGCGCTCGACGAGTCAACATCTCCTGAGGATGCCTCGTGTAGATGCGAAACACGTGTCGAATCGGTTTTGGTTTATTTGGGGTTTCTTGTGTTTTTTATTTTGTATTCTTCCTATTGTCATTGTTTTCTTTTCAGCAGAAGTGTCACTAAATATTTTTTTAATATCGTTTTTTGATGAATTACTTATTATATGTGTTTTAGGATTTTATAAACTGAACACTGACACTGATAACATTAAGAGGTAGAAAAGAGTTATTTCTTTTAGTATGGATTAGTACTACGAGCATTCCTCTTAAGAAGCAATTAATATGTACCAATTGAAATTTCGTTTTCGTTCGTTTTCGAAGTTTGTGAATTTTTCTCTCTATAAATTTCAATGTTTGAGATTGCTAAAGCAGGCGTTAATGCTTTTAAAAGTAATACTATATAAATTAAAATTTCGTTTACAAAACTACCGGCACCCCACAGTTTCGCCCGTAGACCCACTTATCATTACTATTTTACTCGAGCATCGTTGGAAAAAAGCTCGATATTACTCGTAGATGAATATATTGATGTCATCAATATATGACTTACTATGTTAAAAATATTAGCTAAATAGATTCAGCTGTTTTGGTGTGAAATAGTAACATACATCAACATGCAGAAACCAACATACTGTCGCATTTACAATGTTGGCGTGTACATGTATGTATTGAGTAACGACAGTGATAAAATACTTCTTTTTACCCCACGCGTTGATAATTCGGCGCCATTAGTGTCCGCGCCATATTTGGTTGGAAACATGAGATGTGTCTAATTTTATGTTGGCCATAGGCCTATTTAAGGGTACCATGTCAATGTGAAAAGCGTGGGGCACAATTATGTTTCCTTTAATATTTAGCAATACCTATTATTAGGTTTTTATTACTAGTTTATGAAACCAATAGGTTTTGCCTATGGTGGCGAATAAGGACAAGTCGTTTGCTCGGAGCGTAAACTTCATGCCTGCCTATTACAGTTGAAATCCCAGCCGTGTGAGCTTGTGCTCGTATTTTTCAAGATAAACTTGTCAAGTCGATAAACTGAGTTTTATTAGCTATCTTACCTTGTCTCTAGCAAGGATGTAGCTGCGATAAATGGCGCGCGCTCTTTTACCAATAGTTATATCATATAGACAATCCACGCTCGCACCACATACTAGCCTTCATAATGATGTCAGTCTGCTGATATTTTCTACATATTTAACGTGGCAGATTGTCTAATTGTCTATATGAACTGTCGAAGGTACTTAAGAACTATGTCCCCGGGTGGCAAGCGCATTTAGCAGGCATGCACGAGCATGTCCGTCAACGAGTCCGTGACGTCATTTCGTCTGCTTCTTCTGCTTTGGTTTTGGCTGGAAGAGGTTACGCTGCGGGTGTATCACGTCTCTTGAATAAAATAAAACAAATTTAGTTGAAAAGAACTAAAAATGTATTAATAATATTATAATTGATTAATAAATGAAACAGTACGCGGTTTTTCGGATTCCCTGACATTTTTATATTAAGCAAAATTATATCAATACGATCTACATACGTTACAAGTCAACTTAAACGAATACACAAGCTCGCGATCATTCGATATAGCCGTCAAACCGATAACAATCGTTCTTTCATCGATTATTACACATTTCTCGATTATTACACATTTCTCGATTATTACAGCTATTTCGATCGGTCATCGAGATAAATGGTCAATGATGGATCACTTAAATGAATTGGACCTGACCTAGTTTTGTTATCGTTTTTTTTAATTGTCTGAGAATATAACATTCATATTTTACTTGCTAGCTAAGCTTAGGCCGGCGGCTTTGTCCACGTGAATAATACAGGTGGGCTCAAAAGTTTGCTGGACACAAATGAATGTATATTTAAATGAAGTGAACATTTGGAAAATTTAATTTATTGATTCAGGCGTTACTTTGCGGAAATCCATTATCAAAAAACCGATAAAATATTTAGTGACACTTCCGCTGAAAAGTAAACAATGATTTTTGGCCTATTTGGGGGCGTGCACCACCCTCCCTCCCGCATAAAATGCTAATAGGAAGAATACAAAATAAAAAACACAAGAACCCCAAATAAACCAAAACCGATTCGACACGTGTTTCGCCTCTACACGAGGCATCCTCAGGAGATGTTGACTCGTCGAGCGCTAGACCGACAGCTGTCGGTCAAAAATCATTGTTTTCTTTTCAGCGGAAGTGTCACTAAATATTTTTTAATATCGTTTTTTTTGTTTTAATTAGTTTTAAAATAATAATATCAATCAGATGAACACTATCGCGCTGCAATCACTCCTCAAATCCTCCAGCAATGTGCCATCGAGTTTTTACTATTTTGAAGTCCAAAATCAGTAAAAACTCGCTGGCACATTGCGCATATAATAGCGGCCAATTCTTTTTGGATATTGGTGTTCAACTGGGCAATCGTTGTTGGGTTATTGCTGTAAGCTCGATGATTGCGGGTATTCTTTATACTTGACAGACTAGTGTTTGATAGTGTTTACTATTTCACGTGGTGGTTAGTGATGATGCGGTCGAAGATGGTATTACACTAGGTCTAGAATGTGGGGTTGGCTTTCAATAACAGCAGCGGAAATTCACCATTGAGTGGTAGCTAACAAATTTGAATTTTGGAATTGGAAGCGCTCGTAGCAGAGCTTGACTTCGCGATCGTAACCGATCAACAATTTAATCAACACTTGCTGCGGTCAGGACTTGGATGGGTGACTGCTAGTGGCATTATTCAACTGAGCGCTTCGGAGGACACGTTAAGTCGTCGGTCCCGGTTGTTTGTCTTAGGACAACAGTCGTTGATACTCGTAGTAGAACATGTTGAAGGCCTTCGGGCTGTACTTCGACATGGGTTGGCCACTAACCTATCCACCAAGCCGCACTGGGCCCGCGTGGGGGATTACTGCCCAACTCCTCTCACTGAGATGAAGGCTCGAATCCCGGCTGTGGGAACACAATGGGCTGATTATGATAACAAATTTTAAATTTTGATAAATATCAGTTTTTTACCGTCGAGTGTGTGGTACATACGTTGGTACAACATTTATGTATTAAAGTATGTACTTACTTTCTATTCTTTTTCTATTGCAAGGTCGTAGAGCCGCCCAAGGCGCAACTAACATCATATCAATGTTGAAGCTGAGGGCAAACCTCAGAAAGTTATAAGCTTCGAAGCATTAAGTTGGCACCGGCTATGAAGACTTTTGAAGCAAGATTATACTAAGTTATGAATTATTGCTTTCTCCAGTCAGGCGGGCAGCAGAAAATGGCCTACAGTCATGCTATTAGTTTTATCATGATGTTACTTTCACTAAAGCTCAGTCCAAAGTAGGAATCGATCCAGCAGCCGTCATATTGGCGGCCAACCCACATTATTCCTAGCTTATAGTCACTTCCAAATCTGTAACCCAAAAACCGTTGATGTGGTTTCATTTTCTTAGGTTTGTGATGATCGAGATTTAACGTACCTAATAGATGGATATTACAAAAAAAAACAATAAAATATTTGCAACATTTTAAAATAAAACTATTGAATGTGTGCAATATTAAATTGCAAATTTATCCATTTAGTGTTCGCATTATATCTTCATCTTCCTTGGCACAGGGTTACAACAGGAATCTAGTCAATTAGGCGAAGTCTATTACTTACGAGCATAATTTGCCAAGTAAGCCACGTTTGTGTCCTGTGTACTGTCGGTACCTAATAGTGTTATAATCGACGACCTCGTCCCTGACACGCGGCTTCGTTTTGCATTAATTGCACCAGTACTGGTACAGCTACTTATCGCGAGCGAAGAATTACTATCGTTACAAAAACTAAGGTGGTTTTCAATCATTTTAATTAGAAATACGGGATTTCTCACGTTCTGGACGGCCGCGTCCATGACGTCTCGCGTGATGGTGTGAAATAACTTGTCAAAATCGGTACCATGATAGTTCAAAATTAGGTAGGTACCAATTTTTTCACAAACTTTGCATGCACATGGTAGACTTGTTGAAGTCGATACCATAATAGTTCAAAAGCAGGTACCTTTTATCACAATATTGTGCGCATGGTACCGATTTCGACAAGTATTTTCACACATTTTGGTATTGAAGTCGGTTCCATTTTCTGGTATTTTTTCAAAGGATCGTTTGTCATTAACCGTCACTGATGATATGTTTAACACTTTTCAGTTTTTGGAGTGTAACTCTAAAACTGCTTGACCGAATTTGATGAAATTTAAATGGGAACACCTCGGAAGTATAATACTCTACCAAATAAAAAATAATTCTGTTAATAGGTCCACCAATGGGAGAGAAATCAGCTAACATACGCATAAAAAAAATATAGACACGAACATTATAACCCTATACAAAGAGGTCCTCCTATAAAAGAAGCACCTTTTATGAAGTCGGTCCAAAAATCTGGTTTTGTCGCTAAATATTTATTTTGTATGGTGTTAAGATTCACAAATCTCCCGCCACGGGCGTAAGGGACACCATATATCAATTATTACAGGATACAAACCTGCGCTATTCGAATTTCAAGTCCTCCTTTCAGTCTAACAGCTGTATTCATAAACAAGTAAACGTGATTACTTATGTAAAAGTAGTAGTGTACATGCGGTCTATCATCAATTAATAGTTTCATTGAGAAATAACTTGGCAACAAATAATTACTTGTTTATAAATACGGCTGTTAGACTGAAAGCTCTTTGAGACTTTATTGGGGATTTCTAGAAGAATAGTTCACAAATCCCCATTGATAAAGAATAGCAATGGGGATTTGTTGAACAGCCCGTCTGAGGTATTTCTACAAAGAAATAGTTTTCAAAGTGTACAATCACCTATTAATGATCATTGTACATATTGAGTTCACACCAATGTCATACAAATAATTACATAAATCGTATGATTTTTGTCATGTGACTGTACCAAGTCGACGTATACGAGTATGGTACTGGTATTATTTGCTCAGAAAACATATTTTCACACGCATTATGATCGACAAAGTATTTGCTGTACGCACCTGCCCGGACCTGCAGAGATGGCGGGTTATGTCATACATACACACAAACAGTCATACAAATTGTTAGCATCATATTTCTAGGGTTCTCTAACAAGTTAGAGTGAGAGGTCACTCATCACTTTTCAATCAACTTTGAAAAAGAGGAGGTTATATGTTCGTGTGTATGTATTTTTGTTTGTATGTGTATGTTAGTCGATTTCTCCCTCATTTTTGAACCGATTCTCAAAACTCTTTTTTTGTTTGGTAGAGTACGCTTCCGAGGTGGTCCCATTGAAATTTCATCAAATTTGGTCAAGCAGTTTTTGAGTTACAGTACAAAAACTGAAAAGTGTTGATTTATCTTTATGATTTCATCATTGACAATCGATCCCGTAGAGGTCCTTAAAACAGGAGATTTTTTTTTTACCAAAAAATGGAACCGACTTCAACATCAAAAAGTGTGAAATAACTTGTCGAAATCATTATCGGCCTCCTTGACGTGTCTGTCAACGGCGAACCTGACTAGCGCCGGTTATGAGCGCGTATATGGCTGGCAAAACCAAACTGTCGAAGTCAATACCATGCGCACAATATTGTGATAAAAGGTACCTACTTTTGATCTATCATGGTACCGATTTAAACAAGTTATTTCACACTTTCTGGTGTTGAAGTCGGCTCCATATTTTTGGGATTTTTTTTTTTTTGCGGTTTTGTCTTTGTAATTGAATTAAACCTATGACTTACGAAGGCGACGTTGGACCCTTCATTAAATCTGTACCCGCGGAACCACGGTGGTCCTTATCTAATCTATCCTAACTTTCGACTGGGTAAACCGATTCTCAAAATTCTTTTTTTGTTTGAAAGCTGGTGCTTCCCATTTAAATTTCATCAAATTCGGTTTAGTAGTTTTTAAATTACACTCCAATAACTGAATAGAATGGAAGTCGATATTACATTTTTGAAATTGTACTTGTTATACGGAACTCTCGACAAACGTGTTATCCTCGTTATTCGTGGTATTTAATGTACATGTGTCACCGGCACATCAAGAAAGGAAGTAAATTATTAAGGCAATGATTAGTACAAACGTCGTCACAGGTAGTGAATGTGAGAAAACCGTAGAAATAGCTTTGTGACTCTTTGTTTAGTTTTAATAATTATGAAATGAGTTAAGTTTAAGAGAACGGGTTCGCCGATCTAACAGCATTATGTGGGGAGATAATATTATGGAATACTAGCTGCGCTCCGCGGTTCCACCGTGTGTGATGGATGATGAATCAAAATATATAGTCAATCAGCCCTATGTTCATCAGGGATAATGTAGGATCCTCATGGTGAAAGAATTTTTCAATTCGGTCCATTAGTTTCTGAGTCTATTCAAATCAAACAAACAAACATTATTTCTCTTTATAAAATACTAGCTGCGCCCTGCGTTTACACACGCATGATGATGGATGATGATGATGAAAAGTACCTTATGTGTTCATCCAGTGCCTAATCTACCTCCATACCAAATTTCATCAAAATTGGTTTAGTCGTTTGAGCGTGAAAGAGTAACAAACATTTATGTTATTTATCCATCCATCCAAATGTTCACATTTATAAATGTTATAGTATAAATATTAGTAGGATTATAGATTAAGAAGGTGTTATTGAACTAACATTCGCGCCCGGGTGCTATAACAAAGCTATACTTTACCTACGGCCAACGCCTCGAACGATAACGTAAAATCAGGAACATTGTTAATAAACATAATCACACTAGTATTATAAATATGTAATTTTGGATGTATGGATGTTTATTACTCAATCACGCAAAACTACTGAACGAATTTGTATGAAATTTTGTGGAGTGGAGATGGTTTGTACCCGGGATTGAAGCATATGCTTTATCTTCATTCAACGGGCAGTTCTCGTGGAACCGCGATAACCTTAGTCCACGCGGACGAAGCCGCGCACAGAAGCTAGTATAAAACATAAGCTAGTAATATAAACACAGTACAATTTGAAAAATGTAAAACTGACTTCCATTCTATTACTTTGGTAAAAATAAGTTATTGGAGTGTAACTCAAAAGCTCAGATGTGATACCGTCATCACCCGGCGCCTTGTTGTTCATAAGCTGTTTCAAGGCCATCCTACAGGCTATCGTACAGGCTGATGTCCGGGATATCTTCGGTATAATGTCAAATCAGCTTGGCTCTTGGGTCTTTGGACGAGCTGCTAACAGGTTTAGCGACCGAGGAGTATAAACATTCGTAAAAAATCGCGACCTCTTCTAGCACTCCTGCTTTGTTCGACGCTACACTGCCGTATTCTCTCTTCAGCTTCGTCAACTGGCTTTGCCCATAGACATGTCTCTTGCAAACACTTTGGAGCCTTTTTTCTGCTCTAGCGTCTCTGTCTCTTTAATACAATTTGAATTAAAGATCCGGTTGTCGTGTCGCAAGGACTTCCATATTCGTTTATTGAGCAGCATATATGCTTCAGCATCATCCGAAGACTGCAGTTTTAATGAGCGTCGTTCAGCCATGAGGTTGAGGGTATCTTTGGAGAGTTTCTGTGGCCTATCTGTACGGTGGGGGTTATAGTACTTGGAACCCACTGTATGGACAGTTTCTACTAACCTGTTATTAATGTCGTCCACTGAAGCGATGTTTTCAAGGCAATCGAAGCGATTGGACAGCTCAAGTTGAAAGCTGTCGGGGTCTTGAATATGGACACGAGTAGGTCGGAGCGTAGACTTCAACAGACAAGACCTCTTAAGTTTGACATTAATATTTAATGTGCCTCTTACCATTCGATGATCACTACCGGTTTACACTCTGCGGATCACGGAGACATCAGTGAATATTTGTCTCTTGGTGGTCATAATGAAGTCAATCTCATTTCTTGTGGAACCATAGGGACTCAGCCACGTCCATTTCCTATGAGGTGGCTTCTGAAAGAAAGAGTTCATCATAAAAAAAAACCCTCTTTCTCCAGGAAGTCGGCCAACCTCTGTCCCCTACGATTCCGTTGTCCATAGCTAAATTGCCCCAGTTTCAACTCATCCTCGCTTCTCTTACCCGACTTCGCGTTGAAGTCCCCCATCACAACTAGAAAGTACAGAGGTACGTCTGGCCCGACTAATGTCCTCATACGTATCCTCCACCTCATCATCCGGGTGCGACTTTGTCGTGCGTATACCTGAATGACCTTCAGCGACCCTGTTGGAAACGCTATCGATCGTAAGAATGTTGTTTGTAATTTGTGTGGATTTGTGGACGAGAAACCCGACACCATCTTGGGACTGTTGGTCGCCCTCCCGGTAGTAGAGTAGGTTATCTGATTTTAGGGTTATCGTGTCCTCACCCGCTCTTCGGACTTCTGATAACCCAACGATGTCCCAGTGTAACCTACTCATTTCTTTTAACAGCGCGTCAATCTTCTCGTGTGTCCTCATCGTGCGTATGGTATGCGTTACCAGGGCCAGTCGTCGTTGTTGAGGGTGGTAGCCGGGGGTCTGCCGGGGATTCTTACCACTCCGTGCCCCACCGCTACCGTGGCCGCTACCGTAGCCAGGAATAGCGGGGCTGCCGGGGACTGGGGGCCTGGTTCCATTTGTACTGTTCATGGAGGGTTTTGCCAATACTCGCCACGCTTGGCAGGTGGGCGGTGTTGTGCTCAGAAGGTGCTGCTGCCCACCTAATGGTTTGTTATCCCTTAGCCGCTTTCTACGGCACCCACGGGAAGAATTGGGGGGTACTATTCTAAGCCGGCATCCCACGGCATGGTAAGTTTTTTTTTGGTTTATTTGATACATTGTAGGAAACTCTTGCAAAAGAAGACCTTGGAGGCAATAGTTCGTTTCTTTAAGCTCCTTGATATCGAGGACATAGCTAATATCAGTCAAATCTTGACCAGCACCTTGCATATACCAAAAAAATCCACAAAGTCTTCCACTGCTGGAGTTTGCAGGTCTTTGACGATGGCCTGGCACCACACAATAGTTATGTAAAAACAAGAGTGCAGTAAATATTAGAATAAGCCAGGATGGTTGCGGTGCATATTCGGAAGGGTTATAAAACATAATAATATATTTATTTAATGGTGGGGGTGAATGTGGTTACTAATCCCATAGACGAAACGAGTGAAACCGTTGGTGGGTCAGCTAGTGCTATACGAAATGTGTTTTTAAAAACAGCACTTTGGTATTATTCTTACTTTGCGGATTATATATATTTCCGCATTACTTGGCGATCCTCTTTCAATAAAAAATGTATAATATAAAGTTATAGTAGGTATTCATAACACATAAATATCAATTCCATTCAATAATACTTTTAAATCACTAACTATAATATTATAATCTAAATGCGTTCATCTCCACATTAAGCAATAAATGCCGAAATATGGACAATAAAATGCGATACAATAAGTCATCCATTGACGAAACTGCTCCACATTCTAGCCAATAAAACTGACTCCATCGTTCAAAAGTCAGAGTGCATTATTTACATCAGCTGTTGCCGCATATGAATAAATATCCTAAGGTTGAACTTTTTTAATTCATGCTCAAAATATTATAAATCCGGGCTTACTGTGTGCTTATTTCCTAGAGGGTTTGAGCCCGTCACCCCCATGGCGAAAGGGAAATGCGACCACATTTACCCTCTTCAAAAATGGTTTAATATAAATAAACATAATAAATACAGTGGGTTACTAGAAAGCGGGACGTTTATGAAAATTGCGATAAATTTGAAAATATTTGAGCTATTTTTATGAAAATATAAACTAAAATGTATAGAGAGAAAAATTCACATCCTCGTACGGGACTCGGACCCGCGTCTTCTGACTATCCGTGTCAGACGCCATGACCATCTAGGACACCGAGGTTCGAGGTCCGAGCATCGAATTTTAACTCTTTATCTGATTTAACAACACACGTTACAGTTCCTGGAAAAGTAGGTTCATTTCTGCGATATCTATTGTATTATTGCCCAAATATGGCAAATCGCGAGTCAACGGGATAACGTCTCCGAGCACTGCCTGACAATTCGAAGATGACTTTCATACCCTCAAAGCTGTGGGAAATGGAAATGACATCAAAAAAAATTCAAATTCCAAGCATTTTTAGAAGTAGGAATATGAAGTCATGTATCTTGGAACTTAGAGATGTCTGATCTGAATTCTTCAAATGTTTAATATTTTTCGTTTTGATATGGAGATGAAAGGCATATTAAGCATGCACACTAATTTTCAGAGTCGCATACGTCTACCAGTGTTGTTCTATTTCATTATAATTACGAGATTATTTATAAACCATCTTATTATAGTGATGCGGCAAGGACGTAAGATTCCGAGCTAGGGTAGGGGGCTCGAGCGCATCACTAGCCAAGCTGAAACCGGCCGGCCAAATGTCAAATCAGTCTCGCGGCAAACGCACTGTGAACTGCGCGCGTTCACCGACAACGAGCCGAATGCAAATATCGAACACGATTTCATAAAACGAACACTAACCTCATTGGCCCTTTGCATTTATGACGTGACAGTTATAGTGTTGTAGTTAAACTTATCGAAATTAAATCGATACGGAGATTGACATTTTAATTTTGTATTTTAATCAAATACATCGAAAAGGTGAAGTGAATGTGCATTTCCATCGTCGTACAGTCGTTAATAATGAGAAACATTTTTTTAAATGGTTATCTATTGTTTCATTGATTGATTAATTCCTTGTAGTAATTAGTCACTATTGACTGCATCAATCAAACTTTGCAAGTTTATTGTTTATCTTTTCAAATAAGCAAAGGACATTGAGACATGAGAGTTTGATATTATCTGTCATTGTGTGAGTGAATAAAAGTACAAACATGAATCGTGGACATTTTTTGTTTGTGTGTACCACACTATTATGTTTTTATTTGTATGCAGTTGTCGGGCAGGTGAGTTTTGTATACAAGGATTTTTTTTACATAATAAGGTCAGAGAAACTATGCATACTACAGCAAAAAATATTTGTAGTGGTCAAAGGTCAGATTTGTCAGGTGACCAAATATCGTGCAATTTGCGTGTTTTATTTTTTTGTCGGTTGTACACGAGGACAATTATTATTGATAAATGCAACTGCTTACATTAATAACTATATCTAATAACTTTTGATATGTCTACGACTACAACGTACGTGACAGAAAAGTAGGCCTCAAAAAAACACCACGTTTGCCCATACCAGTTGGAGTGGCACTATACTGCGCTTGTAACCTCACAGTTGGTACTACTTGGTACTACACATATACACACATCAAAAAAAAATTGCGAACACTTTAAAAAAATGTTTTTTTTTAGCATTTGCTATTGATGCAATTGTCAGACAATTCTGAGTAAACCGTGGGCACAAATATGTACTGGTCGATGATAATGCTTCATCGAGCTCAACGAGTCAATGCTGCTCTCCGAGAATACGACACCACAAGGTTAGACTGACCAGCCAGCTCGCCTGACTATTATATTATGAAACCCAATAGTGCACGCGTGGGACCTTCCAAGCCTGGAACCGTCAGCCACGTCCCCAGCCGTGCCGCTATTAAAAAATGGAACAGGTTACTTAAGAAATGCTGGATAATTTGATTCTCAGCATACCCAGGAGGATCATGTCATCGCATGTGTTCGAGCCAGGGGAGGAGTTATATGGTTTCGAATGTAAACCTTTTAATAAATTGGTAAATAACTTCAATTTAAAATATTATATCAGTTTATGTTAGTGACCACAAACTTTTTTGTTGTGTGTATGTACATGTTTATATTACAATTGTTTAGATTTCTTATTTAAATTCGTTGCTGACATTGGCAATGAAACCGCTCCGTCGACCTACAAGCGCATTGAGAGAAATCTTGCATAATATTATCATAGAATTATTATGATTCTTATTATCTTTATTTTATTCTTTGTCTTAATTTAAAATCTTGATCTCTGCCATAAGTATAAAAAAGCTACATAGTTTAATATACTCTTTTCCCTTTTTCCATATAACAATTATATATTACGTTGTAATATAATTTCATGATCATATTTCATTGCATTAAATCCTATCCTGTATTTAAAAACTATTTCTTTATTGACCTGCAACGTGACAAACTTTATAAAAGGAGAACGAGGATGGAATGACACAATGGAGACGTCAGGGATTTTTAATTTGGGATTTTGAGGAGAGAGGATTCCTAAAAGAAAAACGAATTATTATTTTGATGATTGGATTGATATTATAAAATAATAAAGACGCTTATCACAATATATCGTATACCCATAGAAGAAAGGATAATTGGAAATCAATGTACTTGGAGAAGGTCCCATCAACCATTGAGCTATTGGGCCTGAGAAGAACTGGCTCGATGTCATTAAGCCATTAATAAAGAAGAATTAGATACTAACCATTATAAAGGAAGCTGTGTCTTTTATATAGTTTCTTGCCTCGTGAGAACGTATTTGTGTCAGTTTTTTAGTTTTGAAATGTGTGCAAAAGTTTCATGAAATTTGGTATATCAGTGTTTTCGGTCATGGAATAACACATATTATAACATTTATTCTGCGAGCATGTTCTTGTGAGATGAGTAAATAAGTATTGTTTAGCCAAATCGCAGTGTTATGTTAGTGAAGTAATGTAGGTAAAGACTTAAAGATGTAAAATTAGAGTATACAATAGCCGTAGCGAGGTTGTATAGTTGGATAACTAATCATTTATCTGAGAGATCTGATAAGTGGGCTGTAAGAAGTGGCTTAATAGTTATATTTCAAGCCCACTTTCATTATATCTCATGCGGTTACCAGTAATTATATAAAGACAAGAACATTCAGACACAACAAATACAAATCAGTAACTGAAAGAAAACACTGCGATATTAATAATATATATTGACAATGTTTTCTTACATAAGTTTAACAACAAAACATTTTGCTTACTCATTCCATTTAAGCGATTATTCTCGAAGGAGCTCATAAGATAGTTCGGTAGTGTGGTACTACATTTTATAACAATGTTGATAAGGATTGTTTTAAGCAGTAAAATAATAGAATTAGCTCCATTTTAGTATAATATTCATGTCAATTTTGATGAAATTAAATGCCGAAGTACTTATGAAAATTGTGAAATGTAGGTATTTATTGCAGGCGACTGTACATGATCCAATTTTCATCACAAGTAACAATATTATTTAAAATTCCCTCCTTATTGTGACGAATGAGCAAAGTAAACAGCGCTCAATGCGAGTTTGTTGGTGTGCTTCACTCAGTTTGTGTGTTAACCATTTCTCATTCTTTTCTACCGACTTCCAAAAACAAGGAGGTACTTTATTCGACTGTATGTTTTTTTATGTTTGTTACCTCATAACTTTCGATAGGATGAACCGATTCTCGAAATTATTTTTTTGTTTGAAAGCTGGTGCTTTCCGTGTGCGTCATAATTTTCATTTCATTTCATTTAATTCGATTCGGTAGTTTTTGAGTTACACTCCAAAAACTAAATAGAATGAAAGTCGGTATTAAATTTTTCGCATTGTACTTGTCACTTATCCAGTTTGTTTTAAGTGAATAATAAATTGTTTTGCCACTCACGCCAAAGCCTGCCTCTAACTCTGACGTGGTTTCCGATAGATCCTTCCACGATCACCTTTGTCAACTACTCTCCGTTGCCCACGAGGTTTCTTCTGTAGGTCAAAATTTCCAAAACAAAAACGTGGGAACTAAAACGGTGTTTTCTTTTAAAATAGCTTCCCCACATACATTAATCTTCCTAGCTGTTTCTGCAGAGTTAGTGCCTCGGTAGAACTCGTATTCGTATAAGGCGTGAAAACAAATGAATCACTCAACAAACTCCAAATACAAAAACAAGCCTATGCTTGAGTTAAGTTTGAATCTGGAATGTGTATTCGAACGCTAGATATTTCAGATCAATGTATACAGTTCGACAAAAGGCCAATTTCATATATAAGGGATACATACAAACATGTATAAAGGTTGTCCCAAAAAGCACACGCCACAGCAACACTGGAATTAGGCTAGCCCTAGGTCTATACCACAAAAAAAATGGCTGAAGATAAGTCTCATGGATTTTGAGATATTCGAATTTTCCGTTTTTTTTTTGAAAATTATCCTAGTTTTTCCTTTAATGTTATAAAATTGACACTAATACCTACTTAACTTTTTTTGTCGATACGCTGTGGCGTGTTCTTTTTGGGACATCCTTTAAAAAGATTGTATTATTAAAACTACCGCCACGATCCCTTATAAATAGAGCCACTGCCGACGAGAACTTTACTCAACTATAATAATATCATCTTTCAACATTATTCATCGATTCGCATACATTTTATCATCAAATTTCGAATCCTATAAACTGTATAAATCGTTCAATAATGAAGCACTTGTTTAGAAGTATTTACGTGTTCTTAGCTCCAAGGTGTCGAATAAACAACACGGTGTGAACTTCAAAGTTCATATATCCAATCTGAACCTAATAGCCATATCATTGGCCAATTGTCGAAAACACGTTAAAGGAAACTAAATAAACTCTATACCTGCAGATTACTGTATGTTATAACCATTATTTTATTATTACTATTATTTTTTTAAGTTTTTATAACTTTGTTTTTGTATTTTACTTAAGTTCACGATTAACTACTAAACACTGGCGAATTGTAAGAGGCGAGAAAACTAGACCTATTAGGTCATAGGCCTCTTGTGCAAGAGGCTATCTTGGTGGGTATCACCGCAATGTCAGATATTCTACCGCAGTGCCAATAGTGCGCAATTGTTGCTGTATAAGGGTGTGAAGGGCTCTGTAGCAAGTGAAACAATGTCATAGGGTACTATCAGACAGAGAGCGTTCTCGCGTTCACGCGGTCAGTTTTGCGTTCGTTGTGTTGTATTACGTTACATAGATGTACCCAAACAGGAGGCGTTCTGACCGCGTCGGTCAACTGTGGGTATCTATGTAACGTACGTGTGACCGCTCTCTATCTGATAACACCCTTAGGGTGTCCAGTGCAGTGCAGTGCTACGCAAAACTATTCAAAGTTCGGGGTGGCACTGCAACTGTTATGGGCAATCGTATGCTTACCATCAGGTGCATGACTTGCCCGTCTTGTCACTTTAATTGTATAAAAAATATTATGCTTAGCTTTGATCAAGATCTATAGTGGACCTCTGCTATAGATCAAAATATTGGAAAGCTCATACTGGCACTACCGCAAGACGCTCTGTGGGCTGAGCACGATAAACTGTTTAAGTGTAACGTTATCGTATCGTTTAGTATACAGTACAAACTTAAGTTATCTGTGTCACTATTGTACTAGATAAATGACAGTTTGTACTGAATACGTTAACGATGCGATTACTTCAGTGAAGATGAGATAGTAACTGCCATACAAGATTTACTCAGAGCTGTGCTCAAGTCTATACTACTAAGCAAACATCTGGAAACTTCCCGTAGTGAGGATTAGTTTATAATCAGTTAGTTGTCAGTCTACTTCCAGCTTTCGATGAAGATAACATCGTGATCACATCCATAACCTGGTGTAGAGCGCTAAACTTGCTCTAGTCTAGAGTGGCACCATCTTCGAATGCATTGTAACAGAATGAGATAGCAATCTTAAGGTAGCGAAGGCTCCCAATTCGCTTCTACCAAAACGAAATTCAGATACCTGCAGGGCTATTATGTATCTCAGTTGCAATCGAAAGTAAATTGTAATCTTTAAAAAAATGGCGTCTTTGTCACTTTTTTGAACTCCAGTCATCAACTTAATAACATTTATGCTTACTGCCGTGCGATTATCTAATAATTCGTGGACGAGCTCGTCAACGAGCTCACCGATGTCAATTACTTTATGAGATATCGCCCTTGTACATAAGGTTGTTCTTCCGACGTTTCTTATCATCCCGTCATTTGTTTCACGGATGTTGCCAAAGATGCAACGATGTTTGCTCTTAGAGAATCGCACCGGTGGAGTTTTCAAAACTGACATAAAGCCGCCATTTGTCAAGATTTCAATCAACATTTAATTGTAACTAAGATACCTAATATCCCAGCAGATTTTAATCAAGTTACTGAAAAACATATGCCGTTTCAGCATTAAGTAAAACACATACAAAATCAGTCATTCACTTACAAACTATTGTATTTGTAGTATAATTATGAATACATAATTATCAATGATGACTTTTTAATATAAGGGTTCGAGTGACTACAAAATTGGAAGTTTGCAGTTGTGTCGTTTTATGTTCATTGTATGTTTACTACATATCTCCGGAAAATAATCTGCATTTACGCCCATGTATAAATAATTAAGGAACACTCATTACCTATAAATAATAATTATCAATGATGACTTTTTAATATAAGGGTTCGAGTGACTACAAAATTGGAAGTTTGCAGTTGTGTCGTTTTATGTTCATTGTATGTTTACTACATATCTCCAGAAAATAATCTGCATTTACGCCCGTGTATAAATAATTAAGGAACACTCATTACCTATAAATAATAATTATCAATGATGACTTTTTAATATAAGGGTTCGAGTGACTACAAAATTGGAAGTTTGCAGTTGTGTCGTTTTATGTTCATTGTATGTTTACTACATATCTCCGGAAAATAATCTGCATTTACGCCCGTGTATAAATAATTAAGGAACACTAATTACCTATAAATAATAATTATCAATGATGACTTTTTAGTATAAGGGTTCGAGTGACTCTAAAATTGGAGGTTTGCAGTTGTGTCGTTTTATGTTCATTATATATTTACTACATATCCCCGGAAAATAATCTGCATTTTACGCCCGTGTATAAATAATTAAGGAACACTCATTACCTATAAATAATAATTATCAATGATGACTTTTTAATATAAGGATTCGAGTGACTCTAAAATTGGAGATTTGCAATTATGTCGTTTTATGTTCATTGTATGTTTCCTACCATATCTCCGGAAAGTAATCTGCAATTTACGCCCGTTTATAAATAATTAAGGAACACTCATTACCCATAAATAACTAAGCACTTGCTATCAGATAATCTGGGGTCCAGCATTAGTTTCACAGTGTAAATAGATCAGATATAAAATTAACATTGTGCTGAGCTGTGCCTCGTCTATACAAAAGACTTCAACGCGCGTGACGGGTGACCTACATAACTTAAGGAAGTTTTCGTCCGAAAATATCTGGTTAAATTACTTCTAATTGTACTCGCATTTATATACGAAACAATAACAGAATAGAACTTTGTGTAGAATAGATTTTTATATTAATATATTCTGATGATATGATCTAATGGCTTCTCAAATGTTTTTTATTATATATTTTTAAGGTTATCAGCTCACTATGTTCCGATTGCAAGGACTCGAGCCTTTCTCTCAGAGAGGAATTGGACCATAATCAACCACGCGGGCCCAGTGTGGCTTGGTTGATAAGCTAGTGGCCAACCCATTTCGAAGTACGCCTGAATAGAGAGACCAAACTTTGGAGTTATCGAGAAAAATACTACACATCATTCGACGGGACTCAACTTTTCAAAATGTACTTGTTTTGTAATATATTATTTTGCAGTATATTAGCACACTTTTATCTTTTTATCTTTCTATTTTTAGACTTACATTTCACATTTTAGTCTCGTTTTTATTTAATTTAATTTTTTGAAACACTCCATTCCTTAAAGCCCACCAGGTCTTCCCTGGATGACATCCTCCTAATATCGAGAGTGACCAGCTGGGTCACACTCGGTATTAGGAGGTAACCAACGTATTTCAGTTGCAATCAAATGTTGGTTGAAATCCTAAGAATGGCCGTTACAAGTCACTTGTGTCTGTTTCAACAACAGGAACAACTTACTAGTATTTACGAGTATGCTTACTGCGGAGCTGTCAAATCGCCATTTTCCATTACTTCATTTTACAAAATTTGATTGTAACTGAGTAATTGAATTGAGATACGTAGCTGGTCCTCAAGTCTATGAAGCTTTCGTTTAAACAGAAAAAGCCCTAAGGTATAAGAAAAATTATAGTATATATATAGGAATTGTTTTATGAACCATAGCTTACCTACTACGTTGAATAACAACTATAGATAAAACAAAATTGTTGATGTTAACGAGTTCTCGGAATCTGTTCTGTTGTTGAACCGTTGTACCCGCCTTGTTCTAAATAGATAATTGATTATCTCTCATTTATACTTTGTTTATAAACAAGTGTCATACAACAATTCTTTAATTTACCTACAAGCAAGACGAAAGGAAATATGTAATGTGAATATGGAAAATGTAGGTACATACAGGCAGCTGGAAATAATTACAATAAATAATAAAATAAATATTCCACAACTATCACACAACGCCATCTAGTCCCAAGCTAAGCAGAGCTTGTGTTATGGGTACTAGACAACTGATAAACATACTTATATATTTCTAAATACATAAATATTATAGATAAATTACACCCAATAGTTGGTAATTAGTGATTTCTGGCAGGCGACATTTAAAAAGGGATAGAATTTTTTCACTGCCATCGTAAATACCGCTTTTCCACTTAAAATATCAATTACAATTTGAAACATTTACCAACAACAACAAGTTTGAACAAACATAAAAAAAACAGTCGTGTTGAGTACCTTCTCCTTATTTTTGAAGTCGTTAGAAAATAAACTTTCCCTCCAAAATTGCAAAACATAGCTGACTCAAATGAGTGTTCTCCCACTAAAACTAATTACTAATTAACAAAATTAGCTCAGTTTAAAACTTTACCCAGTTAAAACCTGCGATTATTTATTCAAAAATATTTATGTTCAGTGTGTTTTAACATATAATTTTGATATATCTGCTGACTGCCCGCGATTTCGTTCGGGTAGTATGCTCAGCCTTCGGCCTCGCCATAACCTCCCCTATTTTCTTGGTTTTTCTTTCATAAGAACCTTCTGACAATAACTAACACAACAAAAATAATTAGCGAGATTGTTCCATCCATTCTCAAGTTATAGCGTGACCAGGAGAAATAGGGGTTCATTTATATATATATATTATATATATTTGATTATATATATATAACAGGAAACTTCTGTAATCATTCAATTTTAACGGTCACAACATGGTACTTAAAATTCATTTGAACGTAATTATTTTAGATTTAGTATGGAGAATACAAAATTAGCATGCAAGTATTACACCAGGAAACTGATAAAAAAGTCAGGCTATAATCAAGCCCAAATATTATTTCAAAAGCTCGTATATTCATAACATAATTACTAGTTGCGATTGCGTTATAATGGCCGTGCACAGTGCAGACAGGCGAAACGTTTTTGTTTTGTTGTACATACTATAGATATGGACTGTGACATAACCTTTTGGAAACCTAAAGCAAGCTAGACTGCGCCTTTCTCCTGCTAAAATTGATTTGCTGCACGCTGTGAGACAAATAAATACTCTTTGTTATTGGAACTGGACCACTCTCAACCGAAGCCAACATTGAAAGAGGACAGAAATCCCAGCCGTGTATATTAACTGTTTATATACTAAGCTTCAAAACACTTTGATTATTATAATGTAGGCTTTGGAGAATATTAATACACTTATCTTGCCTTCCTTGTAACATTTTTGGAAGATTTGAATTTGAAAAATGATATGAGCCACGACGAAGCCCTCATCCATAGGTAACATCTAAAAACATACACATTATAATATTAAATTGAGTGTGTCTTAACCATAATAGTTTAATAACCACAAACACAGCGATAATATGACCATGTTGATTGGTCAACAAGCTATTTTTATAAAGCATGAAATTATTTCATGAATAATTTTTTGTATAAAATTTCGGTTAATAGAAAAAAAGCTCTAAAATACTCATGTTATACTAGGTTAAAGTGCAAGACCTTAGAAAAAACTTAGTAAACAATAACCCTTTAGTAGCTTTCCATGTCTTTTCTCAAAATTTTGTTACTGCTGTACATCTGTCCCATCACTATTCGATTGGTGGATTTATGGGAACTAGTAATTAGTACCCGTGATACCACTGGTACATAGTTGTATGAATATCAGGACCTGGGGGTGCCACGCGTCCTAATCCAAGTTCTCGTGGCACCCCCAGGGGTGTCGTTCAGGGTTATCTCAGGTTCAGGGAGTCCGGAAGGCAAAAGTTTGATATGTCATGACACACTTTTAAAATTAGGTAGATTTCAACTACTTTTGTTAAAACACCCATAGTAATCTTAGTTTTCGTTTGTAATTACAGCTGCAGAACTCTATCTCAAGCATAACCTGGCATGCTTTTCTACCGACTTCCAAAAAGAAGGAGATACTCAAATCGACTGTTTTTTATGTTTGTTACGTCATAACTTTCGGTGAACCGATTCTCAAAATTCTTTTTTGTTTGAAAGATGGTGATTTTCATTTGGTCCCATTTAATCAAATTCGGTTAAGTGGTTTTTAAGTTACACTCCAATAACTGAGTAGAATCGAATTCTGTTTAAAATTTTTCAAATTGTACTTGTATCTTAGCTAACTACGAGTAACTTAATTTTTCTTTACTAACGTAACTTGATATTTAAATATATTTTCAACCAATTTCCAAAAGGAGGAGGTTCTCAAATCGACGCGTATAATTTTTTACAGAGTAGTCCGATTTTGATAACTCTTTTCTTATTTGTTAGAGTATACTTCCGAGAGTTAAAATTAATTTAAAATTCTTCAAATTTTGCCCAGCGCTTTTTGAGTGACACTGCAATAATTGAAAGGTGTTTGTAAACGACAATCGATCCTGTAAGTAGCAATGGTCACTAAAATAGGGTGGATTTATCTACCAACATAAGGAAGCTATGAAAATAAAAAAGGAAAATATAAAACTTATGGTAAATATTTTTTTTATATTTTACACTCGAAGCTTTAAAACTGTTTCGATACATCTACACAAAAAAAACATGAACCCGCCTACCAGTCTCATACAGCCGTGCGATTCTCTAAGAGCAAACATCATTGCATCTTTGACAACATCCGTGAAACAAATGACGAGATGTCAAGAAACGTTCGCAAAACAACCTTATGTACAAGGGCGATATTTCATAACGTATTTGACATCAGTGAGCTCGTCGACGAGCTAGTCGACGAATCATTACAGAATTGCGCGGCTGGTGGAAACAGGTGACCCCTTCTGCAACATGTTATTTTTACTTACTGTCTTATCTCTTGATAGCGAACAAAGAATTTTTTTAGAATATATTACGTTCGATATCAGATTAATTCAACCAAATTGTTTAAGCATCATTGATTGCCCTCTTTAGTATAATAGGAGATCATTGACATCAAAGTAAACAAAAAAATGTTGGTGCAACATGCAGAAAACAAACAAACGTTGAGAACGCAAAAGGTCACCGCTAGCTTTAGTTATTAGCAGAGTAACAGTTTGGTCATAAACAATCGGTGCTTACGACTTTTTTTGCACACATACAAGCGTCAGCCATCAGTCATCATCATCATCAGCCTGTAGCAGTCCACTGCTGGACATAGGCCTCTCCAATTGCACGCCACTTAGGTCTATCTTGGGCTTCTCGCATCCAGTTTTTGCCAGCCGTCTTGCGCAGATCGTCACTCCACCGTGCCTCAGGACGTCCTACACTACGTTTGCCGAGACGCGGTCTCCACTCTAGAACTCGTTTACCCCAACGGTTGTCGGTTCTACGGCTAATATGGCCAGCCCACTGCCACTTCAGCTTGCTGATCCGGTGGGCTATGTCGATGACCTTGGTTCTCTGACGGATCACTTCATTTCTGATGCGATCCCTCAGAGAAACACCGAGCATAGCCCTTTCCATAGCCCGCTGAGCGACTTTGAGCTTGTGGACCATTCGAGCCGTCAGTGTCCACGTTTCGGCTCCGTATGTCATGACGGGTAGGACGCACTGATTGAAGACTTTCGTCTTCAGGCACTGTGGAATCGGCGAAGTAAGGACTCGACGTAGTTTCCCAAACGCTGCCCAGCCCAGCCGAATTCTTCTATTCACCTCGTTCTCAAAGTTGTTTTTTCCCAACTGTAATGTCTGCCCGAGGTACACATATTTTTGAACAACTTCGAGAACGGCGCCGTGTATCGCAATCGGTTCCGGTAGAACATGTTCGTTGAACATGACCTTGGTTTTGTCCAAGTTCATCCGTAGGCCGATGCGTATAGAAGAGTCAGCCAGGTCATTCAGCATCTGTTGCAGGTCCTGCAGCGTCTCTGCCACGATGACGATATCGTCAGCAAATCGCAAGTGAGAGATGTATTCGCCGTTGATATTAATGCCACGTCCTTTCCAGTTCAGCGTCTTGAACATATCCTCCATTGCATTTGAAAACAATTTCGGGGAAATAACGTCCCCTTGTCTCACTCCTCGATGCAACGGTATGGGACTTGTTTGCTGATTCTGTACTTGGACGGACATGGTGGCGGTTTCGTAAAGACATCTCATCACTTGGATGTATCGCCAATCTATCTGGCAACGCTGCAGGGACTCCAGAACAGACCAGATTTCAACCGAGTCAAAGGCCTTCTCATAGTCCACGAATGCTAGACACAGTGGCTGATTATACTCTTCGGTCTTCTGTATAATCTGCCGCAATGTGTGAATGTGGTCTATGGTGCCGTATCCGCTCCGAAACCCAGCCTGTTCCGGTGGTTGGAATTCGTCGAGTCTACGCGCAAGACGGTTCGTGATCACTCTTGAAAACAGCTTATAGACGTGGCTTAGAAGGGATATGGGTCGATAGTTCTTCAGCAGGGTCTTATCTCCTTTTTTGAAGAACAGGACGACCACACTCCTACTCCACGCCTCTGGAGTTCTCCCTTCGAACAGGACAGCGTTAAAAAGCTTCTGGAGCTCCCTCAGTACGGGTTTACCTCCTGCTTTTAGTAGCTCTGTTGTAACGCCATCCTCTCCAGGGGCTTTTCCATTGTTAAGCTGTCTAAGAGCGATCTCGATTTCGCCAATACTGACTTCTGGCAAGTCTTCGGTGAAATGGCGTGTTAACGTGGCTCTAGGATCATTTTCGGGATCAGGTCGAGATGCATGCGATGCGTATAATCGGCCATAGAAGTCCTCCACTTCCGAAAGGACTGCCGGCTTCGAAGCAACGACTTCTCCACTAGCTGTGGTCATTTTCGTCAGGTGGCTTCTTCCAAGAGATTGTACGAACACCTTTGACCCTCGATTCTGCTCGATCGCTCTTTCGATCGAAAGAGTATTGAAGCACTGGAGGTCGTGTCGTACGTTCTTGTTGATCTCTCGGTTTAGAGTCCGCTTTTCTGACGAAGTGATGGGTGGGTTTTCACGTCGTTCCTTCATTAGCCCCAAAGTCTCTTCTGAAAGCTTGGACTTCTTGCCCTTACGCTGCATGTAACAAAATCTCGTACCTTCTTCCCTGAGGACCCGAGTCACATTTTCGAGGTTCTGGTTTACGTCTGTGGTGGTTTCCACGGCAGCGAATTGGTTCTCCAGGTTTAACTGGAATGTTTCAGATCCTGCAATGGTTTGGAGCAGTGTTGGTCGGAGCCTGGACTTCATCAGACGGACACGTTGCGCCTTGAAGTTGATATTCAGAGAGCCTCGGACAAGTCGGTGATCGCTACCGGTATTGAACCTGTTGATCACGGAGACATCTCTAAATATGTGCCTTTTATTCGTCATGATGAAGTCAATCTCATTTTTAGTCCTAGTGTCGGGGCTTAGCCACGTCCACTTCCTTTGGGGCTGTTTCTTAAAGAAGGAGTTCATCAAGAAGAGCCCCTCCCGTTCGAGGAAGTTGACGAGCATTTGCCCCCTATGGTTTCTGCTTCCAAAGCCATGGCATCCTACTACCGATTCGCTGAAATTCTGTACTCCCACTTTAGCGTTAAAGTCCCCCATGACAACGGTGTACTGGGTCTTTGTAGTGAAGTGGAGGGCCCTCGATATGTCATCGAACATATCCTCCACTTCATCGTCCGAGTGTGTTGAGGTCGGTGCGTACACTTGCACCACCTTGAGGCTATACCTCTCGGTGAGCTTCACAATAAGGTACGCTACCCTGTTCGACACACTGGACACTTCCACAACGTTGTCAGAAGGGACTTGTTTACCAGAAACCCAACGCCACCTTGGGATTGTTGGTCTCCCTCTCGGAAGTACATAAGGTGGCCCGATTCTAGGGTTAAGGTGTCCTCCCCCTCTCTTCGGATTTCACTCAACCCCAGTATGTGCCACCTAATTTTCCCAAGTTCCACCTCGAGTTGCGCCAGATGCGAGTCAAGCCTTAGCGTGCGTCCGTTATACGTCGCCAGGGTCAGTTGTTTGTGGTGGCCTTCCGTAGCCCGGAGATTCTTAGCACCCCTCGCCCCGCCGTTACCATGGTCGCCACCATGACCAGGAATAGCGGGGCCGCCGGGAACTAGGGGCCGTGGCTTGTTGTTGTCCTGCATTGGAGGAGATTGCCCGTAATCGCCACGCTGGGCAGGCGGGTTGGCGATCGCAGGGCGTAGCTTCTCGCACCGGTGACGCTGCTGCCCGTCACCGGCCTGTTGCATTTAGCGACGCCTGTTGGGATGGGTATACCGCCATCGGTCGGTTGTCAGAGCCTCGTTCGTCGATCAGCAGGATGTACCGCGTGCAGGTGAGGTTGACTTGGGTCAAAAGATGTTGGCTCGCCCCTCCCATCCCATCCCCCTTACAGCCATCAGTGATTTATGCAAATTTTCACTGATAATTTACGGAAATGTATACAGAATAAGATTATATTTTTTCATGCATAATGTAAACTATTTGGTTTACACTAAACTTTGGCTGTTTAAAGACCATACCATTTATTGACGAAATTAATCTTAAATGTTTTTTGTTGGGTCATAAATAGTGAAGTTAAAGTAATATACAATAATAATACTGCAACACATCGAGTTCTCATTTGTAGTAATTAAATTATTTTAAATATGATTAAATGACGAGTGAACTTCTTTAGAGATCTGGTCAAACGTTTGAGGCGACGGGTGACCAAATGCTGGCGCTTACTTTGGGCAGAAAGTTAAACAGCTTGGTTAATTTAAAAAGTGTTTTTGTAGTAAAAAAGAACTTGTTTTTATTTTAGGACTGCATTTTTCATATAATATCCAAGTATAATACAAAACTAGCACAGAGACACAAAATGTTTCTCAGCCCATACATATATAATCGATTACCTCCGGCGTAAACATTCGAAAAATAACATCACCACCTCTTAGTTTGGGACGCACCACTAATAGAAATGACTACAAGACAAAAAGATTTCAGAAAATCCTACGTCATTCCTGATATGGTGGTTAAGATGGCTTAGTTTCGTTTGGTTAATAATTTTATACTTTATTTCATACAGAGTCTTAACACAAATCAAGAGTTATTTTAACACTACCATATCGTGGACAACTTGAGTAAAAGACCGAACACTCCGCCTCCCGGATACAAGACCGTGACAACCCTAGTTCGTGATCGTCTATTGTTCTCATATTTGGCGCCTCAAAAGAATGAAGATAATAATTATTATGCCAAAGTTATTGCGTCAGGTTGCACAAGTTAATCTCCGAGTTAGTTATAGCTCAGACGGGACAAACCTACTTATTGTCTACATTTTAAAATTGCTAATGATGTGTGGAAACCATGCATTATGTCAGCGGTAAGATGTATATTTTTAATGAAGCAAATATTCCTAACATGTAGCTGTACTTATGAGTAAGCGTTTAGTTTACCCATGAACACATAAGTGGCTTATTTCTATCACGAATCAGTAACTTCAGGGCTGTGTTCAGGGTATGGGTACCGTTGACTTTACAGACAACTGAGACTAAACAACTTATGTCTCAGGGGGACCTCGAGCTTGTACCGTCTCCTAATATCTCCTTTGACGTTTAACATACTCGTAGTGGTCCTCATGACATCAGCGACATACATTTTGAATGTATTTCCCTCCAAGTTGATTGAAACTATACTCTTTAAAAACAAATCCCTATGGTTGTCAAGTGGTATGGCTATTTTTTTTTATTACTAGCCTCTACAGACTTCATGGTCCGTGCCATTTTTTAGGTTTTTTTTGCAAATTTATTAAATCTAAATACAATTAAAAAGAGACATCAATATATACTTAATTAGAGGACTTAGGATTTTTATGTTAAACTACTTAATTAAGGGCTATATCGTTTTTAACTTTGTATCAGCATTCAGAGCAGACCGGTCTCCGCAGACAGCACCCGTTCACGAGTTGACGCATGTGGCAGCCATAGCAATCGGTAATACCATCGGTTTAGCAAAGCTCGTTCTTGACGAGTACCACTGCATTGCTGAATGTTTTGCATGCTTAAAGCAGTAGCTAAAGGAAGAATTAGGTTATGTGAGATAGAAGTTTATATAGCAAAAAATGAATTTCCGAGCGAATAAGGCTTAACTATTTATGATACTTAATTTTTTTTTTGCTCTTGCATTAAAGACAGCCTTCAGACACTACTTCACTACAACTCTAAAGTAAAAAAAAAACAAATATGAAAAACTAGACCGTTTTGCATTTAAGGCTCGTGTTATATGTAATAAATGCATGGAAGTATACATACAGGATGCCCCAATTAATAGTGTCAAGCGGAAGCCCAGGGATAGAACACCCCTTGGGGTACCCGAATCATCCCCGTGTATGTTCCAAGATTTGTTATAGTTATCGAGCTGTTTTTTTCCTGAACTCGTGAAATTTAGAGAATTTACATCTTTAAAAAAAATCTTTCAAAAGTAGAATAGGTAAGTACTTTTTTGAGCTTTTTTGTCCACCAGCTGCGTGACTTTGATGAAAACTATATAAATGTTTGTGTAGTGATAAAATTACGTTTGGTAAATTATGACTTCAAAAAAAACTACAACTTATGAGTCTGGAGAATTCTTTTAAGACTTATTTAAAAACCACGAAATCACGTGTTAAGATTTTTAATTTAAAGTTGAAAATTTAAGTCATAATTTACCGAACCGTCTTTATTGACATTTGAGATAGTATAATATTGGCGAGGGTGGCCTTCACCAATATTTCACTAGTACGTTAAATGTGCTTTGGAACCAGTTTGTCCTCTTTTTGTAGTGGTATAACAGTTTTGGCGATTTATAGCTTTAGTAAGCATATATACCACACGTGTAGAAGAACATCTGGATACACACAATTTATATTTTAAGTCTGGAGTGATTTTATTTTAAGCAACTTAATGATTTTGTTAGAGAAAACTTTTAGTCCCTATTTGAGCAGAATGGTATCGCCAATGGACCTGTTTTGTGCTCTGAGCGCTACACTGATTGATTTGATTTGATTTTTAAAGTTCTTTATTATCATAAACACACACTTTGTACAACTCAGCTCTATAAACTAAGCTAAAACTATCCTTAAATTAGTTCGTTTTACAGGTTAAGATCGCCTTTTAAAACCATAAAAACAAAATGTTTAATATTCTCATTAAAACTTAAGTTAGAGGGTATTTACATATAAATAGTGACATGGAATTTCTAAGCGCGCTGCACTGCGCTCGTCAGCTCAATAAATTGGTGTTTTGAGTGTCATTTGCCCAGTAATTTCACTTGCTGCAGTGCCCTTCACACCCTAACACATGTTTACTTGCACACTACTGGTAGCAGTAGTGTGCTGCGCAATATTTCTAGCTACTGCTAGTACTGCGGTGCTACCAGCCAAAGTTCTCCAACACAACCAAATACTTATGAGATGGTAGGACTCAACACCCATAAGGTCTATCTATCTTGTAAGTGGGGCCTCCTGTGTACCTAGCACGAATAACTGCGTCAGTGTAACGTAACGTGTCGGTCACGTGACACAGGTCAAACTGCCATGTATCTAGGGCAACTGTGACACAGGTAACTTATAGTTTACGGGCCTTACTTATAAACGCTGCTTAACTTTAAAAGACGTTATTTAGTAGTGTGCAGTACAAAACTGTTCTGCACCGGACTAAGTGTCGTTATTTAAAAGTAGAGTTTATAAGTAGCCGTAAATGCCTAAGCGTGACGCGTTGACGCTTTCGACACGAATATTTATTTTTAACTGTTTGTGCTACGGCCTCAGTTTGTCTTAGGATTCGCAGCCTCGCTCTCAAGGAACGGAGAAACCTCCGTTTCTTCAGAGTTCAGAAAGTTTTCTAGTAACATATTCCGTTTTCAAGCACTTTCCCCGTACCCCCCTACGTTTGTATGAGGCGCCATAGTAAAGGATTTATTTGCGGAGTTGTAACTCATACAACTTATGACAGCAGCATTACTTACAGCGGTGGTTTTTTTACAAAATTTATGTTAGTGTGGTAACCGCATTAGAATTTTGAAAGATTCGGAGTTGCAGGTTACGTGAGCTTGTATAACACTTTTGTATCTCTCACGAAACTGTTCGTTTCTCTTTTGGTTTAAAAGATATAGCTAGCTACATGTATGTACATGTATCTAGGTATATCTAACGTATAAATGTTCCATAAGAAAAAATATTGATATATATCTTTATAAATGATTTTAATCGTCTGTTTTATTTAAAGCAGGTATATAGAGACCATACGTCGGTTTAAATAAATTAGAGAGTTATATTCGATGCTCAGACGGATTGCCTCGGTGGCCTAGTGGTCATCGCGTCGGACACGTTTGTCGGAAGATGCGAGTTCGAATCCCGTTCGATGAATGGATGGATAGTCCGAGGGTGTGACTTTTCTCGGCAAAATTGCAGTTATATATGCAAGTTGTTTCTGTGCTTAATTTGACTTATAATACCTAATTATTATTCAGAAAATTACATTAACATACAAACAAAGTTCCTAATTGATTCCTGTATTTTGTACTTTTTAACTTTGCACCCCTGAGTATATTTATACAAAACATAATATCGAGATACCTACGTTATTTTTTCTTTTACACACTAGTTACTTAATTTCGTAGGTAGGTATGTTATAATTCTATTAACTTTTTGAGGTGTTAACGTCTTATAAATCGATGAACGATGGCTGCACGCACGAAAAAGTATGACTCATTGTCACGTTCCTTTTCCGTTCTAGCTGAGCCGAGCGTGCAAGCGAGAGCGCGGAACAAGCGATAGAGAAGCATGATCGGCTTATGTTAGTAGCCTGGTAGTATCTTGCTTGTCTTGGTGTTATCATGTAAAATTATCGTCAGTAAACCGACTTTACAGACAACCAGTTTTATGTAGCATTTTTACTTGTAAATAATGAAAGTATTAAAAAGTAAAGAATATCAATTTCTTGATTTATTTACAAAATACTTTAAATAATATTTAAAGTAAAAAGAAAAAAAAAAGTAGAAATTAAAGTCTAAATAAATAATATGTTGTAAAGGCTTCGTCTCACGGCGGCGTCGTGTGGCGGGCAAGCTCGTGAACGGGCGCTGCTTGCGGGAGCCAGAAAAAATTGATATAAAATAAATAATTAACACTTTCTTTTTTCTTTATAACTTTATTTTGTAATTATTATCGTGAAACTTAATGTAATAATTTATAATGCTCTTATTACTAAATACTAAATATAGTACGTTCTACTAGTACGTACGTACCATAAGGTACCTTGCAATGTTATTCTAATGCGGCCATAAAAGATGCGCAACTTGTGTAATTACCGAGTACCGGTTGTACCAATATAACTATTATAGCTTGTATCTGACACAGAGACATCTTCAGCGCGTACATATACGACCACAAACAGGCAGTGCTTGATTTTAGTGTTGTAACGTACATGTGTGATTTCATGAGAATGTAGCCGCTTTGTGATGTGTATCTAATCAGATATTACATCGTATTGATATTGTTGATGTAATTTGTAAAAGGAACACGCGTAATATATACATATGTGAATATATATATATATATACATTTTATTTATTACCATAAAAATAAATAAATAAGTACCCTAATAGCAGGTAACGGTCGTAAAAATAGGCTAACTTATAAACCTAAAATTGTATTCGGTTCAGAAGTACATTCTGTATATTTCTTATTCTATGCTTTATCATCATCGTACATCGTATAGCGGATATTACAAATAGATAAAACCAACATTTTAATCACTCCTGCGTAACTAATCCATTTGTTGTAATATATGTAGTTTTTCGAATTGTATGTAAGCTAGCGTTAAGAAATTATAACTGACAAAGAGATGGTGCGGGCATCCAGAGCAGACATGCTCACGGAAATGTGTTGGCCAGCGGTGGCGTGTGTGGCGGGTCGCCAGCTTCCCTCAGAAATGGTTGAGGAAGGCGATGGCTGGCACATGCGTCAACTCGTGAATGGTTGCTGTTTGCGGGTCTGCTGTGAATGCTTGCACCAACTCAGAACAAAATGTCTCAATAACATTAAGTGTATATGTTATATGTATGAGTAAAATAAAAAAATAAAAATATATGTTCCTCATGTATGTATTTTGTTGTATGTTATAAATTTATTGTAAGTAGTCAAAAATCTGCAAGTTAAAAAAAGGCACGGACCCTGGAGTCTGTGGAGTGCAGTTTTATAAATATATTAAAAAAACACTCCTGCGTAGAGTGCCCAAAATGCTGGCAACGTTACCTCGTTCAATAGCCAGGCTGATACGTTGTCCGAAGTAAGCACCAGCTCTTTGGTCATCTTTAAAACGTCTGGACAGCTCCTTCGCTAAACATCTGGTTCACAAGAACCCACAGTTTCAACCCGAAACAGAAGAAATATAATGATTATCTCCAAGAGGAATATAATTTCTCCGTTTGTGCACGTTAACTCTTGTATAAGTGACCGTGATAGTTTCATGTCGTAAAATTGTAAATAATATATCGTAGTATGTAATGTTACTCCGATATATTATTATAATCAGTGTATTACGATCCCACCGCTGGGACCGAGTGCTGGGAGTGTGATTCTCACAATCCACGAGCAAGTTTTGCCAAGCTACTGAATATTTATACGGACTACTAGTCTAAGACTACTCTAGTAGACAAATCTTAATAGGCATGTTCTATATTTTCTACCGACTTCCAAAAAAAGGAGGAGGTATTCCATTCGACTGAATTTTTTTTATGTTTGTTACCTCATAACTTTCGACTGGTTGAACCGATTTTCAAAATTCTTCTTTGTTTGTAAGCTAGTGCTTCCCGTGTGGTCCCATTTAAATTTCGTCAAATTCGGTTCAGTTATTTTTGAGATACACGCCAATAACTGAATAGAATGGGAATCGGTATTAATTTTTTCAAATTGTACTTGTGTATAACTAATTTATGTAATCATATCTTCCTAGCATCTATCCGCGACATCGTCGCTGTTGAACAGGGGTATATAAGTAGCTTATGTTGTTGATCCTGGTTATAAGTCATCCCCATAAAATTTTCTATCCAAATCAGTTCAGTCATTTCATAGCGAAGAAGTAGCACATACACACTCACTCACTGACATCCTCAAGCACATCTCATCTTTATTCACTCACTCCAACTTCCAACAATTGTGACATTAATGTGAACTGTACAGTTTCATGCGGCTGGTCTCGCACGGTACAGTAATAAGATCAGTGACAACTCTTAAGTAATTGTAACTGCACGTGGAGTTATAAAATAATATAACCGTGACAAAACAGCTTCATAAAAGTGTTAAACCGTTGAAAATATGTTCGTTACGCCACCGCTATAAAACATTCATTGTCACTATCACAATGAAAAAGCTTTATTTCTTTTATATGTTTTCTGCATTTTTCCCATGTGGAACATATACACACTAAATATATAACAGTTTAAGGTCCAAATATATGTGCCATATGCTAGATGACATATAGATGTCGTAAAAACTACCATGGGTTGAGTTGAGATGTGAATTCGCCACTTATTAAATGAGGCCAAAACCTAAGTGGGAAAATGTCAGTCAACCCTTTCGGAGGTATAAGAGAGTTATAAGACGTTTTACGATTAAATAAATTAAATAAATTAAATTACTATTTAAAATAAATAGGTAGTTAAGAATCTGAATTCAGAGGTTATGTGCACTTCACGAAGTACTTAAATACTTTGGAGATTTTTGATTTCGATTTAGCAGGAGTTTGCCTAAAGAGCTTTTACACTACTGCCTTTAACCACTTCACAATTACATCAAAGGAAAAACCACATTCATAAGTACACAGTTTGAAGGAATAGTATTCATCAGACCCTATTAGACCATTACATTGGCTGGAAATTAACCTATTAAATTATTCAATAAAGTATTACGTATCAAATCTTTAATCCATGCGTATGTTTCCTTCATAAAACTACCTTAATTTCCATGATTCTCCATAAAAATCCCGAAAAATGATCTCACTTTATCGTAGTGTGTTTAAGTCTAAAATCAAAAACAACCATATTGGTACAAATAATATATCGTATGAAAAATAAACTATACAATAGTAAACATTGACAAGTCCAACATTGGTTATCGTGTATCGTAACCTCGGTCACCGATCGTGGGATAACAAAAGGTTATCTAATGTAACACTAACGAGCCGACACCGTCTCTATATCGACTCTACTGCTACTCTACAGTCACAACAGTCGGGCCACGAACAAACTTCGTCACTTGGATACATATAAATAAGCATCATCATCAGTCCATACGTAAATACATCATGAAGCTCGATTTTCAGCTCTTGGCTGGTAGTTAGGTACGAGTACTACCAGGTTGCACTCCACAGGTCCTCTCAACGTTGGCCGCCAGCCTTACACTGCTTATAAAAAATGGGCAACCATTTTTTATAAGCAGTGTAAGGCTGATGGATGGACTGATGATGATGCTTATTTATATGTATCCAAGTGACGAAGTTTGTTCGTGGCCCGACTGTTGTGACTGTATAGGCTGACATATATAGGGTGTTTGGTAGAGGGTCCGACAAACCAAATGAGCGTGTTCGGGAGCCCACTTGGAGAATACAAGTTGGCCAAAAAAAAATCCCCTAGCCCCCATTTTTTTAACTATTTTTTGTGAATATTTCAACGCCGTACTAAATTAATTTAAGCGATTAATTAAAGCGAAGGGCTTTCTAGCACTTAACCTAAGCCTAACCAAACCTAAACCTATTGATCGTTTAGTTTAAACCGATTTTTTTCTAAAAGCAATTTCAATGACAAACGATGTTATGGCATATGATAATTACGCCTTGCAACTATGATAACAAATGATGTTATTGACATTGACTTTATGGGAAACAAAGTTTCTAGCAGGTGACTAATATAGTAAACTATGAGTATGTCAAATGAAATTATGAGAAACAATATTATGTCTGTTGACCAGTATAGCAGATGAAATTATGGTAAATGAAATTCTGGCAAGTGGGTGTATCCCATAAAAAATATGTAGTGAATTTGCTTTAAGGCGCATCCCATAGCGAATGCTGAATAAAATCAATTATTTAAAAAAACGATAGAAATTTGGGTATAAACACTGATTCCATGCATATCCACAAACTATAATTTGGTGTTAACGAATGGATTAATAGTAATTTTTTATTTGATTTTACGTTTAAAATGTTTCAAGAGGCCTTATTTTTACAAGATTTTAAAACAATTATTCAAAAATCAATGAGAATTTAAGGCAACGAGCCATGCGCAGAGGTTACGCCGCTGTCAAGTGTCGCCTAATACCAGATTACAAAGGTCATTTGCTCTTGGATGCACCTTAAGCTTTAGACTTGTACATTATTTATGTGTCGGCTAGTACTGAGAAGCAAGACTTTATGTTAGATTTTCATATTGCTGTTAATCTCTTGGCTTTGCTAATCGATAAAGACCACTGTGCCGTGTGATTACTTATTACATTACGTGTAAAAATATTTGCATCAACCGTCGTAAATAGCAGTAAAACCTCTAAGGCCTTTATTAATAAACGTTGCGTAAACCTATATTAGGCGTAACATGCTTTGTCTTGCTTTCACGCGTGACATTTACTGCAAGCGAAAAATTGCCAGATAGATGTTTTAACTACTCCGGGTGTAAGCCAAGTTTATTAATAAGGCCGATAGGGTTTGATTTGTAACCTCACCACTCATCTATAATGTTTTAGTCGCCCACGCTGTCGCTTCACATCCAAGTGGGTAAAAGATAAAAGCGTTTTGTTCGTGGCCTTCGTAGTATAGAGTCAAAATGAAAGGATTTATTATGTAAGCCGAACTTTTGATGCATTTTGTAAGTATGCATAAAAAATCACGTGAGAATTTGCATGTGGAGAAATAAAATTTCGTAGAGTAAGCTGTGCATAAAATTATAAGCTTTGAGGCAATTTTCAATTGTTGATTTTGTTTGTTTTTTTTTAACTTTAACAAGCAGATTTACACGTCTGGACAAATCATTAACCTTAACTGTAAAGGTATAAAACCCTATACCAGTTTCCTATATCAATCTAGCACAGAAAACGATAAATACGATCGATTGGTTAAAAAAAATGTTTTCTCTATTTTTATACAGGGTTTGATAAAATGCTACCCTTATAACTAAACAAGTATGTACATAATATCTTAAACTGCTGATGATCTACATTTGCGAGCTGTATATGGTACACATCGCACAACGCTCTGGCATCCTGTGACTCAGGGTCCGACAACACACTGTTGCAGCCCCCCACTTGCCGCAGGACATGCTCACTATTGAATAGTTGACGGCGCAATGCTTCGTTCCAGGCACACTCCATTAAAATGTGGTACACATCTGTATGACCCGATGTAGCTGACCCGACATTATACCGAAGATATCCCGGACATCAGCTTGTACGAGATTAGAATGGCCTTGAAACAGCTTAAGAACAACAAGGCGCCTGGTGACGACGGTATCACATCTGAGCTTCTGAAAGCGTGTGGAATACCGGTACTTAAAGTCCTTCAGAAGCTCTTTAATACCGTCTTACTCGAAGGTTCAACACCAGAAGCATGGAACAAAAGCGTGCTGGTGCTGTTCTTCAAGAAAGGTGACAACACTTTACTTAAAAATTACAGACCCATCTCGCTTTTGAGCCATGTTTATAAGCTGTTTTCGAAGGTCATAACGAACCGTCTCAGTCGCAGGTTTGATGAATTCCAGCCTCCGGAACAAGCCGGTTTCCGAAAAGGCTATAGTACCATAGACCACATCCACACGCTACGGCAAGTTATACAGAAGACCGAAGAGTATAACTTGCCTCTTTGTCTAGCGTTTGTGGACTATGAGAAAGCCTTTGATTCGATCGAGACGTGGGCAGTGCTTGAGTCTCTCCAGCGGTGCCGTATTGACTATCGGTATATTGAAGTGCTGAAGTGTTTGTACAAAAACGCCTACATGTCAGTCCGAGTACAGGAGCAGAGTTCGAAGGCAATTCCATTGCAAAGAGGCGTGAGACAGGGAGACGTTATATCTCCGAAACTGTTCACCGCTACATTGGAAGACGCCTTCAAGCTTCTGGAATGGCAAGGACTTGGCATCAATATTAACGGCGAATACATCACTCACCTTCAATTTGCCGACGATATTGTAGTCATGGCAGAATCCATGGAAGACCTCAGTACAATGCTCGAAGGCCTCCATCGAGTTTCCCAACGGGTAGGTCTTAAGATGAACATGGACAAGACGAAAATTATGTCTAATGCCCATGTTGTACCTACCCCAATATCAGTTGGGAACTCAGTTCTCGAAGTTGTTGACGAGTACATCTACCTGGGACAGACAGTCAAACTAGGCAGGTCCAACTTCGAGAAAGAGGTCAATCGTCGAATCCAACTCGGCTGGGCAGAGTTCCGGAAACTTCGCGAAGTCTTCTCGTCAAAAATACCTCAGTGCCTCAAGACAAGAGTCTTCGACCAATGTGTGTTACCAGTGATGACTTATGGCACTGAAACGTGGTCTCTTACTATGGGCCTCATAGAAAAGCTCAAAGTCGCACAACGAGCTATGGAGAGGGCTATGCTCGGGGTGTCTCTACGTGATCGAATCAGAAATGAGGAGATCCGGAGAAGAACGAAAGTCACCGACATAGCTCAGAAGATTAGCCAGTTGAAGTGGCAGTGGGCAGGGCACATAGCACGCAGAACAGATGGCCGATGGGGCCGAAAGGTTCTGGAGTGGAGACCACGGACCGGCAAGCGCAGCGTAGGTCGTCCACTGGTGGACACACGGTGGACAGACGACCTGAAAAAGGTCGCAGGACGACGTTGGATGCAGGCCGCTTCCAACCGGTCCTTTTGGAAAATCATGGGGGGGCCTATGTTCAGCAGTGGACGTCCTACGGCTGAGATGATGATGATGATGATGACACATCTGTATGTGGTACACATGTTCAATCCCACCGCATCGATCACAAGATGGTCGAATTGTTGCTGAATGAATAGAAAGACATACATACATTTAAGTGACAAATACATTATCTTTTCTTATTGTGTAAATGATGAGTTTTTATATTTATTTGACTGAATACATTTGAAGATATCTTGCACTATTAAATAATTGAGAAATCCACTGTCTTGATGGAAATAACTCTAAAAGGTATATACGAGTATATTAGATTTGAGTTACCAAAATAATATTTCCAGCCAAGAAACAATCAAATTATCTGGCAATGCATATACACAATACTGGCAATGCCTATGGTTTAGTTGCAATTTGGAATTAATAATGCAATGTATAACTGCTTATATTGAGTACTGCAATACGAACCTTTAATAACAATTGTAAAATAGTAATTTTGAAGTCAAATTTCGCATCCTTCATCAATGGCCAAGCTTTCTTTCTCTCATCAAGTCATTAGACCAAATTACTCGTAATAATTAATACAGGTACATTTAGTGAGCTCATTAATAACCTAAAATTAAGTATTGATCATCTGAATTTTAAACTATGTAACGAATAATTAATATTATGCTTCACAGCGAACCTTAATGTTATTTATACTTTAGAATTTATGACTTTGTATAAATTAATTTGCATGTATAAATTTAACGTATAAATAGACCTTTGTATATATTAACAAGGACTCTGTTTTTTAATCTTACTAGGTGTGGACTTACTTCGATGGATAATAGCTCTTTTTATATTTTAAAGCTAAGATATTCCGCCTAATTGACCTAAAAGGATTCGCCTGATGATTTTTAAATTCACATATGTTTCAAGTCCGTATCAATTCATTCACTTTATTCGATGTTTTTAAGCAGGTCACCTCACTATGAAGATAAAACTGACAGACGTCAAAAGTTACCTATTTAGACCACTATCTCACCTGATGCTAAGTGATGATGCGATCGATGATGGAGCGCGCTTACCCAGAAGATACCTATGCACTCGTGTTTTGAAGACCCCCATATCGTACTTAACCGGAAACACCGACTCAGGGAGGGTGTTCCATTCCCTAGCGGTTCGTATGATAAACGAAGAAGTAAATCGCTTCGTCCGGGTAAATGGAATATCCACCATAAAGCGGTGGCGCTTCTGAGTATCTCTGGATGTCCGATTATAGAATGGGGATGGCGGAATCAAATTGTGAAGTTCCATTGTAATTGTAATATGTGGTGTTAACCAGGGTTGCTTTATAAATAAATGTGTATGGTTTTAGGATATAAATTGTCATCTAGAAGGGGCTTATTATTGCCGTGGACGTTCTTCTCTCCGTCTATAATTTAGATGTAGGTTTAATTATTCAAATATTAAAATATGATTATACCCGTACCGACGATTAACTCCGTTAGGCTATAAGCTTAGTGTATCGTGGCCATGCTTACGAAACGCGAGGTTGCAGGATTGATCCCTGGCCAGGTCTAATGCTTTTGTGTGATTAGCAGCAGTGCTAGTATTCGGGTGTTGGCTGTAGTGATGTGTTATTGTATTCACGCCTACCGCGATACAGGGTATCCTAGTGCGAGATTACAAAGCTCGCAAAGATCGCGATATCCTTAGGCCACCCGGGCTTAGGGCTAAAACTTGTCCGCATTTGTTTGGATGAATGGAGGTTTGTTACTCAATCACGCCAGAACGGATTGTGATGCAATTTGGCACTGTAGATATTATATTGGTATACATAAGGCGTTGGAACAACACATAGGATACTTTTCACCATTATAAGATTATTAACCCTTTGCCTACCAGAGACGTAAATTTACGTGCGTTGCATTCATAAACCTTTTGTTCTAATTAGCACGGTATAGTAAGGGTTAGTGCGCTTCGCATTACACAACATGTGTTAGTTTAACTTAGAGTAGATATCGCAAAGGTAGTCTTGAAGGACGTGTGTTTGTCAAATGTAACCGCACTTAAATGTAAATGTTCTTCCAAGTTTGAATTTGTTTGTAACAAACAACCGTACACAGTCAAAATGCGCACGAAGTTGAACTCACTCTTAGATATGGCAATACTACTGATTCGGCATTCACGGACAGTACATATCGCCAAAAGGCGAGACGTACATACAAAAAAGTATCGTGAATGTCGATTCCACAGTATTTTACATTTGCAATAAAATGTAACAGTAAAAAAGTCTTAACGAAAAGTAGATTTGGGTCACTAAAGAATTATTGTAGCACTTATTCAGAGATAGCGTAAAGAATTCAGTGTCAAAAGTAACCTATATATATATGTACAGATAAGTACATGTACAGAAGTCAACATTGTAAAGGTGAGTGATCGGTCACGAGCGCTACGAAACGAATTTGGTTGCAGATGCGGTGTTCTGTTTCGTTAGCTTCACTGAACTAAGGTTCACTGGCGTAACAAATTGGCATTGCCGGTCGAACAGGCAATGCTGCCAGTGCTAGGCCAGTCTAAAGTCTAGTATATCTCAAATCAATCAAAATCAAAATTCATTTATTGCTCGAATACAGTTAGGTATATAGGTCGTATATTAAAACAACGCGTGTATTCATACCATAATGGCGTGCAAATTACAATAATTAATAATAATAACAATTAATTTTATTAGTCCATTAGCCAATGATTACAATAATTGATTTACCTATCTGTCATATCCATTATAATGTATCTTTAAAAAACTCATCGATGCTGTAATTTGCCTTGTCGATCAGAAACTTCGTTAAACTATTTTTAAAAATTTCATTATCCTCTGTGTGATTTTTTTAAGGAACAGTTGATGGTAGTTGGTTGTATATTTTTACCCTCATCACAAAAACACTTTTACTATGTACAGCTTTTTTACTGTTTGGATTTCATAGCACATTTTGATGTCGCCTACTCTTCAAAGTATCAAAATCGGGTAAATGATTCCTTATCAACGTAGCTAACTCGTATATGTATATAGAAGGGAGAGTTAGTAGTTTAAATTTTTGGAAATATTGCTTAAATGAGTCTGTTGGTTCAGCCCGTCCCAATATTCTATCTATCGCCGGTTCACCTTACTAGAGTTAGATATTTGACACTATTTGTATGGACGTTATGTCAAATTTCTATCGGTAGTAAGGAAAACTGTGGATAGATAGATTATTGGGATCCCATAAGTCGACACATTGCTCGGATAAATGTTTTTGCGACTTGAATGCGGTTTCTTTTTCCGTCGAATTTCCCCAAACAAAGATTCCATACCTGAGTGTGGAGCCCACATCTCTGCCGTGCCGTTGCTAAAATGTATTAAGAAGTGTTATGACATTACTTCTTGAGTGCAAGTCTACAAATGTGTCGAGGAATCGCGATAACCTTAGGTCAAGCAGGTATAGAGCTTAAACTAGTCCTAATCTTACTAATAGGTATTAAGTGTAATGGATGGATGGAGGTTTGTTACCCAATCACGCCACGTTTACGTACGGGTTTGGATGAAATTTGGTAAATAGATAAATTATGTACTGGAATAAAACATAGGATACTGTTCATTATCATCATCATCATCATCATGATCCACCCGTCGCAGGTGAAACCGCGAAGTGCAGCTAGTATTCTATAAACCAAAGTGCAGTTTTTATGATTTTTCCACTGACTTCGAAAAAAAAGGAGGAGGTAGGTACTCAATTCGACTGTATTTTTTTTTATGTTTGTTACCTCATATCTTTCGATAGGGTGAACCGATTCTAAAAAATTTTGTTTGAAAGCAGGTACTTTCCGTGTGACCACACGGGTCCATTTAAATTTCATCAAATTTGGTCCAGTAGTTTTTGGGTTACACTCCAATAACTGATTTTTACCAAAGTAATGGAATGGAAGTCGTCATTAAATTTTTAAATTGCACTTGTTATATTTAAAGTGTTATTAATCTGAGACCGGAGCACAACCAATTTGCGAAAAAGTATTCGCATCGTATGCGTCATGTAAGTAACTTTTACGCGAATAATACACTTACGTAATTATTCGTGCTAGGCCCACTGATCTATTAAAAGGGACCTGTTTTAAATATCGCCATATTTGGTAAAACAATCTTTGAAGAGGACGTAGTCTTTACTGCGTTATTAAGAGTTCAGCTCTGTGGTAACTTATCCCCTTGACCATGCAAGCAAAGCCACGGGCGGGTCAGCTAATTCACAGTACTTAAAACACATATAATAAGTAATCTATCCATATTCATTATCTTATGTTGAATGTTGACGGCTTTAAAACATAAGTTAATAAATTGAAACTAACAATATTTATTCATGTCCATGTTTTTATCCGCTCCCCTATGTCCACAGCACGAATAGTTACTGAAAAGATATCGTATCGTAAACGCAAATAATTAAAAAATGAACCGCATTTCATTGGATAAACTATCAGCCTTGGAGCAAACATCGTTGCATCTTTGACAACATCCATAAAACAAATGACGAGATGACAAGAAACTTTGGAAAAACAACCTTATGTACAATGGCGATAGTATTTAATTTTGACATCGGTGAGCTCGTCAACGAGCGGATCGACGAATCATTAGAGAATCGCTAGGCAGGTATCTGAGTAACGACAGATTGTCCGCTCAGATGAATCCATTGACCACGATCCTCAGTAATGAGGGATCGACTAGAGAGAAAGATCTGAGTAACATTGTACTAAATGAAATGGAATGGGGCTCGTAGCGGAGCTTGACTTGGCGAGCTATGGCCCAGCTCCTCTCTCTGGGAGGAAGGCTCGAGTCCCAGCAGTGGGAATAAAATGGGCTGATTATGAAATGAAATAGTTATACGTCTAGTGCTGTAGACATACTGGTCTTGATCAATGGAATATTATATACTATATTATATTATAACCCTAATATCGCCCTAAAACGTCATCCTGTCTTCGATATTTAATACTGTATTCTATATAATACACTATTTTTAACCAGTCAGAAATGAAACGCCAAAGCGCATACCTTATATTATTAGACATTGTTTATTTCAGTAGATATAAGCTTACTCCGCCAAATTTATAGTAAATGACAATTCAAACTTATCTAATTGGCGGTCGACATCCACCAATCGAGTTGCGACCGACTCGTGACCGAGAAATCATTAGAATCCATTTGTAATCGATACGGGTCATCTCGGAAATATTCATGATTAATGAACGAAGAAATGTATTTTTGTTATTATATAATCCGTGAATCGAGCAATTCTTGTATACGAGTATAATCTGAATCTCGGAAATGGATTTTCATAAAATTAAGTATGCAGGGCAATGATATTACGAGTATATATAAAAATCTCATTGATGCAGGGCGTTTCGAGGGCGATAAATCTATCTAGCTCGGTTTAATTTTTAGGAAACGTAGTTTTATCCGTATTTTCAGGCAATTATAAAACTGCTACACTAAACTGTTTAACCGTTTAATAGTTGGCGTTGTTAATCAAGCTACACTAAACCAAAAATAAGCCAACCAGCTACTTTCTACGAGTATAACAGCAAGTTTACATACACCATGCGGCTTTTGAAAGGTCTTCATTCGATCAGATACTAGAACCAGATGTGTGGCCTCTAACATGTTAACGGAATCATTAATACATAATTCTTTCGAAAGGTAACATAGCGGTAGAAAATACTGACCGATAAAGATCAGCTGAAAATTCTCCACTAACAAGAACATAGCGCTAAAACTTAATGATAATGAAAGATAATCTAATGGCACTGAGATCAAAGCTTGTCGTAGTTCAGTGCCGAGTAGAACTGCCCTGGCACTGTATATCAATCTTTGTTTAATTACTATTTAGAAGATAATTACGTTTTTGGGTATAGAAACGGACGTAACTAATAAGGTACCTAATCAGTGTTCATATCGTACCAGTTTGAAGTTAAATTCATTAAATATAATAAACAAATGTAATAAAGAACAATAAATCAGGTTGTTAGGAAGCCGGTTGTAGTTGCCAGTCTGAAGCAGGAAGAGGATATTCGCAGTTTTTATAGCTCAACACAACTTCTAAACAAATGACTTTTAAAGGCTAAAATTGGAACGTTTATGGTTCTAGAACGTTATTTAACACTGTTTTTAAATCAAGTTGTGATTTATTCGCTAATGTATGCTTGCTTGCTAGAGTTTATATTCATAATATTACTTTGTCTTTCGATACGCCCAAAGGTACTTTATTGTAATTATAAAAATAATAATAATGCTGGACAATCCACACAGCACCATCTAGCCACCAAAGTACTCAAAGCTTGTGTTATGGGTACAAGGTAACTGATATATTTAATATGTAATAAATTATATACATATATATTAGTTTTTATTACTCGATCTCGACTCTCGCCCGCTGTGCCACTGAGGTCGTCAAATTGTATATTACTATAATACTTTAAGGCCTTTATTAATAAACGTTGATTAAACCTATATTAGGCGTCACATGCTTTGTCTTGCTTTCACGCGTGACATTTACTGCAAGCGAAAAATTGACAGATAGATGTTTAACTACTCCTGGTGTAAGCCAAGTTTATTAATAAGGCCGTAAGATTTCAAATCGTGGGATTTAACTACAAGTGGGATTTTGTGGGATCTAAACCTGAATTCGACTAGAGAAGAATAACTTTTGATCCAAGAATAAACCACGATGACACAAGACAAGGCAACTTTTATTTCGGTTAGTTGAATTAGCTTTCGTATTTTGTGTGTTTAAATTTTATAAAAAAAATTGTTAGAAAAAAAATTCAACCTTTTAGTGACATTTGCTACTTACGGGATCGATTGTCATTCGCCGTCAATGAGGATATCATCAAGACAGGCGAAACACTTTTCAGCTATTGGAATAATAATTTAATTTAATGAAAATTTTATTTTCAGTTAGTGTAACTCAAAAATTACTTGACCGAATTTGAATGAAATTTAAATAGGAAGTATATTATTTCAAAAAGAAAACACATTTTGAGAATCGGTCAAAAATGGGGGATAAATAGGTGAACATAAAAATTGTATAGAGTCGAATATAGAACCTCCTCATTTTTTGAGGTCGGTTAATAATACTGACCATATCCATTCATAAGACTCAGTGTACAGCTACGTGTCAACATACAAGCTGACGCTGGAGTGTCGTCCGCACAAATTAATACGCGTGTTGTATGGAACGAGTTTGACTGGTGTGTCCAGTTCCTCGGACATATGCCAGCTGTTAACTGAACTAAGTACCTACTCGTATTATTTTGGGCTATTTGTATGGTATAAAGATAACATAAAATCAGATATACCATGTATTGATAATTTTGTTATGAAATTACAAGTCAATTGATATAAAGTGTAATTATAATAGTTACTTTAACACCAATGAAAAACACGAACCCTAATTTAAGTCAATATACTATTCAGTTTGGTCATATATTCAATTCAAACAATTGCAATGATGTAATTAAATTAGAAACTAGCTGACCCGCCAGCGTCTTCGTACGCTTGCTCTTGGAGGTTTCATTATCAATCCCAAAATCAACCCTTAGGGGTCGAATTTCACAAAATCCCGTCTTAGTAGACTTTTTAGCACCTACGTCCTAAAAAGAACGCCCATGCAAAATTTTAAACTTTTAGCACTCGCAGTAACGAAGTTTCATACAAACTATCAACCCCAAAAAAACCCTAAGGGGTTGAATATCACAAAATCCCGTCTTAGTGAGCACCTACATCCTAAAAAGAACCCCCATGCAAAATTTTAAACTTTTAGCACTCGCAGTAACGAAGTTTCATACAAACTATCAACCCCAAAAAAAACTCTTAGGGGTCAAATTTCACAAAATCCCGTCTTAGTAGACTTTTTAGCACCTACGTCCTAAAAAGAACGCCCATGCAAAATTTTAAACTTTTAGCACTCGCAGTAACGAAGTTTCATACAAACTATCAACCCCAAAAAAAACCCTTAGGGGTTGAATTTCACAAAATCCCGTCTTAGTGAGCACCTACATCCTAAAAAGAACCCCCATGCAAAATTTCAAACTTTTAGCACTCGCAGTAACGAAGTTTCATACAAACTATCAACCCCAAAAAAACCCTAAGGGGTTGAATATCACAAAATCCCTCTTAGTGAGCACCTACATCCTAAAAAGAACCCCCATGCAAAATTTTAAACTTTTAGCACTCGCAGTAACGAAGTTTCATACAAACTATCAACCCCAAAAAAAACTCTTAGGGGTCGAATTTCACAAAATCCCGTCTTAGTAGACTTTTTAGCACCTACGTCCTAAAAAGAACGCCCATGCAAAATTTTAAACTCTTAGCACTCGCAGTAACGAAGTTTCATACAAACTATCAACCCCAAAAAAAACTTAGGGGTCGAATTTCACAAAATCCCGTCTTAGTGAGCACCTACGTCCTAAAAAGAACCCCCATGCAAAATTTCAAACTTTTAGCACTCGCAGTAACGAAGTTTCATACAAACTATCAACCCCAAAAAAAACCCTTAGGGGTCGAATTTCACAAAATCCCGTCTTAGTGAGCACCTACGTCCTAAAAAGAACCCCCATGCAAAATTTCAAACTTTTAGCACTCGCAGTAACGAAGTTTCATACAAACTATCAACCCCAAAAAAAACCCTTAGGGGTCGAATTTCACAAAATCCCGGCTTAGTGAGCACCTACGTCCTAAAAAGAACGCCGATGCAAAATTTTAAACTTTTAGCACTCCAGTAACGAAGTTTCATACAAACTATCAACCCCAAAAAAACCCTTAGGGGTTGAAATTCATAAAATCCCGTCTTAGTGAGCACCTACATCCTAAAAAGAATCCGCATGCAAAATTTGAATCTCCTAGCACTTGTAGTTTCTGAGATTTCGTGATGAGTGAGTGAGTGAGTGAGTGAGTGACCTTTCGCTTTTATATATATAGATTACATTTATTTTATACTATGCTTCTATAAAAAAATATTGTATGGTATAATAAGTACATTTTGCAACGAATACAAATTTATTGTAGTATCTTGATATCGTTATTGAAGGAGTAGATTATATGTACAAGATCAGTACTAATTAGATATTTTCCTCTCTTTATCTTAAGTAATTTTATTTAGGTATATATTATATGTATATAATAGTTACGAACACATATTACTAGTTTCACCCCACGGCTTCGATCGCGCACACATGTGAATTATTTTGAATGAAATTTTAATATCTACGTTTTAGGGTGTCGTCACTATATCTGTGTAAAATTTCATCAAAATCCGTTCAGGAGTTGAAGCCTGAAAGAATAACAGATAAACTATCAAATACTATTTCGGATTAGTACATAATATTTTTAGGTACTGATTATTGAGTCTAAACGTTTCGAATATTTTACAGCAATCGTGGTCTTGGATAGACTATTTACTATTTGACATTGATGTCTTTCGTCCAATAATTTCTTTTGCTACAGGGCCCTTCTTGGCCTAACACTTGCGCGCCATTGCTTTGCTGCAAACATTTGGTCTCCGCTGGTATGTGACCCAAGAACCCAAGAAGGTATCTTGCACATAGTGTAGCCTAACACGTATTTAGGTCAGAAATTCTTTAAATCTGTTTCCGTACGTAGCCTGTATTCATATTCAAAATTAATCTACGTCTTCACGAAATTAAACTTTTCGGTGTTTATTTATTTTTCTTATGATTAATTACGACGAGCTAGACGCTCACCTGATACTAAGCGTCACGCTTGCCTATAGCAGTTAAGTAAGTACCATTCAGAATATTAAACTACAACAACTTAACACCCGGCATGGTAATACACGGCGATAGTCACCTTGAGCTATGAGATGTTAAATCCCTTACCCTGATTTCGATGAAAACATCATAAGCTTCACGCTTGCCCATAGCTGGTGAGTGCCTAACAGTTCTAAATATTTAACTATTAGGCGCTTTGCAGACGACGGGGCGGAGCAGTCTTTTTGACTGCGAAGCAATAAAGACCGCGTTTGCCCGTCAATGCCCGCGGCTGCCCTCGCCGCGAACACAAAGCACACGACGGACAGAAACAGTTAGTTCATCACGTTCGTTCTAGTGAAGAGCACGTCAGTGGAAATGGAGGCCCAGAGAGTTCAAGTCGTTGCTTATTTCATGTACAAAAAAGAAAGAGATACATAATAGAGAATACTGGGTACACTCACTGAACTCACAAAGGTTAATCAAAGGTCTGTTTCATGAATAACTGTCAATAGTGTGGTATCAGGCGGACTCTGCTAAAGCCCTACTATATATATAAACATATAAGATGTAGAGTATAATATTGGAGTCAAGGCAGCAAGTGAAGTACCGTATAAGTGTGTCATCAGCCCATAATTAATTGTTAATTGTGGGCTGATGTTATCGGCCGAGATTCTCCGGCTACACACGTGCGTGTCGAACTTTGCGATCTTTTGCGTGTGACATTTCCACCGTGTGAAGGCAAACTATGCACGATCCGCAGAGCATGCCGTTTCTGATATTGTATACATAATTCTACGCTATTACTCAGTATCTACATTAGTATTCAAGTACAAAACAGTATTTGTACGTAAATAATTAGCCTACACATGAAAGAGTTTAAAATTCGCTATGTTTTAAGCATTTTTAAACGTATTATTTCACACTTATTGGTATTGGTATTGAAGTCGGTTCCATTGTTAAGTTAAATAGATTTTTAATCTTTTTACTGACCCTAAGTAGCAAGTACTTACGGGATCGATTGTCGAATCATTCACCGTCAATGATGAGATCATCAAGATGGGCGTTAAACTTGTAATTTATTGGAGTGTATCTCAAAAACGACTTAAATGAATTTGATGAAATTAAAATGGGACCATCTCGGAAGTATACCTTAGTAAACAAAAAAACAACAATTAGTAATTATAATTGTAATAGTTATTATAATTATAATAGTTAGAATCGGCCCACAAATCGGGGAGGCATCGGCTTAAATACACAAAAAAATCCTCCAGTTTTGAATTCGGTTACAAAAATAATAAATAAACGATTGTTCTATTTCACAGAATCATCGTGATATTTTCATATACACATAGTTTTTAGGTACTACCTTTAAGTATTATTCATATACTACCTACTACATTATCTATGCTGGATATGGTTTGGAACAATACCCGTTATCTAGTTATATGAACAATAATTTAATTAGTTTATGCTAAACAATTTGTTCGTTTTTAATGTTGATTTTTAAACATATAATATCCTAGACGATAATCGTCACGCTTTGCTTACTTCAGTTAAAGTTAGGAATTTTACTTCCCCGATTAGACTTGGTGCTCGAGATAAGAATTATTTATGTTGTAATGTTGTTAGAATACATTAATTACGTCGAGAGCTTGATTACGTCGTACGGTCCGGTGCACATCATCCGGTTAAATAAAGAGATAAATAAATTAATGCAAATCTTAATATACTTATTCTTAGACCTGAAGTTAAAAAAATCTCGAGTAACCTTCTAAATGGAAGATAGGAAGTGTTTGCAAAATACCACTAATACAAACTACCACCATCAATACCACTTACGAAATGAAAGCGAACTATAGAAAACGAAGCAAAACAACAAAAAGTGCAAAATAACTTTCATAACCCAATCAAAACATTCTTTAAAACGGAATCAAATCAGCACAAAACCACCTTGAAAATCACTTCAGGATCAATCGAGTAGATAAACTAATATTTTGACCACATTATCAAACGTGCAGGATCGTCTAATAGTAGATTATGCACTGAGGGAGTAAAGCAGTGTTTTACATCACGGACGGCATATTGATACGAGTAATATTAATATCGGACACATTTGTTCAGTTGTGGATGCTCAAATCCATGATAATTTTACACCGCGGTGGAGATGGGCACAGACCGGAGCCGATGGAGACAGTTCTTCAGAACCAAAGTGCTGCCATGATGATCACGATCCTCAGTCATGAGGGAACGACCGAAGAGAGAGAGAGGGATGCTCAAAGGCTCAAAGTAATATTTTTGAGTCAACATGTACGTGATAAAGTATTTAACAGTGAAGAGAGAAGAACACCGTCTGTTGCTTCACATTCATTACAATCGCGCATCTTTTTTCTTTTTTTGTGTGCTGTCTGTGGAGACTAGATCGATTATCGAATAAACTTTTTAGAATCCCTGTATCTATGCTAAGAGTGCAAATTTTCACTCAAAGTGCAAACGTTCCATATCAATTTAACTCCTTAGAGGAGACAACATTACATCCCTAGGGGATGTAAAGCCTTGCTTTACGTTGAGAATGCGTGATATGTAATGGCCATTGCCGAGCAGGTAGTATGAAAACTCTTTTATAGCGCCAAACGGTTTATTGTCATATGAATTGATAATCATTTTCAAATATGTTTTCATTACATTGTCATTCCATTACCCCTGATTGTAGTACTTTTTAATAAGTACTTTTTCACTTTCACAGTAGAAAACTCGAAATTCCACAAATGAAATTTCGTAGTACGTTTTTAGGAGTAGGGCTCCAGAGACCATGGCAGATCGTATCCGGTCCGAGTGTGGTATTTTTCTCTACAAAATTGCAATAAGGTTATACACCATTATAATTTTACAATATCGCGTTTACCTGCTGTAAATGCAATAATTATATATCTCGTCTACTATAAATAAGTAACTATGTTATCATTTATATTAAACTTATTTACGTTATACGAAAGAACTTTATATACGAGTAATTTCGTTATCTAGGTTCCAGTACAGTGAAATGTAACAAGAATGTTGCGAGATCCCTAAGGTCATGCAATTGAAACATATCGTAAGGTACCTTTGGCAGCTTCTTAATAGTTAGTATAGGTACGAGTGTATCCGAATGTTTGAATGGATGCATGTTTGTTCCTCAATCACGCCAGAATGTATGAACGGATCTGGATGAAATGTGGTATGTAGATACTTAAGGTTCTAGAATAACACATAGGATACTTTTTATCATGAACATCCATCACCACGCGGTTTTACTCGCGTGGTTGTAGGCGTAGCAGTTCTATATCTATATCAGCACTAGCCAAACTACCCGCTCAGGCACGTTACATTCGCTTCAGTAGCTCGTTCTATGATAGTCACTTAAAAAGCCATTTGCATTATAAATGCGTATACGGCCTTGAGCACTCGGACATGTCAAAATGCCCGAAATAACTACAGATCATAACCGCCTACCACTGTTGCGTGGATGTAAAATAATGATGACAATTGTGGCAATAAAACTTTTGCAGAATTAGGCACGTGATGTGATTTATACGCAACCTATTTTCCTTAAATGTCTTTTATCAGTTTTGCACCATATGGCCAGTTTTGCCAAAAGTTGTGTTTTAACAAGTGGGTTTCAGCGTGGATTAAGAAGCCAAGTAATAAATAGCTTCCCTCCTTCCGTGTAAGTTAGAGGTATGGTGTTAATAAAATTGAAATGTTCTTGATTTGTATGAAGATTGCGTCTGAGCAAAGTTTATAATAATAATAATAATGGGCGGCAAGCCTATTTTAAAAATGAGACTGAAATTGGCAGGTGCCGTAGTCTCGTCCATAGCCTATTATCGCCCTTATCACTAATAAGTCCATCTCAATAGTCTAGCCATTTTACCCATTTTTGTAATAGTTATAAGTTCCGTGTTACCCTTCATCCAACATTTTCTGTTTTTTATACTCCTTTGTATTTTTATACCAAACAGTCCTCTAAGTGTTGGCTACTGCCCCTCTTATGCCTTTGTAAAGGACCGGATGAAATCCATGAACATAATGAAAGGTCTTCATATCCCAAACTAGGCAGAGCCTGAACTATGGTAATGTGATGACTGATATACATTACTACAACTAATATACATATACACACCCAGACACAGCTCAAACAGACATGTTCATGCACACAAATGTTTGACCTAACCGGGGATCGAACCCGGGACCAAGGGCTCAGAAGGCAGGGCTGCTACCAACTGCGCCAATTGGCCTGTCCGTACCAAATAATGTAAGCTTACTTCACATAACCACCGATGTCGACCCAAGTCGATTCCACATCTAAACTTACGCTGAAAATGAACAATTCCTTATGAAAACAGACATAAAGTAGTTCAATTTTATTTCTGTTTCGGGGTCTCTGAGAGAATTTCATGGTTTTCAATTTATTCGTGATGGTGATGGATAATGATGATGAATCAAAATATTTGTCCTATGTTCATCAATGATGAAGTAGAATTCTAACGGTAAAATAGTTTTTCAAATCGGTCCAGTAGTTTCAGAGCTAAACATCTGAGTATTTTATGGCATTTAAATCATGTGACTAAACTTGTGTGTTCCCAACCCTAAGCATAGCTTCCAAGATTTATACTGTTTCGTAAGCAACGGCCTATCAATGGTTTTTAGTGGTCAACGAATCAAGACGCACCAAATTCAAATTCAAATTCAAAGCATTTATTGGACATATTATAACAGTGACTGTTATACAAGTACAATTCATATAACAATAGTAATTTCTTATATCTAAGCCGACCGCACCAAAACCGATGAAAATGTTAACGAGTCAACAAACTATTCTAGCATTAAAGTTCAAGTAGAGCAACGATTGCGCCAATTTCACGGCTATTCTGCAAAACTACGCTGTCACAGATGACATCCCTTAACTTGAAACGTCCACAATATCAGTAAAAATTCTACAACCGGAATAACTTAGTTTTCACGCTCATTGACCACGACAACTGTTTATAAAGGTTACGCGGCTGCAACATGTTAGGAAATACGAAAGTATACCTACCTACGTTTTGTAAGCATAGTTTTGTATTTATTGTGTAAACCTAGTAAATAATGGACAAGAAAATTAGGTAATAGGTTCTATTGAAAATGTATATGATTGATGTAACGCTAGCAAAGCAATGTGGTTAACTCTCACAAAGATATCTTTGGCAATGTATGAGTTAGGTACGTACGGATTGTGAGAGGTCGGGCATAGGATTCGTTATACGGGTAATTCTTTTTGCTAGTATTATTACCCATATACTCAGACAAAATGAAAAAGTCAAGACAGAATGTTATGAACAGAGAAGTGAGGCCGGGTAAAACTACGCCTCGGCGTGTCCATACATATTTACATACAAAACCTACCACGAAACTACGCCTTGGCTCGTCACTCGAACTATCGCGGCGCGTGGAAGCAACACGTAATGTTTTAATTAGCATTTAATTTAAATTGATTAATTATTGATTCATTTTTAATAAGTTTAATTTAACTTGAATTACCATGACAATACAGAGTCACGCACATGTTGTTTCGAAAACCGGCCTCACTTCTCTGTTCACAACATTCTGTCTTGACTTTTTTATGTTGTCTGAGCCCATATATAATACCCTACTGGCCAATATCTGTACAATAAATTCTAGTTGAGAGCGGGAGTAATATATAGAGGAAAGTTCTACAATCCAGCCTGCAATTTCGTGTTTCGCCTGGATCTTAGAGCTTCCTCCCTGGGAGACGAATAGTATGATCTAATCATCTACGTGAATACTGCGGCTTGGCCTGAAGGTCAGCTGTAGGCTTGGAGTTTTAAAACTTACCGAATGCGTCTAACATGATGTAACGTAACTTTCATCTCTTTCCTTCAAATAGATCAAGTGGAGATAGGAATTGTGTCCCAATTACTTGGCTCATCTCTCTCAGCCTCGTTCAGTTAAACCTAGTCTACCGATCATGAGGAATGTTATCTATGTCCAAATAAGTAGACACTCAAATTGTTTAAATAATGATTCATCTGACATCACCAAATAGGTAAAATTATGAGTAACAATACCTACGCGAGTTAACTCTACGATATACGAGTAATGTCACGCGTATGAGATGGCGGTGAATACTTAATTTTCTTTATTTAAGTGAAATATGACTATGACTATGATAATGACTAAATACTTTAGTGTTTTGGAATTTCACATCAGCTTATTATTAGCCAGTCGATTTAGAAAGCCCTTATAAACGCTGCTTCACTTTAAGTAACGTTATTTAGTACTGCGCAAAGTAAAATTGTTCTGAGCCGTGCTAAAGTTTATAAGTAAAGCCGTCTATTACCTGTTTTGATAGTACTAATTTGTAAGCTATGAAATAACTAATTTGAAAATATATATATACCTACGTCGTACATGTTAGTGTACAGTATTATTGATAGATATTCTACCTTCAAGCAGTGTATCTACACTTTGTAAGCATTACCGAGTTATGGTACAGAAACTATTGGGTAATTATCTAGTACTAAAATATAATCAAATGTTATGGTAACCGCGGAGTCATGGTGATGTTATAGACAACATTACCGTGGTGGAGTAGTTGCACCCACCCTTTTTTATTTTATGGGATCGGTTGGCAAACGAGCAAGCGGCTCACTTGATGGTAAGTGATTCCGTCGCCCACGGACATTCGTAATACCAGAGGCCGACCTTTGAGGAAGGATGATAGGAAGGAAGATATAGAAGGGGTGAGGGTGGTGGGGGAGGGGGAAGGAGAGGGATAATGGGGAAGAGGGGAATCGGGCCTCCAGAATCTTCCACTAACCGACGAAATGCAATAGCAAGCTATGTTACTTCACGTCGGTGTTATGTGGCAGTGTGGTACTTCCCACGCCGTGCCGGCCCATTTGGCTGTGGGGTTACAGCGTGGCACTACCACCGAAAAAGAAGAAAAGGCTCTGGTGACACTGCAGCTGTTGAAACTTAACGACAGCTAAATGGTTTGCCTGTATCACTTGATAGCTTTAACAATATAAACATCGACCGTGTGTATTTTTCTTTTTAAAATTGCAAAGTCCAATCTTGCTGGCGTTAGTGCTAGTTATAGCAACACCCACTACTAGCCAGTTTCCTTATCCTATCCATCGACATCTTGCAGAGGTAGCAACGATAGAGATACAAGATAGTATGGCAACACTTGTATGGAACTAATGTCAAATTAGGAAAACTGTGTAGAGAAAAGAAAGATATAGAATTTGGTCGTAGGAGTCTCTCGCTTGCGATTGAGATTGCGACCATTTGGGAAATGTGTAGCAAATTGAAATTAAACAAATTTAAACGGATTAATCCTTTGAGTACCATTAACGTATATTTACGTTCGTTTCACCCATAATTTTTTTGTTGTGTATATTACGGTATATGAAGGGTTAAATTGCATATATTTTTTTTTGAAATGTTTACTGAAAAGCGTTCGAAACGTCGGGAAAAAAAATATAAAATTATCCGCGATTTAACCCGTTTAAAGTTATTAAATCAGTGTTTTAGAATCGCGAAAGCTTAAGATATCATTATATTATTTACGACAAGTACAATTTGAAAAATGTAATACCGACTTCCATTCTATTCAGTTCTTGGAGTGTAACTCAAAAACTACAAGACCGAATTTGACGAAATTCAAATGATACCACACGGGAAGCACCACCTTTAAACCAAAACAATAATTTTGGGAATCGGTTCACCCAATCGAAAGTTATGTGGTAAGAAATATAAAAAAATAAATAAAAAAAAACAGTAGATTTGAGTACCTCCTCCTTTTTGGAAGCCGGTAGAAAATCAAAATAGTAATGTATTTATTTAGGCTAAGAAACCATTATTAATTCAGAAATTAACAAAGTTTCATCACCCTTGACCTAAAATCAAGCTACAATCTATCGCAATGCTACAGCGTGTTTCTCTGGTCCAGCTTACCAAAGCTTATCCAGTTGGCCAAAACGGTGTCAGGTATTAGCCCGAATACCAACGACTTTGTTTGGTCTCGTCGTTAATCTGTGTCCGTAATCCTCTGAAACAATGCCATGACGTAGGTACCTACACTTGAATGGCTAAAGTAATTGTGTAAGAATGAGTACCTGATAACTATTGTGGAGGTTAAGTTGCGTTGGTAAAATGATGCTATATTATAATTTAAAAATCTTGTTCGCCTGATGATAGTGGCCGTGTCACCCAGGGATTATGCATAACTTTACATCTTTCACAGTCTTTTAACGACAATATTTTACATATTGATGTAAAATATTGTCGTTAAAAGTAACAAACACAGCGAGTAACTAAGCAAGGGTAACAAAGCGAGTTAATCACTCGCCTAATGTTAAGCTTCAAGCTTGCCCATATCAGGTGAGTGCCTAACAGAATTTTAAACTACAAAAGTTCATAACCCTGCATGCATTGCGCTTTGCGCTCGTTACCAGAGATGTATGATGTTAAATCTATTGCACTGTAATTTCGCTGGAAATATTGCCCTTCAATGAAGTACAGTAATACTTCTGCTTCACGACAACCTGACAAAGGTGTTGTACTTCCCCAGGACGTGGACTCTGCTAAAGTCCTACCACTGCAAAACAAATCTATCTGTTATTGACTATAGCTAACAATTATTATGTCAATTAGGCAAACGAGTGTACAAGCAGCTTTAAACAGTAAATAACTGTCATAGCAAATTACGAAGCATTCGCGGATAATTAAATAATCATAATAATGTTTACACACTCGTACCATCGCATTTTAGAAAATATTATGAAAAAGCAAAATTTGACTATAATATTCTTTAAAATTATCAAAAAATATATTACAATAATTTACATACCTATTTGATATCTCTTGAAAACAAAAATTTTGAAATAGTTTTAAAAATGCCTGTGTCTAGGGAGGCACGGACGCACACAATAACACATCCAAACATTTCTGCTCATCGCAAAAATACTTTCCGTGTCCAGGAGCAAATGTTCGAACCTGGAACTCCGCGCTTTGAAGGCAGGATTACTACCAACTGAGCGGAACCGCCTTGGGAGGATGTAACGACTATAGACCTCATTTGATTAGTTATACTCTCAAATATATCTTCCGGGACACTATTACAACTATTTTAAATATAAGGGTGGTTGCTATTTAAAGTTTAAAATGCCCTACATCATGGGAAGACAGGATGATATGGCATCGGTTACTGAAGTATAGAGATTGACCGAATGTAAATTCGTATCGTATACGATAGTACGAGTATAAACTTAGCAGATAATCTTAATCTTTCTTATTGGATACAATGACTTCTACATAAAGTGAGGTACACGGTTTACACAAGCCACGTTAATTATAAAACCCATCCTCAAACTATATCATTGTCAACATAACACACATACATGAAAAGGGTACAAGCAAGATTATTTGCTATGGCAATAATATGATGACAACAAGAGCCAAGATAACATATATACGACACTTATTTTTTATATCAAGACCGCGTGACTTACATATTTGACAGCGGTGTCTAAGTAACATGGATGCTAATCAGCTGCATTTGAGCCATTCAGAATTTAGTTCGTAGGACTTTTTGTTGGTGGTACTGCAACGCTGCAACCCTATGGATTACAGCCGAATGGGCCGGCACGACCGGGGAAGTACAACCCTCCCACATAACACCGACGTGAAGTTATATAGCTTGCTATTGCGTTTCAGTCGGTCTGTGGGAGGTTTCGGGAGGGCCGATGCCCCCCTTTCGCCCTCCTTCCCCCTCCCCATCCTTCCTCCACCTCACCCCTTCTGCTCCTTCCTCTAAAAGGTTGCAACGCATCCTCGAGACCTATGATATTGCGGATGTCCGTGGGCGACGGTGATCACTGACCAAGAGGTGACCCGACTGGTCGTTAGCCAAACTATCCCATAAAAAGGACCAGTCTATCTCAGTTTACACAGAAGTCTTTGATAATATAATATCCCAAGTTTGTGCTTGCCCGACAAACTCACTTTTACAAATTTTGTGGTGCATACTTTGAAGTATCTATTGAAATAATTGTATGCACTGGAAATCTTGATATGAGCGCTATACATACACAAGTACTTATACCTTGTATTTCGGGTTGAGGTCAAGAGAGGTAAAGTATCCGTTTCCGGTGCCACTAACAACTTTGACCTTATTAAAGTTTCAGTTTGAGATGCAATTATTGTCATTGTATACACAATTTTTTTTTAAATAAGCAGTAAAAATGTTCTTAATTTGTTGCATGTGAATAAAAACACATTACGGTCATATTGCTGGAACGCATGCCTTCCGTTCATGGTTAAGATGTGGGCCCTTAATTCACGCGGGCCAGTGGGGTTTGCTAGATAGGCCAGCAGCCAGCCCTGTCTGTCGGAGATTTCAAATCACCCTGAGGCCTTCAAAATGCGTCTATTGGCTGGTCGGTGTACATGAGTTTTTATGGTACGGCTAAAATCTTACGCCATTACAATAAAATAAAACCAGCACACCGGTGCGTGTATTACTAGGGTTAGGGGGGTAGATCTGTATAAATAAACTTCTCAAGGTAAATTTAAAGATTTTCGGATTTGTCTCAGATTTCAGAAAATTCTTTCCTACTTACTTCCAAAAAGGAGGAGATACTCAATTCGACTGTATTTTTTATTTTTTTTATGTTTGATACCTCATAACTTCCGATTCTATAAATTATTTTTTTGTCCCATTCACATTTCATCAAATTCGGTCCAGTAGTTTTTGAGTTACCCTCCAATAACTGAGTAGAATGGAAGTCGGTATTAAATTTTTCAAATTGTGCATGTTATTAAATACAACAAGACAAATAGTCATGCCTATATATCCTCTAAGGGGTAGGCAGCGGTGCTTTAGATACCTACGATTCGACAGAGGGATTTGTTTTTTGTCCAATTTAATAGAGGGCGAGCCTATTTCCATCTACGGAGCATTGTTCCAGACTCCGGACTGCTATTGAAAATGTATTTGTTGGTAAAGCCCATAACTATATATGCCGGCCCGGTTATGGAACCCAGGACCTCAAGGACCAAAGTGTCGCACTACACTAAGACCGAACGAGCGAAGCTGCTGGCGGGTCAGCTAGTCAAAATAAACAACACTACGACCATCTAGCTTACCAAACACTATCAGCTATCAAACCAAGAACATTTAAACATTTTTTTATTAAACTGAAAAAAAAAAACTTACAAAGTCAATATTACGTAGGTTACCAACCTACTCATTTCATTACCAATTGCTAAATTAAGGTATAACAGAGTCAATTTTCTCTATACGTATCAGCAAAAAGCCTAGAATTTGCCGTTTTCACATATCTCGCAAGTATATAAAATCTACCCATTGTTTGCGTTATTACAAAACATCTTGGGAGTCTAACTGCACAGGAAATTGCTGGGCTTAGTGCTCAAAGTTTGCCAATTTACTGTTTGCAGTACAAAGGTACTGTAGGTCTGTATGCGGCTGCGTCTGCAATTGCACATATACTATTGCCAATAGATACTTGTACAAACAAGATACAAAATGGTTTATATACTTTACACTTACTAATAATAATAATTTATTACCAAAGAATACGCCAAGAGAATACAAAATAACACCAACCTAAATAAGTCTACCATCTTCTCTGTTATGCGAGGCACCACTACTATTGTTGAAATATCGGAAACTCACAGAAAATATACACGGTAATTATCCCGTTGATAATTTGAATACTTCTAATGTTGAATATTAAGAAGTGACTAGCGACTGACCGCGACTTCGTTCGCGTAGCCTCGGCCTTCAGCCTCTCTATAACGTCCGCTCTTTTTTTGGTTTTTCTTTTATAAGAACCTTCTTCTGAAAATAATTACAACAACAAAAATAGAATGAGCGATACTGTTCCTTCCGTTCTCAAGTTATAGCGTGACCAGGAGAAATAGGGTTTAATTTATATATATATACATATTATTTACCGTATATTTTAACCGTATATGTAAGTCCTTGATATAAGCTACCTCTATTTCATGTCACATTTCAACCGAACCCGTTTAGGCACGGTGTGTCTGCTTGAAGAAGTAACAAACACACTCATCCTTCTCATTTGTACTTTTAGTATGCCGTTATTAAGAGAGCTGGAATTGAGTAGATTTATTTTCAAAATCGAGATCTACTTTTACATTTGTATTTTATTCCATTTTTATTATCATGTAATCTCTTGGTTTAATTTTTTAGCCCTCTAACTCGAATGTCGAAATGTCTTTATACAAAATCAGCGTGAAATTACTTTAAGCAAACGTCAGCAAATAATTACATATACACATACTTTATTACAGTTAGGACAAGCTGTTTAGTACGCGACTGTGCCGCTGCATCCGCATGTAGGCCTCACTTAGAACTCATGTTACAAGTCATTTTTTGTGGTTGTGCCACGCTGTAACCCCACAGCCGAATGTGCCGGCACGACCGGGGAAGTACCACACGCCCACATAACACTATATATATATATATATATATATATATATATATATATAGCTTGCTATTGCGTTTCGTCGGTTTGTGGGATTTCCCCCTTACCCCTTACCTCCTCTCCCTCTCCTTCCCTCCCTCCCCCTCCGCCCTCACCCCTTCTATCTCTTCCTTCCTATCATCTTTCCTCAAAGGTCGCCAATGCACCCTCGAGACCTCTGGTATTGCGGATGTCCGTGGTATCACTTACCATCAGGTGAGCCGCTTGCTCGTTTGTCAACCCATCCCATAAAAAAACATAATTATTCAGAAGCTGTAAATAAACCTAAACATTCTCACAGTGATGCTCGGGGACACTAGAGTTCCCTTTCACAGCCGATTCCTTAAACACATCATAATAATACAAGATTCGTGTCCGTTTCTTCTACTCAATCATTAGGTACTTTGTTTAATCCTTCCTATACCGTGATAATTAAAACAAAAGATTAATGAATAACGTATATTTAATTCTCTGGGACGCAAACGGTTTGACAACACGAATATACCAACATTAAATTGCAATTTTTGTGTCTGAGTAGCCAACAAATAATTAACATCCGTACGACAAATGAGTAAGCGATAATTACATGTCTTTTTGTGACAGATGTCACTATTCTAGACATGTGAATAATGTATGATTAAATCAAATTTAAAAGTGGCAAGACACACGAGTTACGGGAGTATTTCTAAAATTATAATGCCACCCAAAATGTGTAGTATTTTATCGGCTGGATACTTTACCAACAGCATAGTACCTATTTGTCAGCCGTCAGCCGTCACCACATACATCACTCCCATATCGGTTCTCTCACAATCCATCCATTATTTCGCTACCGTTATTTATTAGAATATGTGTTTTCATTTGAATAACATAAAAAAAGAAACACTCGTTTTAGAATTAATTAACCGGCAGAAAACACTCACGTTAGGTAAACCTCATCACAGCCTTACCAAAATGGTAAGGTTATGATGGCACCATGACACCACACAACTCTAACCAACCTCTACTTCTACCTGTGAACAAAGTCATGCGATGTCGTTTTTTCCTTTTCCCTGCCGTCCTGGAAAGTTTTACGAATGCGTCCACCACTTTACTAAACCGTGACTCAATGAAACACTTATTTATTTTTTCATTTTTCATTTATTTATTTATTTCAGGTATTAGGAACCCATATTGCATAAAGCTAAGAAAACATCACAATGAAAATTACACAAACAAAATCATAATATACAGTCAAACTAAATAAAATAAAATAATCATATTAATTTAAAACCACAAAAGTCAATCAAATAATCATAGTCACAAGTTTATCATAATACAGTCAAAATAATATTCATTTAAAATCACATAAGAAAATCAAACTATTATCACAATCAATATATGCGGGAGGGTGTCAAACCGATATTAATATCTACTCTCCGGCACCGCTGCTGGAACATGTCTCACATAGCAATGCCGGAGGTAAGGGCAGTCAAACCTAGCAGCAATCATATCCAGGATGGTGTTGGAGCTGGTCCCAATTCTGCGCACAAAAGACGCGGCGCTCAAACGCATGGTCGCATGACAGCATGCAGTGTGCGTGTCCGCGAACATACCTGAGGCGCTGCAGAATCGGGGCAGCCCCAACAGCATCCTGAAAGCATTGTTGTACACAACGCGGAGGTCACTATACCTCTTTTTACTGTAAACAGCCCACAAGTAGCACGTGTAGAGGGATGTACAGAATGCTCTAAAGAGCGTAATCTTCACCTCTAAATGTTTATGTTACTCATTGGATGCAACTACACTTAGTTAAATAACTTAAGGTATGGCAAATGTACAAACGTACAAGTCTACTTAAAAAATAAAAAAGTACACACACACTTAGTACAATGTAAAAGAAAACTATCAACTCAGGTTGAACTCTTTTCAGTAACATACACCTATCGTATCGATCTTTAGCTCCGATCCGCTTAATTCTGCATTAAACCGGTTCAGGGTACAGCAATAATGTAATTTCCCTCGTGCAGTAATCGGTGCATAATAGCCTCTGTTACGTGGGTTCGCTTCCTTGCTTATGTAATGTATACTTAGCGAAACGTGCTTTTGTACGTGGATTTTATTCCATTTGAGCTTCTGAATTAAGCTGTCTTTTATTTTCTTTCCGCTTAGATCTCGTTAAAGCCGAGTAATGGATATAGGCTATATCGAAGTTACACACGTAATAATAATTTGGCAAATGTAATGAAGAAATTGAAAATTTATAAAAAATATCCCTAAATATCCTAATATATCTATATAATATATATCCTAATATATCTATAATAATATATAATCCTAAGAAAATAAGTATACGTACCGGTACCTACGAGTGTTGCCAGTCTTACAACAACCTATATAACTGGGTAAATAAACGCTTTGCCGCAAATAACTGTCAATTGTAATATGGTGTTTGCATGAATAAATGAATATTAATTATGATTTTCATCACATCACGTATTTTATGATACGTTCACAACGAACGTAACGATTACTCATTTCAACAGCTCTTGTAGATACTAATATACAACAGTCAAAAAATGAATTGGAGGACGCATGGAACTCTTTTTAGATTAACTTGTCGATTCAGCGATACTGTGAAAACTTATTGCATAAACTGTATGAATCACTAATAAAATAATATTGCGTAAAAAATAATATTGCAAAGTATACTTAAATATATAGTACCTTTTAATTTTGTGAACTTTTTGACTCTCATAGATCGGCACTGCTCATAAGAATATTCGTTTGCAAACTTTCGCATTTTATTGAAAACCTCAGATGAACTTGATTTTTTTTTTGCTTCTTTCTGTTTTATTTTTCTGTCACTTTTTATTCTTGACAATTTTGTGAAATAACTAATTAAATCTACAAATCTAAAATAACACGGAAAAAGTCGTCATGTTTGTTTTTATTTATGTAACTTGATATTTCGAAAATGCTCAATACCCGTACAAGCAGAGAGATTGCACACTGCTGTCAGTCGCCGGGCTGTATGCTTATCTTCCATCTCCGAGCCGATGCAGGCTGAATGCGTTAGCGCTTCCTCGTGCTTTGTTCTACGGAAAAAAAACAGTAGGTATTCAAGTTTCACGTACATTTTATGTAAGAACGCAACAAACAATTTGTGCATAATAAACCATATCACGTATTCATTTATGTAATCGATATAAAGGTTTTGTATTTTAAAAAGCTATGATTTGAATTGAAACGAAGTGGTTTTCAGTATTTTTCCGTTTTTTGTTTGCTCGCTAGATAGCTTTGAGGGAAGTTGGCAACAGTAGAAAGAAAAAAAAACAATATTGAGGAAACATAGGTACTTTTTATTAGCAAACTAGCAAACCCTGCGAACTCCGTTTCCCCACCAGATGGCTTCGTTTTATGTATTATTTCGTTTGGCGCCATCTACTTGAAATATTTGTTTGTAGTACATGCTATGCATCAGAGATGGCGCTGTATGTGAAAAAAGATGTTCCCCTTTTCTTTTTAATTTTTTCCTGAATGTTCTGTACTATAAACCTCACGGAGCCCGAGACCTTTCCAACGAATGCAAAACCGTGGAAATCGGTTCGTGCGTTCTGGAGTTATAGCGTCAGGAAGGAAAACCCGACTTATTTTTATATAATAGAAGATATAATCAGAGATTTAAAAACAATTTGTTTGAATGAACTATCAACCTGAAATAAAGTGACTCCCAGCTCTGGGTGACGCGGCAACTATTAAGGGCAGATTGAAATATAGTCCTACTTTAATAGTATAAACGCGAAAGTTTGTATGTATGGATGTTTCTCGTTCACGCAAAAACTACTGAAAGGATTTTAATGAAATTTAGTAGTAAACAGGCGCTGGAATAACACATATATGATACTTATACTCGTCATCGCCATCGTCCACGCAGGTGCAACCGCGGGGTGCAGCTAGTTATTCATAGCAGCTAGCTAGTTTGGTGCACTGCCAAATAGAGACTATTTAACCTATTAACCTACATCGCGCCGTTTTACGCCACACCAATACAATACCTAGTGCATACCGTGAAAACAATGGAATTAAGTGAAGAACTCTGGCGCAGAGCCATACACTGAGATTATCTAATCTGTGGATACACAAACTAGACACTAGGCGACTTCACAATGTAAAGAAGTTAGAACACACGATAAAGACTCCATTGGGGCGGGAAAAAGCCTAACAATTATTGCTTTACGTGATTTTGTATAGTTTTGCTAGATTTGGGTTACTTCTAGTTTTCGCTTGGACATGTAATATGGCTTGAATTGTCTTGTCAATGGGTCCCCACATAAAAAAATTGTCTAGTAGGCTCAGTTCAGCGGCTTATGCTGTTAAAAATATTAGACTATTAACTGATGTAGACACAGCTAGAATAGTTTATTTTAGTTATTTCCATAGCGTTATGACTTATGGCATACTGCTCTGGGGATATTCTGTAGATATTAATTCCATTTTTATACTGCAAAAAAAGGGCTATACGAGCGATCTACAGTTTAGCTCCCAGAGTTTCCCTTAGACAGAAGTTTTAAGACATAAACATTCTTACTGTTGTCTCTCACTTTATTTATGAAAATCTAATGTATGTAAAGAAAAACATTAGCAGTTTTGATAAAAGGAGTGATGCTCATTCCATCAACACGCGAAATAAGCACAAGCTATCCGTACATGTAACGCGTCTCCACAGAATAAGTCATTCTTTTATGGGACAATGTATACGATTCTATAATAAAGTTCCCAATGTTATCCGAGATTTGCCTATTAATAAGTTTAAAATTACTATTAAAACTAAACTCTGTCAAAAAGGTTATTACAAAATTTCGGAGGATAAAACAGCTTGGGACTGATCACTCCAGGATCTACTTACTCGTGTACTAAGATGTCAAAGTGTAGCGTGTCTTGCCCTACTGATACCATTATTATGTTCTCTTTTGTAAGGCAACACACTGGAGCTAATATTTGTAGTACCTAAGTAAAAACATTGTATAAACATCTATATAAAAAGAATGGCCCCGAGTTTCTTGCCGCTTCTTCTCGGTGGGTTCTATATATTTTGGAACGCGGCGGTAGTCTTTAAAGTACATTATAATGAAAAATTGACGTTCATAAGTGCGTCTTTGATGCCTAAATTGAATAAATGGTTTTGACTTTGACTTGAAAAAAAAGATTAATTCAAAACTTTGTTTAATCCGTCGCATACGTACACCATATGTACGTACACAAAAGTGCTAAGACATGTTGCGCGTACACAAAGTGTACACATTTTTTTTACCTCTTGTTTGTAACTAATTTTATCAGATCAAATGATATGAAACCGATATAAATTTTTAATAGGTCAAACTATTCAATAGTAGTATTTTTATCTGAAATTTTGTGCGTAGCTCGAAAAAACTAGACATTAGACAGGTTAATTTACCTAGATTGTGTTTCTTCGAGTTTTGGCATAAACTAAATACATTTGATATAAAATTAATCACCATGGAAAAAACTGTCAATAAATTTCATCAACCTTGACGGTATTTGTGTTACATTTCATCACACTTGACCTTCGCCGAGCACGTCTAATGTATCGAGCTGTCAAATTGACTTGGCTTTTGACTAAGCTATCAGAAACTGACACAAACTTTGACAGAACTGTCATCATTACGATCTTGACGTAGGCGGAGATCTTATTATTTTGTGTATGCATATTACGCTTTTTCACCCGTGTGGTGATGGATGATGATGATGATGATGATGATGAAAAGTATCCTACGTGTTAATCCAGCGCCTCATCTACCTCCATACCAAATTTCATCAAAATTTCCCCCGCCGTTTGACCGTAAAAGAGTAACAAAGATCCACACATCCATACTCACAAACTTTTGCGTTTATAATACTTATCAGCATTTGAACAGAAATGGCAAATTTAATACCTGGCATTTGCAAGCGTTATACTAATATGAACTTTACTATGAACATAATAAAAAGTATCACAAATTACCAAACCTATATTTTAATTCGCTAGTTTGGAGTTCTGAATAAACAAATGACCTATAATACTGTATAGAACATGAAGCTTATAAAATAAAAATAAAAAAGTATAGTAAGTATACAAAACAATACAAAACTAAATAAATTATAACAAACCTTGGGATTGATAGAAGAAAATAAATTACAAATGCTAGTGTAAACAAAAATAAACGATTTATTTACAAACGAAAAGTAATACATGCCTTTAAGTATTCTAGTTTAATTAAATTGTAACGACTATATACATAATTAAACCAACCCGTAACATACGCACAGACAGACAGCAGATAGAATATAGCAATAGGGTTCCATTTTGTCACTTTGCAACGGAACTCTAAAAACGATCATATTCATGCTTCACGCCCAAAAAATTACATGGAAAAAGATATTAATTTATTATTACTAAAAATTTTAAATATAACCTCTGCACAGACAAGCTTTGCAAAAATAATAATTGGCTATATATATATTTTTTTTGTAAATTAATATTCTGAATTGATTCAAATGAAGTAACGTCACCACATTTTTATGTTAATGCAGTATCTGCAGTTCAATCAATATTGAAGACAGGCATATAAGTAAACACTAGGCAGCTATTTTCAATAAATCATTTTCATAAAAGCATTTCGCGTTTGACATGTTTTGAAAGGTGAGCTTGATGATTCTGATGATACATAGTTTAATGATTTGATACTTAAGAGTATCGTATCTGAATTACCTGTAAAATCGCATTTAACGTTATAAATTAATCCAATTTCATTATTCATTTATACTGACTAATATTAAGCCTTAATATATAATATGGAACTATCTCGAAAAAATAATTCTAAATAAAAAAAGACAAAATTAGGCCAAAGAGGCCCAACTTAGTGCAGTTTTTTACGTGAAAGAGTCATAATACCGGCTTTTTTAAAAAAAGTACAAGCAATGTACATTTAATGATTTCCTCACATAGATAAACATTAAAACTATTGGAATAGCAACAAATCATAAGCAAGTACAATTTGTAAAAAAATTGAATACTGGTATCCATTCTATTCAGTGATTGGAGTGTAATTAAAAAACTACTGGACCAAATTTGATGGAACTTACATGAAACCACACGGAATGCACCAGCTTTCATACGAAAAGAATTTTGAGAATCGATTCGCGCTATCAAAAGTTATGAAGTAACAAACATAAAAAAAACAGTCGAATTGAGAGTACCTCCTCCTATTTGTAAGTCGGTAGAAAATGCAGAAATACTGAAAATGTAATTAAAAAAAGTGTAGACTACACACTTATAATTTTATTTATTATGTGCGCATGATCGTAAAATCTTTTTTTTTTCGATAGGTGGCGCGACCCAAGTGCTGCTAAAATATATACTAAACTCTTAAATAAAACATATACAACAAAAGTTGCAAATTATATTAAAATTCAAAATATGTCTCGTGTATCATTAATTATATTATACACATAGTGATTTATAGTCAAATTCATTAATTAGCAACTTTTTATATAAAAGATAATTAGCACATTTGACGCAAAAGTCAAGTATTTTTTCAATGTCATACTTGATGCTATGCTAACTTTTCAATTTGGGTAATTCAAAGAGTTGAAAACTGTAAAAGCGTATAAAAATATATATATATAATATAATAAGTTACCTCTGTTTTTGAAAGATATCCAAAGTAATTATATTTTTAAATTTAAGCTAAAGTTATTATTAATTGATAAGGCATATAATATGTACTTGGACAAATTGTTTTTTTTTCTTTGTATTATTATGATAAGATATACCTACATTTAATTATTCAACAGTCATTGTATATATTGATTATTTATTTATTTTTCGGATTATTGCAATGTATATTGGACATAAAATGTACCTAAATAATAATTTTTACTAATTTCGCATGCCAATAGGTTAAAACATGGCGCACCTACTTTGTAATATTTATTAAACACTTTGTAATATTTACCCATGTTTTGCGTAATAAATGATTTGATTTGAACTTTCTGTGATAAGGATTGACTTGAAGAGCATTGTAGCAGGTCAAATTAGGGTGAATAAACTTATAGTTACTAAGTAGTTAAAATTTAAGAGGAATTAAAACTGGTGCCTTTCTAAAAAATGCTAAATACAGGAGCATTTTCAATACAATATGAGACATACAGATACCTATCTACTTTGAGGTTTACTTCTATAATTAATGTTCAATTGCAATTCCTAAAATATTTACATATTGTTTTGAATTAAATTTTCATAGTTGACCGAGCGAGGGCAGCGCTCTGTTTTAACTAGACAAATTGCCTTTCATCTGTCCGTATGTTTGTTAGGTTGTTCGTTTGTGTACAGGTCGCATTTTGCAATCTTGACAAAGTTGGTATGCATTTTCAACTATTTAATATGGTTTTTTATCGTCGGTGATTTTAAGTTGGGGTTCACTTTACCTAAAAGGAGGGAAGTTTGCTGCGGCGCTATTTACCCACTAATTTTGAAAAAAATTGGTTCACACGTTAGGTACCTGACTTTAAAAAGATTTTTCGAATATGAGCATGATTGGTCAAATGGTTTCCGAGATAATAGGTTGCGAAGTACTGCGACAAATAGCCGCTGATAAGGCTGTGGTCGCAAGGTCTACTGTTCGCAGAACTACTAGTTTTATTAATTATTTGCCATTTAAAATATTCCAAGTATAATAAATTTAATCGCATCTTTTGAAATTTCAAATTACTAGGTACTATGTACTACTAGGAGAAGTCTCCAGAGTCTTCTCGCCGAAACTTCTCGGCGTGAGTCTGTAGGGCCTATTAGAATTGATTGGTGCCAGTAATTAAATAATATACCTTCAATAATTCATTAATAGTTTTGTGAGTTTTTGCCACAATTATCTGCATTTTCTACAAAGTTTCCTCAATCCAACAATAGACAGTTGGTTATTGGAAATATCTTAGTTATTAATAATTCATGCTTAAATCTTATAAGTGAGGCCTGCGTAATCAATTAGGTTCTATAAACTTTCATGCTGCTGCTACTTGGATGGGTGATCGATCGCTAGTGTCATTTTCGAGTTCGACTTATTAATAATTGACGCTCATAAGTGCGACTTTGACTTTAACTGAGCGCTTCCGTGGTCAGTTTTTGAGGAGTTATCCTTATGCCACTGACAAGTTAAGTCGAGATCATGTCAGTGGCATAAATGTCAGGACACATTCGTGCTGTTTCAGTCATATTTTGGAATGTTAGAGAGAAAAATTACATATCCTGGGATGGAATTCGAACCTGTGTCTACCGAGTTTTGTCCCGTCCGAATCAGCAAGCCCCCAGTTCATTCATAAATCTTTTGTTATAGCGTAAACCTGATGCGGACAGAATAAGTACCTACATTGCAACTGATATTGTAACAATCATATTTTTTGTTATTTATAGCTGACGGATGACTGAATTTGATATTTAAAAAAATACCCCAAAATGGAACCGACTTTAACACTCAAAAGTGTGAAATAACTTGTTAAAATCAGAACCATGGTAGTTCAAAAGTAGGTACCTATTATCCTACGAAGAATCTACGAAGAAATAATGTCTATTATGATATTATTTCTTCGTAGCCATTATCACAATACACGTATTGTGCTCATGGTACCGACTTCAACAAGTTATTTCACACTTTTTGGTGTTGAAGTCGGTGAATTTTTGGTAAATGTGGTATAACATGCACATGTATTGTATGTATATACTCGTATTTTGAGCAAATAAATAATTCTTATTCTTATTCTTATTCTTAAAATATTTTTTCACCATTTTTAGTGACCCTGCTACTTACGGGATGGATTGCCAATGATGTCATCATGATGTGTAACACTTTCAGTTTTTGGAGTGTAACTCAACAATTTTTAGTGATCCCTACTTACGGGATCGATTGTCAATGATGATATATCATCGAGATAAATCAACACTTTTCAGCTTTTGGGGTGTAACTCAAAAACTGTCCGACCGAATTTGATGAAATTTAAATGGGACCAAATCGGAATTATACTCTACCAAACAAACATACACATACAAAAAATACATACACACGAACATATAACATCCTCCTTTTTTGAAGTCCGTTAATAAAATTATATTCAAAATAAAGTCTCCTTATTGACACTGCATTCTGTTTACGCTTAGAACAAAACGCTTATGAGTGAAACTATCGTCGACGGATTGTTAAGCGTTCATCTACAGTAATCTAATAACTAGTACCAATGTAAATAAAATATGAATACCCCATACCCAGGTTCGAGCAAGATGATAGGTACATGAACTCATTCAGTAAATACACGGACGAAAAACATTGAGTCACGTTAAGTACCGTTATAGCATAGCAAAAAACCTATGTGTGCGTGATATATTGACTCCGTAACGGGTTAACGTTACCAACGAAACAACTGTGTATAAATTTTGTCTCATTTTGAGACCCCAAATGTGTTCGATGCTGCGTATGTGTGTGTGATGCAAATACTATGATGTTGGTGGTGGTGCGGTATTTGTATGTACCAGCAGATGTGTGTACGACAGTGGTATGCACGTCTTATGTTAGATCTATAAAATGATTCATCATCATCTAGGATGTATCATTTTCTCGTAGGTAATCACAATGATACTAATATAAAGATACCGGCTTCACTCGCTTGGTATTATGTCGGTTTAAGTCCGACGACGTTTCGAACGTGTAAGGCGTTCTTGTTCAGGGAGTGTTCACGCGCGGAGATCGCGTCGCGCACACGCACATAATACCAAGTGAGTGAAGCCGGTATCTTTATATTAGTATGATGTGTGATACTCACGATAGTTTTGAAACTCTAATCACAATGATGTTATATGTAAACGGAGGTCTTATTGGGTAATCATATAATTTAATAGCATGAACTATATAGAAATATACGTATTATTGTCAATAAATAAAATATTAATCCTTTTATTTATAAAATAATCAATTTTGTTTAGCCGTGAATGAAAAATAATTAACTGTAATGATAGCTACTATACAGATACAAGTACAATTTGAAAAGTTTACACCGACTTCCATTCTACTCAGTTATTGGAGTGTAATTCAAAAACTACTGGACCGAATTTCATGAAATTCGGGAAGCACCAGCTTTTAATTTTGAAAATCGGTTCACCCTATCGAAAGTTATGAGGTAAAACATATAAAAAGTCCAGTCGAATTGAGTACCTCCTCCTTTTTGGAAGTCGGTAGAAAATATCTATGGCGTACTAGTCAATGATCCGCAAGACTGCGCCACACTCCACTTAGCCCATTCATTAATGTAATGTTCTTTTTCCCTGGACGCAGCCTATTTTCACTTTGGTTAGAAATCTTTAAACATAACGGCGATTTTGTATTTTATTCGTGTATTCATAACGTTGAATTTGAATTGTTACAGAATGAAAAACCAACGGCCCAGATACCTCGCACGAGGTTTACGTGCGTCGGCAGACCATCTGGGTACTACGCTGATATGGAGACAGGGTGTCAGGTGAGATACTGTTGACTAGGGAAAGCTACGTTGTGTGACTCAAACTCTAACTTTATTCTTAAGGTCTATTGTCCGAAATAAACGTGCTCATTTGCTAGAAAGAAAAAACGTTCATAAAACTAATTAGATCTTACAATTGAGTGCCGTTGAATCTCATCTAGTTACTCATATCGTGCTATGTAAGATCGGCACAAAGAATTATCATAATTTTGTTAAAAGAAATGAGCTTACGTCGATACGGTTTATAATATATTCCGTCTGCTTGTTGGTGGTACAGTGAACACCCGTTTTGTGCTCTTGAACAGCATTCTATAGTTACGTCAGATGATGCTTACTTAGCTCACTTACTTAATTTTTATCGGCTTTTACGCCATCAATACCATGCTACCGTGTAAACTTAACGAGCAAAGCACGCGAAATAAAATAAAAATTACATCTGCGGTTTAAAGTTCCTCTTTATGAAAATACTAGCTGCGCCCCGCGGCTTCACCTGATGAAAAGTATCCGATACTATTCCCCAGGATATACTTATCCCATGTTATCCATTACCAAATTTCACACGAGATGCGTTCAACTGTTTAGGCGTGAAAGCGTAACAAACAAATAAACAAACAAACTCACTTTCGTTTTATAACATTAGTTAGAATACTTAGGATGACACATAAGGGATGACTTTACATAGCAAACACTCAAAACAGGTGTCCTATACTTCCGTTTTGAAATATTATACCTTTCGTTATACTTAGTCCAACTAATCAACTATGTATAACTATGAATAAACTTTCATAATAACTTAACTTCTATTGACTGTTCCGAATAATCAACTGAATGAACAGTTGAATGATATTGCTAATTTACATAATGAATTGTGATTCTTAATAAGTCATAGTAATTACTCTTAATCATCCAGCGAAGCAAATCCTATTATGTTCCTAATCGAGCTTTGTCTGCGATGAAATCGTATTGTTCCAAACTTTTACACAGTAAAACCCGACTCTTGATTACGTCTACGTTTGTGTGTTTCGCTATGGTCTGACTTATTTAAATCAATCTGATTGTTTGCTGAGATTCTAGATGATTAATGAAGCCATCATAACTACCTTAAAAGGTAGGTTCTTATAAGAATAAGAATTATTTATTTGCTCAAAATACGAGTATAGATACAACACAATATATGCAGGGATCAGGTAAATATAGGGTGTTTGGTAGAGGGACCGACAAACCAAATGAGCGTGTTCGGGGGCCCACTTGGAGAATACAAGTTGGCCAAAAAAAATCTCCGACCCCCCAATTTTTTTTCCCTTTTTTTTCTAAAAAAGCTTGCTAGTGGTTTTTTTTTATCACTGTGAAAGTTGAACTATGAGGTAAAATTTACTTCATATTTTCACTCTGAGCTCTGAATCAGTTAGCTCTGTTTAGTATCCAATTTTGCTTTGCGTGGCCTGAAGGTGTATGAGAGACCAAATTCAACTAAAAACATCCGGTCTAAAACAGATTTTACAAATGTTATGGTGGTAAATAGGTACAATTTCGGAGAAAATGGAAAAATTCACAAAAAAAAAGTTAAAAAAAATTGGGGGCGTTGGATTTTTTTTGGCAAACTTGTATTCTCCAAGTGGGCCCCCGAACACGCTCATTTGGTTTGTCGGTCCCTCTACCAAACACCCTATATAATATAGATGAACTTACATCGTACCTACTTTGGCCACAGGCGTGCAAATTTGTCGAGCGCTGGCATGCATAAAAGGAACATTATATTTACAATAAAATTATATATAAACTTAATACAAGTCAGGATAATAAAAGTAATTTGAATATTATTTGTATAATTTATAATTAATTTATTTGTATTGAATAATATTACAATCAAAAGCAAAAAGTCTTTGATTTTATAATAACACATTTTTTAGAGAATTTTGAATAAATTAATTCTTAGGTCTCTTACTTCTTTTGACAACTTGTTTTATACAAGGGGACCTATAAACACTATACGATTATTTGTAAGAGTTGTCTTAGCTCTATATTTACTGCATTTATTTTGGTCTCTCCTATTTCTTTTTACACAATCTGAGAGTGATGAAATGGTTCAGGATTAGATTTAACAAATATAGATGGATCACTTATGGACAGTACCTCGACACCCCATTACCAATATGCCAAAAAATCCTACCGAAAATCAGCCTGGTTATTAAAATTTCCAATATTTATATGTGCGTTAAAAACAAACATAAATCTTAGTGTGATTAAAGTAGAATTGTAAATATGGCTAAGTAAATTATATCTGATATAATAAATTCGTAGCTATATTTTTTTCTAAACTTAAGTTACAAATTCATAGTGAAAGAGCTGTTAGTACATGGCGGAAGCATTCAGACTGAAAATTACTTTTACAGTAGAACTGGCTAACCTGGCCTGGCCTATCGCTCACTCGCTCTGGGCTGGTATTGGCCCATAAGCTCATCCTCTAGGAGGAAAGCCCGTATCCCAACGGTGAGACCGCAATGGGATGATTAAGTATCTTCTAATTATTACTTACGAGTACCTTTATTATGTTTCATAACGTAGTTAAGTAGATAACAAAAAATATTATAAACATTTTGTAATAGTTTATAGATTTACATCATTAATGACTGGCAAAGGCAAAATCCCAAACGAAACAATTCTTCTTTTATATCAAAATATTATTTGTAGCTAAAAACAACTTTAATTTTGCGATATGACGCAAATAAAGCTAATGGTTCAGATGTTCGGAGATGACCTTCCGACCTTTCTCTATTGATACTATCGTTCGTCTATTTAATGGCTATGATGTATGATTTATTTAATTTTGTGATCACAATCTGATGTTTGTTAGTTTTGAAATCGTAAATAATGGCAGAGAGCTGCAACCTTGGCGCGTGGAGAATTCAATTTTTGGATTCCTCACCCCAAAAGAAAAAAGGGATCACTTCGTTAGTCAGCTGTCAAGAGCCTTTCCTCAAGAACGCGTGGAAGTGTGAAGGCATAATTACATATACTAATGTGTGTTTATATATAATAGTGCGAAGAATACGCGGCATAAATGGCTGTGTTATTCACTGTCGTCGATAAACCTGTAGCTAAGAAGCAAGGCTTCACAGCACAAGTAAAATGAAACAATCCGTTGTAATGTAATTCGTTCAAATTAAAATTTATTTATTGCAAATTGTAGGTAGGTAAAGGTATAACAATTATGAATCATTCAAATGGAGGTATCCCTTTGGAGGTGCGCAATATTCATATTCCTATCCACTTCGTTATCAACATTACACTAATATAATATTCCCTACTGAAGTCACTACTTAATAGAATGCCAATTATAAATTAAAATAGTTTGTCAAAATTACATTATCAAAATTAATTATAAGTCATACAATTATTTAAACTTCAAATATTCATTAATACTATAGAAACATTTTTCCAGTAACCAAGAGCTTAACTTTTGTTTGAATTTATTTTTATACAATGTCTTTATATGTAAGGGAACTACCCTTAGATATAAAGATATCATAAATTTTAATATCCGATTGTTTGTGTGCGCCACTGCGAGTTCTTGGTAGTAATGAAACTCGAGAATGTTGTAACATAGATATTGTATAATTATGACTTACAGCCTACAAGAATTGTAACACAAAGTCAAAGTCAAGTCAAAATCATTTATTCAGTTGTCAAAGACACACTTATGAACGTAAATTATTCATCAAAGGTGATGAATAATATGATCTCATATGAAGTTGTTGGAATTAACTTTTATAACTTCTACACAATATGACTATGTATGGATATGGCCAATGGAGTAATATAATGGAGGATAGCTTTCCGTTTCCGGTGAAATGTCAGTTGGTGAGTTTGTCTTTGAATGCAAAATGAGTCGCGACATGTTGTAGTCATCACAAAAAAAAATACATTTGCAGTTGAGCGTCATGTATGTCGATGTAAGAGTGAACATTTTTTCAACAACATAAAGTTAAGTTCTTAGTTATCTTTAAGTTTAGTGTACAGAACCCTCTGTACGCGAGACAGACTCGCGTTTGTCCGGTTTGAGTTATTCTTACAGCTGCGATTACATTATATAATAAAAATAGAATCACACTAATATTATAAAGGTGAAAGTACTTTTTCACGACTAAACGGCTGGACCAATTTTAATGAAATTTGGTATGGAGGTGGGTAAGGGGTAGCGTATAGTGTTTAACTAGTGTCACAGTATAAATATATAGAAACAGTAGGGAAACTATCTACAAACGTTCGAGACGGCTCACACAAACATGCGCATCGACGAGACCCCTAAGCGTTTGTCGCGGTGCTGTCAGTAGTGAGGCCGCGTCAAGACAAGTGGTCACGTATAAGTTTATTTCCTCTTAACTAGGCTTAGTTTCCATACTGTTGTATCTTTATACTATGCTAGTGTGTAGTGTGTCTATCTAAATAAAAGTCTCTACTACTTCTAAACATGTTCAAACGTCATTCTGTCTCTATCGGTCTCAAGCAAAAGACAGAAACACAACGATGTTTCAGTTTTATTTATTAAGTTTAGCAAAAGTTGTCCGAATGGTTGACCACAATGTTTGTGCAAATGGCCGTCAGTCTTTATTACTTGTAGCACCTACATTTATGACTGTGATTGAAGATTGTGCGCACTACATTGGCAATTAGCGTGAAATTTGATATTGCAAAAAGTTATGTATTGTTCCTTTAGGTTTTATTTGTGCCATGTTGTACCTACCACACACATTGTATAGGTACACTACAAAAGTGTAATATTCTATATTTTGTGATCTACTTTTATTTGTATTAAACTCTGGTCTACATATATCATGCAGTACTTACTATAATATAATAATACTTATTATACTATTGTGATTTCTGACAAATAAATTCTCAATAGGCTGTTTCACCCGCGTGGTGATAGATGATAATGATGTTAAAATTAGCCTATGTGCTATTTCAGACTATAATCTATCTCTGTGTCAAATTTAAAACAGATCCGTTCATCCGTTCTGCCGTTATTGAGTAACAAACATCCATTAATATCATCCATCCATCCGAACTTTCTTATTTATACAATTACTAGTTGCGCCACGCAGTTCCACCCGCGTGGTGATGAATGATGATGATGATGAAAAGTATGCTATATGTTATTTCAGCGTCTCATCTATCTACATACCAAATTTTATTGAAATCCATTCAGTAGTTTTTGCGTGAAAGAGTAACAAACATACTATATAATTTATCCGTCCATCTAAACTTTCACATTTATAAAATTAGTGAGATTATAGTGGGAAGTGGGATGATCAGTAGCTATAAATAATATCTGTTTAGAAACTATAACCTAATCTGTGAGCACATGTCTGTGCCAACAAGTATTAACCTTCTGTTTGTTTGTTACTCGTAACTACGTTTTGGCTGGACCACATTCGTGAAATCTCTCTATCCAGTAGGATAGTAGTGTTTACTAGTTCTGCACAAACAAACAGACATCCAGAGAGGACGACAGACAGACAAGAAATGAAGATGATAAGCACTAAGATTGCATCTGTAACAAAAGCATATCCGACTTATATTATAAACGCGAAAGTTTGTACGTATGGATGTTTCCCTTTTACGCTCAAACGGCAGTGCATTTTGATGAAATTTGGTATGGAGGTAGATGAGGCGCTGGATTAACACATAGGATACTTTTCATCATCATGAACATCACCCATAACCACGCGGGTGAAACCGCGGGGCGCAACTAGTATGTCCATTTGTATAATTACAGTTAGGTACTGATTGTTAGATAGAAGGTTCATTTTCAAAGTTAGCTAAAGTTATTACGACACATAGTTCAATAGATATAAAAAAAAGGATTTTCCGCTTCCAATTTTGGACTTTACGCTAGTAAATATAGTGACAATAATAATATAATTTAATATGGTTTACGTCCACATCAATCTGATGAAGACCCGAGTCGTCAGGACCCAAACTAGGCAGAGCCTGTATGGTGGTAATCTGATGACTGATATAGGTACATACTTATACCGATATACAAACCGAGACACAGCTCAAACAGACATGTTTGTGCGCACAAATGTTTGAGCTGTCTGGGGATCGAACCCGGGAACAGCGGTTAAGAAGGCAGGGTGACCACATGCGCCAACCAGCCTATGTATAAAATGGTATAGGTATTGAAGTTGTCTAATGATACGGATTTTTTAAATACATCATTATCATCTCAGCCGTAGGATGTCCACTGCTGAACATATGCCTACCGCATAAATTTCCAAAGGGAACGGTTGGAAGCAGCCTGCATCCAACATAGTCCTGCATACTTTATCAGGTAGTCAGCCCACCTTGTCGGCGGATGACCTATGCTGCGATTTCCGGTCCTTAGTCTCCATTCCAGAACTTTCCGACCCCATCAGCCACCTGTTCCGCGTATAAAGTGCCTTGCCCACATTAATATTAGTATACATACATAAAATCACGCCTGTTTCCCGTAGGCGTAGGCAAATACCATATTTTCCACTTGCTACGAACTTGACACCTCTTTCGCTTCATCCACATTCATCAACCCTTTCATACAACTTTACATTAATATAGAATTTTTAGAGAGATATTGTGTGCAGCCTCCTCTCAATCTGTCCATATTCGTTATATCATATGATGCCTGTACGATAACATATTATGAGTTAAAAGCGCCAAACCCGCCTACCATAAGTAATAACTCCAAGGTGATCTCCCCTTATACAGCTTTGTGTAGGATCTCAGTTATGTAAATGTTGTGCGTAATTTTGTCTTGTCAATTGGGGAAAGATGTTTTTGACAAATGATGGAGGCGATGATGGTATTAATCAGTTCTTTTTTAAACCGCCTTCAAAAACGGAGAAGGTTATATGTTCGTGTGTATGTATTTTGTATTTGTATGTTAGCCGTTTCTACCCCATCTGTGGACCAATTATCAAAATTCCTCACTCTCACTCATCGTTCCGCTCGCGCAGCGAGCACACGGCTAAACTGCGCTCGTGTGTACGACGCGACTAAACCAGTCCAAATAATACACATGTTAGTGGTGTAACGACTCGATAATTTGACTTATCGATAAGTCAAATTATCGAGAATTATCGAGCTCCGCCAGTTTCTACCATGGATAGATACCTAGTCAGGTCATCATCGACTGAGAGTCTGCCCAACAAGAGACCAGCTGAAGAAAGCCTCTGGAGAAAGCCTAAGCGGGCTGTCGTCAATCCCAAAGGAAAGCCCACCCAAGTGACGTTTAACACTTCGAACCGTTTTATGGGCTTACCAGATGACTCCGACTGCAGCCAAGGTGAGGCTTTCCATTATACCTCTATAAATAAGCGAAACACTTCAGGACGTATTCCACCAATTGTCCTAGAATTAAATGAAGGCTGGTCGCATAAAGCTGTTACTGAAACTGTTTCCAAGTTCACAAAAACTTTTCACATACAATACAGACGAAACGGCAAAGTTTCAATACATTGCTACTCAAACGAAAGTCACAAGTTAGTAGTTGAGGGCTTACGAGCAGAGAATATTTTCTTTCATACATTTGCCCGTAAAGAAGAACGTAAATACAAAGTAGTGATTCGAGGTATTCCTACAGAAGCAGCAGACACAATTCACAGTGAGCTAGCAAAAATGGGATTTAAAGATGCTACTGTCACTAAAATGAAAAATAAAGCTGAAAAATCTTCGTGTGCACCTCTTCTTATTCAGCTCCCTTCTGGGACAGACATTACAAAATTTAAGCAAATTAAATACCTCTGTAATTGCGTCATACAGATTGAACGCTTTAGACCTAACAATAGTTCTGGTACACAATGTTATCGTTGCCAGCGTTTTGGCCATGCATCGAAGAATTGCAACCTTCCCGACCGTTGTGTGAAATGCATTGGTGATCATGCCACCATTAACTGCCTCAAGAAAGAGCGGTCGAGCCCAGCTCAGTGCTGTAACTGTAAGGAGAATCATCCTGCAAATTACCGTCAATGCCCGGCAAGAATCGAATACCTTCAAAGACTTCACATTACTCAACAAAAGCTCAAGATACAACCTGAACCGACGAACAACAGAGCTAAAAGCCCACCTCGATCCCAGCCCAATGAACGCTCATGGGCAAAGATCGCATCCTCTTCGACGGTACCAAGGGTCTCTCCGTGTCATGTTGGTACTACATCTATAGACGAATCGACTTCAGAAATGCTACAGATATTGAGAGTCTTAAAGTCAATCAAAACTGAGTTCAAATCATGCACTTCTATGATGGATAAGGTCATACTAGTATTAACCCATTTAGGCCAGTATGTATAAAAACACCAATTTGCTACGAATATTATACTGGAATGCGGACGGCATTCGCAATAAACTACCCGAACTTACAGATCTTGCAGTTAACTACTTGACTGCTGACATAATAGCAATTAGCGAGACTAAGCTTAGCGGGCATGTGCCTCTTTATATCCCAGGGTACTTCTGTTATCGTCAGGATAAATTGCACGATAGCCGTGGTCAAGGTGTTGCCATTTTTGTTAAAACCAATATTCCTCATGCTGAAGTTGCAACTCCTAAGATGGTGCATATGGAAGTCATTGGTATAGAACTGACTGTATCTTCACAAAAAATTAATATATTCTCGATATATCAATCACCAAACCGAACTCTCTTGCACTGTGACTTAAATACTTTGCTAGATACAAGTAAAAACGTCTTGCTTGTAGGGGATTTCAATTCACATCATCCCCATTGGTGCAAGGGCATTACTACGAATCGTCACGGTAAAACACTTTTTGATCATATGGTATCACATGACTATACTATACATGCCCCATCAGACTTGACTTTAGTTCATTATCGTACTGACCATCAGCCCTCTTCCCCAGACTTAGTTCTAGCGTCAAATGTAACGTCAATTAAAAACATTACAACTTTGCACGCCTTGTCGTCTGACCATCTTCCGGTATTGTTGAAGATAGGTGGATCAATTAATCGTAAATCATACGAGCAGTTTAATTATAAAAATGCTGATTGGAGTATATTTCGTTCACACTTGAATAAAGAGATTACTCTTAGTAGTAAAAGTATCAACTCACGCGACTCCATAGACCGTGAGGTCTATAACTTGACAACCGCACTCACTGCTGCTAGAGAGAAATCTGTCCCAAAATTTAAAATTAAAAATACTCCTAAACCTTTACCAAGATATCTTAAAAAGTTAATTAAAATTAAAAACTCATTAAGGTACCGAGAGCATCGGACTACAGATCAAACCAAACGCAAAATACTTAGGTCTGAAGTAAATAGGCTACAAGCTAGAATTAAAGTATCTATACAAGTTCACAATGATAAGACGTGGAATGAAAAATTATCGAAAGTTGACAATGCGCATTGTGACTTATGGCGTATTGCTAAATGTTTGAACAGTCAGGCTTCGAACATACCGCCACTTGTAAAGGAAGATACTTATCTGACGACTTCAGTTGCTGAACAGTGTAATGAATTAGCTAAAGCGTTTTTCAAAAACATGAGTTTAACAGCTGATTGGGTGAACGAAGACATTAATAATTGCGTTGAGTCCTCCATTAAAGCTCTTTCTAATTGCAGTACAAATTGCCCTCCGTTAGCTCGTCCAAGAGAAATAATGAAGCATATTCGTCATCTTAAAAATCGTAAAGCTCCAGGCGACGACAATATAAATAACGTTTTACTAAAAAACCTTCCCCAAAAGTGTATAGTACTTATAACAAAAATTTTTAACTCATGTTTAAAGTTTCACTATTTTCCTACAGCTTGGAAATTTGCCAAAATAATAGCACTTCCTAAACCAGGAAAAGACCATAAAACAGCAAAAAATTACCGTCCTATTAGTTTATTACCTACGCTTGGAAAGTTATTTGAACGTATTACTTATGACCAGCTATTAACGTCACTAAATAATCGATTGATCAACGAACAGTTCGGATTTCGTCAGTCCCACTCAACTGTTCAGCAACTGGCGCGGGTCAGTGAGCACATCTCGCATAATTTAAATATGAAAGAGTCTACAGGTATGTTTTTGTTAGACATCGAAAAAGCTTTTGACACTGTTTGGCATGACGGTTTATTTCATAAGCTGATGATGATTGGGATTCCCTTTGGCTTGATTAAAATCATACAATCATATCTATCACAGCGTACTTTTAAAGTTCACATTGGAAATACATATTCTGAAAGTCATATTATGCCCGCAGGAGTACCTCAAGGGTCAGTACTAGGGCCTCTTCTATTTTTAGTGTACCTTAACGACATTCCCAAGCAGCCTCGAACAAGTCTCGCATGCTTTGCTGATGACACTGCTTGCTACGCGTCGTCAAAGGATGAAAACCTCATCATTAATAGACTTCAATTGTCTATAGATCTACTATCTAGTTATTATAGAAAATGGAAACTAAAACTAAATGAGACTAAAACAGAGGCCATAATGTTTTCAAGAAAACGAAAACCACCGGACAAAACTTTAAAAATTAATGGGCATGATATTTCATGGGCCAAATCGGTCAAGTATCTTGGTGTTAATCTTGATACTAAAATTAACTGGAACATCCATGTAGATCAAATCCGTTTAAAAGGTCTCAATGCTTTTAGAAGTCTGCGACTCATTATGAATAGACAAACTAAACTAAGCCCAAAAACTAAATTAAAAATTTACACAACTCTTATAAGACCATGTATTACCTATGCTGCACCTGTGTGGAGCAGCACTTGTCAAAATAACTACAGAAAACTTCAAACAGTTCAAAACAAGGCTTTCAAAATTGCATATAATACCCCATTTCGTACAAATATTAGTAAACTACACTATAAGTTAAAATTTCCTACCATCAGACAATTTATCTTAAAACTATTAATTAAATTTTACACGCAAACAAATATAAACCACAGAAATAAATTGATTAGTGGTATTGGACAAACAAGATTATCAAAACTGCCTTATGTCGATACATACAAGAGGTATCGCTTACCCCATCACTATATCCTCGATGACGTAGTCGACAAGAATGTGTCACTACGGGTGTCGGAGTCGGACTCGCTACCTACTTGATGTTATTTTAACATTCGCAAATAAGTGAGGGTAGCATTATTGTATTATGCCGTTCGCGTTAATTCCGATAATAATATATAATCACTGGTTGGTATTTCTTTATTACAACTATGATATACCTATATAGGTACAACAATATTACTTGCACGATTGTGTTGTACGAAATTGTGATCCAGTACGTGTATGGTATGTGTTTACACTTAATTAGTTATTCGTGGTGTCAAATTAAAAGTGGGCCTGGTACAGAAAGCACATAAAAGTTAATTTATTATAGTTTAAAGTAGATATTTGAAATAGTACCTACCTGATACACACAAATATATTTTAAATTACATAACTATTAAGTTTATAAAAAGACTTAAATAGGCGATGTTAGCCTGTAATAGTCATAATAGAATGTAGCTTGTATTAGTCTAAGACTGTGTCTAGTTAATACGATGTACTTGTATGATTAATAAAGACCTTTATAAAACAAAACAAAAAACAAACCCCATCTGTGGACCAATTATCAAAATTCCTTTTTTGTTTGGTACAGTATACTTTCGAGGTGGTCCCATTTAAATTTCATCAAATTTGGTCAAACAGTTTTTGAGTTACACCCCAAAAGCTGAAAAGTGTTGATTTATCTCAATGATATATCATCATTGACAATCGATCCCGTAAGAAGGGATCACAAAAAATTGTGAAAAAATGTTTACCAAATAATGGAACCGACTTGAACATCAAAAACTATGAAATAACTTGTCGAAGTCGGTACCTTGTGCACAATATTGTGATAATAGGTACCTACTGTTGAACTATCATAGTACCGACTTCAACACGTTATTTCACTCATTTTGGTGTTGAAGTCGGCTCCATTTTATTTTCGGTAAAAAAAATTATATATGTACAGTCAAAAACCTTAATTGAATCCGTGCTGGAAAAGGGTTAAAGATTATTTCCTCGGCCGTCAGATGTGACTCGTAAGAGACGAGATACCCAAGTTAAGTCTGACCATTACTACAATCCTCGTGTACAAGAGACAGTTGTACAAGATGCAATTATTATTTATTTACAATCACACACACATTCTTGTTAACAAAAAAATATATATCTCGAAGTGTACCATATCTGACCGTCTGCATGAACCATGTTACACACATATTAATATGGACACACAACCATAGAGATCATGTTGACGTCTGGGAGTCCACAACCGTGCGATTCCGACGGCACTTTCTGCCTCACACTACTACTATGTGGAACCAGCTGCCAGTTGAGGTGTTTCCGAACAGATACGACTTGGAAACCTTCAAGAAAAGAGCCCATTCCTTCGTCAAAGGCAACGCATCCTCGAGACCTCTGGTGTTACGGATGTCCATGGGCGATGGTGAGCACTTACCATCAGCCGCCTTCTCCTTTGTCAACCTATCCCATTGAAAAAAGACACAATTTATGGCCAAATTTGCGATAGTTTTTGAACTATAAAAAACTACACTTAACATAATATATAAAACATAAAACGACAGTAAAATTCGGTACATCTGTGTTTTATTCTCTTAAGACAATTTTCTAAGTAACTTTAAAAAGAAAAATGTTTTACTTAACATTAAATTGTAATTCTAATTATTTATTGGCTATATTAATACAGTGAACATTATACAAGGCTAGTAATTTACATATAATAGTAGTAATTTCTTATACGTAGCTTCTTTTTTGTTTTTTGTTTTTTATATTATTACGTGAATTGTAACGTTGAAGACACTTTTATTATACAACTCAGAGACAAGGTCAGGCATTTATTATTAATTCTTTAGTCCCCTCTCGTCTCCCATACGACATAACTTTTAATAATATTGATAATATTAATAATACTTAATATTAATCTTTATTTCAGGCAATAGTACAACATACAATAACACAACATAATATCGAAATATACCTTATATATACCTTACATGCTAACACATGTACGAGTATTTTATGGGGGTTCTTATTTAGCGTACAGTCAGTTCAGGGTTCATTTTAGCCGGTCTCGGCTCCTTGTACCGACGGAATACGATCCCTTCAGGTCAAAACTCCAGTGCCAGGAACGTCTCTATACTAATAGTTAAATCCCTTGCTAGGTACCATCCATAACCTGAATACCTAGACATAACTCCCTTTTATAAGAGATCACCTCGAATATGTAAGCTCATAACCATATATATCAAAATGTGATTAAAATTGTATTGAATCGTGACTTGATCTCACGAGGTATATTCGTACGATAATTCGGTCAATGCAGTTTACATAAATGTTATATTTAATTGTGGGACGCACTCTGCGCGACGGACAAGACTTTGAACATGATAAAGAGCGGTCTTTCGAGAAGGTCATCCACGGGGCCTACTACAACTATTTACAGGACTACCGTGAAACAGGAGCGCTTTCGAATAATCGTATTTACAATCATATTCTTCCACCAAAACACAATAGAGACGAACAATATTACCTTAATACTTTTTGGCGGTAGTGCCACGCTGTAACGGGGAAGTAAAATCCCACATAATACCGAGGTGAAGTGACATAGCTTGCTATTGCGTTTCAGTCGGTTTGTGGGAGTTTCCGGACGTCTAATTTACCCCCTCACCACGTCCCCCCTATCCTTCCCCCTGCCCCTCCACCCTATCCCCTTCTATCTCTTCCTTCCTCAGAGGTCGGCAACGCATCCTCGAGACGTCTGGTGTTGCGGGTGTCCGTGGGCGACGGTATCATTTACCATGAGGTGACCCGACTGGTCGTTTGCCAACATATCCCATAAAAAAATACAATTTAACATTGTAACAGTAATACCACAGGTAATACTTTGTCTCGAAAGTCACGTCGGAGTACACAAATTGAGTGAAGTGAACTATTGGTTATGACATCATCAAAACATCTAGCGTTATCTATTATTAACTGCTTGCTAGATTGACGTGAATGTACCAAAGTACGGTGGAAATATGACTTATACTTTAAGAGGTGGAAGTAAGCCCCCAGATTTTTAAGAGACCGCAGTCTCTGAACATGTTAGAAACGCTTACACTGAAGTGTCGGTAGCAGAGCGATTTGGTTACAACCAAATCCCGCAATCTGTAACCTTTCAGAGAAATTCGTCCTTGACTCTTCACATCCACATATTTTCTGAGATTTATTGACACCGATAAATAATTTACGAAATGTGTTGTTGAAATAATAAGGGCCATCTTATAACTTTGACTTTTTATGGATACTTTGTAAAAGTGTTTTTATATGGTAATGATATTGGGCAACACTGATAAATACCATATTAATTTGGGTATTTAAGCGATGGTTAACTAGTAATTTTGAATGGGGCATTGTGAAAAGGTCTTTTGACCTATAGTCACTGTTCGGGGCAACATTTCCCATTGTCCCTACATAAATTATAAAATATTAGTAAAAAAATTACTAGCGTGTCACTGCTTCTCTCCTATCTGTATTATCAGCGACATCTTTGGACATTATACGAATATAAAGATACCGACTTCACTCACTTGGTATTTTCACCGGTACGTTCACCGGTATCTTTATATTAGTATGATGTGTGATACTCACGATAGTTTTCAAACTCTAATCTTTGAACATATGAGTTTTATTGGATCAACGAAATATTACTAGCGTTAAACTCCCTGATACTTAATGTAACTGGATAGATGTAGGAAATATCGACTGAGGTACAAGTAGAATAGCATTAGGCTTTCCTCATATTTTACGAGGCCAACTGTAAAGTGGGTTTTTCGCCCTGGGGATCTCTGTCGAGGGCTTGGAGATAAAAAAGCGTCATTTAATGGCACACTTTCTTATTCACTTCATAAAATCTTGGTTCCACACTTGCGGAAAATTTTACGGCTGTCCCACGGGAAACCCCGTTCGGGATACATTTTATGCTAATTGTGGGAAAGTATAAGATAAGTATATCAATTCCGGCTTTCACTCTGATTCTTTGAACGGTTTCATGCCATGTTCGTTTTCCTTGTGTTTTCATAAGAATTAATGTAACGAAATGCTTTTAACTGGAAAATATTGATGATTCAGCGAGAAATCTATTATTTTTTTCCGTAATATTCTTGAGGGATACAACAATTTTAAGACATACAAGTAAAGAAACTTATCCAGCGTTTAATTTTTTTCTCATAACTTTTTTTTATTTTTTTGTCGAGGTTTTTATTGAAATGCCACTCTGACAACAGAACCAAGTAGGTACATTAGATATTAAACTTGTGTCGTTCGTTCTTTGAGAGCTCCATAGTATACATCGAACAACGCTCTGGCATCCTGTGACTTTTTCTTTTAGTTAAATTCCGAATTTCACTCTGATTTTTTGAACGGTTTCATGCCATGTTCGATTTTATATTGATTTCATATGAAATCGATGTAACGAAATGATTCCAATTGGTAAATTTTGAAGGACAAGTGTTAATGTTTTCCCCTAATATTCTGGAAGTATATAGAAGTTTTAAGAAAAACAAAATCTAACAAAAAGCCTTTTATACGTGCATATACGTCAGTTTCATTCATAAATCCTTTTTTTTTTTAATTATCACGGTATAGGAAGGATTAAATAATATTTCGAAGTACGTGAGTAAATAAAATTACTAATACTTAACCTGTAATTGGCAACCAGTCGTATCGTCTGCGTCATAAAGGTTGAATACCTACTTACGGCCGTTTTCAATAATATAACTATCCACAGTTTTCCTTACCACGGATAGAAATTTGACATAACGTTCATACAAATAGTGTCAAATATCTATCTCTAGTAAGGTAAACCGGCGATAGATAGGTTATTGAAAACGGCCGTTAAAGTTCACTTGAACATAGCGTCCGTTCTATTTATGTTAAACATAAAATTGTAGGCCAATTATTTTCCTTATAATAATTATAGACTTAGAACTATATATAAACAAAGAGCCACATTCTAATTTACATACAGAAGAAGCCAACCAAGTGATCGTACTTCTAGTAAATTTCATGGTCAATACAAATTAATGTATGTTATTGTACAATAATGCACATCTAAAAAACTTTAATTATTTAATTACATTTTAGTTGCATAGTCAACTATGTATGTATTTGATGAGTTTGAAGCAGCAGTAGTATATAATTATTTAAGTTCTTTCTCAAATCCTTTATCACAAACACCAAATACACAATAGTTTCAGTAATGTACGGCTTGGCGATGCGCGACGCCACTGGTGCACTTACATTAATACTGAATTAATACTTCATATTTTATACATTAATACTTAATATTTTGATCCATACATAATTTTGTAACTTTAAAGCTCAACACCCACAGAGGCGGGAGGCGCGGGAAAGCGGTTACGATCTGGGGCGGTATTTTTTTGTAATGTTCGAATTTGTATGCACCCTGAGGCCATATTTTGTCCACCGACACTATAACCGGGGATCAACTCGGCCCGAGATTGTGACGGGCCGAAGTGGCGGCAATGCAATACACGTTTAAACGTGAGATCGTCCCGATGGCGGTGGACAAACGATCGCCGTCACGTCAACGTGATCTCGGGCAGAAATAATGTCGTTCTCGGTGACGTCCTGGTGAAGGTGGCGGTGGACAATCGGCCTGACGCATCGCATCGCGCCGGAAGGCACCCAATTGATTTTCTAACCTAACTTTCTAACCTCAAACCAAACACTCATTGGATTAGTGTTGCTTAACAACGCCATCTATATTCAATTATTTTTAGTGTTGGTGTGTCGGTAAAACAGTTTAGTTGTTGTTTAACCTGATGTCCCTAGTTGCAATAATTTTTCATTGCCTAAAAACACAGATAAGAGGACGTTTTCTGAAAATGAAACAAATCGATTTATCACCCAAGTTTTGGCGTGATGAGCGTAGTACATCGCAGTGCTGAACTTTAATTTAAAGCACTGAATGAGTCTTGGATGAGTTGGACACAACAACAGCACTATGGACAGGAGTACTCACAAGTGTTGCACGACGTCTTCGCTTGATAACTTGATAAGTACAACGAAAAAGCGCATCCAACATTACTTGCTTTCTCATATCCTGATTATCTAAGCTTCAGAATATGAGCACCAACCTGTCAACTGTCATGATGACAGTATATGCAACTGTTTCCAACGCACGCTGGCGCTCTAAAACGCTCAGGTGGAAACCCTGACCTATTCACGACATTCCAGCTAAGTTCGATAAGCAAGCTGCGCCTGCGCTTCTATTGAAGTGAAGGTTTGATGGTATACGAAAGGTGGGTGAACCTGCGCTTACTGACTACACAGGTGACCTACAATATAAACCATACAGCACTTAATATTGTATCGGTGTCTGATAATGTGTTACTATAGTGATACATACGGACCTTAGGGATCACCTATAAAATAAGTACCTAGGTGATTTCTGTGACATTGTTTGTTCTCATTTACACAAGTTTCACGCTGCGGATCCGCCCGCAGGGAATATGACTGTCCCATATATTTTTTAGTAATATTCTGGGTGAAACCACTCGTGAAATCATTAATGCGTAGCGTTTAAGAATAAGGACTGATGTATTTTTTATGTATTTAATAATATCTTATGAGTTTTTGGGGGTGCCGGTGGGAGTGTGGTGGGCTAAATGGTGTGTTCTGGCCGCCATGCTAGGCTTGAGAGTCAGACCAGTTCTTTTGAGATTAAGATGGGTGACCACTGACATTTAAACAATCACTTCTTTAGGAGACTTAGCGCGTTCGACCATGATGTTTATCTCAGGACAACAGTATTAGCAGCTTAGACTATAATGTAGTAGTTTTCCGGGCTCCGGGCGATCTGACACCTCTGACGTTAGATGTTAGCATTATGAGGTAAATCGTCCTCCTTTAAAAAGTATGAGTGTGTGCCAGCAATGGGAACGAAATGGCCTACTCATGTTCTGAGGTAACTGAGAAATATCCAGGGACAAGGTATTCCTAATAATAAAGCACCAGATAGACTGACTCGTAAGGTCTACCTACTAATGTTTGTACTGTATACCCCTCATGTTATACTAACCATACTATCTACTTAGAGAAGTCAACCGTTCGGTACTGTAGCACATTTACATGTCGCACGTCACCAGTTCATTAGTTCCTATTGCCTCAGAGTCTGAGAGAGTTTTTCAGCGATTGCAACGTTAGAAACTAACATCCACTGACACCTAGTCATTCGGTTACTAAACAGACACATGCTCGAGTGTGTGCGCTTGTAATTGCTAAATGTTCTCAACCTCAAATTGTGTTAGCTCTTGTTGGTTTGGCTATGTAAATACAGATGTTTACGAGTAAATTGTACACCTACTCACTAGTTCGCACGTTTGAGTAGCATTACGGTTCCTTCTTGTTATTAATGCAGGTAGCATTCAGTCATCATATAATTTTATTTTATTCTCATTATTCAAGGGAAGATTGCGGGAAAAAGAGGAGCCGGCCGAATGCGACACTCCTGGTTGAAAGATCTGAGGGAGTGGGTCGGCTGTAGTACCACCTCACTCTTTCGAGCAGCGGCTTTAAAATAAAAATTGCTATGATGATGTCCGACCTCCGATAGGAGTGGAACCTGAAGAAGAAGAAGAAGCATTCAGTACCTAGTCAGCTTAGTCAGTATCATCATCATTATCTCAGCCATAGGATGTGCACATATGCCTCAGCCGAAATTTTCCGATTGGATGCGGCCTGCTTCTAATGGCAATTTTTTGGGCTATGTCGGTGACTTTGGTTTTATACGGATCTCGTCATTTCTGATTCGATCACCCAGAGAAATCCCAGGCGTAGCCCTTTCCATAGCTCGTTGCGCTTACACATAAGGCCCATAATGAGAAACCACGTTTTAGTGCCATAAGTCATCGCTAGTCACACGCACTGATCAAAGACTTTTCTTGACGCACTGTGTTTTTGCCGAGAGGAAGTTCCAGCACGCTGCTCTGCATTCGATTCTACGATTGACCTCCTTCTCGAAGTTATATCTGCCTAGTTTGACTGTCTGTCCTAGGTATTCCTCAACAACTTCGAGAACTGAGTTCCCAACTGATACTGGGGTAGGCACAATATGGGCATTAGACATAATCTATGTCTTGTCCATCTTAAAGCCAACCCGTTGACAAAAACTTAAAGACACAATTGAGGTCTTTAAGCATAGTGCTGAGGTGTCATCATCATCCATCATCAAACATCAATCATCTTTGAGTGTCGTACACTCGAAGATGTATACCTAAGTGGGTACCTGCCTATTAACATGAAGAGTTATATAATTCATTGGAAAAAATAATATTAAGGCAAAATGATATTAGGTAGATAAAACAAGTTAAATTAATAATATAACCACTGTTGCTATCGGATTGTGTTACACGTTGTTTGACACCATGTGACTTGATTTTTAGTTATGGGCAGCTTTACCTTCTTATTAAAACTTACCCCCTGTTTAGACTCAGATATTATATTATTTTAGATTATATGTCATTATTAGAATTGCTATTTAGTAATACAATCATAATATATACCTATAAGTTAATGTTCTATTGTTAATCAACATACGTTGAGACACTATTGTAGATTAGCAGAGAACGTGAATAATTAATACGAATCACGTGCCTATACTGTTCCTTAAATCTACTCGAAAATGTCCAAACATGTGATTTCTCCACTTTATGTGAATATGCAGTTATTTTTGAGAAAAAACAGGTAGGTAATAAACGTAAGACACATGTAGATGTTTAACGAGAGCACAGCTCATAATATCAGGTACATTGTTATTATTATTACAAAATATTCTCGAATTATCTATACAAATGATGATCTAACATGTAATTCCATCGCGTTAACCCAAAATAACATGGCATGTAAATGACCATTCATATATCAAATTCTGAAACTAATTTGGTTACAAATAGTGTAAACTCAGGGTCGCAATAATTTGTAACAACATTGTTTCCCATAATCTCGTTTTCCCATAACGGCGTGAATCAGTCAGCCATCTTCGCGGCTGTTCCACGCGACTGGCTGGAGAGCCTTGACCTTTCGCTTGCGTAACCGCTGATCTGCTTGAAGGGTCAGGATATATTGAAGAGCGGAGCGATAGGCGATTTTATCCAGTCGGCTTCTTTTTAATTCATGTTAAAAAAACAAACAATGGTGTCGATTCTGTAAACATTCTCTAAGCTTAAAATATCGATTTATGGCCGTTTTTATTCTGTTTTGGACAAAAGTCCAAATTCGTATAATACTTTCGAATGACAGCACTAAAATTAGACTTTTCTTCAATTGTGGGTTCAATCATGGTTCATGGTTCAATCTTTCTGTCAATTTTAGAGCGATTTGTCTGAAGTAATTACTGTAACTTGATGCTTGCTAAATTAACGTAAATATGCCTAAAACTTAATATAATAATCGTCTTTTTAGAAATTTTATTCTAAGTGTTACATGATATTGATTTTAATATTAACAGAATAAGAACTACGATAATGAATTTAAGTTCACTAGAACAAGTAATTGTTCAAATAAGTTCAATTCTATTCAGTTATTGGAGTGTACCTCAGAAACTACAGGACCGAATTTGATGAAATTTAAATGGGACCACACGGGAAGCACCAGCTTTCAAACAAAAATTCGAGAATTGGTTCACCCAGTCGAAAGTTATTAGGTAACAAATATTTAAAAAAATACAATCGAATTGAGAACCTTCCTTTTTTTGGAAGTCGGTAGAAAACTAAACTAGCTATACTGAAGTTTAATACAAATGGCGTTAACTCAGGGTTAAACTAATTAACAACATTTCTTCTCGTAATCTCGCCATAAAGGCGTGAATTAACCATCCATTATCGCGACTGTTCCACATACCTTTCGGGACGTCTGGACTCTCTGATTTCCACGAAATCTCACAATAGGTATATAGAAGAGCGGAGTGAATGTATTCGCAATAATCGCTACGCTCGTGAGTGTACAAGCAGCTCGTATCTTCGAAAGAAAAAGTGAACTTGCACTTTCATTGATGTCGTTTTTTATTGCAGTTACGTGCTTCGTGTGGATTTCCATAAATGTCAATTGATTCTAGATTGGGACAAGCACGTGGGATCTGGTATCTACTGACCTCCTTAAAAAGCGAGAGTTTAACTATGGAAAACGAAGTTAACTGACCTACGAAGTCTTGACATGACCGATTTGGTGGCTTTTTGCACATAACTTTTTGCTTTTTAACAGTGTTATTGACCCCGTTAACTCAGTTGGTAGAATAGCGACCTTAGTTTCGAAACGAGTAGACCCAGGTTCGATGCTTGGCCGGACCAAATATTTGTGAGATTAGCAGACATGTTTGTTCTGGATGAGGTAGTGTGTGTATCCATTAATCCATCGGCAAAGGGATCTAGTGCGGGTAGCGTAGTGTAAACGTTACATCGCGTTAGTCAAGAGTTCATATCACGGTATAACGTTAATAAATAACATACTAATTTCTTTCAATTTCAATAACTTAACTATGATATTTCTTAAAGTGATCACGTCAATGTGAGTTTAGAGTTTTGCGATTACCCAATATTTTTAACATTTAATAGGCAAGTAACCGTGAAAATTCATATTATCACATTTATAATATTATTATCTTAAACGGTATATATATGCATACACAGATTATAACAATAGAAGTTATATAGTCTTTGTTCATAAGTTCAAAATAAAATGACGAAAATAATATGAAGCACACGATGTAATCGGTTTTTTCTTCTATCAGTGCACTCTTAGATTTTTAAAGAATACACTTAAATGTGTTACTTTTTTTTCCCCTAGAAAACCAGTTGTCAAACTCAGTTCTCTATAATGGGAATAAACCACATAGTTCCAAGACAAAAAGAACCAAAATTGAAATAGAAATTGACCCGTGCCTATGCAGTTCCACTATAACTTATTAACGATGAAATAAATGTCCTTATCTTTTTAGAAACACTACGTATAAGTAAATAAATGAAACTGAGCGAAGCATATTTTATTATCAACTAAACTGACGTAAAAAATTGTTTCAGTAGTTCAGTCAACTGAACTAGCTAATTGAACTATTGGAAACAAATTAACAAAATTATATCATGTCAAATCTCTGTCTCTATTTGTCTTATAGGTCTATTCGATAAAATGACGTTAAACATTGTGAAAAATTGCACAGCTCGACTACACCCACGTGTGCACCTCAGCTATCAACAGGATTGTATCACGTTACTGCTGTCACACGGCCTTACTTATAAACGTTGCTTAAATTTAAATTACGTCATTTAGTACGGCGCAGAAAATTTTCCCTTTGCGCAGTACTAAATAACGTCATTTAAAGTTAAGCAGCGTTTATAAGTAAGGCCCCTAGTGCGCAAGCTCTATCATTGCTGGTTGTGTTGTGGCGAGATAAAATACCCGCTTTATCTACTGACCGGAGAACTAAGGGAGAACTAATATATGTAAGGTCTCCTGCGCTAAGATGGCCCGTGTTTTTACATAATTGTATAAAATGTCGAAAATAAGTTATTAATTATTATTATTAATATTATATATATTAATTATTTAAAATCCACGATGTAGCTTGTATTTATGACAAAGAAATAGTGTGTGTCCTTTGTTTCTTATATGTAAAATACGTAGCTACTAATAACATTTTATTAAATATGGACTGTGGGCCATCTTAGAAACATAGCGACCCATCATAAAAATCTCAATATTTGCGTTAAATTTACGGCTTTTTCATATTTTTAAATAAATAATAACATTTTAAAGCAATCAAATTTAAGTTAGAAGACCTTGTATTCATTTTACTAACAATTTATAAAGAGCCGGGCCATCTTAAATTTATCAAAAATAAAAAAGGTTAAAAAACAAAAATTGTTTTATTAAAACTAAGCAATTTTCCGTGGTGTATAGTTTTATAACTTGTTTTTGTAATTAAACGAAAACAAAGCTGAATTCGGATCATTTATTTTGATACGTAATTTTAGGTGGGCCTTCATAGGAATATGATATTTTTTATTGTGAACTTACCTATAAAAAAGTATAACAGCTTTTTTTAATACTTTGAACTGTCTTTATCAAGCATTTAACTATGTTTCTATGAGTTCTATAAACAACAACAACTATTAAAATAAAACAGAGGGCTCTTCAATCAACATCAAAAATAATTACTGACTGAGTAGGCCCGGGCCATCATAAATCATTATGGAGTGGGCTATCATAGGGATATTTCACAGATGTAGGTAAAGACAACAAAAATATACAATGATAAGATAAATTAAACTTACTTAATGAAACTCGATGCTAGAAAGATTGTTCTTTAAATCCCACTCAAAAAACAACTGAATTTGCACTTTTAAAAGTCAAAATGGAAAAAAGTTTGTCGAAGTATTGTTATAACGGGCACGATTTTTTGGACGTCCAAGCCTAACTGACGCGCGATTTCTAAATGGCGTCTCGCGCGTTATTGTTCTAAGTTGCCATTTTGTGTACGGGTGTGTTCGGAGATTACCATGGAATCTGATAACTTTTGTGTTAGTGGAAGTTCGTTTTATAGAGAGTGGGCTATCTTAAGCACTGGGCTATCTTAGCGTTGGATACCTTACATAGTTAATTTCAGCGGTGCAGGGTTAGTGAAACTATAAGGCTTTTGGTGGTTCTACGAGCAGAACAAAAATATGAGTGATCAGATCACAATATAAAATACTTTAATTTTCTTCGACCGTAACATCCGCGTTCCTATCTGGGACAAAAAATACTGAATGTCAATTTTTCTATTTATATTCTCACCGCCATGCCATTGTATTGTTTAAGGATCATTGTTATTTCCAAAGCGTTTGTATGAAATCACGAACTCTGATTTAATTTAAATGTATATATACAAATAAACTCGATATTGCAGATGTACACATACTTCTTTCTATATGTTGTCGTCAAAACTCATAACCAGTCGTAAGTATTTTTGACCGCAGGCCTTCGACACTAACACTTGACTGGAAATGTTCGGCTGCTCAACTAGGTTTAGATCAACTCTGGGGCTTTGCTGGCCGCTGCCGCGGCATGCTCGTCTCGCTCGCTCGCCTCGCACGTTGCGTGTGACCTAACTCTCTCCGTTCCTTCGCTGGTCGTCGCTAGGGCTGGCCACTAGTCAAACCTGTACTGCTTGGTGGATTATGGCCCTTACGGTATTGTACTGATTCTACTCCATAGCAACGATTTAGTTTATAGAGAGCAAGAGCTCAGGAATGTCCTAGTTCAAATAGATTGAACCGAACAGACATAAAAAAACTAATAGAAAGATAACGGAGCTTGATATATTACGTTTTCTCGTTTTATTGTCCAGTTATGAGCTTATAGTTCCAAGTCTTCTACTTTAACGAATAAGTTAGTTATTATGTACCGGTCAAATATTTTATAAATTTATTAAATCTTTTTATAAATTCTGTACTTTAAGTACAGAATTTCACAGACAGAAAGAATCAGTAATACTGATTTTTTTACCCACTTTTAGGTCCCAAACTAGGCAGATCCTATGTACTATGGTAACCTGATGACTTTTATACATACCTATACTTATATACAAACACAGACACAGGTAAAACAGACATGTTCATGCGCACAAATGTTTGACCGGTCCGAGGAGCGAACCTGGGACCAGCGGCTCAGAAGGCAGGGTTGCTGCCAATTGCGCCAATCAAATATAAACAAGAACAAAAATAAAAGCGTAGTAAATAAAACAAAAACTGTCATCATTTTCAATCAATCAATCATTTGAGCTCAATTGCAACTTTTTGTTTGTAATGTGAGTAACGTCATCCTAAATGCGTGTACACACATCGTGACTGCCGCTTTGCCCGGGCTCGCCTGACCCGCGGAATGAGGAAGAGCTGCGACCTTGACATACCCATGCTACAGTGTCTACTCTGCGTGACATGAACCAGATCTCTTCTCAGGCTTGTCTGTAAATATAACATCACAATTTTAAATGTCTTCTTGGTATTTATAAAGTTATGTAATGTCGATTAATGTACATTTTATTTAAGTCTCCGCACGGCTTTTATATTCGCAGGCTCAGTGTGAATATATTCTGACGCTTATTTATATAGGTATTTATAAGTAATGATATTTTAAGTTGTCCTAGTAGCTACTACCATTACAGGATCGAGCACGAAAATCTGTTTAAGTGTAACGTTATCGTATCGTATACTTATATTCAGTACAAACTATTAGTTATCTGTGAACGAGATAAATGACAGTTTGTACTTAATACGTCAACGATGCAATTACGTTACACTTAATGCGTATTTGATACTACGGTATCAAACACGTAGCACAAATTGTCGACATCTAGCCCTTTTTAAAAAGAAATAAAAAAGTTTTACTTATTTTTCTTACAAACGGATTCGAAAAATTCCGAAGCCCGGAAACGCTCGTAGCAAGCAACGCTTGCTGCGGTCAGGGCATAGGTGTGTGTGTATATATATATATATATCTATATATATATATTATATAGGCATTGTTCAACTGTGCGCTGCCGTGCTTCGGAGGGCACGTTAATCCGTCGGTCCTAGTCGGTTGTTTGTCTTAGGACAACAGTCGTTATGTAGGTCCCCTATTTGTAAATGTCAGAGTCTGTTCCACAAATCCCCATCGACATTCGCCATAAATCATAATTAATTAACGTTTCTTTCACAAATCCCCATTAACGTCTCATACAGCTTTAAATGGGGATTAGTGGGAAAAAAATGCACCAATCCCGATATCAAATTAAGCAGTTGTTCAGGATAGCAATGCTTGTGACTAGAGTACCTACTCGTACAATAAACCAAACAAAAATATTGAAGTCGGTAACCGCAATATTTCCGAAGGCTGCGTTTGGAAGCTTCCTATACTATTCTTTGTTCGTATTTTTTAAATAAGTATGTGTTACATTGTGAAGCAAGGTTGTAATTATGTTTTTTATGTTCAATAATTCACGATATATGATGAATAATTAAAATACATGACATTTAAAAACACAAAATGGTTATTCACTGCCGTCACTGTCACGACCTATGGAGATAGCCCTATCCATGCTCGGGGTTTCTCTACGTCATCCAATCAGAAATGAGGAGATCCGTAGAAGAACGAAAGTCACCGACATAGCCCAAAAGATAAGCCAGTTGAAATAGCAGTGGGCAGGGCTCATAGCACGCAGAACAGATGACCAATGGGGCTGAAAGGTTCTAGAGTGGAGACCACGGACCGGCAAGCGCAGCGTAGGTCGTCCACCGACACGGTGGACAGACGACCTGATAAAGGTAGCAGGACGACGTTGAATGCAGCATGCAACCGGTTCTTTTGGAAAATCATGAGGGAGGCTTATGTTCCGCACTGGACGTCCTACGGCTGAGATGATGATGATGATGAATAACTGATCATAGCGGCATCAAGTCCAGCTGTTCGCCGCAGTTCCCTTAGTCCATACATAAAACTTGATAACCTTAATTGATGTAATTTCCAATTTACATGTGAGTCTAGTTCTAAACCAAGGAATAAAGCAGTGTGGATTCTATATTTTTGTATTATTTTGAAAGTCTTCTGAGCTATGTTGGTGACTTTCGTTCTTCTACAGATCTCCTCATTTCTGATTCGATCACGTAGAGAAACCCCGAGCATAGCCTCTCCATAGCTCGTTGTGCGACTTTGATCACTAATTACGCATATGCATACTCATGGCTAAGATATGGCATCATACTATGGGGAAATGGTGTGAACGTAGATAACCTTTTCATAGCACAAAAGAAATGCCTACAAATACTTGCAAACATCGAATCTCCAGATTTAACAATACATCATTTCTATAAACCATATTTTATCAAATATCAAATGCTGACCCTCACCTCCATCTACATCTTGGAAATGTGCATGTTTATTCGAAAATATCCTCAATACTTTTTAAAAGCATGTGAACAGACGAGAAATTATCCCCTTAGACTAACACGGTAAACATACACGTTTAATAGCTACTTCTAGATTGAAAATGCACAGTTCCGGTACCAAGGTGATGGCAGTTAAAATTTATAATACACTACCTACAAAATAAAAGACGAAAATTAAATGAACGTATCCAAATTTACAGTAAAAAAATATTTTTGCTAAAGTGTTATTATAATATTGACGAATTTTTCAATGACAAGTACAATTTGAAAAATTTCTTCCTTCCATTCTATTCAGTTAAGTGTATCTCAGAAAGTACTAGACCGAATTTGACGAAATTTAAATGGGACCACACGGGAATCACCAGCTATCAAACAAAAAAATAATTTTAAGAATCGGTTCACCCAGTCGAAATTATGAAGTAACAAACATAAAAAAAAAACATTCAGTCGAATTGAGTACCTCTTCCTTTTTTTGAAAGTCGGTAGATTAAAATAGACTGATCCTCTCTGCACAATTGCAACACCCTAGGGGGTAATATGTAACATGGTACTTATTGTAAACCTTAGGCAACAAGACCTGCAATGTATATTAACTGGTCACATAAGCAATTATCAAATACATAAAGCAAATGATTTGAGTTTGAGTTTTAAATTAGGCAAAAAATTTGCATTGCCATCCAACGTGGGACTCATATTGAAACATGCAACCTTAGAATGAGTAGTTATTCTAAGCATGCATCGGATTTTGATGCGGTTTTCGCCATCTGTTATATAATTTTTCAGGGAAGGCTTATATATAAAGCTTAATTAAGTTTTCACGAAAGTGAAAAAATAAAACATCACGTGTTTTCTTTTTCACCGGTGGGTCGCTTATTATATGACAATATATATACCACAAAAACAGAATTTTTGTGGTATTAGCAAAGTATTTGGAGCGCGCGGGACCCCCAGGTAGAGTAGCACGTATAATAAATATGTCAGCGGGTAGCGGGGAAGCTGACACTTTTCTCCGTGTGTAGTCGTGTGATAGAATCGTGCTAGCTCGTCCCCGCGACCGTCTGTCTGCATGTTGCCGGACTGTAGCACTGCTGTCTGCATGTTGCCAGACTGTAGCACTGCTGTCATTGCAGCATACTGGTCTTTTTACTACCATAATGGTGGTTACGGATTATTTTATTTAACTTTTATGTTTAAAGTTTGTATATAAAATAGTATTAGTATTTAGTATTAATTGCTAACGTCAAATATAAAAGTACTATTTATATCTGACGTTAACAATTAATTTTAAAATGGATTAAATTTTAATGAATAACAAATCACATAGATAAATATAGGTAGTAATTAGAGGTCATAAACACACCGTACAGTTTTTACAGCAAAGCAAAAAGTTTATGGAGGTTGATGATCATTGATTAACCTCAAGACAATTAATAGTTACGAAGAGTATTTTTTTTTTTTTGTCGCAGAGAAAGATTTTAAACCCTGATCACCAGCTCCAGGGAGAGCTGGTGCGCGTGTGGGAGTCAACGCCAGACGGGCGGCATACCCACCAAAACTCTGCGGTGTTCCATCCTCATCGACTATTGGTGGGGGGCGTAGGACCACTTACGTTATTCAGCCACAGCCCCCACCGACGTCGCTGCCCACTTAGGCAGGCCCAGCCTCTGGGGAGGGTGTAAAGAGCCCTCCCCATTACCACCTCGTGGGATGCCCCGGAACACGCGGGCCATCCACACCTCGTAAGGACCTAATCCTGATTGGGGGCACCAGCCGTCCCCACAGCCGACGCCCCAGGTCCTCTAAGCGGAGTCGGAGTGCGAGCCCGATCCGCTCGCCTCCGTGTCCGCGCTCTCCGGAGCGGGAGAGAGAGGGGATCTATCTCTCTTTCTCGCTCCTCGTCCTCGGCTCCTCTCTGCAACATCACGACCTCGCAGAAAGAGACCATCGCCTCCCACGACCACTCTTCATCAACCATCTTTGTTAAGATGGTAGACAGGGAGAGGTCCGTCCCCACTACTGCAATTAGTGATTGCCGTGCCTCGGCAGCTCCTTGGCAAGCTTCCAGCACGTGCTGTGCAGTTTCTTCAGCGCAGCCGCACTGGTGGCATACAGGAGTCGCTTCCCTCCGGGCAACGTTGCACAGGTACCTCCCGAAGCATCCGCGCCCCGAGAGGACCTGTGTCATCCTGAAGGTAAGCGACCCATGCCCTCGATGGACCCACTCTTTAAGTATTGGCCGCACTGCTTCGAGGAACCGGGTTGCTCCAGCTCCCCTCCGCGGACCAACGCCCAAGCGCCTGCTCCAGGACGCTAAGGCGGCCTCCTTGGCGTCCATTCGCCACTGCCCATATTCTCGAGGGGCAGGATGGAGACCCTCCTGTCGCACCCACGTTCTGCGCCAAAAGACTGAGGACAGAATCTCGGCCTCCAGATCCCATGGAAGGGACCCAGCGAGAACGCACGCCACCTAGTGTGAGAGTGTGCGACAGCCCCTGCACACTCTCACTGCCATGGCCCTCTGGGCCTTACAGAGCAGGGCGGTCTCTTTAGGAAGAGTACCTACATCAATATATGTAATATACTAGCGACTGCCCGCGACATCGTTCGCGTAGTAGGCTAGGCTTTCGGCCTCGCCATAAACTCCAACATAACCTCCTCCATAAGAACCTTCTCCTGACAATAATAACACAACAAAAATTTTTTTTAGAGCGATTGGTCCATCCGTTCTCAAGTTATAGCGTGACCAGAAGAAATATATAGGGGTTCATTTATATATATTTCTGATATTTCTTAGAAGGTTCTTACAATAAAAAACATCAAGAAAATATTGTAGGTTATGGCGAGGCTGAAGTCCGAGCCTACTATACGAACGAAGTCGCGGGCAGTCACTAGTTAACAATAAGAATTAATTACGTGAGATATAGGACAGAGCCGATTGACTCGGTACGTATATAATAACCTGAGTTATAGTATAAGTGTACTTGCGGACCGATTCTGCCTTGACAAGGCCCGGTGTATTTACATGACAGCCATACTTTACAAGTTCAATTTGAAAAATCTAATACCGACTTCCATTTTATTCAGTTATTGGAGTGTAACTCAAAAAACTACTGGACCGAATTTGATGAAATTTAAATGGGGCTATATGGAAATCACCAGCTTTCAAACAAAAAAATAATTTTGATAATCGGTTCACCCTATCGAAGGTTATGAGGTAACAGAAATAAAAAAATAAAAAAAATACAGTCATATTGAGTACCTCCTCCTTTTTTGGAAGTCGGAAAAACAAATGCGCACAATATTGTGATAATAGGAACTTTTGAACTATCATGGTACCGACTTCAACAAGTTATTTCGCACTATTTGGTATTGAAGTCGGTTCCACTTTTTGGTAAATTTTTTTATCATTTTTAACGACCCTTGCAACTTACGAAATCGATTGTAATTCACCGTTAATGATGATATCATGAAGATAGGCGTAACAAATTTAAGTTTTTGGAATGTAACTCAAAAACTGCTTGATCGAATTTGATGAAATTTAAATGAGACTATCTCGTAAGTATACTCTACCGAACAAAAAAAGAATATTAAGAATCGGTCCACAAATGTGGGAGAAATCGATTAACATGCACATAAAAAACATACATACACATGAACATATAATAGTCTCCTTTTTTGAAGTCGGTTTAAAAGCGTGTGTGGTTATTTCAATACTAACTACTTCGATACTAAGCAGCTTATTTGGCAGCATCAATCCCCTTAATTATAAACGTTAGCTTCCTAGTGCATGTCGGAAATCGAACCCATAGTCGCTCAACGTGTTAAGTGTGGATAATTGTGTAATGCTTTTAACACATGTAAATGTTAAAAGGAGATGTAAAACTTGTTAGCTTGTGCCTGCGCGTTCCGCATTCCAAAGTTTTTGTGTTTTTTAAAAAAATATCTGTTATTATCAATAAATTTAATTCGTACGATGCCCTATTGCCACTGAAGCTCTTGTTGAACCTTTTTTATTATAAGTACGTTATTTTGAAATCAATTCAATGACCTACCTATATATGTACATATATATATGTATATACTAGCTGATGCCCGCGACGTCATCTGCGCAGGATTAGTACTTCGAGTAGCTTATCTTCTCCAAAGCCATATCTATCTTTATACCAAATTGTCATAAAATATTTACATGGTTATATGAATAAATTTAAGAATTTAGTAAATCAATCAGTAAACACTAATAAAATACAGTACCTACGTACATACAAATATAAAATTAATAACTATGGAAAAAACTGTCATTACGGCCCAAGCATATTACGCATTTTCACCCGCGTGGTGATGCATGATGATGATGAGGATGATTATGATGAAAAGTATCCTATGTGTTAATCCAGCGCCTCATCTTCGTCCATACCAAACTTCATTAAAATTGTCCAATACCTACATCCATACATACATACATCCATATACTCACAAACTTTCGCGTTTATAATATTAGTAGAAAGGATATTAGTAGGTTATATATATGTATAGTATCTACCTAGATGACCGAGCTTTGTTCGAAGACACGAATACCAAACAGCAACACATGTTCCGAGAGAGTCTTGTCACCGCGATTCAGGATTTTGCAATGCGACTGGTACGCTATCTAGTTTGAACGCAACGAACAAACTGTGGTTTTTCGTTGCCTGAAAACGCGGATAAAACAATGTTTTTATTATGAAAAATAAACCTAGCTAGATCGATTTATCGCCCCCGAAACCCCCCGCATGGTAAATTTAATGAAAATCGCTGTCACCGCTTACGAGATCCAGATTATATTATAGGTATTATATATATACAAGAATTGCAGAAATACAAAGAATCATTATGGGTCTTCTGCACAGAACCGCAGAAAATAGCATGACCGTTCAACATACTTAGTTAAGAACGGTGAGAACTTGAAGGGAGAAGCAAACACCACCAAGCTTTTCACATATTTACTGAACTTGTGCTCCACAGTGCTCGGCGGAGTTGATATAAAACAAATAAAGGGATGTTGTTTTTTCACACTCTTTTGTTTTGTGCCTCCAAGGCAGAAATTTGTTTTACTCGTATAAGCTATAGCAATTTCTTAAACCTTTCCTTTAAGCACATACCGTCCCGTATTAAATCCGTACAGGAATACAGAATAGCAACACTCGCAACTAACTCAATCAGAACTTTATGTACGTGTGCCATACGCCTTTAACATGAGACATCCTCAGTAGATGTTGACTCATCAAGCGACGGAACTTTATTTTCAGAACTGGAACGTCGTAACAAACTTAGTAAGAATACGGGATTCATATGTAATCGGATTTATTCGGTTACTTATCGAAAATGTGTGAATCGGGGAACAGCTCATAGATTGTATAATAGCACAAGCCTGGTTTAAACCAGACATCATACATTTCAATCCCATCTCACGAGCAAAGTTCACCACAGCAGTTCATTTAGCATTGCCCTTTAATACCATTCCAGGTGTACCACATGTGCGATGGCCTCGGACGGCAGTTCAGCTACTCCTGCCCCAACACCACGCTGTTCCAGCAGAGGATGCTCATCTGCGACCACTGGTATATGGTCAACTGCTCCATGTCTGCGAGGGACTATGACGCTAACTTGCTTATTGGTAAGAACACTTACTTTTCATTTCCTTTCGTAATGAACACCGTTATTGAGAGCCGCTTGGCTCTCAATAACAAAGTCAGAATCAAAGCAGCATTACGTAATCCAACTCACTCCAATCATAAACTACCCACGTCCTAGGATTATTGAGGGAGTCATGGACACCAACATATTAACAAATCACAAATATCTAAGACCCAAAAACTAACTCTCTGCTCATCACAAAATATTGTGATATATTGTTGACCCAGCCACGGATTGGACCTAGGACTCCGTACTTCGAAGGCAGGATAACTACCAACTGAGCTAAGAAGACCGCCTCCAGAACTTATGCTATATCCGTACCAAATTTCTCTTAACTCCCATTTTAGAAGAAGACATTATACGAGTACACCCACATACTCACTCATAAACTTTCATATTCTTATATTGGTGTTTTTGATGCACAATGTTCATATACATAGTAAGCTGTAAATTGTTTTCTCCTGTGCCTAACAATCTCAATCTGCTCAATCGTCAAGATAATTTCTGAAGATCTAGGGTTCTCAGATGATTGAGAGTCAGTTGATGAGCAAGGAATGTCAGCTGGATCTCAGACATGGAAATGGTCAAAGGAATCGAATTTTTATACTTTATGGAAACGTATTCTTCTTCTACAGCTTCTTCTATAGGAGCCTCTCCAATACTGGAGGGTAGCAATCATCCTTTTAAATTCTTCTTTGTTCAGTACCCACCTGAACAGCTCTTCAGCCGCTTTTATTGTAGTGCATCAGGTATATTTGCAGATTGGGGCGTCGATTGATTTTATGCCACCATGCGCAAGCGATGCACATCCCTGCAGAGTCCGGGCCAGCCCCAGCAGCATCCTATAAGTATTCTCCAACAGATTTGACTGCCAGTACTAATTAAATTTTATAAATAAATTATTAATAATTAAATAGCCAGTACTAATTGTTTTCTTAAAAGTTTTAATAATAATGATTTATTTTAGTTTTGTATATGATAATTTAATAATAATATTTGATGTGTTATGACTGCTGACAAATGAGAATAATGATTAATTTGAATTGTGTATGTGTATTGACTTGAAAAATAAGTCGTAATAAATGGTTTTGATTTGATTCGATTATCTAGTCTGCATTGTCGGATGTTGCGGAGTCAGGACATATTCCTTCCAACCTCCAGTTGACCTACAACTTTCCCCACCATCTCTGCAGCAGTTGATATCAGTTGTGTCGCAAATGACTTGAGTACGCAACATTTCTCTTTCGATGGTCCTGTCCAGTTGCTACTTTTCAAATCGCATTTGATTAATGTATGTGACTTTGCACACGTGAAATAAGGCTATCAGTTAATATATTAATAATATCTAAGATCTCTATTCCATATTTCATCTACATCCAACCAGCTGTTTTGCGTTAAGTTGTAACAAAAAAAACATACGTTTACACATACTTTCGCATTTGTTATATCCTGTGTAAAAGCATTCGCATACTTACTTGTCTTACTGACACTTCTGTAGGTTGGCTGGAAGAGCTCGTTCTGAGCGACAAGACCGCCAATTGTTACACAGTTTTATTTGTTTTTTTTTTAAATATTAAGTCATGAATGTGGTGTCTCACTAAACTGTTACATACCTATTCATCTATATTCTCACCGTACACGTCCAAATCTCAGCCATCCACAAGAACCATGATGAGTCTCAAAACCTTCAGTACCTACCCAATTATTATCATTTGTTGTTCAAGACTTTGAATACCATTATCGTTTGCTTCATAAATCTATCCATCACATACAACCTAGACTAATATAAATGATCTGCAAATTCTGAACCGAGTTACATTCCAAGGCGTTATATTCATGCATTTAGCTACAAAGTACCTAAACTAGACAAACCAGACTACCTTGGCTATCGGAACACAATCTATTCCTAATTCTAAGTATTATATAACCTGTGGCACTATACTAGGTATAATAGAACAATTTAAAATGCATCAGCGACTATTGCTGCCAATCAAATGCTTAACTAATTCCATTATTAAATGACCATCTTGAAGATGTAATATTAATTAGTTATCAGTTTAACTTGGCAGGTTGTTAATAAGGTGCATCTTTTCTACACGTACGTACATATTGGGTAACTTTGAATTGTGGTTTAACTTTGAACGAAGGTCCGAAAAATATTTATTAATTTACGTGCAAACTTTTCGTTATTTCAATATCGTAACTGCGTAAAACGGATCGCACAAAATGTATTATAGCAATGAAAATTAAATAAATAAACTGTCATAGTAAACTATGTTTTGGTAACGAAATATATCATAATTATTATTATTTAAGTTCTCATATTGTTGTTTGTGTGAGCAACAAAGTATTATTTATCTATTTATCTAAGTCATATTTTTGGAAATTATCCGCCACTTCCGTGGTGTTGATGTTGGAAGTGTTTGTTGGTCTGATTTGTCATGTAAGCTTACCCAAATCTGTAAATATTACATTTATATAGATTTTTATATCCAACAAAAAATATATTTTCAAAGTTACCCAAACTCACGATAACGTTGAATTTGAGTTTTGGGGAAATTGTGAATAGTTCTGTTATTTTTTCCGTAAATTTAGTGTGGTAGAAAAATAAATCAACTCAATGACGCTATTTAGTCAACAAAATAAACCTGTAAATAAATCTAAATAACAAATACTGTAAAAAACGTTCAAAGTTACCCAAATCGACTGTACCTCTGATGTATTTATTATTGATGATTTATTTAAAATAAATGTAGTCAATTTCGGTCTGATAATGTAGGTATAGTACGATACGCATGAGCAGCGCTCAAGAGTTCCATACAACGTTTTTCAACACATTTGCGAGGAAAAGGCAAACATTGGCACATTATATTCATTTTACCTCACAGCGACAAAAACCAAAATATAAAAATAGGAAATAGTGCGCAAGTTTTGTTTTTTCAAGCGTCAACTACAAGGTGAGTAACATTCAGCCCACTTCAAATTATAATAATTTTAAGTGATATTTATATATATTACAAAGTAACTTTACTTCGTTATAAAATGTGTTATATTTGCATTTTATATTTATATTTTATATGCAAAATAATAATTAAAAATTAATAATTACTTTTTGGTATTATTTTTATTTTTTTAATATTATTAAAAAACACACGTATTTTTTTAACTTTTCACGGAACTTTGGCAATCAAATCATACCATAAATTTATTTGCATGAATTTTGGGTACAAAATTGCGAAGATATTACAGCATATTATATAGGTACATAATATAATTCCCAACAAAATTCTGTCTACATCGGCGTGCAAATATTAGAATACAATTTTAGAAGAGATTATGATGGCGATCAAAGAAAAGCGGAGTTTGTCTTGGGTCTTGGGACGACGATCAATTAAATTACTCTTTACAAGATTTATGGATCTTTTCAACACATTTGCTCGTAAAAACTAATGAAATATCAACAAATCAATAAAATATTACAATGACATATAAGTTATTAATAATACTTATATACATAATAATGACTTAATTAAGGACACATTGATTTATTCCAATAATGTATATCAATTTTCAGCAGCATCAAACCTCATTGATGCTTCTAAAAAATGTATTACCCGGTTTAATTTAATATGCTCTGTTTACTCGCCTATAACTTGCAGTAAGGTACTAATTTAACTTTGTAGGAATAATGCTATAATGCACTAGGTTATAGTTTTTATTACGCATGTGTATTATAGCTCGGTTTATGGCTCTAAAGGCAATTTTATAAGGATCACTTTACGAGGAAGTGTGTTGATGTAGTATATTATGCACCAAGGGAGTAAAGCAGTGTATTACGTCATGGGCGGTATATTGAACCCTGAGTGTAACGTGGACTCTTGGGCTAATCCCTGATTTAATTCCCGAGCAAAGCGAGGGAGTTATGTAGAGTCCTGAGTGAAGCGAGGGGTTAAAGCCACGCAAGACGAAGATAGGCTTTATCCTCGAGGTGCGTACTATACTTTTCATACCTACTGCGAGACAATAAAAACTCAAGAGCTGTAAAAGAGCAGTTATATAGTTAAAAGTAAAATACATTAATAGTTAATATTCATATTGGACACATTTGTACCGTTATAGAGGGACAGAGTAATATTTTTGGAGTAATATCTTTCGCGGTTGTTAACTAAGTTATAATTGGTACTCACGAGATGTAGGCCACGATTTAGTTGCTTTTGGAGCACCCGATATTTCGGTACAGTTACATGCACCACGTTCAAAATTATAACATTTTATGGAAGTTGAATAACACCAAACATAAGGGCACGTAACTTGAAGCCAAAGAGAATACAAAGAGCTTGAAGCTATCTATGACTTGAAGTAAAGTATAACCTGGAATGCGCAGAGGGTCCGTGCGTAAATTACGCATGCGTGTTGCTATAATGGGTTACGCAGCGTAACCCATAGCAACGCGGCACACAACATAACACTCCATAGAAGCGTTTGTTTAGCAATAAGGGCATTGGTGGCGTTGCTATTGTTGGCCTTTTAGTTAAATCGTTCGTAAAGCTCAATTTTGGTGGCAAAAATAACTCTTTTTTTTAGCATTTAGAAAGCCGAACAAAGAGAGCCATTAACGACATTTTCCCCATAGATTCCCAATTCGAACGCCCTTGTGAGCGATCTTAGCGTTATTTTCGCCAACTTAGGGCTATTCGAACGCACTACTAATAGTACAATCATTTCGCGGCTTTTTTCTTTTTTTTCTTTATGCTGTCTCCGTACTATGAGTTTTCCTACAACTAACGTTCTAAATCCAAATCACTTTACTCCCTAGGGAGTTTCATACAACTTTACAGCCCCGCGTATGTAATGCCTTGCTTTACGTAGAGATTGCGTGACATGTAATAGAACATTTCGAGCAGGTGGTATGAAGAGATCCATACTCATGTAGAGAGTATATTCTTGGATCGTCGTCCCATGACAGACTCCGCTTTTCTGTGATCGTCGTCATTCCCAAAGTTCGGTGAAAAGTTTAAAAAAATACGAGTTTTTTATGTTATTAATACAAAGGTAGGTACTTACCTAACTTATAGCTGCTTCAGCAGCCGATTGATTTAAGATGAATCAGATAATGCAGGCAATGATTTAGGATCGAGAACTGCAAAAGGAAATTGGTTCTATAAACCACAATTATTTCAAATAACCATAATATATACTATTAATTATTCTCAAATCTGCGAGATCTCGCAAACTACCGACACCTTGCGGGATATCTACCCCTTAAATCTTGCTAATACCGTGATTGATATAGTTATCCTGCAAGATTGGGTTCCCCTAGGGACGTTATAATATTTTTTATAATTATAACGTTTATTAATAGAAAATTATTGTCTTATGGATGTGTGGTCCCACAACTTGCATGTCTCGCCGCATGATATAAGGTAAAAGGAAACGCAGATTTAAAGTATTTTAATTTATTTCTCATATTAAAGCTTCCTATAACACACGAAGGCCAATATTTCTTTCCGTGGGTAACGTTACTTACGTTAATTAAAGGATTTTATTCGAAAAGATCAATGTTCACTTTACCATTTTAATTTGACATTCAAAAGTCACATAACAGAAGCTCATAAAACTACTAGTGAATAAACATCAACCTAGAGATACCAATTCCAAGGTGCTAACAAGATTTCGTCAAGCAACAAACCATAAATCCACATTTAACGAACCATTGACGGGAAATGTCAGGCAATCACAGCACAATACATATTACATTACCTCACACACAACTATATACAAGTTACACACACTTGCGGCACGCCGCAGTGTTACATCAATGCACGCAATCAGCATTGACCGCCCTTGACTGGCGCCTAGCTTGGACAGTTCCGCACACACACTGGGTAAACTGGATAATATGGTAGTTTCTGTGGTGACTTTATTGTATATTTTTTTTAGAATTTTGTGACTTGGGTTACCTTTTTAGAGTTCCGTGGTTCAACAAGTAATTCTCATTGGATCGCAACTCTCTTTTACTCTTTCCTTCCCTGTTCTTCATTCATCATATTTCACAAGCTCTAAAGTTGTAAATAGAAAAATCGTCCAAGTGTGATCCTGGCCTTGCTGTGTTATTCTAGTGTGGTTCCGTGCTTATTGACCAATAAACAAATTTTTAACTAGATTTTTAATTACTTTTTTTTTCAATCGAGGCATTACAAAATCTCGTGAAAGAAAATAAATATTTGTTGGTGTCGTAATTTACAAACTACATTTTAATTTGGAGGTGTTTTTCTGTTGACAAGCCGACAAAGACCCGTGACCTACGAACGGGCATAAAACAAAACACATTATACTCATAAAAGGACTGAACCATTTACGATCGCCGCAAATTGCGCATAGCAATCTCATAGGTAATTTGTAATCAAATACGAACCGTTATTGGTAAATGTATCACAATGCCACGCCTATTGTTAGAATATTACCCACGTCTGGCAGTATCTGTACTGTCTTCCTCCTTCCAATACATATATCATTTACGACTTATGTATCCCCCAATGAGATTAACTATTTTTATCTACTCTGATACTATAATACAAAGATTATAAAACCGAAAACAAAATTCATAAGACAAACATTACGTACAGGCCCAAAATAATAAAAAAAAGTTTAATTACGATACAGGTCTTGTATGGACACCTGGTTCTTTTTATTGTTATATTTGGTGATTTATAAACATGCTAATAGATCGCTAGATCTTAGTAGCGGGTTGGATTATCCAGCGGCATCTTTAAGCCCGTAACTGGCAATACATCAATCCGCAACAATCAGTACTCAGCTGTCACTCAAGCTGACCAGACAGTTTTCACCGCTTATAAAACTGCCGCGCGTGCGCATCTTATTAGGTATAGACATTAACCCCAATAACTTCATAAACTCTTCGTGAAGCTGTGCAAATTATATAAGAACTTGTGAGGTGATACTGAAAGGAAGGAACACGCCGACCGCCAGGATCGCTGGGTCCTTCAGGACTCGCGACGGATACCTGCTGAAGGCGATACATTGGTATGTACAATCACCTGTATTTCAGTATTTAGATCTAAACCTCTGGCCTTCCGACACACAGCTTCCCCTCGTCATTGTCAATCCGAAAATATTATAATACAATCATAGATCCAGCAACCGCATGATGAAAATTTATTATTTTCGTTAAATAACTTATAATTTCCACCATTTCATGGTCCTTCGATATCCAGATTTTAATTGTATTCAATAATAATATATATTCATCATCTACTATATCATTCCGCATTAAAATCCGCATTTTATAAAAGTTATTCGACTCGACATATACCGCCATTTTGTGTGTGCAGCGCGCATAGTTTATACATTTCGCTAATATAAACCAAAGTTATTGAGTACTCCTTTGGTAACCGCTTTATTTACTTATTATTTATTAAGAATCTAATGGATATTTAATTACTTATCCCGGTTTTATTACACCGCTTTCCAACAATTTCGCTATCTCTGTAATAGTAATCTGCCCGCATTTATTTATTGTATTTATTCTTGTCGAATCGTCCCCTCTAACCGACAATAATGGCTTCTTCCAATGAACAAAAAATTAAAATATTAGAATGCCAACGTCAAGTATTTTTCGAACGGATGCAACAGATTTACGATATGTCACGCAAAGTAGACGATCCTAGTGAGTTAGAAAATTTCCTTTGTTCCGTCGAAACTGTTGACGAGATTCGTAACAGCTTTCAACAATGTATAAAGGATATTAGTGCGCTTATTTTGAGAATTGACTCTAAATCCGAACCTGATTTTAACCAATGGCTAGCGTTTGAAGATTTATTTTGCCGTGTCAAACGCAAACACGCTCAGGTGGATCCTAAATTGAGAAAACCCATGCCTAAACGGAATGAAGATAATGCAGATAAGCCGTCATGCACTGTGAAATTGGCTCGCATCGATATTCCCGAGTTTGACGGAAACTCAAAGGATTGGCCGCTCTTCTACGCAACGTTCCAAAACGCTGTTCATTTAAATACATCACTTAATGACACCGAACGTATGTACTACCTAGCCAGTAAACTTACTGGAAAGGCGAAATCGGTATACGCCGGCTTTGTCCCGTCCGCGGACAACTACGCCACGATATATAACGCGCTTATAGATAGGTATCAAGATAAACGCAGCCTAGCCATTACGTACTTGGAACAGATGATTTCATTGAAACCAGTTCTATCCGCTACCGCAAATAACTTAGAAGCTTTAATCGATCAATTTTCAAACTCTTATCTCGCGTTAACTAATTTAAAATTAAATGATTTAACTGACTTCATTATGTCATACACGCTATTACAACGCCTAGATAAAGAAACCGCTCGACTATTTGAAATGGAAAACCGGACCAAAGAGATACCTACTCTCGACAGTCTTACTTGTTTTGTTCGCGATCGCATCAAAGTATTATCTCGCACCGGTGATAACACCAATGCCGTGACCTATTCCGCAAAATGCAATAAAAATATATCTAATAGTAGTAGCTCTAAGAATAACGCACGGTCCTTTGTTGTAAACAATAACAAAGTCAGCTGTTCACTATGTGACAAATCGGATCATGATCGCCTGTATTCCTGTGCGAAATTTAAATCGCTCACTCCGCGCGAACGTTATAATTACATTAAAAAACTTCGCGCGTGCGTAAATTGTCTAAGTTTACAACATACTACGAATTCTTGTAAGTCAACCTCTTCTTGTAAGCAATGTGGGTCCAAATTTCACCACAGCCTCCTGCATTTTCAGGTACCAAACACGTCTCACGTTGATCCGTCGACGTCAACGTACTCACGCGATACCTTATCAAATAGTCTAGAAGCTACTGGACAGAAAAATTCCGCGTCTCCAAACTTGGTTTCTGATAGACCAGCAGACCATGCAGCTCCCTTTTGCAGCATGAGTGCCAGTAAGAAAAATCCGCATAAACCTCACGGTGTTCTATTAGGTACCGCCCTAGCCAATGTGAAGTGCAGGGACGGGTCGATCGCTCGAGTTAGGATTTTAATTGACCCCGGATCACAGAACCATTTCGTAACTCGCCGTGTTTGTAAACGATTAGGCATTCGCATCTTTAATGATTGTACGGATCGATCAGTAAATGGAATAGGCAACAGTTCCCAGACTATTTCCGGCATCACAAACATAACATTGCATTCTGATTACGATAAAAAGTTTAGCTTGCAGATTCAACCGCTAGTAATTAAAACGATCTCAGGTAATTTGCCTACCTACGAGTTTAATATTTCGTCATTGACCTGCCTAGACCACATTCAACTCGCTGACCCGCAGTTTTACGTTCCCGCGGATATTGATATTCTCTTAGGCGCAGAAGTTTTTATGGAGATATTAAGACCTGGGAGAATACTAGGACCGCCGGGTAAACCTGACATTTTGGAATCCGCTTTCGGTCACTTAGTTATCGGATCTATAGCCGCACTACCTTGTCACAATGACAACTCGCCGCGTAATGACCGCAGTCAGACCTTTTTCACATCGAGTGATGAGTCGATTGAGTCGTTAGTATCAAATTTTTTGCAAATTGAGTCCGTGCCCTCGGTGACACATATGTCTAAGGCTGATCGAGCATGCGAAGATTTTTACGTGTCAAATACACACCGCGATAATGAGTCAGGACGATACGTTACCGCTCTGCCTTTCTCGCAACCAACCTGTTTGTTAGGAGATTCTATGACGACTGCCTCCCGCCGCTTTGCTAGTCTCGAACGCCGATTTCAGACGAACCCCGCTTTAAAAACCGAATGTGATAACGTGATGAGAGACTATCTTGAACGTCAAATCCTTTCGCCCGCTCCCGCTTCAACTATAAACGACGATCATTTTGTAATACCGCATCACCCGATTACGAGGCCGGACAAACCGGTCCGCATTGTTTTGAACGCCAGTCAGAAGTGCATAGATACTAACGTTTCGCTGAATGATTGTTTACATTCTGGAGCGAATTTACAAGCCGATCTTACCGCGATTATTTTAAAGTTTCGTTTGTTTCCTGTGGCTTTGACCGCGGATATCAAGCAAATGTTTTTAGGTATCGGGATTCGCGAGGAAGACCGCCGTTTCTTGAACGTGCTGTACAAATTTGACGGAGACGAACAAGCGAAATTATACCACTTTACACGCGTTTGTTTTGGATTGCGTTACTCGCCATTTTTAGCCATGCGAACTGTCAAGCAACTAGCGCAAGACGAAACTGACTTACCGCTCGCTTCAGAGGTCGCTAGTAATAACTTATATATGGATGATTTAGGAGTTTCCGTGACCACAGTCGAAAAAGGGTCCCAGCTGGCCCTAGATTTAATTGAATTGTTCAAACGTGGAGGTTTTGACTTAGTAAAATTTGTGAGTAACTCTTCGGAAGTTTTAAAATCGATTCCGACAGATAATCGCTTGTCAACAAAAATAGAATTCGACAAGGAAGACAACCTCAAGTTATTAGGCTTGGTTTGGTCGCCAACTGAAGATGAATTTTCAATCTCTATTAAATTCAAACCACAGACTAAATGCACTAAGCGACTTATGCTTTCTACGATCGCTCGATTATGGGACATCAACGGCTATTGCGCCCCTGTAATTTTATATGCAAAACTTTTAATAAAAGCGCTTTGGGCCGCAACCCCAAAAATTGATTGGGATGACACACCACCACGTGACATTTGCGTGGCGTGGAATCGTTTCCTCGCTGAGCTGCCTTCTTTGCAAAACTTTAAGGTACCGCGCTTTTTAGGTATAGTTCCGGAGTCCCGCGTCATTGTACTGGGCTTTGCGGACGCATCTGAAAAGGCTACGGCCGCATCAGTTTATCTCTGCGTACAACGCCCTTCGGGACCAAATGAGGTAAATTTACTTGCCGCTAAAAGTAAGGTCGCGCCCCTTCGCAACATCACTTTAGCTCGCCTGGAGCTTGCCGCTCTTTTACTCTTATCGAAACTACTTCGATTTGTTATCGATACCGTTTCTTCCCGCTGTCACATCGACGAAATCTTTGCTTTTACCGATTCAACGGTGGCCCTACACTGGGTTCACTCGTCTCCGCACCGTTTCGATACTTTCGTTGCGAACCGCATCGCTCAAATACAAGATAACCTTAATTCTAAACACTTTTATCACTGTGAAAGTGCTCAGAACCCTAGTGACTGCCTTAGCTGTGGGCTCACTCCCGCTCAATTGTTAGATCACCCGTTGTGGCTCCACGGACCTACGTGGGCACGCGACGCAGTCCACACGTGGCCAATAAACCGCTTTACCTTTGACCCCGCGCAGGAGGAGAAGCTTTTGGAGCTCAAAAAACAATCGAACGTTTTCGTCACTACTACAGAGCCCGAGCCGTTTCTCTGTGCGATGGCCAAACGTATATCTTCATGGTCTAAGCTACTACGTATTATCGTCTACATTTACCGCTTTTTGGGAAAACTCCCGCGCTCGGACAGAATGCTACTTTCACATTTGGAATTCGCTGAGACCGCTGTCATAAAATCGCTACAGCGTCAATACTTCTCGAACGACATCAACGCGCTCACCAAGAACCGAAAGGTTTCTAAGTCGCTCCTCCCCCTTTCTCCCTTCGTAGAAAAGGGAATTCTCCGCCTTGGTGGCCGACTAAATAATTCATCGCTGGAGTATGACAGCAAGCACCCGATTTTGCTTCCCAAAAGGGATCACATTGTGAACCTAATCATCGATTACTACCACCGGAAGTATCTACACGCCGGTCCGCAATTATTACTGTCGCTGTTACGGCACAAGTTCTGGATCATTTCTGGACGGAGCGTGGTGAAACAGCGCTTCCGCCTTTGCAACAATTGCTTTAAAGCCAATCCCCGTATCGAACAGCCTTTTATGGCAGCTCTCCCTGCTCCCCGTGTCAATGAAGCTCGTCCCTTTTTTTATAGTGGGATGGACTATGCGGGGCCAATAAATATCCTGATCAGCCGCTACCGTGGGGCCCGTAAAGAGAAGGCATACATAGCTCTGTTTACATGTCTTGTCACACGCGCCTGTCATATAGAACTTTCGGTCGGGCTAGACACTATGTCGCATATTCGTGCATTTCGACGGTTTATATCCCGTCGAGGAAAGATTCACTCGTTATTTTCGGATAATGGGACGAATTTTATAGGCGCGAAAGCCCATATAGATGAGGTGGGCAAATTTTTGAAATCTAAGGCCTTTCGAGATTCCTTTGAACAGGAAACTACGTATCAGGGCATCAACTTTAATTTCTACCCGCCAACAGCTAGCCACTTTGGGGGTAGCTGGGAAAGTCAAATTCGCGTTATCAAAAGGCACCTTCGTCGCTCAATAGGAGAAGCTCTTCTCACATACGAAGAATTGCTCACCGTCCTAACTCAAGTCGAAGCAATGATAAATTCTAGACCGCTAACCGCGTTAAGTTCAGACCCCACGGAGCCTGAAGCTTTAACCCCCGCGCACTTTTTGACGCTTGGTCCCCTGGACTCGTTTCACGTCGATCCACGCCCAGGTCCAGTAGATCTAATACGTAATAAACGCCTTATCGACGACATAGTTCAGAGATATTGGAACCGTTGGAGGCAGGAGTATCTCAACACGCTACAGACCCGCTGTAAGTGGAATACCAAATCTAACCCGGTGACTAAAGGCACCGTAGTTCTCATTAAAACGGACAAATCACCGCCCTTGCAGTGGCCGTTGGGTATAGTTGAGGATGTTAAACCTTCGTCAGATGGAGTAGTACGGGTCGTCACTGTTCGCACACAAAATGGTACATATCTCAGACCTGTGGTGAAACTCTGCGTTTTACCCTCCCAATAAACTCAGCTATAAGTTTGTGTAGTCCATCCGGGCTGCCCTCTTAATAATAAGTTTATTTTAGTAATATAGTTCATTATTTATCCCGCTTGTATAACTCTCTACTTATACATTATGTTTGTTTGTTTTCCCGCTTTCATTAATACTTATCCGCATACTATTACTGGATTCAATTGCGTTCCACTCTTACTAGGCTCAGCTTTACAGCTGTAGCTCAACCCGACTTTGGTTCAGGAGTCCTCATAACTCCTGAAGGCCGGGGGGATGGTTCTTTTTATTGTTATATTTGGTGATTTATAAACATGCTAATAGATCGCTAGATCTTAGTAGCGGGTTGGATTATCCAGCGGCATCTTTAAGCCCGTAACTGGCAATACATCAATCCGCAACAATCAGTACTCAGCTGTCACTCAAGCTGACCAGACAGTTTTCACCGCTTATAAAACTGCCGCGCGTGCGCATCTTATTAGGTATTAATTAATTAACGTATTATTCTTATTATTAACCCCAATAACTTCATAAACTCTTCGTGAAGCTGTGCAAATTATATAAGAACTTGTGAGGTGATACTGAAAGGAAGGAACACGCCGACCGCCAGGATCGCTGGGTCCTTCAGGACTCGCGACGGATACCTGCTGAAGGCGATACATTGGTATGTACAATCACCTGTATTTCAGTATTTAGATCTAAACCTCTGGCCTTCCGACACACAGCTTCCCCTCGTCATTGTCAACCCGAAAATATTATAATACAATCATAGATCCAGCAACCGCATGGTGAAAATTTATTATTTTCGTTAAATAACTTATAATTTCCACCAACACCTGTAACATAATATAACTTTTTAATCATAACGATACACCTATACAACCTCCAGCTGGACCAAGGAGGTTGAACCTCTATTTAAAAAAAAAAAAGATTTCAATGAACGAGTCCGCGACGACGCAACACGCATGCGCAATCGATGTTTGCGCCTTGGCGCCAACATTTGACATTTAAAAAGTCTTTTCAATATTTAAACAAAGTTTGGTTTTGTTTGTAAAATACATAGGTTTTTGTGTAAAAACATGTCTGAAAGCGGGGATAGTGGTGATTGTACACCACCAGACATTCTGGAAGCTGCGTCTAACATGACCATGAACCTGTTGCCGGCGAAATCTAGGAGCAACTATAATAAATGTTTCCACGAATTCATGGAATGGAAAATGAATAAAAATGCTACATCATTTTCTGAAAATGTGTTGTTAGCGTACTTTCAAGAGTTATCTGAAAAATATAAAGTGTCAAGTATGTGGGTTAAATACTCCATGATTAAAATTACACTCAATATTTACAACGAAGTTGACATAACTAAATATAACAAGCTAATTGCATTTTTGAAACGATACTCACAAGGATATAAAGGGAACAAATCCAAGACTTTTACAGCAGAGCAGATAAATAAGTTCTTAAATGAAGCCCCAGACACATTATATCTCTTCACAAAGGTATTTTAGTTGTTTATCAGTAAACCATGTACATTTTTTTTGTTAATATTGAGTTAATTTACCGTAATATATATATGAGCTGTTACAGATTGCACTAATTTTTGAGTGCTTGCCGACGGCAAGTGTTATACAACATACAATTCAAAGATGTTGAAGTCTTCGAAACTACACTATTGATCAAAATAAGTAAAACTAAAACCAAGACGGACCGCTCTTTTACCATTACTGGGAAATATTATGAACAATGCAAAAAATACATAGAGCTACGACCAACTGAGTGCAGCAATCCCAGTTTTTTTCTAAACTATATTAACGGAAAATGCACGACGCAGAGAGTTGGCATTAACAAATTTGGAGCTTTAGGCAAAGTTATTGCCAGCTATCTTCAACTTACCGACCCCGAATTGTACATAGGACACTGCTTTCGCCGAACATCTACGACCTTGCTAGTTGACGCTGGTGGAGATATAACGGCACTAAAGCGACACGGTGATTGGAAGTCAACGACAGTTGCAGAAGGCTATATAGATGATTCAATGACAATAACAAGATCGCTATATCCAATTCAATACTTAACAGTATTGAAAATAACAGAAATGAGGTCAACATTAACATACCCTCTCCGAGTACCTCCTATAACGCTTCCTGTCCGGTTCAAATTCATTTTCATAATTGTAATATGCAGAACATCAATAATTATTACAAGTAAAAATAAATTTGTTGTTATATTCAGCGTTTTATTTGCAATATTGTTTTACGTATTATAGTATGAGAGTAGATAAAGTAGTGTATGACACTGTACATAATCTACTAATACATAACATCATTCCCCTAACAACTTCACTTGGTTGTTATTTACCAACGCACTTCATGCATGAACCTAACAGATGAACTGATGGACATTCAGGAAGAGTACCACCTGGTATCTTATATTGAGTATAGGAAGCGACAAGCCATCATGTATGTATAGAAAGTCATTGATAATAACTACAAGTACTACTAAATTAAAAATTAAAAAAACTACAATACAAAATATTTTATATGAAATAATATTGAGGGAGCTGTCAAAAAAATTCAAAACGCCATTTTGTGGCGGCGGCCATCTTGGACTGATTTTCATCAAACAAAGCTAACACTCCCGACTTATTCACCTTTTAAACAAAATCAAAATCTGTTCATCCGTTCGGGAGGTACGACTCACAGACACACACAGATAGAGAGACACGTCCAACTTAAAACACCAAATTACAGTTGGGGGGTAAAAACCTTTACTTCCAAGTATAAAATTAGCTGATAGCAGCATAATAATACCAAGGCACAACCAGTCAAGGTACAAGGTCTCCAGTTGGCTGTGAATCCAGCTGACCTCCACAAGTTCCAGGTATTTATTACGAGGTAATAGATGTAATTCCAGCCGTCTGCGAGTAACCACTTGCTAACGATGCGGTTTGTACTTGTAGGTGTGAAGCGTAACCGCAACCCATTTGTTGTGGGCTACTTATACTTTGGCAGCTAACCTAATGTTTTATTATATTCAGCCTTACGTTTGATTAGAATATCTATATTGACCACAATCTAACACCCGCAAAGCAGCAACCATATTGACAAGCCCATTTCATAGCGGCTTGAAAGTTCTGAGATTGTGCGTATTCATAGAGAAAAAGAGTCCGAGGTTGATTCGCTGTCAGTGTCGGTACTAGGTACTCCTACTACTGAATAGGTATATTAGGTTGAGAAATAATACTTCTTCTGTGACACAAATTATTGTATACCTTACCAGTCTAACAACCACAAAGACTCTGATGGGCAGGTTAACTAAACGACGCTCTGCTAATCACAATAATTTTTAATTACTTTGTGGTTTGCGAAAAACAACTTTAAACGGATAAAATCGTGTATAACTTTATATTATTTTATCTCGACGTTTATAACACTTTTCAGTGAACATGGTCACGGGTCATAGAGGAAACCTGTTTCGCCTGTGTCACGGGTAGACTGGATGACACTTATGTAATAGTAAATTACGTACCGAGGGAGTAAAGCAGTGTTTTACGTCACAGGCGTCTTGAATTAATCCCTGAGAGCAGCTAGGGGATTAAAATAAAATTCCAGAACGAAGCGAGGGAGTTATGTAGAGTCCTGAGTGAAGCGAGGGGTTAAAGCCGCCCAAGACGAAGACAGGCTTAATCCTCATACTAACTGCGAGACAATAATAAAGTCAGAGCAAATGTGCTAGCTTTGCAATTTCATTACCCCACCACTGGCACGACGGGGGAAGTACCACACTCCCACATAACATCGAAGTGAAGTTACATACTCGTAGCTTGCTGCGATATAATCCGTTTAAAATTGTTTAATGTCAATGTATAAGAATCGCTAAAGCCTACGAAGTCTGAATTATACAATGATAAAAGTATGGAGGGATTTCATTCAACTGGTTAAATCAAATTATAACTTTTCTTTTGTAAAATTTTTCCGATTTTGTGCTTTGTTATTATATCTTCTTCCATGTGTTATTTCAGGTCAGCGCGACAAGCCATTCGTGTCAGACGAGGAGATGAGCCAGCGCACGCCGCGTCCCGACATCTTATCTGTACCACCCAACAGCAACTACTACGACGGTTTGAAGGAAGCCGAGACCAAGGTAACCGTTTTTATGATGCTTACTTGCAATTGTTTCCGGGCCTCACTTGCAATTGTTACGTGGATGGATAGAAACCGCGCATAAAATATTGAGGTCGTATTTCAGTAGGACCCTCAGAGGCGAATCTGGCTTTGAGCCACATAATAAATAATAGTACCACGTACTTAGCGTAGCTAATGACTGAGTTGGCGCAGTTGGCAGATGCCTTCTGAGCCCGCTGGTGCTGGGTTTGATACAAACCCGGACAAACATATCAAACATAATGTGTGCATGAACATGTCTGCTTGACCTGCGTATGTGTGTGTATATGCCTAGGTTATGGCTAGTTTGGAACCTGAAGACTTTGTGTGGATGTTGTCTATATAGGCTATAAATAGCTTAGCAAGGCGGTCTCAAGTTCTTGTACAACAGATTGTCCTTGGTCGTTGGTCAGTGCTTTTCACAGTGTTAAATATTCCGCCGCGAAGCTGTGCACGACGCAAAACTTTAGTTACTAGCTCTGGGTGTCACTGCTATTCACATAGGTGATGGGTCGGTGTAGTGCTTACCATCAGGGGCTAATGGCTTGTCCATCTCCTCACTTGTGATAGTATACAAAAGATTTTGAAGGTAATCTCGTAGACTTACGTAGCTAGATTCTAGACTAACTTTTTATAGTTCTATACATATTAAAATGTTGATTCCCATGCTCTACATGTACCTAATAGGTATTTAAATGTAAAAAAGATTGACGCTTAGTTTACATTTAAAGCTTTTATGGTAAAATAATAAGCTCAGTTACTGAGACGTGGTCCCTTATTATTGGCCTCATTAACAAGCTCACAGTCGCTCAACGAGCAATGGAGAGGGCTATGCTTGGGGTTTCCCTACGTGATAAGACCTAAAATGAGGAGATTCGTAGGGGAACTAAGGTCACCGACGTAGCTCTCAAAATGAGTAGGTTGAAGTGACAATGGGCGGACCACATCGCTCGCATCGGCGACCACGCACCGAAAGGCGTAGCGTAGGGCGGCACCCGCTAGATGGATCGACGACCTCGTCAAAACCGCGGAGAATCGCTCGGATGCAGAAAGCAAGTAACCGTTCCAATGTGGCGTTCTATGGTGGAGGCATATGTTCAGCAGTGGACATCTTCCAGCTGACAATGATGATGATAATGAGCCATACGCATAATAATTATTCTAATAGGGTTCACGAAAACAAGATCAACTAAGGATGCCGGTGTGAAGTTAATGACGTATGTCTTAAAGACTTGGGAGAGCTCACATGATGCTATTGGTGTTTTTTGTGATCTCTCTAAAGCATTTGATTGTGTGGAACACCGTATACTGATTCGAAAGCTTTTCCATTATGGTATTCGTGGAGCTGCGCTTGATGTCATCGAGTCATATTTATCTGACAGGATGCAAAAGGTTGGCATAAATGGTGTAACATCTTCAGGATCTATATTTAAAATGGGTGTTCCACAAGGGTCCATTTTAAGGCCTTTTTTGTTCTTAGTTTACATTAACGACTTGCCACTTATGGCCAAGGATCTTTGTGATATTGTTTTATTTGCGGATTACACATCTCTGATTTTTAAAGTAGATAGGAAAGATAGCACACTAATTCAAGTAAACAACGCTCTATCTAGTATCTCTAAATGGTTCTCAACTAATAATTTACTTCTGAATTCAAAAAAGACAAAATGTTTGAAGTTTTCTTTGCCTACTGTTCCATATTTGGAGTCCAAAGTTACGCTTGATGGAGTTGAACTCGTAATGGACAAGGAAACAGTCTTCCTAGGCATTAAAATTGACGCAAAATTACAATGGGGTCCTCATATAAATGCCCTGTCTGGGAGACTCAATTCTGCTGCATATGCAGTACGTAAAATAAGAGAGCTAACAGATGCTTCTACGGCGCGGTTAGTGTATTTTGCATATTTCCACAGCGTAATGTCATATGGGATATTGCTATGGGGTTCAGCGGCTGATATAGAGACCATATTTATCCTTCAGAAACGTGCTATTAGAGCTATATACGAAATGGGTCCCCGTGAATCTTTGAGAGATTTATTTAAAGAAATCAATATATTAACGTTGCCTTCTTTATATGTATTTGAAAATATAATGTATGTTCGTCAAAATTTACATAAATATAAGTTAAATAGTGATCACCACACTTTTAATGCTCGAAGGCCTCCATCGAGTTTCCCAACGGGTAGGTCTTAAGATGAACATGGACAAGACGAAAATTATGTCTAATGCCCATGTTGTACCTACCCCAATATCAGTTGGGAACTCAGTTCTCGAAGTTGTTGACGAGTATATCTACCTGGGACAGACAGTCAAACTAGGCAGGTCCAACTTCGAGAAAGAGGTCAATCGTCGAATCCAACTCGGCTGGGCAGCGTTCCGGAAACTTCGCGAAGTCTTCTCGTCAAAAATACCTCAGTGCCTCAAGACAAGAGTCTTCGACCAATGTGTGTTACCAGTGATGACTTATGGCACTGAAACGTGGTCTCTTACTATGGGCCTCATAGATAAGCTCAAAGTCGCACAACGAGCTATGGAGAGGGCTATGCTCGGGGTTTCTCTACGTGATCGAATCAGAAATGAGGAGATCCGTAGAAGAACGAAAGTCACCGACATAGCTCAGAAGATTAGCCAGTTGAAGTGGCAGTGGGCAGGGCACATAGCACGCAGAACAGATGGCCGATGGGGCCGAAAGGTTCTGGAGTGGAGACCACGTACCGGCAAGCGCAGCGTAGGTCGTCCACCGACACGGTGGACAGACGACCTGAGAAAGGTCGCAGGACGACGTTGGATGCAGGCCGCTTCCAACCGGTCCTTTTGGAAAATCATGGGGGAGGCATATGTTCAGCAGTGGACGTCCTACGGCTGAGATGATGATGATGATGACACTTTTAATACCAGAAATACAAATAGGATAGCTGTACATAGCTGAGATGAGAGTAGGAAGCTGATGATGCCTTAACAGTTTGAAGTCCGAAACTCAAAACCGTCGACTATTAACGCGTGAGTTCCAAAGGTACTAAAGTATAAGAATTTTTATCTTTATTTTAAGTTTTTAGGGCAAAAGCTTGAAATAAAGTGATTGAGATCCTCTGAAAAAACGAAGGTCTGAAAAGGGTCCGAAAAGGCCCTGTACTGTGTATAGGATAGTTTTAGACTTGCGAAGACTAATAAGTCATTCCTAGGAAATTGTGTGCGTTTTTACAATAAAATCCCAAAGCACATAACTGAGCTCACAGAGGGCAAATTCAAGTTGACTGTAAAAAACGTTTTAATAAAAAAAGCTTACTATAAAGTTCGACATTATATAGAAGATAAAGATGCTTGGAATACCCCACTTCTGGCAAGCTGTCTCTGCCACCCATAAAATGTAATATTTGTAGTACCTAAGTAGAAACATTGTAAACATCCATATAAAAAGAATGGCCCCGAGTTTCTTGCCGCCTCTTCTCGGTGGGTTCTATATATTTTGGAACGCGGCGGTAGAGTCTTTAAAGTACATTATAATGACGTTCATAAGTGCGTCTTTGATGCCTAAATTGAATAAATGATTTTGACTTTGACTTGACTTTGACTTTGACTTTGAATACTTCTATTACTTACTGAAATGAACAACTTACCCGTTGTATATCTCAAATGCTCGAGTTGGCAAATTGCGCCTGTCCCGGATACCTAGCAGCGTTGTCGTGCCCCATTGCACTGCAATTTTGATTTGTTAGCCAAATATATATGTAAATTTTTTACTACGAGTCGCATCAACCAGGGTTAAGTTGTGAAACTTATTTGTGATGATTCAACGCCCCCTTGGGATCAATGTTAGAGTTTTTACCTAACCGCTCGAAATCATTATAAGTAAACAACAAAACATTTATGAAATATACCTACACCGCTAATCATAAAATGTTTAATAGGCATTCAGGGAAGTAAACATAAACTTTTTTTTATTTCCAGTTTGCCATCCACCCCGGCAACAGCATCGTGGGTATCGCTGACACTATATCTGGTGGAGACAACAATGGCCTCGACAGTGCCAAGCAAAACTATCGACCTCCTACTTCGTGGTCTACCAGAAAACCTAGCACTAGCTTTGGAAGCGCCATTAATTCCAATTATGATAATGATGACGAAGACAACTTGGCTGGAGCCGCGTCTCAGAAACCTGGGCCAACGATACGACCGATCGACGATAGACAACCTACAAATACAGAAATTACTCTAAATACTGGCACACCGAACGTTACGCCACCGTCTAGAGAACTCAGCCCTCCAGTACCTCCTTCTACAACTGAAGCTAGCTCAGAAGAGTTCCAAATTGATGCCCGAATGAAAGAGCCCGAAGATCCCGTCGTCAACTTTATCAAACGCTTCGATCCCAACTCCCCCGATTCTCACAAGACTTCCATGACAAGGACTGAAATCATCGACATAAATAAACAGCTTCCTGAAGGCCAGGTCAGTTCTGAAGAAGATAGAACACCAAGAAAGAACAAGAACTTCAATTCTAACTTCAATAATGTTAATGCAAATAACGATAAGGACGTTACTGAAGGAAGTAGGTTTGATAACGTCAACGTAAAGCCAACTCAAGCTTCAAAACCTTCCAGCGGCATTCCAGAACCTGCCAAAGAACTTATTCCTCCTAAAACAGATTACACTCAGTTGCTGACGACTACTGAGGGTCCGCCTATTTATTACGAATGGAAATGGGCAGTTCCGGCTTTTGATTTAGAGCCACCGAAGATAAGCAATGACACGGCTAACGTTACTAATGTTCAGAAGCCTAGATCGACGCAGGGAAGGAGTCCTTTCCGAGACGTGACAAGGCCCACACCAGCTGATATAGAACCGACCCCAGGACCAAAGAATACAGAGTACAACATTAGCTCCTACTTCGTGCCTGACTACGTCTTTCCATTAGACAAGCCCCATCCAGGATACGACAACGATAATGCTCAGACATCATTCCAAGTGGGGATCTCGAGGCCTGGCAGAGCGAGTTTTGGTGAGAATCCAGCTTGTCCTCAATGCCACCCAGCGTATGTGAATCCAGGTTCCTGCGAACCTTGTATTGTCAAGCGGTAACGAATTTGAGGGTAGTTTTAAGTTATTAGGAAGAATTATACTTTCAAGAATATTATAGCCTGTAAATTGCTTTCATGGATTTCATTTTATGCCAATGTTGTTGTGTAATATTCTTGTTAAATATACCTAAGTGTGTTAAAGTATAAATCTTCCCGGATGTAGTGTACACTTTAGTATAGGTATGTTACCCAAGTAAAGCCATATGATATTATGTGTAGTGTGGATGAATGAAGCACCTACCTATAATTATAATTACGATAAATCGAACTAAGTAAGTAGGTCCTTATACAAGTAAATCCATAAAATGTTAGATATCATAATAATGGTGTAATGACTCTCTGTTATAAAACAAGAAGTAGAAGCTAACTACGTACCAAACAAAATGTAATTTAATTTTTGTTGCTGCCTTATGTTTTAGTTTTTTTACCTAGTTACCATCTTAAAATAATTATAAAACGTTACTTCCACTGTAAATAATTAAGTAGACAGTTTGGGTAGTCAATTAATATTACGAGTAGATACTATTATTATTTTATGGTTATATAAAATTAATGTAGGTACCCTACATTTTTTTGAAGCGATTAACCTATAGCTGGGATGGGGTGAGGCTCGGCTGCCGTTTAGATGGCCCTTGGATCGACCTGTGCCTTGAGATTTGAGTTTCAGTGAAGGTAACATAGTGATGAAATGAAACCCACAGGTCTAGGTACTTTAAACTTTCAGCTACTTAACAGAGAAAATTGACTAAAAATTCACCAACTAGTTAATTTACTTCATTTTTTAACTTTCATCACCTGTTCCAGAAGAACCCATTTGTATTATGAGATAAAAATCCTATAAGTTACGCGATACTTACTATTAGTTAAGAGCCTAAACGCTTTGGAAGCGCCAATTCGCATTTTGCTGAGTTTTTGAAGGGTTAAGGCGCCCGCCCAACATCTTCAAGATTTAAAACCTGCCACGAAGGTCGTGTACCTAACGGTGTGTCTCGGCATTGAGAGCCAGTCGCTACAGTAGTACAGATTTCGTATTCATAAATCAATTGGAAGGTACAATATTTACTGTTAAGAGTATTGCATAGATTGATTTTTTCAGTATTTCAAAGTACTATAAATTTATCCTTTTTCAGAACCTAAAAAAACTGAAAAAATCAAAACGTACGGGCATAGTAAACAATGTGATGATTCCATAAAAAACACTGAAATCGGATAATGTTAAGAGGTAGAAAAGAGTTTTTTTCTTTTACTCGTAGTATGGAAAGTCTATGCAATCCTCTTAAGTTAATATATTAAATAATGTCGACGAAAGTAAGCATGGATAAGTGATAAAATAGTAATATAATTTGTGTGTTACAAGAAAAATGATTTAGCCATAAGTATTTTAACAAACATCGACAGTGAATTATATATGTTTATTAGTTCTCTAATAGTAGTCGAACATTCAATAAAATTATCTACCAGTAGGTACTTCGAATCAGTGGTTTATTGGATCAGTAATGTTTTGCAAATGAATCATACAATCTTACTTGCATGTAACATATTTTATAATTTTATACATATAATAAAAATGTAACGGATTGCTGTCTATACATGGAATATATATGAGAAAAATATTATTGGACTTTTATAAAGGAACACAGAATAAAAAATGAATTTTGTCTATTTCTCTGCGATGTTTTTGGATGACTTAGGTGATGAAATAGATTCAAGCTATCGAAGAACAGTGAATGGAATAAAGAGAGGGGGGGTGGGGTGCACACAATGGGAGTAAACAAGTCCAACTATGAGTTGTGACAGTCCAGCAGGGTCTTTATACAAGCTGAACTGTTGGAGAGGAGCATTAGTTACTGCTTGTAAAAATAAAATGGGATTTACGTTAGACGTATTTGTCGATGTCACGATTGACAATTCTTTCGGCTTCGTCGGCGGAATTGTTCAGGGTCTTGAATGCGTTGCGCTCGTCGTTGCAGCCCGTCTTGCACTACGAGATATTATCTACAACGCGTAAGTCTCACGTCAATCCTGTTTTGTTATTAGGTACAAACATAATGAACGCAAGTTTTAGTAACCTCAGTCTCGTATTTGGTATATTATCAACCTAAATAGTAATAACCACTCTCATACGACTGTTATAATATATACTGTATGTTGTAAGAGGCACAATTATACTGGCACTGTTATGTAAACATTTACAAAGTCACACTATCCGAGGATAACAGTACCTACCTATCTATATAAAGACATATTTATTGTGAGAAACGTACTTTAGTAAAATGTTACCTTTTATACCTATACAAACTGCCCTTGTAAAATTTACATGTTATTTTTAAATTAAAAATATACTTATTGTAACAGTAACGTAATGTTTGATTATTAACCATCATGTACAATATTTATTTACTTTTTTCTTTTTAATACAGCATTACACACAATAGCAGCTCGGAGTCTGGAACATTGTCCCGTAGATGTTAATAGGCTTGCCTACTATGAAATGTGACTAAGAACATATCTGGCGAAATGTAGGTGTTTTAAACACCGTTAGTAGGGTATTATTGGGCGTCCTACTCCACCTTCCGTTTCTGAGGCTCACTCCGTTCGCCTCATCCACTCTCGGTGGAGTAGGACGCCCAATAATACTTCGAGATCGTGCAACATATGAGCTTACCTTGATTAAGATATCATCGAGTGTTTGGTCTGGGCGCTGTTCCACTGCACTACTTCACTACATCAACAAAGATTTACAATTCAACCCTATTCCACTTTTCCAGTTTTTAAACCTAACCGGATTTATATTATTTTATATATGTCGATGTAATAAATGAATCTACTCATTATTAATCAAACCATTTCAACCGGTGGCCATGAAATTTGTAAAACAATCACAATCGTTAGATTTAAACAGAATCTGCGTTGAGGCTGGAAAGTCTGATTTACGTCATGGAGAATTATTGCCTAATTCGGTTCGGTGCATTATTTGTGGACCATCAAATTGTGGAAAAACTAATTTACTGATTGGTCTTCTAATACATGAGAATGGTTTAAGATTTCAAAATGTGTATGTTTATTCAAAAACCCTACATCAACCGAAGTATATTTTTTTAGAACGAGTTTTGCAACGTGTACCAAGCCTTTCATTTCAGAAATATTGTGAAAATGAAGAGGTATTAAGTGTTCAAGACGCAAAACCGTATTCTGTTATCATATTTGATGATGTTGCATGTGAAAATCAAAATAACATGCGTGATTATTTTGCGATGGGGAGACATAAGAACATTGATTGTATTTATGTGAATCAAACATACACTAAAATCCCGAAACAGTTAGTAAGAGACAACGCGAATGTAATCGTACTTTTTAAACAAGATGAAATAAATATGAGGCACGTATATGATGAACATGTTAATACAGACATGACATCAGTGTTGCCGTTTTATATTTTAGAAAAATGCTAACTTTTCGCCCGAATAATGCTAGAAAATGCTAAATACAATTTAAAAAGTGCTAAATAAAATGCCAATTTGATTTAAAGTATTTATTCATCAAAACCAATATTTGACTCTTCTATTTTGAACAATACCTGAAGGTAAAGTATTAATAAGTCAAATATCTAAATCTTAGTCATCTATTTCGAAAAATATCTGAAGGTCATCAACTTGTTCGTCTTTTTCTTGTTGTGACGTTGACGGGCCACTATCATCAGTCGCTGCATGTTCTTTAATACCCTTAATGTGTTTTAGTACGTCATCAGGAATATTATAAGAATTGCAACATTTTCCTGATCTTCGGAGTCCATATCTGACATACAGTATTGAGTTTAGTGTCGTCAACGACATCCGATTCCTCAGTTTAGTTTTCACCACATTCATTTGACTAAACACTCTCTCCACTTCTGCATTGGAGTGTGGAAGACAAAGGATAGACATCACTAAAGATGCCAACTCGTGAATTGTTATCGGCACAGTCTTTGTACTCACATACCTCTGACCAGAACTCTATCGTCGAATTTTTGTTTTTCCAGTCAATGTGACTAATGTTTCTCCATTGTACCACAATACGCTCTATATCGACTGCGTTACAACCAAACTCTTGAGCAATGTCAACAATTTCTGGTTTAATTGCTTTCAAAGTTTCCCGTACAGAAAACATATTCATTTTTCTCAATGTTTGAATATTTACTGGCAACCTTGATCGCATTTCCTGGACGAGCTTCAATGTAAATTGTTTACAGCGATGTCGTAGATTCTCAACTGATTCTGATGAAAGTTGGTATTCCGTAATTCGACGTTCTACACTGAAACCCATGTATGGAGATGGATCCAGGTAACTGGTGATGTTATCTGTCAAAATATTTACTATGGCTGATGCTGTTGGCATCAAAATTCGCCTTGCCACCGACTCAACCAATTCAACCAAGTCATTTAGAAGTTTGGTCGGGTCTCTGTCATTGCTTTCGAAATTCTTATTCACTTTTTGTACTTCATCTAAAATTGGTAACAAATATAGTAGATGCAGATGATTGATGGGATCATTATACATAGAGTAAAGCATTTCTGCCATGTAACAGTTTTCTTTTTGTTTCATAATTTCAAAATGGGTTTTCAGTTCTAACCATTGATCTACTATTCTACGGACAGCAGGTTCAATGGACAACCACCTGGTATTACACATTTGAGTAATTTTTAGAGGTTCTTTGCCACAGTTTATAGTTTTATAAAGTTCCTTGTAGAACAATTGCCTATTAGAAGAATGGCTAAACCAATTGTGGGTTTCTCGGATCAGGAACTCGATGTTTCGTGGTAGAGTTTCTTCAGATGCATGAGTAATAGCCAACTGTAAAGAATGACATAGGCACCGCACTAATACTAGATTATTATTGCCAGTTTCAGATTTCAGAAGGCTGTGCACGCCGTTGTTGACACCAGTCATAGAAGAAGCATTGTCGGTTCCAATCCCTATTAAATTGTTTATATTTAAATTTAATAGTGTAAATAGGGTCTTTATGCCATTGACTATGGCAATGGCTGTCCCGTTCTCAATTTCAACTAATCCTAAGAATGTTGTTATAATCTGTTTTTTGGTCTGGCTATAGTATCGGATTGACATACCGAGAACTTTTGTGACTGATATGTCTGTAGATTCATCTATTAATATGCTGAACTTTGCATATCCCACATCTTTTATCAATTCAGATACAAAGTGCGGTGCCAAGACTTTATTTATAATATTGCTACATTTTGTTCTATGTAACTTCATGTTTTCTGTACTTCTACTGTCAGAAAATGTCTTTTTGCACAAATCCGATATGTGATCCACCGTTAAAATTGCAGTATGCTCGCAAATAAAAAGTGCAAGATTGCCTTCTGCTTTCTGGGTATCAAGGCGGGTTTGAATTTTCGAAAAGTTAATTTTTGTTTGACTTTTCATGGGCTCAGCACACTTCACATGTTTACTTGTAGAAATATGTTGTTTTAAACAATACAGTTTTGCAATAATATTACACTTACAATATTTGCAGTAGGCTTTAGTGGCATCATCTTTGACCGGTGATAGCCAATCCTTAAACTCCCTCATCTGTTCCCATTCTTCACGATAATGTTGTGAATATTTGGGGGGCATTGTTCTCACCAAACTTGTATTTTAAAAAGGTTTTTGCGCGCAATCACTTTAGTTTTCCGCAAGCGTAACGTATTACCTATATAACTTGTGATGTGTCTGTCACTGACCGAACGAATGTTTGAGCAAAACATAAACAATCGACTAATCGGGAAAACCAGAACCATAACAAACAGAACCATCACCGAACCTCGAACGTACGAAAAGATATCTCTTAACGATGGATGGGATTTCCCCTTAAGTATTTCTGAACGATGGTTAAAGTGTTGCCCCAGCAAAGAAAAAATGCTAAAATAATGCAATATGCTAAGTTCCAAATTAACATGCTAAATTAGGTGAAAATATGCCAAATTTAGCATTAAAAATGCCAAAACGGCAACAGTGCATGACATGGATTGAATTTCGTGAAATGTGTTCTAAAATATGGAGGGAACCCTTTAATTATGTTGTAATTAATAAAGACTGTCCCAAGAATAAAGGTTGTTACAGAAATAAATTTGACACTTTCGTAGTCTTTGATTAGGAACATGAGTTATATATAAGACCGTTACCTGTGCGGTAATATTATTCGTCAGACAACCCCTAATCAATTGTGACCTATTTTTAAAATATGGATAAATCATTGAAAAGGCAAATTGTTGATGCAGCAGAAGCTGTGAAGAAAAAAGTACGAAAAATGAGAGATGATGAGATTAACAATAAACAAGCACTGGAATCGGTTTTCAAGCCTGTAACAGAACCTCTCAATTTAATTGCTAGCGCCAGTCAGCAAACTCCTCTCGTGCATGCTATGGAAGATGAAGAGACCGAAGTTCCATTTATTGATAAAACTTTGCACAAGGAACCTGACTATCAAAGCAGCAAGGAAGATGAAAACGAATACGAATCTGATAGCGACAGTGACATTTCATATAAATCAGTAGGTGATACGTCATCCTGGTCAGTATCTTCAGATGCGTTAACAGACATACCGTTTGGTGTTAGTGTAGAACGTGGGAACCTAATGTTAGGTTCTGCTCGCATAACTATCAATGATCAATACATCATCGTGGCAGGACGTAAATACCGTAATACGCCTGGTTTGAAGCAGTTGCTGTTAAAGAAAGACGTGGACCTGAACTTGGTTACAGATAGTGATATGCAACATTATAAATCGATGCTAATCGAAACAAATGCACATCGACGAGGCTTTGATCCAAGTAAGCCAATAAAAAGTTATAAGGGACAAAAATATTTGCAAGTAATTAAACCTCTTTTCAAACTGCGAAATACAGTTCAGGGTATCCAATCGAAAGGAAAAGGACTACCGCTGACAAAAAAATGGAAGAAAAACGTAGATTTTGTGTATTGGGATGATCCGAACGAATTAGTGGAAAGGTTAAAATTATTAATTGCATCTCGAGATGCTGGTAACACAGGTTTAGACAACGAAATAATATCTATTATTGAAGAATTACGTGAAAGTAAAGTAATAAATAAGTAAAGTATTTTTTTATGTTTCATTTTATCATTGACCATTCATTACAATACACCCTAATCATGAATGTCGATAAGTTCGGTCATTTTATTCATAAAAGAATGCGTTTATCAGAAATATTTGACTTTAACGAAAACGCATTACTAAAATCAGAAAATGGAAATTTCAATCTGAAAAATTCTAGATTGGGAGGAATTAAACCTCCCGTAGAATTAGACGATGCTGTTAATAAGGATTATGTATATCGATTGAATACTAAAACGATAAGAGAATTTGATAAACTGATTGGTTCATTACGATCTCGAATCATATTAGACGTACACAAGATAGCTCAGGATACTTTAAAAGCAAAGATACCTGAGGTTTTAATTCAATTGGAAGATAAGTTTTACACTAAAGCAGATGTAAATAAATTAATAAAAAAGACTCCGTAATGTCAAAACAGCAAATTGTAAATGAAATACACAAAGCAGCACGAAGAAATTTTCTTCGACGTTGTGTTATTCTTAAGGGAATTGACGACTTGTGGCAAGCAGATCTTATGGACATGCAAAACTTGAGAACGTATAATAAAGGACATAATTACGTTTTAGTAGTGATTGACTGTTTTTCAAAATACGCCTGGACAGAGCCATTAAAATCGAAAAATAAATTTGAGGTTAGTAGGGCATTTGAACGTATACTGCTTAGCACTCATCGGCATCCTGTTAATTTACAAACTGATATGGGGACAGAGTTTTATAATAGCACGTTTCAAACGCTCATGAAGACGTACAACATTAATCATTACTCATCGTTTTCCACAAAAAAAGCTTCGATCGTAGAACGACTGATTAAAACGGTTAAAAATAAATTATATAAATCTTTTAGTTTGAATGGAAACTATAAATGGTTAGGTTCAACATTAGAAGATATACTGAAGACATATAACAACACAATCCATCGAACTATTAGATGTAAACCGGTTGATGTGAATAAATCTAATGAATCAGTAATAAAAGAAAATATTAAAAAAACATACAAACATATATCCATCAAACGACTGCCTAAGTTCAAAGTTGGTGACTGTGTTCGTATCAGTAAATACAAACACAATTTCGAAAAAGGTTACACCCCCAATTGGTCAACTGAACTATTTACTATTAAGAAGATAAATAAAACCATACCAGTAACATACCACATAGAAGATCAACGAAAGAAAGATATAGTAGGAGCATTTTATGAGCAAGAACTTCAAAAATCTAATCATCCTAATGTTTATTTGATAGAAAAAGTTTTAAAAAGAAAAGGACGTAAACTGTTCGTCAAATGGTTAGGTCTAAACGATGAAGAAAACAGTTGGATTGATAAAGCTGCAATAATGAGTTAAGATATATAACTAATGCTGATGTAACATTCCTATCATTACACTTCGAGTAATGCAGGGTGGTGGACTAGTAAATAACATAATCAATAATCTACCGTTTGAAGTTCATTTGCCTGGATACAATTATTGCGGACCAGGAACTAAACTTCAAAAACGTTTATTACGAGGTGATCGAGGTGTAAATAAGCTAGATGAAGCTTGCATGCACCACGACATTGCTTACGCAAATCATACAGATCTATCCCATCGTCACAAAGCTGACTTACAATTACTCAACATGGCCAAACAAAGACTTAAATCAAAAGATGCGGGAAAAGGTGAAAAGTTAAGCTCATGGCTAGTGAGCAAGGTTATGAAAGCAAAACTGAAGTCTGGTTCCGGAGTTAAAACCTTCAGAAGCTTGGTTTCAAAAATAAGAGCAAAAATAAAAAAATTGAAGCCTAAGAATAGTAAAACTTTGATTAAAGTAGCTTATTTAGCAGCTAAAAAAATGTTTCCAGAAATTAATCGAATTCGAGTACCGCGAGTAATACCTTTGCCAAAAACTGGAGGAGGCTATTGTGGGTCCTGCCTTTAATCCCTATTTTCGCTGGTTTATCAGCTTTAGGCGCTTTAGCTGGTGGTGCTGCTGGTATTGCAAAAACTGTAAACGATTACAAAGCAGCTCAGCAAAATTTGCGAGAAACAGAACGACACAATAAGGCTATGGAAGGTTCGGTGCTGGGCAAGGGTTTATACATTAAACCGTACAAAAATGGTAAAGGATTGTTTATAAAATCATCAAAAAACTAGAAAGTTTGCTACCTGATCGTCCTCTGACTAATGTAGATATTCAAAAGTATGCAAGAGACATCCCATATTTCCGAGGGATCTACATGAAGGATCAGTTACCAAGAAAACCGAAGAGAATTGAATGCGCTATTGTAAACTTAGACGATTCTAAGAACGAAGGAACTCATTGGGTAGCTTATGTTAAATTATACAAGTATTGTGAATATTTTGATAGCTATGGAGATTTAAAACCTCCAGCAGAATTAATGCGATATTTTAAGAATTGTAATGTTTATTATAACTACACAAGATATCAAAGATTCAATACAGTAAATTGTGGTCACTTATGTTTAGAGTACCTGCTAACTTTTTGGAATAAAAAATTATAAAATGTATGTTTTTCTTTGAATTCAAGCATTATCACAATGTCACTCACATTGTCAATAACTGGAAATTCGTCAACGTTATCTACATACTATCCAAATACATTGCAACTAGATGGTGCTTATGAGTGTGCCTTATTGCAATTTTCAACATTTAATTCAATTCCAAATGTTGACAAAAGTAATAATAAGTTTTATTATGGCTCTAACGAAGTTATTGAAATACCGGAAGGCACTTATGAATTGCAAGATATCAGTGATTATTTAAAAACTGAAATAAATGATGCAACTATAAAACTACTGTGCAATAACAATACGTTAAAAACTACTATTTTCTGTACAAAAGACATTGATTTTAACAAAGAAGGCTCTTTCAGAAGACTGTTAGGATTTAATAAGCAGATTTTAAAAGGTAATAAATGGCATGTATCACAGTTCCCAGTCAACATTTTACCTACGACCGTGATCAGGGTTGAATGTGATATTGTTAGTGGGTCGTTTATAAACAACGAACCAAGTCACATCATTCACGAATTTGCACTCAACGTGCCACCTGGATACAGGATCATAGAAATACCGAAGAACGCAATATACTTTCCGATAAATCAAAACAATATAAGCTGTATTCACATTAAGCTATTAGATATAAGGAATCGCTTAATAAATTTACGTGGTGAAGAAGTGCAGCTGTATTTGCATCTCAGACGAAAAAATGATTGACTACAATAAATATGTACCTCAACAAGTAAAACATATCAGTTCTACTCGAGCTATCCGCCATACAAGACCCCGCTCTAAGAAGAAAATAAAATTAACCAAAGACAATAAAGCATTCCTGAAAGCAATCGGATTACTAGAATGAATATCTTAGACGTTTTATCCACTCCGACTTACGACACCACGATAGAAGGCATAGAATTTCATTCTTACAAACCCTACGTAACAAGTTTTAATAGAAATGATGAAATACGTATACCTATCAACCAACAGGACCTGTACATATTACCGTCAGCTAGCACTTTATATTTGGAAGGAACCGTTATAGTCAGCAAAAAGGATCCGAAAGACAAAGCTACTAGTGTCCAATTCACCAACAATGCTCTACTTTACCTATTTCAAGATATTAGGTATGAGCTAAATGGAGTAGAGATAGATAAAATAAAAAATGCTGGTATAACTACAACCATGAAATCGTTAATATCAATGAATGAGAGTGAATCAAAGATGTCTAACGCCTGGGGTTGGAATATCGACGGTGTAAAAAATATTAACGAAGGAAGTTTTTCTGCTTCTATCCCACTTCGCAATATCCTCGGTTTTGCGGAAGATTTTAAAAAAGTCGTTATAAATAGTAGACACGAACTGGTACTGTTACGAAGTAACACTAATTTAAACGCTGTAAAACTTAACCCTGGGGAAGTAGTGGATGACATTCACATCAACAAAATCATATGGCGTGTACCACATGTTAAAGTATCAGACAAGGAAAAAATTTTTTTGCTTAAACTGTTAGAAAAAGATCGACCGCTTCAGATGATTTACCGAAATTGGGATCTGTACGAATATCCAGCTTTACCTAAAACTACAAAGCATACATGGTCTATCAAAACTGCATCTCAAATCGAAAAACCAAGATACGTCATTATAGGCTTACAGACAAATAGGAAAAATAGTGCAAGTTCTGACATGTCTCAATTCGATCACTGCAATGTTCGTGACGTAAAAGTGTACCTTAATTCAACTTATTTTCCATATGAAAGTCTTAACGCGAATTTTGCTAATAACAGGATTGCTTTATTATATGAGCAATATATCAGATTTCAACAGTCGTATTACGGACGTTGTCCACAACCGTTGTTAAGTGAGAAACAGTTTAAAGATTTAGCACCGCTGTTTGTGGTTGATTGCTCTAGACAAGCAGAGAATCTAAAGACGGGTCCTGTTGTAGATGTAAGAGTAGAAATTGAGAGTGATTCGGAACTACCAGATCAGACAGCCGCTTATTGTCTCATTCTGAACGACTGCATTGTTGAATACAAACCATTAAGTAGCATCGTAAAGAAGATATCATGAACGTAGATACCATCATAGTTGACCTCCAAGGATTTAAAGATATTCAAAATAATTTTATCGTGAAGGAAGTGGCCATTGTAAGTCAGGAGCTTACACAAACATTCTTAGTAAAACCACCATATTCGTTTCATTATTTGTCTGATGAAGAAAAGAAGCAAGTAAGATGGTTAGAAAGAAATCGAGGAATTTACTGGAGTGAGGGTTACATAGATTATAGAGAATTTCTACGTGTTATAGTATTATATCTCGAGAATAAAAAAATAATGACAAAGGGTTTGGAAAAAATACAGTGGATTAAAGAATTGTGTACAAAGTGTGAAGTGATTGATATTGGTGAAAAGGGATGTCCTAATCTTCCAACATTAAAAAAAAATTTTTTAAAAAATAAAACTGACTTTAACTGTGTGCATCATAAAATTAACTGTGCATTAAATAATGCTATATGTATTAAAAAATGGTGTTTTGATAATCACATGTATATGTTTGATTTGTTTAGAAAAAATAAAACATAATTGATTTATAACTAATAGCAGTTTTATTTATTATATCATCATACCTATACACTAAACATACAGTGTTCATATTTCATTATCATAAAACTTAATAACAAGAAATTAAATACTTATATACTTTAACTACTTACTGCATAAATTTAAACATTTTGATTACATCTATATATATATTTATACTACATATATATTTCAAAAACTTTATAACCTTATTTTATACCAGTTAATTACTGATTAACAATATCATCGTATGTCAACAGGTTAAAGCTTGTAAATCCTTCGACAAGTTTGAACTTCTTTCTATATATTTTGTATAGGTACCTACCAGTTAAACACTGAGAGACAATAATATCAACAGGTTTGAACATGAATGCCAGTTAATTACTGAAAACAATAACAGGGTACCTTTTTATTGAATGTACGACTGGCTTCTATTTGGTATAGTACATTCATAGACGTGGTAGGTAGGTATTACTTAAATGGATAAAAATAAAAGAGTCTATATATTCACACAAATGTATTTATTTTCACATAAAACTTACAATTTATTTTACTACACAGCTATTTTTAATATCTTTAAATAATATTTACGTTACATTAGCACATAGTATTCTATAACTATTTATTACTCTGTATACAGTAGAAACATTTAATTTATAACTAATAATTTAGAAATATATAGATACATTACTTTAATATAGATGCATTACCCCAAGCTAAAGTAGATACTTTATCAGGTAATAGCAAACGTTTATCGTCATTGCTAGAAAGTGCTATTTTATTAACACTCTGTGTAAATATTTCATGTTTGATTGACCTAAAGAGTAAATTTTTCTTGCGGATGACATTACAATTATACAAAACATTTTTATAATCTATCATATGTAAATTTTTCGTTACACTTTTTTTTGTTCCCTTTGCTTTCTTTATTGTTTTGTCTAAAGTTTTTATACAGTATAGCTTTGAACGCAGTCCTACAAATTCTTTAATTATTTTACCTCCCATTTCGTCCTTAAAGAGCCCAGGTACTTTTTTATTAATAATTGGCAGGCCAAACTTGTTATCAGAATTGTAATTGCTAGTATCAAAATATTTAAGGAAATAATTTTTAATATCTTTGTAAAAGTCATTCGTATTTACATTATAAACAAGACTATCAGTGTCAGTATAGCATAATTCAACATTATTGCCATAAAATGGTTTTATAGTAGAATAGTGAAAATCGTACATATGACTCTTTGATAATTCTAACACAGCGAAACCTATGTATATCGGTTTATTAAGAATAACACGCGAAGGTTTCATTTGTATTGCTACCAAATCATCTGAAAATACTGAAGCACTATGAAAATATGGGCTGGCGATTAGTTTTTCAGCACATGTTGATTTCTTGGTCTTATTTTTTAAATCATGCCATTTGTTTACTAACTTTAAATCAATTTTATGCTCATTGTTTTCTAGAGTTTTACCAAAAATACTGTTGTTTAGTAATTTAAAAAAATCTTGTTCAAACTGTGACTCGGCTTTTTGACGTAAATGAGTGTTAAGATCAATATATTTTTTTAAAAAATTACTTTGCTTAAAAACGATAGCGCGATGGATCTTTTTCAATATTAAACCGTGACGTATGCATGTTTTTAAATGAGTATAATGAATAACATAGTGGTATTTATCATACAAGTTTGGTATTAGTTTTTTATTCTTACCACCAGGGGGCAAGCACTTTTCTGGACAAAATGGAAAGTCATTGTGTTCAGTGTGTAAATTTTCAGGGTATGTTAAATCAACTTCGAGAATATATCCATATTCCACGTTATCACTAATATCAGTCAAGTTCAAATGTAAATTATCTATTTCATTGCTCGACATAAATCTAAAATCTGAATACGGCAAATATTGACACATGCTATGTCCATATAAATTGTTACAGTCTAAATAAACGATGAATGAATTTTGACGAGTCTGATCGTAAGTATCTAAATATTTGTGATTGGCTTTTACGTGTCGTTTGAAACACATACAAATACCTCCGCGAATACCTTTTTGTATCATTCTAAAAATTTCTACATCGCTAATAAGGTCTAATTTAACGCTTGTTTTCAAAAGCATTGCATCGAACGATAGACTTGGTGCTGTCAGGTAAAATGCCGGATCAAGATTATAATACCGTTTGCAAGTTTTTCTAAAACTTTCAAACACGTCTGCGAGCAATAACACATCGGTTTTAAGATATAAATCTGTGTACATACCCATATTTTTTATATCAAACTCTAACCAAATGGAATGCGCGTGTGCATAGTCGTCATCAGTGATAAGCTCATTTGTCAAGGAGTTATAAAAATTAGTTTTGCTGGGCAAACACGTATCTTCATAACGGTTCAATTGTGACATATAATCATACGGATATACTCCTTTTCGAGTAAGGAGCTCAAATTGTCTTGTATCAGGAAAATACGATTTGAGTAATTTAAACTCTTGTTTTTTCATTGTATTAACAAATTTTTCTAAACTAGTCCCTAAAAACTTGAAAGAATCTACAAAGCGAACCTTTATACTTTCTTCTTTCGAAATAGGAATGAACTTTGTGAGCGAAATATAGTTTTCTTTTGTTTTAGGTATTACTTTTAAAGACCCAGGAGCTTTGCCTAATTCTTTAATGAAAAGGTGACAGTCATAACCTGATAAATTATGAAAAAACACTGGTAAAAATGTAGGCAATTTATATTGCAAGTTACAATAACTATGAGCCGTGCCGCGATATTTACCGGTCAAATGACAGTGGTCTCGGACCTTATCACCAAACAATAAATTCTCACAAATATGACAAGTAACCGAGTTATCAAAGTCATGAGCATTAGTATCGGTGTAAATCATAGGAACTTGTTTTTTAAAAATATTGTAAATTTTTTTTGCATCTTTATAAATAGAATTTACAAATTTTGATATGCAATCCAAACCACGGTAAGAAACGTACCTATTGTATTGTTTGTCTAGCGCACACGTAATATGATAAGCAAAAGCGATAGGCACATGTCGTTGACCGTGATGTTAGTGACCCTGATCCGAGTAAATCGCATACGGTAACACCGTATGCGATTTACTCGGATCAGGGTCACAGGACTGAAATCGTTCTAGCATTGTTTCAAAGTCTGCGTATATAACAAATGGTACAGTTTGCTTTCTGCTAAAATTTTTAAATTGTATAAATGAGCCCTTCGGGGGTAGTTCCGTAGCGACACCTCCACAACTATGTGAATCAAGGGCATCGTATGTATTAAAAAATATTAAACACACATCACAAAAATGCAATTTACCGTGATGTTTTGTGATTTGATTTTTAACAAGTCGCGGTAAATCTTTAATTAGACAGTAATGTGACAAATCATTGCTTTCTAGATAAAGTAAATGAATAACATTTTTCTTTAAATTATTTGATTTATAAAGCGGTCCTACTACAGTATATTTTTTTAACCCATAGATATAAACACAAATTTCAGGATTATTTACTTCAAACTTAGCAATATCTGAGAAAGTTAATGGAAATTGTATGCCTTCTATATTTAACACATCCCGAAAATCAGGGTAAGACGATACTCTTTCAGGATGACTTTTGGCTGGGTATGCTGCAACGACTGACCATAAAAAGCAATAATCATCCTTATTTCGAATATTTACACAAGCTTTTTTAGATTTTATAGTAGCCGGTAACTCTATAAAACCTGAACCATGCAAAGGTTGATATTTGTTAATATTTACTTCTAAGTGTGAGCTACTTAAGAATGTCCAACCACTATCGCGATCCTGAAATTCTTCTATCTTTTTTGTTAAAATGTTTTTAACTTGAGATATTAAGGGTTCGTATTCATAGTTTTGATGAAGTGTATAATTTTTTGTAAAGAAGGATTTCATCTCTTGAGAGTCATTTTTAAACATTAAAAACAAAGCAAAATATTCAAAGTTAATTTTCCCGCATATATGTTGTTTAAGAGACAAGGTTATTAATGACCTAATCTTTTCATGAATGTTATTTAAAAATGAAATCAAAGAACAGTTTTCATATTGATTTACAATTCTATAGGACGCAATGCGGTTTCGAAATGCAGAATTTATTAATTCAACACCATCACAGAAATAAGAAATACTTTTATTCTTGTGATTAGTACTACGTAAGTGACCTACCCAGTGCTTGCGCTCAACAGATGTATTACAGATAGTACAGAAAGGCATTTTAGATGGACGAAAATGGGATTAGAATAACTTATTAAGTATCTCAATAAAAGTACAGTGCTACACAATAAAAAAGAATGATCTAATTAAAATCAATATTATCGCTAAAGTACGTAGGCTCTGTGTTATTAAATAAATCATGTGCTCGTTGCATGAATTTTTGCAGCGCATTCCACTGCACAGAGCCTCGGTCTAATTGAACTTTTAACGCTACTAACGCCTTTCTCCACCGATCTTCGCGAGGGATGGAGATCACGTCGCTCTTAGCGTAAACTTTGATGTCTACGTAAAATTCTCCCGACAAAACCGCTTGTCTTCTCACCTTCCCGTTATCGACGCGGGCCACGAGAGACGAGCCGAGATCACTGTGTGTAGTAGGGGGTCGCTCCACATCCACTTCTAGGCCGAAGAGATCAGTGGGCTTATTTCCATTGTCAGAGTTTTTTCTGTAAATAAAAATAATAAATTACTACCTATTGCGAAAGAGCCTAAGGTTGAGATCTATAGATGTTTAATAATAGATTGAAATGGACTAAGTTAATTGACAGTTATTACCTAGGTATATTTTATTTAAAGTTTTAATGTTTATTTGTTACACTATTTAATTAAGGTACTAGGTAATGTGTCCATGGATCAGGGTGAACAGTACTATTGTTCAATATTAAAACCAAAAATTACAAATTAATTACGTTCTAAATTTAGATCGGGTTGAAGCGCGGTCACGTGCTAGCTCTACGTACAATTTACTACATCAACAAAACTACCATAAAAAATCGTTGTCACCCTACAACCTTGCTATGAAATTTATTAGTATACTACATCACTGGACACAAATAATATTAATTTACGTATAAAGTAGGTAATACAAAGCAAAACATTTTCAAAGTTAACACAAGTAATAGAATATACTCGATGAAATAAACTTACGTATAACTGAGATATTTGGTTCCCACTTTAACATATTGCATATGAATTCAAATTACAGCGTAAATACAACCTGTTGTGGATTTCGCGTGACATTGGCTACTTCCACACATGGTTTATCGTTCATTTGTCCTCAGAGACGTTTTAAGCAATTACTATCTCCTTACTGAATGTTTTACCCATGATTAACCTTAGTGGTTTAACGTTGAAATAACTATATTACCTACTAAAAGTTTTGTACAAAAAGAGAATCTTTAATATTTGTTATGTGTTTTAAATCGGAGTAGAAGACTTATATGTATAATTGTAACGGACTATATCTAATACTGGAAATGTAAGTAATGTAAGTAAATTAAATGTAAGTAAATTACCTTAATTTTGACTCGTGAGGCTTGGAAACGGTGACACTGTTGGATGTACTCGTAGCTTGTGAATCGATCACTTTGCGTTTCGTCGCCCTTTTCTTCAGCTGCTTTGCTTGCGGCGGTGCTTCAACCACTACGGAACGGCTGTTGTGAGAATATTCGCTTTCGGAGGTAGACCTGCAAATAAGACACAAAGATTAATAATTTATAAAACACCAACTTTGTCTGCGACCTAATCCTGGTATCACGAGAAAAGATAACCTATATGTTTCATTAAAATCTGTACAAATATATTTTTAAACATCCAAACATTGCACTTATAATGTTAATAAAGATTGATACAATCACTAAGTATTGTTAATAACTTAGTTAATGATTAGGATTGTTATTCATTAAACCACAAACATGATTATTTAGATAGATAGCACTTACTTACATTTTCGTTGTAGCTTTCAACAGTTTTTAAGCGCGTAGCAGCAAGTATATCCAGCCGGTGGCAGCGGGCAGAAACCAGGATCCGTAGTTGTCACGTTAAGACAAAGGAGTAAAGTAATTTATCAAACCAAATTGATCGAGTTTTTATATAGAGAAATCGTCCATTCAGCAAACTATGTTACTTTGAAAATATACTTAAAGTTCTTTGTTTTAAAGAATCGTGAGTAATTATTGTCGGTTACGACCATTTAAATTAAATCTTTCCCATCGATTCCGTCAAATTGACTTTTTTGAGTAATGAAATATAACACTTTCGTATATTCAAAGCCACCAATAATCGCCGCAACTTCTTTGAAATAGATACCCGTGTACTTGTTCATAAAACATAATTACCTAAGCGTAATATATGAACTAGTGTTTGTCCACGACTTCGTACGCGTTAAAGTTACAATTAAATTGTATCATTTTTACTATAGTTATTTTTGTCTTTAGTACCTATTTGATGAGGACAGGAATCATACAAATAAATAAAGGACCTATCCAACCGTTCTCCAGTTGTAAATTGTGTTAATAATACAATTTTGTTTTATCTACATGTACCTATAATACTTTATTTATATAGATTAAATCATATTTCGGACATTGAAAGATTTCATTTAAAGGCTACGTAGTAATGTTTTAATATAGACCGCAAAATGCTCGAATCATCATAAATGTATTCCCACAACCTTGACACACACATGCACACACATGTGAGTAGTTACTTTAATACGACCCGTGCAATACTTAGAAATGTACATTATGCAGCTCAGCAGTTTTATTACTTTATAGCTTTTAATAACGTAATTCCAATGTCACTTCACGAAGAAACGTGAAAGAGTCAAGTTTATACATTCTAGTGATGATATTTCAGCTAAACCTAAAGTGTAATAATTTCGGTCGGCGATAGGTAGTAAAGTAGTGCAGTGAAACAGTTATTTATACTAATTTCGCTCGATGATAGGTAGTGAAGTAGTGCAGTGGAACAGCGCCCAGACCAAACACTCGATGATATCTTAATCAAGGTAAGCTCATATGTTGCACGATCTCGAAGTATTATTGGGCGTCCTACTCCACCGAGAGTGGATGAGGCGAACGGAGTGAGCCTCAGAAACGGAAGGTGGAGTAGGACGCCCAATAATACACTACTACCGTTGCCTATCCATTCGAGGATATTTAGGCGAGATGATTTGTCATGTTGTGTTTAAGATTACGTACCTACCCAACGTATTGCAGTTTACGTATAAGTTCACAAAGTTTGGACAGAATCGCACCAGCAGGGCGTTAAGTATTAACTACTCCGGGTGTAAGCCAAGTTTATTAATAAGGCCGCTAGGGTTAACGTGTGTAAAATAGTTAATATTATATTAAAAGTGAGAGAGAATAAACGGATGAGGAAATCATATTTATGCGTGACGAGACAAGAAGCTCATGTGTTTACCCCACACAAGTTGCAGTTCCTGGAAAAGTAAGTTGTTTTCTGCGAAATTTATTGTATTATTGGCCAAATATGGCGAATCGCGAGTCAAGGGGGCTCCCTAGATATAGCAACTATAGGTGGGCACAAACCGGAAACGGCGGCAACCCGCAGGGCTATTAAGTATGTCGCAGTTGTTAACAAATGTTCTTCTTCTTCTTCTTCTTGTTTGTATGGCTTGTGCGGCGTAACCTTAACAAATGTTCAACTTCAACTTCAACTCTTCCTTATGGCTTTTGTAGGGGAGCCACTACAATTTCGCCAATGTCACGTAGTACGATAGACCACCAAACAAAGGAGGATTGTTCGGTAAAAGAGATCTGAATGGTTATTACTTTGATTTATTGGACTTATTTATTTGATTGAAATCTTGAAAACTGGCGGCTTTATGTCAGGTTTTGACAACCCAAGTAAGCCAAAATGTTTTTCTTCTTCTTCTTGTTTGTATGGCTTGTGCGGCGTAACCACAATTTTGTCAATAACAGTTCGCGCGGATAGGAAGGAGAACAAACGATGGAGAATGATCGGTAAGCAACGAGATGATCGGTAGTTTTTGGACCATTTAACAATTTTGCGAGTAAGTTGATGACTGGAGCTGACAAAAGTGACATAGAGCCGCCACTTTCTTCGTCTCTGCTTTAACTGGCTATATTGACTTTAATCTGTCCGAGAGAATAGGGTGAAGTACTGCGAAAAAATGCCGCTAATGAAACTTTGTGCTCAAAGCTTTAACTGTCCAAATTGACTTTCATCTATCTGTATGTTTGTTAGGGTGTTCGTTGGTTTTCCTGTAGGTACAGGTCGCGTTGTTTAACTAATCTTGACAAAACTTGGTAGGTATGTTTGTTCTACTTACTATCAATCAATCAATAATAAGTAGGTATATAAATGTATATTATAAAAATGAACCCTAATTTTCCTGGTCACGCTATAACTTGAGAACGGCTTTACCAATTTCTTACATATTTTTAAATGTTTTCTAATACTTCGCAGAAGGTTCTTACACTACAAAAACTAAGAAAAGATGGGAGGTTATGGCGAGGCTGAAGGCCGAGCATACTACGCGAAAGAAGTCGCGGGTAGTGGCTAGTACCTATAATAAATAAATAAATAAATAAATGCTATTATTATTATTAGTATACGAGTGTGGTACAATAAGTACTTAGCCTCACCGCCCGATAGCGCCACTATCGCAAGATAAATTTACTATCGTGTAGTACATTCTCGAAGACCTCTACTGTCCATAATTCAACCGAATCGGACTTGTGGCTTTGTTTTGACCGCGTGTGGAAGCGGGCGTGTCCGTGGATTTTAGAAAAAATAAAAAAGAGCAATATCGGATTCGATTCTTGTTTTAGGAAGAGAAATCGCGCAGCGAAATCAAAGAGTACTTACTTGCATGGACGCTGTGTACGGTGACTCTTCTCCTTCGATGGCGACTGTCAAAAATTGGTTTAGCGGTTTTCAACGTGGTCGCACGTCTGTTTTTGATGAGCCACGCCCAGGTGCCCCACAAACGGCTACCACGAAGGATAACGTGACAAAAATCCACGATCTCGTATTGGCAGACCGCCGATTGAAGGCGTGCGAGATAGCTGAGACAATAGGTATCTCAAAAGACCGCGTACGTGGCTCATATCCAGCCTGAAATATTGGGTAAGTAGTTATAAGAAAGCTGTCGGCGCGATGGGTGCCGCGTTTGCTCACTCCCGACAACAAGCGCAACTATGAAACCATTTCAGAGCAGTGTTTGACGCTGTTTGAGCGCAATCCGATTGAGTTTCTGCGTCGTTATGTCATGTAGCCATCGACGAAACGTGGATCCACTGGTACACACCAGAGACCAAGGAACAGTCGAAACAGTGGACTGCATTTTTTTTTTGTCCCGGGGAAATCCTTTATGGATCCACCACGGGGAGGTAGGTGGCTATGTGGGAGTCCGTATACCCACCAAAACCCCGGGGTGTTCCGTCACTACCGCTTTTGGCGGGAACGCGGGACAGATTTTGCACACGACCGCGAACCCGCCGCGGCTGTCCGTTGCCGGACCCTTCTCTCGAGGCACGCCAGAACTGCCTCGGAGACCAAACCTGCCAACAATGGGCGCCAGACTTCCCCGTGTCTGGACGCCCGTGGTCTCCCTGCGGTGGGTCGGATACGTAGCCCCACCGCCTTCTACGTCAGCCACAGGGGATAGCCCCCCCCGCGACCCCACCTCCTCGAGTCTGCGCCGAGCGCCAAGACCCCACCTCCTCGAGCCTGCACCAAAGTCCCCGGGCCCCCCTCCTCGAGCCTGCGCCAAAGCGCCCGGGCCCCACCTCCTCGAGTCTGCGCCAAAGCGCCCGGACCCCGCCACTCCTATGTGGACTTGGCGGCCAAAGCCCATAGGAGCGGCCCCGCCTGAGCCGGCCAGCGCACCCCAACGCCGGCGCGGTCCCTGGGTTCCTCTTGGCTTCACCGTGGTGATCCAAGCCACGGCTACTGAGCCCCCCCGCCACGTCAATGCGAGAACCCTTCGGGGGGGGGAGTGGACCGTTTCAAAGTGGTTCCTTTATTCAAATCTGGTAGTACTACTGATCCAACAAATTTTCGGCCTATTTCTGTACTACCTACGCTAAGTAAGATCTTCGAAAAAATTATATTTCATCAATTAGAAACTCATTTTAGTGCAAACAAAATTTTCCATAAAAATCAATTTGGGTTTATAAGGAATCGCTCTACTATAGACGCAGGTATAGAACTTATAAAAGATGTGTTTGATGCCTGGGAGAACTCTCAAGATGCCTTAGGTGTTTTTTATGACTTATCTAAGGCATTTGACTGCGTCCGACATGATATACTTGTCAGGAAATTACAACACTACGGTATTAGGAACATGGCTCTCAACCTTTTGACTTCATATTTAAATGATAGAATTCAAAGGGTTGACATAAATGTTAAAAAATCGCCCAGCTCTATAATCTCAATGGGCGTTCCACAAGGTTCAATACTAGGGCCGTTCTTGTTTTTAATCTATATTAATGACTTACCTTATTATGTAGAGAAGAATCACGAGATTGTATTGTTTGCAGATGACACTTCACTGTTATTTAAAATTAAAAGGCAGTTATTAAACTATGACGATGTTAACAATGCATTAGCTAAAGTTGTGAATTGGTTCAATACAAATAATCTTCTCCTCAATGAGAAGAAAACTAATTGTATAAAGTTCTCGACGCCAAATGTGAGACAAGTAGAATCCAATATACAATTGAATGGAACAGGGTTGGACCTTGTGGAGTCAACGGTCTTTATAGGAATTACTACAGACGCTAAATTGCAATGGGGTCCCCACATAAAAAAATTGTCTAGTAGGCTCAGTTCAGCGGCTTATGCTGTTAAAAAAATTAGACTATTAACTGATGTAGACACAGCTAGAATAGTTTATTTTAGTTATTTCCACAGCGTTGTGACTTATGGCATACTGCTCTGGGGATGTTCTGCAGATATTAATTTCATTTTTATACTGCAAAAAAGGGCTATACGAGCGATCTACAGTTTAGCTCCCAGAGTTTCCCTTAGACAGAAGTTTAAAGACATAAACATTCTAACTGTCGTCTCTCAGTTTATCTATGAAAATCTAATGTATGTAAAGAAAAACATTAGCAGTTTTGATAAAAGGAGTGATGCTCATTCCATCAACATGCGAAATAAGCACAAGCTATCCGTACATGTAACGCGTCTCCACAGAATAAGTCATTCTTTTATGGGACAATGTATACGATTCTATAATAAAGTTCCCAATGTTATCCGAGATTTGCCTATTAATAAGTTTAAAATTACTATTAAAACTAAACTCTGTCAAAAAGGTTATTACAAAATTTCGGATTACTTGGAGGATAAAACAGCTTGGGACTGATCACTCCAGGATCTATCTACTCGTGTACTAAAATGTCAAAGTGTAGCGTGTCTTGCCCTACTGATACCATTATTATGTTCTCTTTTGTAAGGCAACACACTGGAGCTAATATTTGTAGTACCTAAGTAAAAACATTGTAAAAACATCTATGTAAAAAGAATGGCCCCGAGTTTCTTGCCGCTTCTTCTCGGTAGGCTCTATATATTTTGGAACGCGGCGGTAGTCTTTAAAGTACATTATAATGAAAAATTGACGTTCATAAGTGCGTCTTTGATGCCTAAATTGAATAAATGATTTTGGCTTTGACTTTACTTTGACTGCACCTGGTGAACGTGCCCCGAGGGCGAAAACTGTTTCCATCCCAGAAAGGTGATGGCCACCGTTTTCTGGGATTCACAAGGCGTGATCCACATCGACTACCTGGAGAAGGGCAAAACGATCACAGGGCTCAACTATGCTGAATTGTTGGGCCGGTTTGACACCGAATTGCAGAAAAAACAGCCCCATTTTCCGAAGAAAAAGTGCTCTTCTACCATGAAAGCGCACCGGATCACAACTCCGCTGTACCATACACTATTTCTATGGCTGTAAATACGTTAAGAACTGCTGCCCCATCCAAAGAGAATATAAACACTACGTTTTAGCCCCATCCACCGTATTCTCCAGATTTGTCCCCGTGCGACTTTCTTTTTTTGATAAAGTCACTCGCCAGTTGGAAATTTGAGTCGAATACGGAGGTTATATAGGTCAAAAATAAAATTATTTTTTAGTTATAGGTCAAATATAAAAAAGCACTTTTTGATGGCAAAAATAACTCTTGTTTAGCTTTCTGAACGCTGAACGATAAGCACGTAATAAACGACATTTCCATTCACAGATTCCTAATTCGAACGCCTTTGTGAGCGTTTTTAGCATTATTTTCGCCAACGTGGGGCTATCCGAACGCACTACTTACTACAAAAATAGTACCTACAACATACTACCTACTCGGCACAATGGAAACCGGGCTAAACCAGAAATGAAATGCTTATGCCTATCTTTTTTTACTTACGATATTAATAGTGCGTAGGAAAGAGACATATAACACCGTTTAGTTTCGTTATCGTGCAGGTTGTCTCAACTTAATTTTTGGATAGTGACGATCCATCCTCATTTTCTTTTCTCGAACTATGGGATTAACATAAACTACAAAATTAAGTTGATAGACGACATATAGTATTTTGACGTATTCGATAGAACTTTTGTATATGTTAGCATTATAAGATGACCAAAGGTAACCATTTGACCGCGGTCCGGTTTGTGATAATTTTGCTCACAGTGCTATCGTCTACCAAAGCTGGTCCGAGACAAATATCGCGATTTTGACAGCTCGTGGCACTGTAAGCGTGTTGTTAATTCGGACCAGAGTTGTAGCAATAACGAACCATTTGCACGCGAAAAACAAATTCATAAAAATATCGTGCATAGTGTGAGGGTTAACTATGTGGTGTGTGGATTAAAAAGAAATAATGGAATGGATGGACCGGTTTTTACATTAAAAACAAGGGATACCAGTAAAGACATTGTAGAAATAAACAAACACCTGTCACTTTTGACAGAACGCTCACGACGATTATGGTGTAGAGCATGGTTCATGTAATCGTCAATATGGCGGCAGTTAAGACGTCATCGATGACGTAGCGTGGGCTATCGTAATCACGCTCACGGTGAAAGGGACCGACTTTTATCGCGCTAATATCGATTATGGCCAATTGGGACCGCAGTGTATGACTTTGCTCATTTTTTGCTAGAGGCACATTCAAAAAATTATTAATACAAACAGCCATGTTTTGTTTCACTCACACTATAGAGTAAACTATAGAGTACTCGGTTCTGCTTTAGCCCGGATTCCATGCTGTTATTCTTCCGAGACATAGGCAAGGGCGTACCCAGGTAGGGGCAGGGGGGGGCAGCTGCCCCCCCCCTAGAAGATTAAATAAATGTAATTTTTTTTTGGCAAATAGAAATTAAAAACGTATTAATACCTACTCTGCGCAAAATGAAGTGTTGGAAACAAAATATCTTTTCAGCCAGTTTTTTTTTTCTATAGTTAAATATTCTACAATATTCGATATAGAGTCTATGTATAGTGAGTCGTGTCGGTCGTGCCGCAACGTATTTATTAGAATATTTTATAAAGTGACTTTCAGCCGCCGTCAAACGAAACGCAAAATGTTTTGATCAAGTTTCGATACACTTTATTTATTTCGTTTTTATTATTTTTTAGTGATAATGAAAGTGACAGTAACGATTCATAGTCGAGAATTTAATTTCTGGAATCTGATTTTGATTACGCGACAGAATAAATAAAAACTAAGTAAGGTTTTGATGCAAGTTTGGTTTTATTTATTATATTAATTTGTTTTCAATGCTAAAATAAAATAATATTCAATATGTTGCATATTATTTTAAGTAGTATATATCTGTACAGATTTAGTTTAAGATTCTTAGTGTTTATAAAATAAAATAGTGAAAGTATCAAATTCAAATTTAATAGTATATTCAGTGTTTACAACTAAAAGATTTTTGCTGCGGTTTTATCTGTGCCGCGGCTCACTAGACAGACTCTAGTAATTCTAGTATACTGTTAGCGATGCAATATAATTTAAATCTCCCGCAAAACCGTCGCATCTCGTAGTTTCCGGTTCCGCCGAGACAATCAGAGAGCCATCTAGGATTAAAGCCGAATATAATTGGGAGAAAACAACATCTAGCGCCATCTAGTTTCGGACGGCAGTACTTTTTCCAGTAAAAAGAAATAGAATCAATTTATACGGTCAATAGCGACATCTTGTATTGAATAGCAATACCGCGAAGAACGTTCTAGCATGGACTATTCTGGAAAGAAAAGACAGTGATAGCAAGTATAAGACAAGGATGGAAATAGAGTCGAGTATTTTCTACATATTTCGGGAGCAAGAATATTTCAATATATAAGCGGAAGCGTGAGGCAGAGCACGTCAATTTAGTTCGAATACAATTCAGTTCGGAGTGTAATACGAGCGAATATTTCATACGACATATTGTCTTATAGTTTCGTTGCGGCGACACGAGATTTACGTTTACTGTGCAACAACTGGAAATATTACTCCGTCAAATGGATATCAGGAAATTCTTTGAAAGAGGTGAGTCAAAACAAAACACTTAAGTAAAGCATTACTTACAATATTTAAATTTATTAATTACAAGACGTGGTTTGTATTTATGTTGTTATAATAGCTAAAATAACATTTGTGAATATTTTGTGATTAAAAAGTAAAAAAAAAAACATAAAAGAAAGATCCTTGCAATATTTTGGATTTATTAATAAGTCCATACCGACAACAAAGTCCCTTTTCTCTAACGTCACAAGAAGTGTATTATTTCAAATTACCTAGTTATGCTTATTTGGCGTTCAAACCATATATATTAGAATGTGAAACTTGATCTTTATTTTCGTCTTATACAACCCGCCTAAACACTGTAAGAGTATTTTTGTGTATCCATTTTTTAGGGAGGACACGCGAAAAAAGAAAAAAAGGTCGGGAAAGTAGCAGTGGAAGCGATGAAAATGACAACCATGATAAAACCACTCATGTAATGCCAAGATCATTGCATGCTAACATTGGACAAGCGTCAAATTCTCCTGTAGAACCTGTTAATATATCTGTTGCCGACTATTCTTCTCCATCGACATTCCAACAAACTTATGACGTCAACGTCGATCCTGAAATTATAGTGGACGATGGCTGTCATGAAAATGATCTGGGACGTTATGTTGGGTTGGCTACCCAGCTATCGACGGAAAAGAAGAGGGAGTTGTTACAAAATCCTTGGATCCCGCTCAGAAATTACGATTTTGAAAGTGATGCAAGCCATTTAAAAAGAAAATTTAACCATGCTTGGTTGGATCAATATTCACCATGGCTAGTATATTCCAAGCGACTAAAAGGTGCTCTTTGTAAGCATTGTGTTTTGTTCCCTCCGCCCATTAGCACTGTGAGAGGAATTTTGGGATCGTTTATGGTCAGGCCATATATAAAGTTCAAAAATATGCATGAAGACTGCCGAAAGCATGCAACGACCATACTTCAACAAACGGCGACAAATGCTGCAAAAAAATTTCTTGAAAATGTTCCTGTAGACATCCAACTGCAAAGTGGACACCAAAAAGAAATCGATGAAAACAGACAAATATTGTCATCAATTATTTCTTGTATAGTATTCTGCGGCACACATGATATGCCTCTTAGGGGCAAACAAGCAGATGAGGGTGTTTTATTAGATTTATTGAAGTTGAGAATCAATTCAGGGGACGACAGATTAAAGAGTCACCTGGAAAAGTGCCGTCGCAATGCAGTTTACACATCACCAAAAATACAAAACGAATTGATAAATTTATGTGGCGAAGTTATTAAGGAGAATATAATTAGTGAGGTTCAGAAGACCATGGCTTACGCAGTCTTAGCTGATGAAACAGCAGACGTATCTAGGAAAGAACAGCTGTCAATAGGCGTGCGGTTCTACGACGAAAGCAAAAGGAAAATCAGAGAAGAATTTGTAGGGTTCGTTGAACTAAAAGCACAAAATGCTTCCGCAATTGCCGAAGCAATTGACAATTTCTTAATTAGTTCTAACCTCTCAACCGAAGATTGCGTAGGTTTTGGATTCGATGGCTGTTCTACAATGGCAGGGAAAGAGGGTGGCGTACAAGCCATTTTGAGAAAAAAATATCCTCGTGCTTTATATTTTCATTGCTCAAGTCACAAACTCAACCTTGTTGTGAATGATGCGAACGCAGTGCCAGAAATTAGAAATACTGTCGCCACTGTAAAGGATGTTATAACGTTTTTCAGGGAATCGACTACACGTCGCTCCAAACCTATCACGATTATGTGAGACGAGATGGTCAGAAAAATATAAATCAATCAGAAAGTTTTCTCAACATTTTTCAGAGCTTGTGAAATCTCTAGAAACGTTATCCGTAGAAGGAAATTATGCCACCAGAAAATCTGCATATCAGTTGCATTCAGCCGTTACAAAACCAGTGTTTATTGTTACTCTACAAACAATAGCCAAATATTCAGCAGTTTTAGAACCAGTAGTTAACGCACTGCAAGCTAAATCGATCGACATGATCTCGGTAGGGGAACACATCAAAAATATCAAGGACATTCTCAGAAATGACCGCGAGTTTCCTGATAGAATAAGTAATGAAATACTTCAAAAAGCACGAGCTGTTGCAATGGATTTGAACATAGAAATTTAGGTTCCACGTCTTGCTCATAAGCAAACACATAGAAGTAATCCGCCATCAGACAATGATAACGAATATTGGCGGCGTTCCCTGATAATCCCATACATTGATTCACTCATTTCATCACTGAATATTCGACTCTCCCAAGAAAATACTCCGGCGTTTGCTTTAAGCAGGCTACATCCCTTGTATATGACAAAAACCAGCATTACAGACCTACACAAAAACGCAGAATCATTCCAATAATTTTATAACCTGGATATCACCGGAGAACTGAACCTTTGGCATAATTTATGGGTGACGAAGGCTTTATCAGATGATCAATTAAGGGACATAGAAGTAATTGATCTGTTCAACGAAGCCAACATTTTTTACCCTGCTGTCAGAAAGGCATTAATTATTTTAAGCACTATCCCATGCACCACGGCGACCGTAGAACGGTCCTTCAGTACGCTGCGAAGAGTTAAAACGTGGCTTAGAAGCACCATGGGTGAAGAAAGGCTTACGGGTTTATGTCTGATGAGCGTAAATCGCAACTATTTAAAAGACAACAGTGAGTTTATTGAAAAGACTGTCATAGACAAATTTGCGGCAAATCCGAGAAGATTACTGTTAAATTAATATATACCTACATACATTATATAATAATATATATTATACATAATGTATGGTATAATTATGTATAATATTTTGTTTTGTGTCATCATCAAAATTAATGAATAAAAGTCAATTTTCATGATTTTTTGTTTCAATATACCCGACAGACGATCTTTTCGAAACAGGTATAAGCAGCCCCCTGCCCCCTCCTAGCTGAAATCCTGGGTACGCCCTTGGACATAGGTACTACCATAATTTTGACAAGCCGATGTCATACCGTTAGTAAGTAGGTATATTAAGGTCTTTAGATTAGATTCTTTGTGTATAGCCCCTGCGACTTGTTTGAGTGTCGCAACTTTGCCAGTATCTGTTACATGATAGTTTCATAAACTGTAGGAGAAATTAAAATAAAGTTTTAGAATATGATCGGTGATTAGAAGAGATAATCAAACAAACTGTTCCACTCCAGTGATTACTCTAAAATACACAAACACAACATAAATAAGAACAAAATTCAAAACAAAAATTTAAATATTGCGCTATTTAGACATTCACCCAAACATGTCTTTTTCATTTATGTCTAAATCACTAAGACTTAGCCTTTGTAATATCCAGCCCTCAATTTTGTCGTACGGTAATTGTACGGTAGTTTTGGGGAAATGTACGGTAGTTCCTGCAACACAAGTTGGCAACACTGATAGGGTCAATTTTCTGACGGAACATGCATTTTTTGATATTGTGAATTTGTGATTGTGAAGATCCTCGGTTAGCATTTCGGTAAAAAATAAAGTACTAATGTTCTGAGAAGATAAGATTGCTCTATAGTAAGTTTTAATAGGTACCTACTTTGCTCGCATCTGTGCTGTACGGGTAGGTAACCTACCTTACCTATCGAAGTTCTGTGTGAATTAACTCGCTCGGGTCATTGCAATGTTCTTGTGATGCTCTCGGCAAACAAAAAGAAAATGAGTAAAGCGAACGCTCTTGCCGGTTTGCTCGGCAATTACGGTGACTCCGAGGACGAATCCGATGAAGGGGTGCGATCAATTGGCAGAAAAGCACACGTGATGTCTTCGGCTTCAGAGTCTGCGACTTTTCAACATGCGGCGTCAGCGCAGGGCATCAGCACGGGAGCGACGGCCACAATACATCCAGCCCCCATAGTCCATTGCCGTAAGTATTTTTGCTCCTCTCGGGGAAAAAGACGCTGCTGATTAGGATAGTTTAAAAAACCTCTAAAAAGTTTATGAAACTACCATATGACGGACAATGACAGAGTTGTAAAAAGCAGAAGCGCCTTAGAAGTCAAGTCATTTTGTATTGTTTTTGTTCTTGCTTTGTGGTAGAAATGGCAAACATTTAACTTCATCAAGTTTGGATTCAAGCAACAAAAAGAAATAAACAGTAAGTAAAGTGCCAGTTGGGCTCACCAAAGATCTCACCAAGATATGTAAAAGCATTGCCAGATATATTTTTATCAAGTTGGGATTTTGAAACTTTTTCAGTGGAAAAGAAAGATACATTTTTTGAAAACGGAAGATAGTAAAAACAGGCCAAGTGAGAGTTGGACTCGTGCACGAAGGGTCCTGTAACATTATCTATAATAAATATTTAAAGTTTCTACTTGTTATCATTATTAAGACAGAAAAAGAAGAAAAGAATCATATATGTTGTATGGCTCGGGACTCTCTTTAAATTTTAGTTTTAATTTAATTTAATTATTTATTCTTAAAGTAAATAATATAACTCAATATTCAAAGAAAATCTAAAGCGTGTTAATTATTTCATTATCATTTATACAAATATTTCTTTTATTAAATTTTATAATTTATCTTTAAAGTGAATAATATAGCTCAATGCTGTTGTTGTTATCAATATCAAGCAATCCCAGCAAAAAAAATAAACACGTTTTATTGTATGGGAGCTCCATAAATATTTATTTTATTCTGTTTTCTAGTATATGTTGTTATAGCGGCAACAGAAATACATTATCTGTGAAAATTTCAATGACCTAAGAATCACGGTTATGGATTAGGGTTTAGTATATTTGGCAGCTAAATAACTGAAATGTCGTATAAATATAAATTAAAAATCCAATATTTTGTGTTTTATTATGATTGCTACACTGGTAATTTATGATGACATTGTACTGAAATATCTTTCAGCATCTACATTGTTGTCTGGGCTTTGAAGACTTTGTATAGCTGCATTCGCAAACCTCAGGCAGCAATATTTTGATGCCAGTAAAATCTGCATGATGCAGGAGTTTCTTTCATTGGCAGGTGGAAATCGAGATGATATATAAAGTAATGGCCCCGAGTTTCTTGCCGCTTATTCTCGGTGGGCTCTATATATTTTGGAATGCGACCGTAGAGTCTTTAAAGTACATTATAATGAAAAGTTGATGTTCATAAGTGCGTCTTTGATGCCTAAATTGAATAAATGATTTGAATTTGACTTTTTTGACATGTCTTGTACTTACCTAAAGAAATTATATGCAAGAACTTACAATACCTAGTGTGGATCTTAAGTAAATGAGTGCTGTTAGTATTGGAGTTACATAATCAACATTTTGCTTTGTAAGTAAAGGTTGTACTTGCGACATTCTTGACTTGATAACAAATTTGATTAACCCGTCCGCATCAGCGCAAAAAATAACAATAGATTTATGAATGAAACTTAACTCGAATGAGTCTTGCTGATTCGGACAGATTAAATAGATATAATTTTATTACATATTTGTTGGGCCTTGGTCAGTACCTATAGGCCTATAGCGATTTGTTGCCAATACCCAACATAATTTACACCATATTTTTTATGCCTACTACCTTTTTGATTTACTAGCTGCGATCCGTGGTTCAACCACATGGTGATGGATGATGATGATGAAAAAAATATTAGCATGTTTCACTCAGGGTGAATCTAGCTCTCCAATGGTGAAAGGGTTTTTTGAAATCGACACAGTAGTTTTTGAGTATATTCATTACAAAAATACAAATTTTTCCTTTTTGTTATATAGATTTATGTATATTTGTTATGTAGATTACTATCTGCATGGGATATTGTTCAGAGTAGAGTTATATCATATTTTTGGTACTTTGTAAATTTATTTTCATTATGTGATGGATGATGATGATGAAAAAAAATATTAGCCTATGTTACTCAGGGTGAATGTAACTTACCAATGATGAAAGAATTTTTTTTGAAATCAGTTAAGTAGTTTTTGAGTTTATTCATTATAAACATACACACACAAAAATACAATTTATTCCTCTTTAAAATACTAGTGTAAACTTACTACGGTACGTTGTACGGTACTTTGTAAATATATTTTCATTATATTACAGTACAGTACATATTACAGACATGTACTGTATTTTATTGAACATTATAAAAAACCTGAGATTTGCAGCAACATCGAGTTGCAATCCTGACAAGAGACCAAAAATTATAATTCTCAGGACAAGTCCTGAGATAGGTATGGTTACCCTAATTGTAGAAGATATCAGTTGTAGAGTGTTTTAGGTACTTGGTTACAATTTAGAAAAAAAAATTGTGTTCACATCTGTGCATTTTAAAATAGCAATATATGAGGCTACTAACTGTTATTACTCTCCAGGTTATTACATAAAATATAAAAATACAACAATCCTTCCTGACCTCTGCCGGCAGCCTATATAATTCCACAAATCAGGAAATGAGGGATTAAAAGGGACAAACTACTTAATATTCCATAGATACACTATGTTAGTTCTAGGTTTAATGTGTGTATTGAAGAAAAAGGATGGGTGCTTCAACATTGCAATGGTGTAGTTTTAAGGGTTTGGTTATGCACACAAATGTTCACCATCACCACCTGTGCTCAAAATATTTATTCACTTGGGTGAAGTCACAGGTTACAGCTATTGTTGTTCAACTGTTCTCCGTGATAAACAAAGTGATGAAATATGATCACTTATATCAAAAAATCAGCCAGGTTGGTGCAGTAGTTTTGGCCATCCTACAGATATACATTGGTATTGATAATTGTAGGGGCACGATACATGCAACGTGAGCGCAATTTGCTGTTATTGCAAAAGTCGTGGCATGCGCTCAGTTGCCCTGCCGCTTTTGTACCGAGTGTCCGTACTTCAGCCCACCTACATAATGTAACCTATGTAATGTAACCTTTTGATATAGTAATTCTGAATCATGAAGAATAGTTATGGTGATCACCGAAATGTCGTACCTTTATTCATCAATCCCAGTAGGCAGACAGAACACGCATGTGGAAGAATAAGGGCGCACATATAAACCTAGATACGCACATAGAACCCCACCATAGTGTTAGAATATAAACCTTCATTTAATCTACTTTATATTTATACTAGCTGCTTTCCGCCGTTTCACCCGCGCGGTGATGGATGATGATGAATCTTATATAGTCTATGTTACTCAGGGTGAATATAGCTTTCCAATAATGAAAAAAATTCGAAATCCGTCCAGTACTTTTTGAGCCAATTGATTACAAACATACTTACATACAAATCTTTCCTGTTTATAATATTAGTATAGACTACATAAGTTGTGGTTAAACTGTTGTTCAAATACCCACAGCCTGGTCAGCATGCTATGATGAGACGAGTGGGTTCACATACTACTGGAACCAGCAGACCAATGCAGTGACATGGGAAGCTCCGCCGGAGTATTTACTCGCCTTAAAGCTGGCAAGGCAACAGTTAAACGCTGCAGGTATGTTTGGAAATAGTATAAGAGCTATAATTTTCTACGGACTTCCAAAAAGGAGGAGGTACTCAATTCGACTGCCTCATAACTTTCAATAGGGTGAACCGATTCTCAAAATTCTTTGTTTGAATGCTGGTGCTTTCCTTGTGGTCCCATTTAAGTTTCATCAAATTCGGTGCAGTTGTTTTTGAGTTACACTCCAATAGCTGAATAGAATGGAAATTGGTATTCAATTTTTCAAATTGTACTTGTTTAAACAGATATTTGGACGGAATATCCAACCTCAAGATCCAGTTGCATGATTACCCGTCTCTACTAGTTAAAATTATGGAAACAGAAAAACATTAAACAAACTTCTAGTTTAATCAAAATTTGATCAATATTCTACATCATATAAGGATACAGCCACAAAGATTTTCCCATTAATATAGGTTGTTATTATTATTTTATTTATCAGGTTACCAGTTGATGCAACTGGTAAGTGTCTGTATCCTATCTTCCTAATTATCTTTACAGTTCAAAACATATTTGTCTCAACGGTTCTTAAATTGATCTATTTAGCTGAGAAAACAATACATCTCTGGAAAGTTTGATCAATGACTCGACTCAACCACTCTGTTACTTAAAGTATGCTTGTGTGGATTGTTTTTAGAGGTTCTTCTCACTAGTTTACTCTACGATCTCTCTACGAGTTGTGATTTGTTACTAAATATTATGCTGTCACCTAATGGTTGGGTGTTCTGTCAGCAGCTTTTGGGAGCCAGCCACTATTCCAGGTGTAGTGTGATACCATCTTCGATCAGTGGTTATCAATTTTGACCTCTCAAACATTAGCATGAGACTCATTAAAAGAATATTTAGGTCGCAGTTTAGTTTATGTAAGTTTTAATTTCTATATTTATAGCAACACACATAGTAAGTTGAATTGGTAACTTGTACGCCTCAGGTTCCGCAGAAGTGTCTGCAGAAGAATGGCAACTCTATCAGCAAGCGTTAGCCGAAAAGCAGAACGCTAAAGTAGTGCCTAAGACATCAGTCAAGAAGCAAGTCAAACCGAACCCCATCAAGGAGGTTCAAAAGAACATCCGTTTCAATAAGAAAAGATGTTATAGCGATGATGAGGATGAGTAAGTTATATTTATCAGCTTTGTTTTAGTTTTAAGCTGGGTCCGCTGCGCCATGTTTTCGTGTTTGCAAACAGTCTAACATTGTTTGCTAACCAAATAGGGGCGTAGCCTAACAGTTTTGTTAGCAAAAACACAATAACATGTTTGCCGAGACGAATGGATAACATCCTCCGCGTTCGCCTGCGGGGAGGGGAAGTGACGCATTTTGTGTTAGCGCTCAGTAGAGCAACATGTCATTATCGTTGGAAGATTGTAAATAATTGTATGTGACAATTCTCTTTGGTTTGTGATGGAGTAGAATAAAGAACATAACCAGTTCTTGTTCTCTATCATATTATTATATATATTGAACGAACGAGGTTGCAGGTAGAGTCGGACCAGGAATCTATTTCTGTTTCTAATTTAGAGAACTAAATCTACTATTGCCATAACAGCTTCCACGTCTTCTTCGTTCGAACTCATTTTAAAAATGAAACAAAAGCAATAACAACAATAGGCGCAGCGGACTAACGGTTTTGCTAACATGTTTTGCGAACTTATTTTGTGACCTGTTTTGTTAGAAAATTAGCGCTGCGGACCCGGCTTAAGACTCTAAGTAATATATCCCATCCCGCGTATTCTGTCAACAGCACGTATTGTACGAAACAACACTGCAATTTTTTTAAATTTTTCACCAATTGTGTCAAGTGTGAATTGTCAATCTCCGGTGAGATGCAGCTATACAAGTTCGCCATTTAAGGATTAAAACTGACTATTAGGGAGTATGTTTTAACTCTACTCCAATGCCATTTACATTTAGGAAGTAGGTTTATTTTTATAGTTTTACTACAGTAGCAAACTGCAAAAATTTACATAATAGTACCAAATTTTTAATCCACACAACTTTTGTATTTTTATAGTATTACTTTTTAAAGCACTAACGCCTGCTTAGCGATCTCAAACATTGAAATTTATAGAGAGAAAAATTCACATCCTCGGACACATTTGTATTGATATATATGACAAAAAATAATTCAATATATATAGGATATATATCTTATATATCCATTGATATATATCCTCGAACCCTACAAACATTACTGCTTATTACTAACCAGCAAAACACTCACGTTAAGGATCGAATACGTCTCGCCGGGGTTCGAACATGTCCGATGCTCATCTTCAGGGCGAGTGCGCAGTGTTGCTTATCTCACTAATATTTTACACTTTACACTAATTATTTGCTCCGGCCAAGGATCAAACCTGTTACCCCTACCTTGGAAGGCTAGGTCACTACCAACTTGACTAACAGGGCCGTCGTTTATATCACTTGCTAAAATTAGTTAGGAAGGCCACAGGGGTGACAGATGTTTCACAGAAAGTAAAGAGGCTCAAATGGCGATGGATTGGTCATATTATCAGGTCTTCCAAAGACAAATGGACCAAGGACGTAATATTTTGGTACCCCAGAGAAGGAAAAAGGACAAAGGGACGTCCACAGAAACGGTGGGAAGACGATCTACCAATAGGATGGCGGAGGAGTGCTAGACTTAGGGGGAGATGGAAAGTTCTAGAGGAGGCCTATGTCCAGCGTGGACAACCTGATCAATAAGAATATCTGTATTTGTTGTTGGTGTTATTTTTAGTAACATTGTAAAATATATTTTTAGGTAAAAGTAATATTTTTAAGAACTGAAACCAAATGTGATCAGGCTATTTTTATTTTATAACTCAAAAACTGCTGGACGGAATAATATAAAATTTAAATGGGACCGCCTCGGAAATATACTCTATCAAACATAAAAATTAATTTCAGAATCGGTCCACAAATGGGGGAGCAGTATATACCTATAACACATAAGAAAATAAGAGTAAAATACAAAGTAAATCTATACTAACATTGTAAAGGGGAAAGATTTGTATGTAAGTATGTTTGTAACGAATTGGCTCAAAAAGTATGGGACCGATTTAAAAAAATCTTAAAAAAAAAGCTACATTCACCCTGAGTAACATAGGCTATATAAGATTAATCGCCATCATCATCCATCACCGCGCGGGTGATACCGCGGAGAGCAGCTAGTTACAAATAAGAGTAATACATGCCGTTGAACACATAACCTCCTCTTTTTTGAAGTATTATAAATACATTTCTAATTGACGTCATAACTAATTTGCAGGAAAATAGAACTGATCACATCATATCACAACTCAGATTCTGAGTCAGATCACGAACCAGAAAGCCCCAAGAAGAAACCCTCTGTAGCCCCTCTACCCCCACCGCAACCCACCACCAAGACTCCAAGACACGTGCACAAGAAGGCGAAAGCTAAACCGGTGGAGTATGGACCTATGTTACCTCCCAATCAGAACTACACCGTACCAATAGGACCAGAAATGCCACCAGTGTTCATAGATAATGAGCCTAAAACACCGGAGATTCACGTTGAAAATGGTGTCAATAAAGAGGTGAGTAATTCATTATAAATATTAATAATAATAATTTACAATATTTATTTGACCAAAAAACACATTATTTACATCAAATGTAGGTATAACTAAATATTTAATCCAATACATTACAGTTTGTACAGTATAGTATAATATATATACCTATATTTATTATTATAATAGGACTAAATCAAGATATGTATTTAGAATATAAGTTGGAGTGAATAGAAGCAATATACAAGTACAAAATGTTGAAACTGTAATTTGACATAGGTATATACATAGAATAGGTATATACATTAACATACATTGTAAAGCGATGTAGTCACCTGTATACAATTAGGTCACACAATACATGGTTAGGTGTTTAGTTAACATTCAATGCATACTCATGAACTCTGTATCCAGCACTAAGATAATTATCCTGTGTCCTGGGAGTCGGTCTCCTTCGCTCAATTTGGCAAATAGAAGAAGATACAATATAATATAATTTTGTTGTATAACTTACGTCTCTTAGAAACCGTAAGAAAACGTTACTATCTAAGTCATATTGACTTACAACCCGGTCACATTATCTCGAGACCTCGCTGGAATGCGAACCTCCCGCCCCGTTCTCCTTTCACCTCCCCGCGCTCGCCACGGCGCGTCAGTACGGTTAGCACTTTCGTTGCCGATACGCGTCGACTTGTTTTCGTGGTATATTTTTAAACATTTCATTGTTACGTTTGGTCTTTTATTGTTATTATGTTATTGCTGTTACGTTAAAATATTGTTTTTGTTGCAACGTAGTACATTTTTGTTAGACCACCTTGAAGAAGAAAATGTTCGAGAAATGATTATATCCCTAGGCGAGAAGAGTTCGGACAGTGAGATCAGCGATAGCGATAATGAGAGAATGACTGGCATCGATCCAATCATATATTTTGAAGAAGATTTTTAGTACCTATCTTATATAATATGTAGTTTTGTGTAATAAACACGTCTTGTACCCATCCTTCATTAAATTAATTAACACAATATTTGTTTTGTTGGAAATTTTATTGTTTATAATAATATCCTACTAGAGGATGCTTGTTTTGCGCACCATATCAGAGCGCCGACGCAACGTGACGTCATCGACGCCAGGTCTCGAGATAATGTGACCATGTTACATTTCATTGCATTTTATGAGCTAAAAATTATACAAATACAAATATATCCCAATGGGTATTACATTTAGTAATATCTATATGCTTTCTCTTAACATATTATGCGACAGTGCATTACACACAATAGCATATTGTTTTACTTGTGAATAGAAGATACATTAGGTAGGTAGGTATACAAACACGAATATAATAGTTGATACTATATATGGCACTATAAGGCATTTTATGGTTGAATACGAAACGTAGGTACATTATTTTAGCCTACAAGCACAGATTAGGAACTGGAAGACTACAAGTAGACATGAAGTACAATTACAACAAGTAGAAATATTTAATATGCGCTGTAAAAAATGGAAAAAAAATGTTCTATGAACAAAAACCATAGTTCCAATAGTGATTTATTATTATAAATATTCTAGAATATAAAAGTTACTAAGTAAACTAAGAGCCTAATCAATTTAACTCGGAGTATTAAATACTCTGAATCCAATTGACTGATTAAAACAGTAATAACAATGTGACAAATGCGAAAGTTTGAATATCCTTTTTTTACGTTTAAACTACTGAACGGATTTTGAGTACTAATTATTATGATTTTTGAAGCACTGACACCTGCTTAGGGTGCGTTCCAGTAAACGCCGTCAACGCTCACTACTGTCGCGCCTCGGTTTGTCGTTCCCATTTTATAGTAACAAGCACCAATGATGAGAAAAATCTCTGAATACTGCTCAAGAATGACTATTTCAATTCAGTTAAGAGTCCATCTGAAATGATCTCATTACGAAATGATTTCAGATGTACCACCCAAATTGGTTTCTCTCTAGTACTTGTGTCATGTTTATCAAATATTTGTTAAACATGTCATTGGTCCTGTCAGACCATGGAGATTCTTAACTCTATTGAAATATGTTATACGGCAATGTGATGGTTAAAGTTTTCAATCTGAGGTGACCTCTATGTTACAATAACAATTTTATTGTAATGTACATGTAATTTAATTATATACACACTAAAATGTAGTATTTTTGCAAACAGGAAGAAAAACCTCCCAAGACCGATACAGAAGACAGCCAAGACGAAAATGACCTTCTAAAACAGCTAAAAGACAAAGCAAAGCTATTAGAAAAGCTAGGTGGAGAACTGCCTTCAGGCCTTGAAAAAATCATCCAAGAAACAAGATCGGGCACCGCGTCACCTAAATCAGAAGACAAAAAGAGCCTAGACATTGATGATCTTTTAGAAGAAATCGAGAAGAAAGAATTACCCAAAGTTTCCAAAACTAAAAAGATTGATATGTTCGATGAAGACTTCAAAGGTAGTGTTGACAGTCCGAGAAATTCTCCAAGAAGTGGCATTTTAACTCCAAAAAGCGGGACAAATACTCCCGTCTCAGCCTTGTTTCCGTGCAGTAAGAACATAGATGCAAGTCCACAACCAAGTTCCACAGCAACTGTAATCCCAACTACATCTGGTTTATTTCCAAGCGCAGCCAATATAGAGGAGCCAGAACCGGAAAGTAAACCGGAACAACCACCTCTGCCTCCAGAACCCAAAACTAACCTATACCTCTCTGATCCAAATGAACCCATAGAAAAACAAAGAAAAAAACTCCGCATATCCAACTCGGTTCTACCAGAACGGAAGAAAGCTGAACCCCCATCGTATACAACAAAGTATTCCCAGCACATTGAAGGTTTTTCAACGGAAAGAGTTGGTTTAGGCTTTAGTAACGATGGGTCAGAGAGTCCTAAGAAGTCTAATACAATTAATTATGGAAAAGGTTTGATGTTTACGAAGGGAGAGACTTTAAATGAGGAGAAGAAGGATGATGATTTGGATGATTTGACTGACTTAGTGGAAGCTAAGTTGAAGTATTTAAACCAGGTTCAACCGGGGATGGTCTCGCCCGTACAAGAAATGTTGATTCAGATGCAGGTTAGATTTATTTAAGTATATATATAGGGTGTTTGGTAGAGGGACCGACAAACCAAATGAGCGTGTTCGGGGGACCACTTGGAGAATACAAGTTGGCCAAAAAAAATCCCCGTCCCCCCAAGGGGGGTACGTCTCTGGGACGCAAAGGGTTAATAAGACAGTGCACATTTGGTACTTACAGCATATAGTTACATTCCAAAAATATAAACACATAATTTTAACTATGTATTTAGAACAATTGAATATATTAGTTTACTAGCCTCCACAATCGTGTGATCACATACCTTTACAAACTTTCTTTAGGGGTATGTGTCTATGCTGATACACCAGAGATGTTAGACCATTTGTAAGTCTAAATTCGCTGTGTTATTGCGGATACACGACCCCAGTTGCTTGTTAAAGTTGTCGAAAGTTAGACTTCACGATTGCGCTTCATTCGACCTAGCCGACGCTCATATGCCCGAAATCATATAACCCATCTTTTCTTAGTTTTTCTTTCATAACAACCTTCTCCTGACAATAACTAACAACAACAAAAAATTGCGAGATTGGTCCATCCGTTCTCAAGTTATAGCGTGACCAGGAGAAATAGGGGTTCATTTATAAACATTTTATCATTATTCCTCAATGCAGAACGGTGTCATCCCGAACCAGTGTCATGTCAGTCCCATTAGGAGTCCCTCCTGACCGCGACTTACTACGGTAACGCTTGCCATTCCAGACTCTAGTGAGCGCGTTCCGGTTCGGCGCGCTGAGCAGTTCGTATTGGCGGCGCTGGGCCGAAAGCGCGGCCGCTGCACTGGCGCACCACGAGCGTCAGGCCGCGCCGCCCGGCTGGGCCGCCGCCTTCCAGAGGTACATGAGCCTTATATCTATGTGCGTACGGTGCATACTGCTGTGCCCACCTCACCAGGACTATACGATTGCGTTTTGTCACAATGTAATCTATGACATACGACTGTGTTTTGTTTGTGCGCCAGGCTGATCTGGAGTATGATAAAAACCTGACCTGGGGTATATTACGATTGTGTTTTCTTTGCGCGCCGGACTGACCGGAAGTATGATACGAATGTGTTTTGTTAGTGCGCCGGGCTGACCTGGGGTATATTACGATTGTGTTTTCTTTGCGCGCCGGACTGACCGGAAGTATGATACGAATGTGTTTTGTTTGTGCGCCGGGCTGACCTGCTGGGCTATTATGTATCTCAGTTGCTAACAAATTATGATTGAAATCTTGAAAAATGGCCGCCCTATGTCAGTTTTGGCAACTCCAGCAAGCAAAAATGTTAGTAAATTGATGACTGGAGCTGACAAAAGTGACATAGAGCCGCCATTTTTTTCGATTTCAATCAACATTTGTTAGCAACTGAGATACATAATAGCCCTACCGGGGTATATTACGATTGTGTTTTCTTTGCGCGCCGGACTGACCGGAAGTATGATACGAATGTGTTTTGTTTGTGCGCCGGGCTGACCTGGGGTATATTACGATTGTGTTTTCTTTGCGCGCCGGTCTGACCGGAAGTATGATACGAATGTGTTTTGTTTGTGCGCCGGGCTGACCTGGGGTATATTACGATTGTGTTTTCTTTGCGCGCCGGACTGACCGGAAGTATGATACGAATGTGTTTTGTTTGTGCGCCGGGCTGACCTGGGGTATATTACGATTGTGTTTTCTTTGCGCGCCGGACTGACCGGAAGTATGATACGAATGTGTTTTGTTTGTGCGCCGGGCTGACCTGCTGGGCTATTATGTATCTCAGTTGCTAACAAATTATGATTGAAATCTTGAAAAATGGCCGCCCTATGTCAGTTTTGGCAACTCCAGCAAGCAAAAATGTTAGTAAATTGATGACTGGAGTTGACAAAAGTGACATAGAGCCGCCATTTTTTTCGATTTCAATCAACATTTGTTAGCAACTGAGATACATAATAGCCCTACCGGGGTATATTACGATTGTGTTTTCTTTGCGCGCCGGACTGACCGGAAGTATGATACGAATGTGTTTTGTTAGTGCGCCGGGCTGACCTGGGGTATATTACGATTGTGTTTTCTTTGCGCGCCGGTCTGACCGGAAGTATGATACGAATGTGTTTTGTTTGTGCGCCGGGCTGACCTGGGGTATATTACGATTGTGTTTTCTTTGCGCGCCGGACTGACCGGAAGTATGATACGAATGTGTTTTGTTTGTGCGCCGGGCTGACCTGCTGGGCTATTATGTATCTCAGTTGCTAACAAATTATGATTGAAATCTTGAAAAATGGCCGCCCTATGTCAGTTTTGGCAACTCCAGCAAGCAAAAATGTTAGTAAAATGATGACTGGAGCTGACAAAAGTGACATAGAGCCGCCATTTTTTTCGATTTCAATCAACATTTGTTAGCAACTGAGATACATAATAGCCCTACCGGGGTATATTACGATTGTGTTTTCTTTGCGCACCGGACTGACCGGAAGTATGATACGAATGTGTTTTGTTAGTGCGCCGGGCTGACCTGAGGTATATTACGATTGTGTTTTCTTTGCGCGCCGGACTGACCGGAAGTATGATACGAATGTGTTTTGTTAGTGCGCCGGGCTGACCTGGGGTATATTACGATTGTGTTTTTTTGGCGCGCCGGACTGACCGGAAGTATGATACGAATGTGTTTTGTTAGTGCGCCGGGCTGACCTGGGGTATATTACGATTGTGTTTTCTTTGCGCGCCGGACTGACCGGAAGTATGATACGAATGTGTTTTGTTAGTGCGCCGGGCTGACCTGGGGTATATTACGATTGTGTTTTTTTACGCGCCGGACTGACCGGAAGTATGATACGAATGTGTTTTGTTAGTGCGCCGGGCTGACCTGGGGTATATTACGATTGTGTTTTCTTTGCGCGCCGGACTGACCGGAAGTATGATACGAATGTGTTTTGTTAGTGCGCCGGGCTGACCTGAGGTATATTACGATTGTGTTTTCTTTGCGCGCCGGACTGACCGGAAGTATGATACGAATGTGTTTTGTTAGTGCGCCGGGCTGACCTGAGGTATATTACGATTGTGTTTTCTTTGCGCGCTGGACTGACCGGAAGTATGATACGAATGTGTTTTGTTAGTGCGCCGGGCTGACCTGAGGTATATTACGATTGTGTTTTTTTTGCGCGCCGGACTGACCGGAAGTATGATACGAATGTGTTTTGTTTGTGCGCCGGGCTGACCTGGGGTATATTACGATTGTGTTTTCTTTGCGCGCCGGTCTGACCGGAAGTATGATACGAATGTGTTTTGTTAGTGCGCCGGGCTGACCTGAGGTATATTACGATTGTGTTTTCTTTGCGCGCCGGACTGACCGGAAGTATGATACGAATGTGTTTTGTTAGTGCGCCGGGCTGACCTGAGGTATATTACGATTGTGTTTTTTTTGCGCGCCGGACTGACCGGAAGTATGATACGAATGTGTTTTGTTTGTGCGCCGGGCTGACCTGGGGTATATTACGATTGTGTTTTCTTTGCGCGCCGGTCTGACCGGAAGTATGATACGAATGTGTTTTGTTTGTGCGCCGGGCTGACCTGGGGTATATTACGATTGTGTTTTCTTTGCGCGCCGGTCTGACCGGAAGTATGATACGAATGTGTTTTGTTAGTGCGCCGGGCTGACCTGAGGTATATTACGATTGTGTTTTCTTTGCGCGCCGGACTGACCGGAAGTATGATACGAATGTGTTTTGTTAGTGCGCCGGGCTGACCTGAGGTATATTACGAATGTGTTTTGTTAGTGCGCCGGGCTGACCTGGGGTATATTACGATTGTGTTTTTTTTGCGCGCCGGACTGACCGGAAGTATGATACGAATGTGTTTTGTTAGTGCGCCGGGCTGACCTGGGGTATATTACGATTGTGTTTTCTTTGCGCGCCGGACTGACCGGAAGTATGATACGAATGTGTTTTGTTAGTGCGCCGGGCTGACCTGGGGTATATTACGATTGTGTTTTTTTACGCGCCGGACTGACCGGAAGTATGATACGAATGTGTTTTGTTAGTGCGCCGGGCTGACCTGAGGTATATTACGATTGTGTTTTCTTTGCGCGCTGGACTGACCGGAAGTATGATACGAATGTGTTTTGTTTGTGCGCCGGGCTGACCTGGGGTATATTACGATTGTGTTTTCTTTGCGCGCCGGACTGACCGGAAGTATGATACGAATGTGTTTTGTTAGTGCTCCGGGCTGACCTGAGGTATATTACGATTGTGTTTTCTTTGCGCGCCCGACTGACCGGAAGTATGATACGAATGTGTTTTGTTTGTGCGCCGGGCTGACCTGGGGTATATTACGATTGTGTTTTTTTTGCGCGCCGGACTGACCGGAAGTATGATACGAATGTGTTTTGTTAGTGCGCCGGGCTGACCTGGGGTATATTACGATTGTGTTTTCTTTGCGCGCCGGACTGACCGGAAGTATGATACGAATGTGTTTTGTTAGTGCGCCGGGCTGACCTGGGGTATATTACGATTGTGTTTTTTTTGCGCGCCGGACTGACCGGAAGTATGATACGAATGTGTTTTGTTAGTGCGCCGGGCTGACCTGAGGTATATTACGATTGTGTTTTCTTTGCGCGCCGGACTGACCGGAAGTATGATACGAATGTGTTTTGTTAGTGCGCCGGGCTGACCTGAGGTATATTACGATTGTGTTTTCTTTGCGCGCCGGACTGACCGGAAGTATGATACGAATGTGTTTTGTTTGTGCGCCGGGCTGACCTGGGGTATATTACGATTGTGTTTTCTTTGCGCGCCCGACTGACCGGAAGTATGATACGAATGTGTTTTGTTTGTGCGCCGGGCTGACCTGGGGTATATTACGATTGTGTTTTCTTTGCGCGCCCGACTGACCGGAAGTATGATACGAATGTGTTTTGTTTGTGCGCCGGGCTGACCTGGGGTATATTACGATTGTGTTTTCTTTGCGCGCCGGACTGACCGGAAGTATGATACGAATGTGTTTTGTTAGTGCGCCGGGCTGACCTGAGGTATATTACGATTGTGTTTTCTTTGCGCGCCGGACTGACCGGAAGTATGATACGAATGTGTTTTGTTTGTGCGCCGGGCTGACCTGGGGTATATTACGATTGTGTTTTCTTTGCGCGCCGGACTGACCGGAAGTATGATACGAATGTGTTTTGTTAGTGCGCCGGGCTGACCTGGGGTATATTACGATTGTGTTTTCTTTGCGCGCCGGACTGACCGGAAGTATGATACGAATGTGTTTTGTTAGTGCGCCGGGCTGACCTGAGGTATATTACGATTGTGTTTTCTTTGCGCGCCGGACTGACCGGAAGTATGATACGAATGTGTTTTGTTAGTGCGCCGGGCTGACCTGGGGTATATTTCGATTGTGTTTTTTTTGCGCGCCGGACTGACCGGAAGTATGATACGAATGTGTTTTATTAGTGCGCCGGGCTGACCTGGGGTATATTACGATTTTGTTTTTTTTGCGCGCCGGACTGACCGGAAGTATGATACGAATGTGTTTTGTTAGTGCGCCGGGCTGACCTGGGGTATATTACAATTGTGTTTTTTTTGCGCGCCGGACTGACCGGAAGTATGATACGAATGTGTTTTGTTAGTGCGCCGGGCTGACCTGAGGTATATTACGATTGTGTTTTCTTTGCGCGCTGGACTGACCGGAAGTATGATACGAATGTGTTTTGTTAGTGCGCCGGGCTGACCTGGGGTATATTACGATTGTGTTTTTTTTGCTCGCCGGACTGACCGGAAGTATGATACGAATGTGTTTTGTTAGTGCGCCGGGCTGACCTGGGGTATATTACGATTGTGTTTTTTTTGCGCGCCGGACTGACCGGAAGTATGATACGAATGTGTTTTGTTAGTGCGCCGGGCTGACCTGGGGTATATTACGATTGTGTTTTTTTTGCGCGCCGGACTGACCGGAAGTATGATACGAATGTGTTTTGTTAGTGCGCCGGGCTGACCTGAGGTATATTACGATTGTGTTTTCTTTGCGCGCCGGACTGACCGGAAGTATGATACGAATGTGTTTTGTTAGTGCGCCGGGCTGACCTGGGGTATATTACGATTGTGTTTTCGTTGCGCGCCGGACTGACCGGAAGGATAATACGAATGTGTTTTGTTAGTGCGCCGGGCTGACCTGAGGTATATTACGATTGTGTTTTCTTTGCGCGCCGGACTGACCGGAAGGATAATACGAATGCGTTTTGTGTGCGCCGGGCTGACCTGGGGTATATTACGATTGTGTTTTTTTTGCGCGCCGGACTGACCGGAAGTATGATACGAATGTGTTTTGTTAGTGCGCCGGGCTGACCTGGGGTATATTACGATTGTGTTTTTTTGCGCGCCGGACTGACCGGAAGTATGATACGAATGTGTTTTGTTAGTGCGCCGGGCTGACCTGGGGTATATTACGATTGTGTTTTCTTTGCGCGCCGGACTGACCGGAAGTATGATACGAATGTGTTTTGTTAGTGCGCCGGGCTGACCTGGGGTATATTACGATTGTGTTTTCTTTGCGCGCCGGACTGACCGGAAGTATGATACGAATGTGTTTTGTTAGTGCGCCGGGCTGACCTGGGGTATATTACGATTGTGTTTTCATGATACGAATGTGTTGTTTCGACCTTATGGGAATAAGGAAGCATGTTTTTTGTGATCGAATGTTAGAAGGTTAGTAGCGTGCTAACGTAAACTGACTTGGATAATACGACCGTATTTAATTCACGGCCCGGTAATGGTTTGTCGAAATATTAGTGGAAATGAAAAGTACACGCGTAGTACGCTTATAACGCGAGTATACTATATGCGTGTATTTTACCAGTGTGTAAAATACACGCATATAGTACTATTATGAGAAATCATTATCGGGTACGTTGAGGAGACGAATGGAAACAACGGAATTCAGATTAACACTGTGTTTATTAAAATGGGCATGTTTAAATATCGAATAAATTAGGTCACACGTGTTAAACAATAAGTCATAGCTATATACCTATTACACCACAGGGGTGATCCGGATGTGAACGATGGGATGTGATAGTTTTGTTTGAAATTCTGCCACGCTCTTTACTCAGCCATAGGTTTGCTGCTGAACGTATCCCCCGTATGTTTTCAACAGGACCGGTTGGAAGCGGTCTGCATCTCACCTCACGACCTCACCTAACACTTCTGCTTTAGTGGACGCGGCACTGCCGTCTTCTCCTTTCAGCTGTAGACTTTATTTTTTTATTATAAAGTTCTTTATTAATAAGTATATATAACAAAGTACAGGCTAGACACTGTCTAAGACTAGTACAAACTACGATAATTATTGACTTATCAGGCTAACATCGCCTTTAATAGTCTTTTTATAAACATACAGTTATGAAGATCCTTAACTTTGTAAATCATCTGATGAGAAACTGTATTGCAATTTATTTAACTTACAATCACATCGTATAGTGTTAAGTTACGAGTCTTTTGTAACAAAACCATTTTTTAAGTTAGCACGCCCTAATGATTAATAAGGACATAAAAATCGTCCCTTAAATACGGTTAGTTTTAAATATTTCTGGGGTTTATCAATACGGTGGGATTTAACACATTAACTGCCATAAAGGGCACTGGAGGCTGGTGTTTATCTAGTGTTCGCCGCGTAGAGTACCGGTGACCACACGCCAGACCTGTTTTCATTTACGCGCCAGAGAAGGCGTATTCGTACAGATTTCTTCTTAGTGAATGGCCGTAACGGCGCTGTAGAACTCTTTTAACAAAGAAAACTCCTAAACTTTCCCATAATATTTCGAAAATCATCATCGAAGACAGACAATTTTTGATAGGATTTTTGTCACATCTCCACAATGTGATATGTATGTGAGTCAACCAAGTCTCACGAGTAGTGACAGGCTACGCAGAAGTTTCGAGTAGAATTTAGATATTAGATTCCTTATCACATATGATTCAGGAGTAACAATACAATTTCATCAAAATCTAATCCAGAAAGTTTATATTTTATATAATTTTATCATCACATCTTACACTCATTGAAATATAGAATATCACACACAAGACAAAATGTGATATGAAAAGTTAAAGTGCATGATACATTGAAAAACAGTAGAATATCATACACAACACAAAGTGGTTGTATCACATCACAAGTTGTACATGAAAAATTTGAAAACAATACACACGTCAAAAGGGAACAAACAAAGGCTTGGTACAAATCTAAGAGAAACGTGATAGATAAACATTAATACATTATATATATACAAGGTGTAACAAGGAGGGTGGATCATCGGTGGCTGGGGGGCGGGCGACCTCAGTACCCATCGATTTAACCCCCATGTATGTTCTGCAATAATCAGTGGTTCAAAAGTTATTTGGACTTTGGTATAATTTTAGTCAAAAGCAGATTTTAGCCTGAACTCCACAATTGTAGCCGAACTATTAGGTCTGCAAACCTACTTTTTTTTTTAAACACGATCAATAGTGGGCCTTTTGTACCCCTACATCAATAAGAGTCTTAGATTTATAAATATCCAAGTAAAAAAAATAAAGGTAATTTTTTTTTTCAAAATCTTAATATTTACATTAACTTTATATGGTTATAAAATAAAAATTTCACTTATTATTTTTTTCTACAACCTATCTTAAAAACTACAGGCTTTTATGAAGAATAAACCCTGAAAGTTTCATTCGGCTAGAACTAAGGGATCATGTTGAAAAATGTACTTAAATATTTAAAGTGCCTAAAATCAATGTTTGTACGCTATGTTAATAAGTAAAATAACAAGACTACTATACAAAAGGAAAGGAATGAGTCAAATAAAAAGAACTAATTTGAACCGGTAATATGGTTTATTTACAATAAATGTTCGAAATGAGCTCCATTATTAGCTATGCATAGCCTACATCTTTTTATAAAGTTTCTTTTGAGCCTGCGGAATTAGTCTTCCTTTTCCCTAATCTTCATTTGGGCCTGGTTTAGTTTTAGCCTTAATTGTTCGATAGAAGTGTATTCGTTTTTATACACCATCTCTTTGTAATATCCCCAGATGAAAAAATCTACAGGGTTGAGGTCTGGCGACCTTGAGGGCCAGTTTATTGGCCCCCCACGGCCTATCCATCTTCCTGGAAAATTTTCATTTAAATATTCCTTTACATTCCGTGCGAAGTGGCACGGAGCTCCGTCGCATTGAAAGTACATGCGGCTACGTAAGGACAAGTTGACATCTTCCAACATTTCAGGCAAGTTTTTTTGTAAAAATTGCAAATACGCGTCGCCGTTTAATCTGGCTGGTAACTCGAACGGTCTGATCAGCTGTTTGTGGAATACTCCTGTCCATAAATTAACACTGAACTGGTGTTGAAAACTGTGGCGGCGAATCGCATGAATCGTGGGTTTTCAATACTCCAGGAGTGGTAATTGTGCATATTAAATATTCCACTCCGGCTAAAGTTTGACTCGTCTGTCCACATTATTAAAAAAATTCTCATCTGCGTCGCATCTAGTTATCATGTCCTGACAAAAGGCCACTCGTCGTGGATAGTCTGCAGGTAGTAAATCTTGAACTTTTTTCACATGGTATGGGTGCATGCCCTCTGCTCGCAGGATTCTGTGCACAGACATGTGAGATAGGCCTATACGACGGCCGATTGCTCTCGTACTTGTCGATGAATCATTTCGCACTTCTTCGATTCGATCTGGGTCGATTCGACGGTACGAAGGTCGACACGCAAGACGTTACGACCCGCTTTTTAACCCGCCGCTGTTTACACCTGCGCAACACCTATTGCGCCGTTTAGATGTTGGGTGAAGGGCTGGGAAAATCATTCAATGGGCCTAGTGCTCTGGGACCGCGCGCTTGCGCGTTCCACACAGGGCAGCCCCTCCATTAGGTACGACGGCAACCTTTAGTCCGCGGAACTTGGACCCTCAGTCCGATCGCCCCTCGAACCCTTGCTGGGCTCGGCTCGTGAGGCGATTGAACCTGTTCCAGTTCATATGAGACCCTCTCAACACTAACGCAGGCACGTTCTGGAAGAACGTCTCTTTCAGGCCAAGGAGTCTCTTTAAATCATTATAGGAGCCAAGACTCCATACGCCACGCCAAGACACAGTGCAGGAGGTAGCGCGGATACGCGTTTTCAAGAGTCCTAGTCTACCAGCGACCTTCTCAACTAGCTCATCGTGATTCCCGTACTTAGAACGTTTCTCCCGATGGGCGTCGTCGAGCGGACGTTGGCCCGAGACCACTTGCGCATCCACGATCACTCCCGCTCCGTCCCTAGCGGCGATAATATCGGGCTTTCTGAGACCACGTGCTGTAATTATACGAGGCTCCTCTTCCACAATCCAACCCTGTTCGACCATAGCGGCCCTCAGAACCTCTACAACTTTATTATGCCGGAGTATGCGTCCACCGTGTGTTCTTGTACATTGTTGTATCGTGTGAGCCGTCGTCTCCCTAACCATGCAACCTGCACGGCAGTTCAATTCCGACTCATTAGTTCTGCGTCCCCTCGAGTTGCGATTCGTGAGGGGAGCGCGTTTATATGCGTTCTTGTATATAGTCGCACCCACTAAGTTGCCCACTCTGGGGCCCAATCCACTTCGAAGAAGCCGGGCATTTTCTCGATTCGCGCAATTCGAATCCGTCCACAGAGTTGTGCAAACTCTCCTTCCAATAAAGTTGTGTGGATCTAAGACCGGTCGTCGGGTCTTCACGTGAAAATCTTGCAAATAACTTATCGGCCCATTTCAGCTTTCTTTGGATCCTTTCGGATCTGGCGGCGGCCCTGGCCGCGGACCATGCAGAGTCTTCTAGCCTCCCGAATCTACGTAAAATGAGATCCGGAACGCAAGACCTCAAGCATGGGATCGCCAGGCCGCCGTCCTTGATCGCTGCGTGAAAATAGCCCGTAGGTACATCCGCAGGTAACCTCAACCACATTCGTACAGCCGCCCGTATCTGAACATCGATCATTTTCAAACGGTTGTCAGTAATATTGCCCAGCACATGGCCGTGCAGAAATCTCGGTATCAGGTGATTTCTTATAGTAGATCCAACCGTTTATCCTCTTTTTGACAGATCTAATTTGTCAGTTAAAGTGTTGTGACCAAGTGATTATAGTGGACACGATTTCGATTCATTTTTCTATCGAGTCTGTGCGGAAAGAGAATAGTCCTAGGAATGGCGCCATGACCATGGCTATTGGCCATCTAGAAATACGTCAGCCAATGGGGAATGTTGAAAGGGCGTGGACAGGCCGTCATGGCATGGCCATCTAGAAACGCATCAGCCAATGGGAAATGCTGACGCATTTCTAGATGGCCATGCCCAGATGGCGAGGCCACGCCGTCCGGTTACACCCGTGTAGTTTCCAAGGTAAGCTATCAAATTCTGAGTTATAAGTTTTCACTTCTATCGGCAATTCCTATGACTGCCAATTTTTTTGTCTATGGGTAAGCAGTAGTATTTTATCAAGGTAGTAAAACTCAATGGTCCACCGCCGTTTTGTATTTGTCACTGTCACTCGCAACAAGACGCCCGTGCTAGTAATTATTTGCTGAGTTTTATATTGGAACTATAAAATGCCGAAAGGATCAGTGCTGAAAGGACAGACGAGAGAAATGGTGATCAAGCTTCGTAATTACTTTGAAGCAGAGTATCAAAATGGCGGCCCGCTTTTACCATTGTCGCAAGTGAGAGAGCGCGTTGCGGCCGCGTTAGGTATTAGTGCATCTACGATTACAAAAATTACTACCGAAGCCTACGGAACAAGCGGCATGCAGGAGAATAAGCTTCGTACGCCGAAGAAAAAACGCCAACCACGTCGTGTGACTTCGGTTGACAACTTTGACGCAGACGCTATACGCCGTCATATATATAACTATTACTTACGTAAAGAAGTTCCAACACTTAAAAAACTTGTTGCTTCTTTGCGTGAATGTGATTTGTTCCGAGGTCAAAAATCGTCATTGGTAAAGGTCTTGAATGAAATTGGATTTACTTATAAAAAATCGGACAAACGCAAAATATTGATGGAGCGTCGCGACGTAGCTTTTGCTCGTTGCGAATTTTTGAGCGAAGCCAAAAAAATTACAGATTGGTCAAATGTTGTTTTCACTGACGAAACTTGGCTGAATGCGAACCACACAGTGTCTAAGAGCTGGACTGATGACACCGCTGCTTCCACTACCTCAGTACCGATGGGAAAAGGAGAACGTCTAATCATTTGCCATGCAGGGTCTGTGAAAGGATTCATGCCAGATGCTTTGTTGGCCTTTAAATCCAAAAAAACAGTTGAGTACCACGAAGAAATGAATTCTGAGGTTTACGAAAGTTGGTTTAAGGAAATGGTACAATCATTGGAAGAACCGTCAGTTATTATTATGGATAACGCATCCTATCACTCACGCCAAATTGATAAAATGCCGACCCAGGCCGACAAAAAACAAGTAATCATTGACTGGCTTCAACGACATGGTGAAAATGTTGATAACTCCTTACTAAAAGTACAATTACTAAATATATTACGAACAAAAAAACACTTCCCAAAACGATATGTGATCGACGAAATAGCTGCAGAACATGGTCATTGGGTTCTTAGACTTCCACCCTATCATTGTCAATACAATGCCATTGAATTAATATGGGCTCAAGTTAAAGGACACGCTGCTAGAAATAACACAAAACCCCCATTCACGGCAAACAAAATGGTAAATTTATTAAAAAATGCATGTGTGAAAGTAACTGCGGAAAGCTGGCAAAATGTAATTCAAAAAACACAAGAAACTATAATGGCAGATTGGGATAAACACGTGGCGATAGATTATATGAGTCAACAATTAATTATAAATGTCGGCAATAGCTCGAGTGACAGCAACGATGAATCTGATTTTGATTAATAAATAAATAAAAATAAAAGATTAGATTTCGTTTGCTTAAATTGGAATTGGGGTTGCTCAAACTTTACTATTTTCTGGTACCAAACGGCAGACTTTAATGTCTGCCATCCCCAGCGAGCAACACGGAAGGGAGTAGCCTTAGCTAAAAAATATTGTTCAAATCTTTCTGTCATTTCTTGCGGGAGGGGAAGTTGCACACTAGCGCAAAGCCGCACTATTACATACAAAACATACCTGTACCGATCCATTGCCGATCATACTCACACAACCAAATCACTAACACATAAAAAATAAAGCACCATTCACAAATCTAGCCCCGCCCTCACCCCACAGTATATTATCAAACTCCATGGTCCATGCGGACTTGTACTTTGACAGAGGGGAAACGCTGTGTATGCCTACTCCCTTCCGTGTTGCTCGCTGGCCATCCCAGATTTAACCGGTAACAGCTTCGTCAAGTATGACTTGTACTTGTAATCATCATAGTCATCATAACCTTGTTCTTTTTTGGATATACACCAGGAGATAAACACGTCTTCAAATAATGCTGTATGTTTTCCTGAGGCGCATCAATATAACGGTTTTACATAAAAATAAATCCGATATTATGTGCCGAGAACGGAAAACACCCGTGTAAAAATAGTTCATAAACAATATCGATATCTCAATCGTAACTTCGTAACATCACTATGTTGATAGCCATAGAACGTAATTTTTTAAAAACGTTTGTTATTTTATGGAATTTATAAAAAAACTACTGCACTTATGGACTCATTTTGTGAAAGATGATTATTATACGGGATCAAGGAGCAAATTTAAGCAGTTGTCATATTTTTAAAACCTCGCATTTATAAGTTAACTTTTGCGTAACATCGTCATGTTACGTTCTATTGGTGCTGTCAAAAAGAGGATAAACGGTTGGATCTACTATAGTATTTCTAACCGCTGTTGCGGTTTTAATGGAGCCCGTCGTATGTTTGTAAGGGCTTGTTTGATGTCCTGATCGATCGTAACAGTTCCGGACGACCTGAAGTCCAAACCCAGATAGCGCCATCGTTCCACACAAGAAACCTGCCTTAGCCATCTCTTCCCTATCTTAAAAGATAGAGTCGAGAGGTAATGCACCTTCTTGCGCTTCCCTTCCGGCACCATTGACAGAACAGAGCTTTTCGAATGATTCAATTTTAAACCCATCATCTGACCGTATCTGTCCACCGCGTCGATGGATGCCTGCATCCCCACCTTCGATCCCGCAAGCAGGACTAGGTCGTCAGCGTAGGCTAGGGCCGAGACTCGCTCCGTTTCCAGCCTATAGCCAACATCCTGTGGTAGGTTGGCCAGGATCAAATCCATCGTCATGTTGAACAGTAACGGTGATAATGGATCACCTTGACGAACTCCCCTTCCAACTGCTACAGGATCGCTCGCTTTATCGCCTACGGCTAGGATGGTGTTGGCCGTTTCGTATAGCCGAGCGATGTAGTCACAGAATTGTCCGGGCAAGCCCTTTTTCCTCAGCAATTCAATGAGTGCCGCATGCGACACCGTATCGAACGCCTTGGAAAAGTCTAAAACAGCCACATGACATTCCCGCAACTTCTTCCTGCAGTCCCCCAACACAGCGTCCAGTACCGCGGAATTCTCCAAGGTACCGTCAGCGTATACAAATCCACACTGGCGCATGTCCGGAGGACAGCACTCCATCAATCTACGCGCCAGGATCGTGTTCATGTGTCGAAGTGGTATCGACGCGATCGAGATCGGTCGGTAGTCGCTCGGCTCAGCAGGAACATCCGTCTTAGGCACGAAAATTGTTCGGCACTGCCGCAGTTGTCCAGGTATTTCACTTCGGTCCATCCAATCATTGAAAATATCTGCTTTAGTGCTACCACGAATTGCAAGCCACTCTTCGGGTCGAATACCATCCGGCCCTGGAGCGGAGTGCGGATCCACGCTGGTCGCCTTCACCTCGTCTTCGGTTATCGGCGCCCACAAGCGCGAGTAATCTGTAGGATCGAAGTTCCTTGATTGAGCTTGATCTTCAGTTGCCATCCGAGCAAGCGCTTCTGCAGAGGGACCAGGGGCTGTGGACACGGCTTCCAAGATTGGTCTCTAATAGGATTCCAATTCCTGTAGACCGTGCCTTACACCCCTGCACTGACCATCGATCACCTCGCGTGCAGCGCGACCACGGCACTTCTTGAACAATTCTTGCACTCTATCCTTCCTCTTTGCCTGGAGTTCAGACCCACGCTCTTGGTTTGCATATAACTACTACTCTGGTGTTCATTCGTGGTACCTCTTTTCCTCTTCATCCCTGAGAAGCGTTGAGTTCTAGACCTTCGCTCTAGAGCAGCCTTCAAAAGACCCTCCACAAATAAGTCCGTTGCTCTCTACTCCACTGAGGATGGTGGGACCCTGGCAGCTATAGGTACGGGATCGACTTGGAGGGCATCGATGGCCACCGACTGGTGGTTCCCATCGCTAGGGTCCGCAGCAATAATAACTCCGACCGACTGGTGCGTGGTATCTACGGTAGAAGTTGCTTGCGATGTACTCGGAGTAGCATCACTCCCAACGACTCCCGAATTTTGCATATTGTCTAAGGGAGGCGATCCGCTCCGTGAAGTCTCCAATTCAGCAAGGAACTTCCTCACCAACTCCTGGTATGACTTCAATCGCCTTTTACCCTTGATTGCTTCTAATGAACGCCCGAGATCGGGAAGCTCATTAGACACCTGAATGTTTACACACGCACTGTTGGTAGTTGAAATTATGCGAGCCTCAGCGCGGGCCATCAAGAACACCTCTTCGTCGGTCCAACGCTTCTTAGCTTGCGGAGGTACCACTTCTGCGTTAGCTTCCACCGGATGAGCGCGACGTTTGTGCACACCCAATCCGGTTTTTGTTGTAAAATCCCTCTGACATATAGAGCAGATAATACCTGGCTCTCGAGCAGAACCCAGCTCGGGCTCGGGACGCTCGGCTTGAGCGCCCAAGCGCGTTTGTTTATGACTCGCTACCTCCGGGTCCGCGGAGGGGCCGGAGACTCGAGTATACGTTTCCTTTATCGAGTTCATAGCGAGAAATAAGACCGAGTGGGGGGGTGCTAACCCATCCACCCGGTTTCGCCTCCGTTTACGCGTATGGTCCACCCGAAGGGACACGAAGACACCTTGGACACGGACCCGTGGGCCTCCGACCGTTCAGACCTATTCAGAGGATTTACCCCCCGAACCTCACCCGGATTCAGCCTTTCGGCTGCGACGTCACTCCCGTAGGAGAACCCGAGGACAAGCCAACCTAACCACGACCCTCCTCCCCCGCCGCGATCAGAGGAAAACGTCTGTGGCCACGCCCCCCGAAGATAGCCAAAGCCTCAGTGATACCCAGGGGACAATTTGACAGATCTGTAGCCCTAAACTCTACTTCACTGCTTCAATTACGGTATCGAGAAACTACTACCTACTAAATCTTCATTTAATTAACTTTTCATTAACAATCATAGAAACCTGAATATCTTTAATGTAAAAATGTATTATAACGTTTTTCAAAAACATACGTTCGGTAAGCTTAAGGCACCTAGTCGCCTAATTTGTACCACCTATAGTCCATTTTTGTGGTACTTAGAAAACAAATGTTAGTAAACATATTAAATACTATTAAGAAAAATACTTAATAATCAGAGATCACATGAACAACTAAAAACTACAAACTATTTAGTCTGAGATAATTTTTTTGTTGTTGTTAGGTATACCACTTTTTGCCTGCTATTTTCTTTTCCTTATTACAACGATGAGGTAATTAACATTTTTCAGCAAGCTCAAAGGCAAGTCATCTGAATTCAGTGGTGGGTTACTAAGACCGAAGAAACAAGACTCCAGATTCATTAAATGCTGTGCTAATACCTCTTCCACGTCTGGTGTGTTGTCATTAAATCTTAATTTTTTTTTTATTTAAACCATGCAAATGTCGTCGAAGTGTAGGCTTAGGTATTTTAAATCTTCTACAGGCCTCACTGAATCCAATTTCTCCATTTCGATGTTTCTCTAAAGCTTCGTCCATATCCTCCTACTTCCAAGTGTTGTACTTTCTCTTCGCCATATATTAACCTGATAAACAATAACGTAAATTGTAAAACAATTTTCTTAATACCTAAATCGTACCGATACGAGTATGGAATTTTGTACATGTACGACTTAAGCAGCGGGGACTTGTAAGTTTAAAACTAAAACACTGACATAACCTCAAAAAGTTCGACCGTTGGAATACGCCTAAACAATTGCCAAATAAGTGTTACAAATTGATGTAAATAAAGAAAAAAAAGACAAATAGAAATATCACAATCCTGCCATAAAAAGCTTAGAAATGAATCTAAAATTTTAATGAAAACTTCCATTTTAAATATTTTTGCTTCACGAACACAGCCGGAAAAGTTCATATTGACAATAATACATGGCGCTATTTACGAGGGGAGTTCAATGTATTCTCGGTATTGGCATGAAAGAATAAGCAAAACATTCTGAATAAAATTTATTTTTAATGTTCTATTCCCTAGGATCACACTTATTTGTCCTGGAAAATAACTTTTCAATTCCAAAAAATATTTTTCTTCCTGGTCTGAAAAATGATCGTTAATTGCTCTCTTTAACTCTTCATCGTCGGAAAAATGCTTGCCTCGAAGTTCTTTTTTGAGATTTGGGAACAGAAAATAATCACTAGGGCCTAGGTCCGGGCTGTAGGGTGGATGATTGATTTCTTCAAATCCGCAATCCCGCACAGTAGCATTGGCAATGCGTGCCTTGTGAACAGGCGCGTTGTCGTGCAGAAACAATACACCTGCGGTAAATTTTCCCCGTCTGTTTTCTTTTATTGCCATCTTTAAATTGCGCAGGGTGTTAGCGTAAGTTGCGCCAGTAATACTCTCACCTTTTTTGTGTACTCAATTAATAAGATTCCCTTGGAACCCCAAAAAACTGTGGTCTTGAGCTTTCCGGCGGATGGGTTGACTTTGAACTTCTTCGGTGGGGCTGTTCCTTTTTTATGCCACTGCATAGACTCCTGCTTGCTCTCAGGATCATAGTGATGAACCCATCTTTCATCACCAGTAACAATCGGATCATAAATACTTTGCGGATTTTCACCACAGAGCTCCAAAAACTCCTTGCAACAATCAACTCACACTTGTTTCCGAACTTACAGCGCGTAAGAATTCGCGGCACCCATCTTGCACTGACCTTTGACAAATTCAGATGGTCATGAAGGATAGTGTGAATGGTACCCACGGATAGCTTGGTTCTTTCTGCTAATATTTTCACTCTCACACGGGCATCTTCGAGTACAAGTTTCTCAAAAATTGTTACGTTTTCTTCAGTAGCGGCACTAACAGGCCCACCGGCACGCGGGTCGTCTTCAATACTCTGTTTACCCCGTTCAAATTCACTGGACCACTTCTGAATTATTATATAATGAAGGGGCAGAATCTTGGTAAACAGCCATCATTTCGTCGTGATTTACTTGTTGAATCTTTCCTTGTTTTGTGAGGAAGTTTATCACAGCGCGATGCTCGATTTTTTTCAACATTGTCGTATCAGTCATCGTAGTTGCCTTTCCGAAATGATATTTCGAATACTAATGGCGACAATCAAATAAAATTTTGTATTTATACCCTCAATGAGTGTCATAAACTAATGAGATTATTTAATTACCCTCATCATTAGTATATACAATGTGTCTGTTTACCAGTGTCGGAGACTTAAAGGGGGTAAAATATGGTATTTTTTATCGACAAATCACTATCTCAATTTTCTCTTGCCCCCTCTATAGTAAAATGGCAGCCATTTTGTTTTTTTTTACCTCAAAGCTCGGGCGCCTGTACTGTTTTAATTATTGCTATCGATGTAGACGTCCTAGGAAGACGGAAGAAATCTCATTTGAAAGCTAACAATGTAGACCATCAACTAATGATACATTTTATTCAATATCTTTTTCATAAAATAACATAAAAGGATTGAAAAATAGAAAACAATATTTTATCCTTAATTTTTTTTACTTTTTTTTATTTTTCATGAAAACTGACATGTCAAGCTACATTTTTTTAGTTGTCTTCTCATAATACAGAATATCTCCTTTATAATAAATTTTAAATCAAAGCCCTAAGTAAGATAGTTTAGAAGTTATGACGGTTTGAATATGGCCCTTAAAACTTAAATAAATAACACGTCATGTAACACAATAGACTCCAGATTTCGGGTAATGGACATGTTGACATGTCTGAAAGGGACGTGTATAGGGCTGAGTGAAACAAAATACCGGTTCTACTCAGATTAGGACGCACCGGCCACTTACAGGTAGTCGTCCCTCGCCTTGCGTTGTGATTACATTGTTTTCTGCCGAAGTACTGTGCGTTGTTATTTTTGAACCTTTCGTGGTGTTTTAAACTCAAGTTTTGTTAATTTAGTTAACTTTCGTTAAATAAAATGGAAGACTCGTCATTCAAGCCACGACTTGGCCAACATCCATTTTGTATATGGATTTTGCGACGGGAACGCTAATGCTGCAGTTAGAGAGTATGCGAGAAGATTCCCCACTCTACCTACGCCGACTTAAAGGGGGTAAAATATGGTATTTTTTATCGACAAATCACTATCTCAATTTTCTCTTGCCCCCTCTATAGTAAAATGGCAGCCATTTTGTTTTTTTACCTCAAAGCTCGGGCGCCTGTACTGTTTTAATTATTGCTATCGATGTAGACGTCCTAGGAAGACGGAAGAAATCTCATTTGAAAGCTAACAATGTAGACCATCAACTAATGATACATTTTATTCAATATCTTTTTCATAAAATAATATAAAAGGATTGAAAAAATAGAAAACAATATTTTATCCTTAATTTTTTTTACTTTTTTTTATTTTTCATGAAAACTGACATGTCAAGCTACATTTTTTTGGTTGTCTTCTCATAATACAGAATATCTCCTTTATAATAAATTTTAAATCAAAGCCCTAAGTAAGATAGTTTAGAAGTTATGACGGTTTGAATATGGCCCTTAAAACTTAAATAAATAACACGTCATGTAAAACAATAGACTCCAGATTTCGGGTAATGGACATGTTGACATGTCTGAAAGGGACGTGTATAAGATTCCCCACTCTACCTACGCCGAATGCTCGCACATTCATCAGATTGCACTTGAATCTCGCCGAATATGGAATCAGAAGTCCCGCTGTAAAAGTTTTAATGATATTAGAATAATAAACCATGATTAGAATCGATTTACTTTGTTTTATTTATTTCTTCCCACTCTAGGGTTAAAAACACTACCTTGTTTTAATCATCATAACTTCTAAACTATCTTACTTAGGGCTTTGATTTAAAATTTATTATAAAGGAGATATTCTGTATTATGAGAAGACAACCAAAAAAATGTAGCTTGACATGTCAGTTTTCATGAAAAATAAAAAAAAGTAAAAAAAATTAAGGATAAAATATTGTTTTCTATTTTTTCAATCCTTTTATATTATTTTATGAAAAAGATATTGAATAAAATGTATCATTAGTTGATGGTCTACATTGTTAGCTTTCAAATGAGATTTCTTCCGTCTTCCTAGGACGTCTACATCGATAGCAATAATTAAAACAGTACAGGCGCCCGAGCTTTGAGGTAAAAAAAAACAAAATGGCTGCCATTTTACTATAGAGGGGGCAAGAGAAAATTGAGATAGTGATTTGTCGATAAAAAATACCATATTTTACCCCCTTTAAGTCTCCGACACTGGTAAACAGACACGTTCAACCGCCCTTTCCACTGCAGTTGGGATTCGTCAACAGCGACGTTTTGGTTTAATTGGTACATGCTTTGGAGTTAAACCACCCTTTCCACTGCAGTTGGGATTCGTCAACAGCGACGTTTTGGTTTAATTGGTACATGCTTTGGAGTTAACCGTTAAGATGGGTCAACAACGGCTTAATTTTAAAAAGTTTGTTTTAGGAGTGCCGCAGTTCCTGCGCACACATAATAATTATTATTGATGTGCAGGCACTTCGATAACAGCCTGAATCGGTTTAAACTTAAGTGTGTGCCCGGGGTTCGAAGCACGCTGGATTTATTATTTAGTATTCTTCTTTGAGATAAACCGTCCCGGTTTATCCTTAGCTCTGCTCACAAAACAGCTCTTGCACTCTGCAAATTTGAAGTGGTATTTGGCTTGCGTTTTCATTGTTTCATTCGCATAGAATCGAGTTTTTCACAACACAACCTGAGGGTTGTGGGTAAGCCCAATTTGCGAACAACGCCATAACGATGACATATCTATATATCTCGATGGATCTATAATTACACGTTTGTTTTTGACTTCGTTTTCGATGTCCTAAAACTCGATCAGCCGGCATAAATGATTAAATGTTCCCGGAGAACAGGTAATATAACACATTTTTCCTTTCGGAAGTGGCTCATGCTTGTGACAATTACAATGGTACAATTATAGAGGGGTATAATATAATAGCAAAAATGCCACTGTCTAAAAACAATATGTAGTCAAAATGAAGAAAAATGTCTCTGACCTATGTGGGCATAAAGTAAATTACATTAAAATATATTTTTAATTCTGAATTTTAAATAACCAAATAATAATAAGGCACCTATATTGAATTAGCTAATAACTAAACATTTCGACTGGACAGTGTCAATTTTGCATCTTAATGATGGACAAACACATTTTAGTAGCAGATTTGCACCTAAAGTTCTGGACAGTGGCACATTTTCACCTAACTTAGTTTATGAAATAGATGATTAGTAAAAAAACATGTATGATAATGGACTGTATTTTTTATTTGATTGTCGAAACAAGGGGGTATCTAATACGAAAAGTATGGAAGGACTCACCAGATATTATTTTGTGGTTGGCTTTAGACACGCCCGTCCTAGGGCAGTAAATCTAAGATATAGTACTAAGGCCTGTTCTTATACTTAGTCTACCTGGGTACCAACTAGGCGGCGTTATCTTACAGGCATCCAGGTTTGCTGTTGCTGAAGTACACTACAAATTTGCACCGGGAGTCAGAAGATTCACTATATTTTGAATGTTTGTTTATGTATTTCGATAAATGGGCGTTATCGCCCGAGAAGATTATGCGAAAGGGAGTCGAAGCAACTCCAACGAACCCCGAATTATTAATTTTCGAAAGGAGAGATCCGTTAGGTTGCGCGATAGAGGTCGAACTGAGGTTACGAGAATATTTTTTATTATCTATGGTCTAAATTTAGCTTCAAACGTTCACTTTAGTAATAGGTGGTAGCTTTGAAGCTGTAACTACAGATTATATCCTATCAATAATGAACAGAGAGCAATACAAAATATTAAGTATGTATTTATTACATTTAAAAATAAAATGAAATTAAAAATGAAGACTAATGGTTAATTATTAGTATTGAAAGTTAAATCTAAATTAAAACTTATATTCTTAAATCCGAATCAGGTTCTACTTGTCCATAAATGTCTTCCTCGTCCTCCTGCGCGTTACGTGTTGGGTTAATATCGTGTTTTGATTTTCGGGTTTTGATGACCGATCTATAAACTCCCAAATCAGCAGTGTAAATGACATTCCCCTCTAACAGTTATATTATTATTCCTTTTAAAATAAAATCTTTTTAACAGTTGGAATTGGAAATGCCAATTTCCAGGAAGAAGAAGAACTTTTTCCATTTCTGATGTCCAATCGTAGGTATACTTCGTCGAAACGTTTACCTGTTCCATACCTTTCAAATACTTCAATGTATTGATTCGGATATAAAATTACTTCCATCTTCTTAATTCTTGCTCAATTAAACCGAATACGCCGCCTGGAGGGAGAAAAGAATGGCCTGGCACGGGAAATATCAGTTCTACAGACGTGATATGCTGTGGTGCAAAACGATTCAACCAAGTGGAGCACATGCCAAACATGGTAGTATTTTGTTTTGGGCACCGCACCCGTCGGCTACCAGTCTGACGGTTGTTACATTATCGTCGAATTATATTTGTGTTGAAAATATGTCTAAAATAATGGCGTACTTTGAGAATTTCGTCATTCAGTTTTTCTTCATAAATTCTCCACATTTTGCATATGCTCTAATCGGACGATACGTATTTTCTTTCTGAAGTAGACGTTTTGCAATAGTGTGCATCAAGACACTTTAATGATTCAATGAATCGCATTAAATTTTTTCTTTTCCCTGATTTTTTTCTGGACCCTATCACCGCCATGATTTTTTGTGGTAATTTGCTCTCTAATAGGCATATATATTTTTTGGACTTTATTTCGCAGTCTATGAATACCTACGCATTAGTAAACAGCAGCGGGTGAATGCCTCTGAAGGAGGTTGTCAATAAGGTTGATGCGTGCCGGGTGCTTCAATGGGGATGGGGATGAGCTTTATGTACTCGAAAAGAGTTCAGCACTGAGACATATAATAGATGGTGAATAAACTTTTTTTACCAAACCATTCTATGTTTCCTTTTAATATTGTGTTGCCCTTATAATATCGATATCATGGCCACCCGGTTGGAGTCCCTCCATACCATACCGTGAAACCAGTGATTTGATCTACTTGCATGTCTGTCTTTTTCAAGTTTGTCAGTTCAGGTACGAATAGTCTGTTTGTCCGTAAAGTACCTACATTATCGAACCCTAACGGTTTGTGTCTTTGGGCCAACGCTGGCGAATTGTAAAAGTTATCCATCCAACAAGCACCACACAAGCGTGTGGCGCTTGTGCTCAAGCCCCGCAATGAGTCGCAGCACGATAGCTGGCGTGAAGGCCGCCAGCAAATTTTGCTGTTGCGACTCAATCGCGACGTTGGAATTTGCGTAGCCGGTTTGAGATTCACACACCTCATACGTTTTAATACCTACTCCAGCGTTGAACTCCTTGTTGGGTATGTTTTGGTGAATGTTCAAACAACCCTTCCACTGCAGTACGGATTCGTCCAGGGTGATGTTTTGCGACATATTGTACATGGACTGGAATTTATCATTCAAATGCGACAACACCGGTGCGATCTTAAAGAGTTTCGCTTCGGAGGGACCTAGTTCCTGCACACGCATGTTCATATTGTTGTTAAAATGCAGGCATTTTGCCAGTAATAGTTTTGTTTCTAATATCTTGTATTTCATATTTGGCAATGATAATACTTTATTCTCTATGAAGTGGTATACGATTTGTTTCTAATATCTTGCATTTCATATTTGGCAATGATATTACTTTATTCTCTATGAAGTGGTATACGATTTGTTTCTAATATCTTGCATTTCATATTTGGCAATGATATTACTTTATTCTCTATGAAGTGGTATACGATTTGTTTCTAATATCTTGCATTTCATATTTGGCAATGATATTACTTTATTCTCTATGAAGTGTATACGATTTGTATAAGTATACGATTTGTTTCTAATATCTTGCATTTCATATTTGGCAATGATATTACTTTATTCTCTATGAAGTGTATACGATTTGTATAAGTATACGATTTGTTTCTAATATCTTGCATTTCATATTTGGCAATGATATTACTTTATTCTCTATGAAGTGGTATACGATTTGTTTCTAATATCTTGCATTTCATATTTGGCAATGATAATACTTTATTCTCTATGAAGTGGTATACGATTTGTTTCTAATATCTTGCATTTCATATTTGGCAATGATATTACTTTATTCTCTATGAAGTGGTATACGATTTGTTTCTAATATCTTGCATTTCATATTTGGCAATGATATTACTTTATTCTCTATGAAGTGGTATACGATTTGTTTCTAATATCTTGCATTTCATATTTGGCAATGATATTACTTTATTCTCTATGAAGTGGTATACGATTTGTTTCTAATATCTTGCATTTCATATTTGGCAATGATATTACTTTATTCTCTATGAAGTGGTATACGATTTGTTTCTAATATCTTGCATTTCATATTTGGCAATGATATTACTTTATTCTCTATGAAGTGGTATACGATTTGTTTCTAATATCTTGCATTTCATATTTGGCAATGATATTACTTTATTCTCTATGAAGTGGTATACGATTTGTTTCTAATATCTTGCATTTCATATTTGTCAATGATATTACTTTATTAGTATTTAGTAGTTTGGTGTGGTAATGTATTCAGATCCCATTCTTCATGAGAAATGCGTGCTTGTACTGGAACTGCATATGAAAATTGAAAAATAATATAGTATCACGCTTTATTTATCAGTTTATAAAGACATTAATCATGAAAATTCACTTACACCACTAAGCACCAAGTATAGCAAGTGAAATAAAAATAAAACATAATTAATTGAGAAGGTTCAAGTTTAATTATGAATAATTAAACTTTCATATCATTGAACCTTAAAGTGTTTAAAATGATAAATTCATTCTTACCTTTGTAACTATCAGGTGTTTTCACTTTTGTTCGTTTATTTTCTAATAAATTTAACATTAATTGACCTCGTGAACGCTTCATCGTTATAACTTTGATTATAGCCTAAAAATTAAAAATTAAAATCTAACTAATATGCTATTTCTTTGAACATAAGTAAGACTAACGCAAGCTCTATGCACTTACACCAGTTTCAAACGTGCGGGCGGTAGCGGCGCCGCGCGTATACTGATGTGACCGTCACTTGCACTCGAGCGTCGCGCAGTTCGGGATCGCGTAGACTGATGCAAGCGGCTTAAACCAGTACTGACTGTCTTTTAGCGCAAAAAAGTGTTATTTGCACCAGTTTACATCTTTTTATCTTCGAAACTTATTGTTGGAAATTATTTTTTCAGGAAATTAAAGGATGGGTTATTTAAGTACGAATGATGCAAAAAAAAACAGTTTTTGACATTTTGCTGCTTGTACCAGTTTACGTAGGACCCGTCGATATGTATGAACTTAATACAATTAACTAGTAAGAAATGTATGCAAATCTGAATAGGTAATAGGCGTATCCCATTTGTATACTTTCGGGAGAAAGCAAGGGTAAGGCAAGCATTCACAAAATGCTGCAAAGCACAATTCAAACCCACAGCAGGATTCAAACCAAAACAGGCGCTTAAGCATAATATTGATTACTAACCAGAATTGGCCCAATTGCAGGGTTGGAGAGTCCTCTGTAGAGTTTTATATAATCACAGACTGAGCCTTGTGTGTTCTTGAGCTCATTCATACGATATGCGTGGGTATCTTTCCAAGCCTCAATGATCTCTGCAGATGCATGTGAAGGAGCGTCATCCCTCAAAGTCATTAGTTTCAATCTAATTGTTTCATCAGGTGCTAAAAACGAAGATTGAACTCTTAAATTTTAACTTGAAATTTAACAATATTATTATAGCATTTTTTCAGACACCAGAAATTTAAGTTTGATAAATCTTGTGAGAATGTCAAATAAAAACTTACAACTATCAATTCTAAGTAGATAATAAAGTTTACCTGGTGGAGTATACTCATTTTCATTTTCTTCTGACAAGGATCTGTATGAATGGTTTGCCACTTTTTGTGGTGTTTTCACTGCTTCTGATGGTGATGAATTATCAGTACGTATTTTGGCTTTATCATCTTGAATCAAGTAGATGTGTCAGATGTGTGTATAAAGTTCCTGTTGGTCGTGCCTTGTTCAATGTTTTGCCACTTTTATTTTTATACACTTCTCGTTTTATAAAGTATAACCTATGCACACCAGTGTTAAGGAAGAGTGGCTGAAAATACTGTGTCGCCCAGTAACTGCATGTGCTGGGCGTTACTTGGCGTTTAGGCGGTGCAGCTTCTGAGAATAGGTATTGAGCTGTTATCTGTGCAATTTCTTTCATTTCTGATGTTGTTAGAATAGTATCTTCCGGTAAGCGTGAAATTCTCTTTGTCTCAATATTACCTTTACTTAAGCAAACCCAAATAGGGTTCCTTCGGCGATCAGTCGAATTAGTATGAGATTTTCCTGAAGTAGTTTGATTATCGGTATCTTCTGTAACTTCAAAATTATCTACTTTTAATAGATCTTGCTCCTTTCTAATTTGTAGATCAAAGTCTTCCAAGCCACCTTCAAATAAAGACAGGTTTATCTGATAGTCCTCAGCTGTATCACTAGTTCCTGATCTAATTATTGAAGTACATTCATCACTATGTGTAAATTCCGTCCTTAAATTAATTTAAAAGGAATTCCTTCATGCTAAATCCGTCTGAATTTATTACATCTAATTTGGATGGTAATCCTGCCATTCGGTCTGACTAATCCTATTATTTTTGACGGAATATTAGTCGGTGAATATATCCCACCGTTATAAAAGAATATCATTGGGAGGTATAACTATTTTTCCACCTTTTTTAGTAGGAATATTTAGCTAGAAGGTGATTCCTTCTTGGCACGATCCTCCAAATTAAATTCCGTCCTTTGAATGAAATCAATTTAAAAGGATTTCCTTCGTGCTAAATCCGTCTGAATTTATTACATCTAATTTGGATGGTAATCCCTCCTGTTGGTCTGAACAATCCTATTATTTTTGTGTTCTTCTGTAATAGATGGACTATATCAATTTCCTTCTAAAACTTGGAAGGAATATGGAAGTTCCCCGATTTGGAAGGAAAACGGGGAAAGGAATTACTCCCATTTTGATAGGAATCGTTTTTGGATGGATGAACTTAGAAGGAAAGGCAGGATATTTTTTCTTAGTGTAGGTAAGCGAGATCGAGTATTGACTATAGATGACATGTATGTTGCCAACTCATGGTAGAGCCACACAGCACGATCTCGGGTGGATGAAAAGGGCGTGGCGATATGAGTAGAAGAGAGTGACCTAGGTCATAAAGCATTAGGTATGTTTCCAAAATGTGATATGTATTGTGAATGGAAAGGAAACTGTTTGAATGGGCAGCGCTTGTGACTGACTTAGCACGAATGGTTATAATGCACTTGGATTACTGTGACTTGTGATTAGTAACAACTTTAACTATAAGTATGTATACACTTGAACACTTGCGCACTTGACGGCCGAATTGCGGCAACCGGTCACTTACATTTGTTAGCTGTAAAGCGATCATCAAATTAATACTAAGTTTAATTTCTATTGAAGCTGTCAAGTGCGCGCCCGTTACTTAAATAGGTCGCCGTGATTCTGCCGTCAATTGTAAGTAAACTAACGTTTTAAGGAGTCCCTCTATTTACGATTTTATACATTATGAATTCGTTGTTTCTAAAGTTAAATGAATAATGATTATACTGATTTATATGTTCAACAAATCTGTCGCCATCCACCGTGTACCGAAGCCAGCATTTTGGGCCCATTATCATTAATGCTGGATCGTTTCAACTACCCATAAAGTTTGATGGACCTAACACTCTTAGTCATTTTATAGCTTTAATTCTTGAAATTGATGTTATTTTCGTACACATATATTTTCGTTACAAGAGTGGCATATTCTTGTAGAATAAAGGTACACATCATTCAAACGAATTGTAAAAGGTCACGAATATTTGAAGATAGGCTTAAGTACCTTATTTTACTATAATGTAAAGTGTTTAATAATAATGTGTATTTTTGTGACTGCACTTTTTAAACATATTAAATAAATGTTTATAAACTAAAAGGAGTTTATTTTCTGTTAACTGTAAAACGAAGGACCCAACGACCAGAACATTAGTAATTAATTCCAAAAACATTGTAATTTCGAATTGCTAATATTAGTCGTAAGAAGTGATCACAATATCATCGAAGAGCAAGACTGTCCACTTCTGATGAGGGGAAGAAAGAACACTTCGCGCCGGGGATATCGGTGAGACATTCACTGTTCTTTACCATTTATTTTTTATATATGCAAGATAAATGCTCTTTGGTCTTTTTCAGAAGGTCTCTAACGCGCAAGTTAATAAAAATACATATCTATTGACTTGCGTGGAAGACGAGAGGAGTTACACCGGAGGCGTTTGTGTTGTACTTACAAACACAATGTATAGAAAAGTAGACACAAATCTGGAGTGAGGGATTAAGTATAAACTCAATGATATTTGTCACATATAGATTTCTCTAAACAAACACCATATGTGTAGGTCGTTACTGGAAGGTCAACTTGGGTGAATGAATAGATTAAACATATACTATGTATCTGGCTTTATCGTTCTTCTGTCTGAACCGTACAGGCTAAACAATGTTTGAATTTCAAATTTATTGAACTTTTTACGCATTATATTATAAGTATGTATAAAACCTAGATTTCTATTTCCAACTAAACCTCGATACAGATTTTCTTACTTATGTAAAATATTAAAGTTCATGAGAAAATCGGTAATGTTATGTTATGTTACTATGCATTTAATCAGATTGTCAGCCACTATTCTCAACAGTATTGATTACAAAGGAAGTAAAATAGACAATCACGATGAGTGTAAGATTGAATCAGAGCATAACGAAGAATAAATTGAACCCGAATAAATAATACTTAATAGAACAGAATCTTCGTTGACAGAGTCCCTAACGCCGCCATTTATATACCACTTTCCCTTCCGTGGTGACGTCCCTCTGTCGGCCAGGCTGGTCCCAGGGTTGCTTGCCGTTGAGTTTTGTTTACGTCTTAAGATAATATCGCTAAAATAGGTTGTTTTTATTTACTTTGAAATCATTATTTGTGTTTGCGGAAGTTTCCGTTCTAATGTGAATTATTTATTCTTATGCCCGAACCATTTAAAATCATTCCATCGTCGAAGCGGAAATCATTTTGCGGCAGACTATGCTAACTTAGGCTACCTTAACTATTCGATGTATTTCTAATATAGTGGAATACTTGGGGGATAGGAGGATGCAATTACTGCAAGAATTTTTTGTCCCATAACACCATCTAAGTAGTTCTGAAAAGCGTTTATACATATACTCGTAGCAGCGTAAAGATGGCGTTTCGATATCTTCGCAACTCCTAAACATTTACAGACAATACTGCTTGATATCTTGTTTTTGATATTTATCAGTTCAATTATCTAAAAAGCGTCACTCACCGGTTATTAGATCGTGCTTTATGCATAAATTACAAATAGCTAAAATTTATTCCAAAATAGTAATAAGAATCAAATTGAGGCATTAAGTACTTTCTAATTAATTAATCAACTTTTAATTAAAGGAGTAAATTCCTTTCTGAAATAAAAAGAAGTTGCAACATAAAGGGCATTATTTTCATAGTTTTTGGAAGCGCCAAATCAATTGCTGTCTTAACCCGTCCGCATCAGCGCAAAAAATAACAATAGATTTATGAATGAAACTTAACTCGAATGAGTCTTGCTGATTCGGACAGATTAAAGGGCAGAAAAATATTTCTCTGAAGTGTATCAGTCCGCCATTGTGAAACCCAAGATGATTTTCCGTCGATGTATACATAGGGTGTTGGATCCCTTACGCATGCTTGTACCGGTTCGTTTGGTCGCGCAGGTCTGAAGGTCGCTACCGGTACGTGCGCGACGCCGACGGGTTTGAGCAGTGGGAGTACCCTGCCAGCGCCAACACCGACATGGACATATCCACCACGCCGCCGCATCCAGGCATTGAAGCTAAGGTACATCTACCTACCTAAGTATACCACACACAGCGCTTTCCTGGAATCGTAGCATGTTTTGAGAATACAATTGTAGTATTAGACAAATGTGTCGACTGGCGAGTCCACGAGTTAAATGGACATCGGTGAACCTAACACCTCGGTGTACCTTTCAATTTCGACAAGTTAAATACTTCGACGATCACTTACTTGTCAAACTGTGTTTTTTCGCTTACTTCGAAAAACATAGTTCGACAAGTCAGTGCTTCGACAAGAATTACTCCCACAGAACGTAGCGGAGTATCTAATCAGAACAAAGTCAGGATAGGTGACGACCAGCGAAGCGAGGAGTGTTAGGCATAGAGTTGAGTCGTATTTACTAGACCAGATCAAAGGAACAGGTATTTTAGGTGGCACCTATTCCTATCTTCACGATACTAAGTCTAACTAGTCTTCCTTCACAATAAGCATTCATTCAGTACATCACCTGTACTATCTCTCTCTCTCTTATACCCTAAAGCCGAAGCTGAAGTCCGGTTGAGGTGAGACGATGCAATACATACATACATCGTCTTGTTACATGTAGAATTGAGTATCAGACTAGTACCTATTCTTGTGAAAGTAAAAAGTAATTGTATACTTATTAAAGTGCAGTTTGTGAAGTGCTTGTTATATTTCCCTTTGTAGGTATTAGAACAAACTTTTCTTTTACATTTTTATAAAAGTAGATTTAGTGAATTCAAATCTCATAAATACGCTATCTTCCAAAGCCTACGCCTTTAATAAATTGAAAGTATAACATGTTGACAGTTCTAATCCTGTAAAAGTATCAAGGGAAGATATCAGTTGAACATATAGCAAATAATAGTAGTAATAAATGTAAGTAGTAGGTACCTATACTCTATTTGTTCTAGTCTACTATTTTATGACTCAAAAATCTCTCATGAGTCGAATCGGATTGCTGGATCTATTAGTTAAGGTAATGGTATTGTACAGCTTAAGAGACTGTACAAGTACCACGAGTCCGGGACCAGAGGCCCTGCAGGCCTAGATAAAAGATGTTTCTGTTATCGTTAACGCCAAACGACAACTCCAAAATGTATGGCGTTGACATTACCTGTGGAAAAGTCACGTGACGTCGCGCTATGTGTAGACACATTTTTGTCTGTAGTGTGTGCGAATACACGCCTTCTTGAATTTTGTCTAGGCCTGCAGGTCTCTTAGCTATTAACAAATGTCCCACTACAGCGATGCTTCTGCGATTGAACTGAATTAATGTCAGATTCGGTAGTCTGTCAGATCTAGTTCTCAATCGCAGTTGTATAGCAGTCGCATCGCTGTCGTATGGCTGTGCTACGGTTTGCGAAGGTTGCCGCTGAAATAAGATGGAAAAGATTCTGTATATGTTGCGTCAGTAAAACATCGATACAATGGATTTCTAACATAACCACAATAGATAAATACATTTTTAAAGAATTTACCTAATTTATAAGTCCACTACTGGTTAGACAGGCTTTTCTCCCTGAGAGAGTGAAGAACTAAGTTCTGAGATCGCCCAGAGGCCTAATGACACGTCACTGGTCGTCATCGGCATCGCAAGTAATGGATGTAGCCAGGTTTGCTTGACCTAATAGAACAGGATCGAATAACTGGTACAGTTACTCGAATACAAGCACAGTTATACAAGATAAGCCAGTTGAAGGGGCAGTGGGCACATAGCACCCAGAACAGATGTCCGATGGGTTTGGAAGGTTCTGGAGTGGAGACCACAGACCGGCGAGCGTAGGTCTCCACCGACAAGGTGGACAGACGATCTGATAAAGGTCGTAGGACGACGTTGGACGCAGCAGGCCGCTTCAACCGGTCCTATTGGAAAGTTGTGGAGAAGGCTTACGTTCAGCAGTGGACGTCCTACGGCTGAGATGATAATGATGATGAAGCACAGTTACACACACGCAAGCATGCGCTTCATATGATAATACTTGCCTCTGTAACGTTGTGTGGCAGTCATGTGGAGCTGATATTGATGGGTGTTCGCACACGACTCGAGGAGGGCCGAACTAAGCAGCGTGCATAAAAGACGCCTCAGTATGTATCTGATGATGATAAAGATAATAAATTAAGATTTATTGATTTGTAAAACATGTGTGTAGTCATACAGGGATGTTCAATGTTCATGTAGGTCTTCAATCCAAATAGGTTTCAACATGGTTTGCCTGTGTGCGAGTGCGTACAAATAAACGTAGTGAGTTGGCGGTCACTTGCACATAATATAAAATAATTATTGTGATCGAGGTATTGATAAAATTGTGTTGTTTCTTCAGGAGGATATTCCCCCGCCCCCTCCCCCCGTGGTAGCCCCGCCGCCCCCGCCTCCTCCCCCGCGCGTGCCAACCCCGCCCCCGCCCTCGTGGGCCGACCCCGGCCCGCCGCCCCCACCCGCGTGGGCCGACCCGCCGCCCCCCGGCTGCGATGACCTGCCTCTGCTACAGCCCGTGAGTATGCATTTTGTTTCCACTCTCAATACCAATGTGACGTGCCGGCTGAAATAGTTATTTAATTATTTGTAAGTAAATACATGCCTCTTGGGTGTTTTATTTTATTTTACACTATTAGGAAAACTACAGCTTTATAACAGGCGTTCCATAACATTCAGCAGTATACATCATCATCATCAGCCTGTAGCAGTCCACTGCTGGACATAGGCCTCTCCAATTGCACGCCACTTAGGTCTATCAGCAGTATACAGTTAAAAGCTATTAAAAGTTTCCGCAAACGGATATTAAAGTGTACAGTACAAAACTTATGTATAGGTACTAACTAGTTATATTATGTATAGGCAAAACATCCGTTGTGAATAATACAACTGTCGATTGAGCCATCAGATGACAAGCCAAGTAATAACAGTATGGAAGTGTCCTGTACATAGACACCCACCCAGCTGGCAGTCAACTCGGCACGATCTGAGCAAATAGCTATGTACATACACCTACCCGAACTCTACACACAAGTAATTTTTTTTACTAAATATAATAAATATAAGTACATACATGAGACTAATAAAATAGGTAACTATTAATCTTCAATGCCGAAAAAGTCGTTGTTGATAATGGTTTTGAAAATCAAATATTTACTATTGAATATGTCAATGTTTTTTGGAATAAGTTTTGTTGAACTTTTTGCATACACGAGTGATGAATGAGTTCCTTTTATATTTAGTGTGGCTGTTAGGGACATGGAGCTGAAGGTAGTTACGTCTTGATAACGTTCTGTTGGGGACTAGCAGGTCTATTGACTGAAGTAGTGAGGGAGTATCAACACGGGAGTTTAGTATTTTATGGAGGAGACTGAGGTCGGCAACATCGCGCCTCTTATCTAAGGGAGATATATGGTGACGTTTGCAGGACATAAGATAGTCTTCTGAGGGAAGGCGTATCCTAAATTTATAATTAAGATAACGCAAGAATTTTTCTTATATGGTATGCCTGAAAGTTAGCTTACCCAAGGCTCATAAAGCTAAAATACACAAAACTATCTATTGTATAAATAATACATTTTAATACTTATGGAAATACAAGATAACTAACTAAAAGAGAGATTTTAGTAAAATAGAGCAGCCACTTTAGTAAAATAAACAGAAAACAAAATACATAGTTAAATAGGACTGTACTATGCTTACGAAGTGTGCAGAGTGCCTATATACTCGTACATTGTCAAATAGTGTCACAACGAATAGACGTACTTAAGACATTCAGTGATTTGGTTTCAGTGAACCAGTAGGCAATTTTTATTTTTTGCTTTACATCTACGTGGAGTTGTTCGCCGAAATATACAGGGTGTTAGGAAGGTCGATGCATAGTCGGGGTGGGGGGGTTGCCCACCTCGTTAGGCATCTATCTAGGCTATATTACCTTAGTCCAATGTCGTCGAGTTCTTAGTTATCATAGTATCGATGATTTTTGAAAAATTTACCAAAATCATGTGGTTGTTCGTTCATGGTGTTCAAACAGACAGTTACTAGTACCTAAAAATGTATTTGCATCCTAGCTTAATGTGTATTCAATGGATAAACACCAACTTAATCATCTGTATCCACAAAACTGACTGAATGGGAGGTGTTTCATAATTAAACATTGATCAAAAATAAAAGTACTTTTTAAAATAAAACTATTTAAAAATAAATTTACTACATACTAAAACATTTAAACATTTTTAAAAAGATCCAGTATTAATGCCCTTTCGATTGGTGTGTAATACACGTAGATAGCTGCCTAATTCTCAGAACTAAAGCACATAAATCCAACTTAAGTCCGATTTCAACAAAAACGTCTCGGTGGCCTAATAATAAATTAAACATTTATTAATAATCAAATCGTTTATTATTCATTTTCTAAATGTGATCCTTGATTTCTTATACATTTTCGGGGCATATTTCGCACTTCAGTGGTTGTTATTTTTAATAACATGTCTGCTTTCATTGTTTCAAAGACTTGAACTATTTTTCCACTATATGCTCCCGTGACGTTATTTCTTCAGTGTAAACGAGCTCCTTGGCTCGACCCCAGATAAAAAAATCTAAAGGGGTCAAATAAGGCGACCGAGCCAAGGTATCGGCCCTGCTCTTCCAATCCATTTGTTAGGAAAACAATTATCAAGATGTTCCCTAACAGTTCGCTGGGCAGCCATCATTATGAAAAATAATTTCTCTTTCACTTTCCATTATTGGCACTCCCTCTAGAAGGTTCGGAAGTTCATTTTGTAAGAACTCTAAATAGTTGTCTCCGTTTAAAGTTCCTGGGAGAAAATGAGGTCCAATCAAATGGCGGTCAATTACACCTGCCCAAACATTCACCGAAAATTTTCTTTGGAAGGAAAGTTGTTTTTTCCAATGTGGTTTTGCTTCTTTATCAGCCCATTCATGTAAATTATGGAAGTTTGTTATACCTTCTCTGGTAAATTGTGATTCGTCGGTCCACAAAATGCTTTTAGGGAACCAAGAGTCTTCAATGTCTGCATTCAACAAAAAACGGCAGAATTGTACTCTGCGTACAGGATCTCCATCTTCCAAAACTCCCGTGCCATGAAATGGATATTTCCCTTCACGATGCATGACTGTCTACACTTTCCACGTGGATATGCCGAGGTTTCGAGACACTGCTCTGACGCTTGTCATAGGGTCATTTTGAAATGCTTCTAAAATAAGCTCTTCATCTTGAACAGAATGTCGACCTGGATTCACTCACCTGGGTTCAGAGCTTTGGACTCTTCCGGTTTCAGCAAGGCGACGATACGTATTGGAGAACATTGACGTTAGGCAATCGACGATCAGGATAACGTTCTTGATACATTCGTCGCGCCAAAGATCCGTTTCCATCGGCTTTACCGTACATGAAAATGATATCGGCATACTCTCCATTGGTAAACGCACTCATTTTGTCAACAAATTGTCCAAATAGGTTCAAAGAACACGCAGTCGCTACAAGTGAAGGAGCTCGACGCCAAGTGGCTGGCGGAGCTACAACTTAACACTGTCAACACACAATAAATGCGCGAATGCAAATAAATGCGTCAATGTGCCCGAGCAGTCTTAGCTAGACTGAAGAACAATTTTGTTATTGAGTCTCGGGAGTTTGGGTTTATGTGCTCTAGTTCTGAGAATTAGGCAGCTATCTACGTGTATTACACACCAATCGAAAGGGCATTACTACTAAATGTTTATAAAAATGTTTGAATGTTTTAGTCTGCATTTTTTTTAAATAGCAATTTTTTAAAAAGTACTTTTATTTTTGATCAATGTTTAATTATTATACACCTCCCATTCACATATTGCTACTTACGGGATGAAAACCGTGGTAATTATTATAATGAGCCTCGTCGACCTCCCATTCAGTCAGTTTTGTGGATACAGATGAATAATTTGGTGTTTATCGACTTAATACACATTAAGCTAAGATGCAAATATTTTTTTAGGTACTAGTAACTGTTTGTTTGAACACTATGAACGAATAACCATATGATTTTGGTAAATTTTTAAGAAATCATCGATATTATGATACTTAAGAATTCGACGACATTGAACAAAGGTAATATAGCCTAGATAGATGCCTATTGAGGTGGGCTACTCCCTCCCTCCTCCCCCCTAACGGCTTTGCATCGACCTTCCTAACATCCTGTATAATAAAAATATAATATTAAATTTTTAGAAACCGGAACCCAAACAAGCGATAGGCGAGGAGCTGCTATCGTTCTACAACGACATAGCGGAACTGGAGAAGCACACGATATGCGAGTCGCGCACCACCTCGCACTCGCCTGAGCTCGCCGCGCCGCCGCTGCTCAAGCCCAAGGGGGACCGGCCCCGCGAGAGGGAGCGGGACAGGGATAGGGCACCCGACAGGGACAGGGAGAGAGACAAGGGAGACAAGGACAAACATAACAAGAAGAAGAGTAAGGTATGACGAATTTGGACAATTGATTCACTTTCTCTTCTTCTTGGTCGTATACTTCATTGCTGAAGGTCGTGTCCCTGAAAGACCTTCGAGGATTTACGTATTTCTGTTTTCGGCTTCTCACGACCGCCCGGTCGAAAGTCCAGGGAGGGCAGTTACTTGGTCCGACCATCGGCTAGGTGACCGGCCGCGAAGCCTCATTCCTTCTACCTTGCTTACCAACTTGTCAAGGTTATCTGGCTGCCAGCAGGCAATGTGCCCAAAGTAACCGAGGGTCCTTTGGTAACAGGATGCGGATAGTCTAATTGTTCTGCGTAGTTGCTCAAAGATAGGTCCACGGTATTCGGAACATCACACAATAAAGGAATATGAAAAAAAAAACAATATCTGGACTAGTCTCATCTTGGTGAGCTTAAAGACCTTCCTGTCCTGCCAAATGCGTGTCAACTTGCATCGCTGTTTTGACCATTTGAGTCCTGATTTCTCGATTGCTGCCACCCTGGTCAGTAAGTAAAAATCCGAGGTAGATAAACTCAAATTGTAGGTCCGAGAGTTCTCCCGTCCTAGAGAGTTGACCGGTTCTGTCTACGAGCATGAACTTTGTCTTCGACTGACATTGAGTTCGACCAGTCCACTGTCGTACTCGACTCTTACGAAACAGATCGGTGAGATCCTTCTCCGATGACGCAAAGAGTGTAGTATCGTCCGCGTATCTCAGGTTACTGGTTTGTACTCCGCCTATTGGGTCGCCTCCCTCCCATTTTTCTAAGACTTATGTCATGTATTCACCATATATGTTAAAAAAGTGGAGACAGAATACACCCGTCTTACACTCATTTTCGTTTGAAACGGCCTGAGATGACATTACTAACTCTGACCATGGGCTCCCCATCTTGGTATAGATTAGTCATCCGCGAGGTTTTGAGGTACGCCCATCTCATTAGTAGTATAGTAGTGTCTACAAGCAGTCCCATTTTACGCAATCAAACGCCTTCGAATAATCGATGAAGCACATTTGTATCAGCATATTGAACTTTTGGCTTTCCTTGATTATTTGCCTCACATTCACGATCTGTTCTGTTGTACCTCGACCTTCCACGAAACCCGCCTGGTCACTGGGTAATTACGTAGAGCAGTATCTTGCTTGCATGAGATATGAGTATAACTGCTCTATAGTTTCCGCACGTTCTTGTGCTGTGGAATTAGCAGGGACTCTATCCAGTCAATGGCACTGTTAACTGTTTTTCAGACTTGATTGCATCCTTGATCACCTAGATGCTTGAGCTCTTTAGCAAAGATGTTGCTTCTACCGGCTGATCTGTTTGTTATGAGTTTGCGCAGTGCACCTCTTATTTCAGATCAAGGATATCGGGTTTCATACTATGCTTGTCTATAGTCGCGGTAGGTGCAGCTCTCGTTGCAGTTTCGGTGTATATGCTTTCACAATATGATCTCCCATCTTTCTGTTACTTGATCTTGATTCTGTATCTCGGTGAACAGTCTTCCTTCACTATTTTCTATGGCCCACGCTCTTGGCTTAAATTCTCCAGGCTCCAGGAAATGTCTTAGTTCTGCTTAAACTTGATCTACATTTTTTGTCAACACCAACGTAGCCTTTTTGATTACATGCTCGATCACCTGGCATAATCCACGTGTATAGCATCCTAGGGTGGTTTTTAAAACAGGTGTTCATTATGGTGAGGGAGTTTTCCGTGCAGAACTGTAGCCATCTTTCGCCCCTCTCATAAATGATACCAAGTCCATATTTGCCATCTACTTCCTTTAGTTAGATGATCATCTTTCGATGTGTCTCCTACTTTGGCGTTAGGGTCTCCTAGCAGAACTGTGATATCTCTTTTTGAAGACTTCTATAAGGGTATCGTCAATTTGGTTGTAGAATGCCTTAATATCAGATTCTGTTGATAAAAAAAGGTGCGTTAACACTACATGGTTTTGTTTTGATCCTAATAGTTAATATTTGGTTATTCACTGGGTTATGTCCTGACACCGATTTATTGATTTCCGACGATACAGACAGTGCCACACCATACTTACTCTCGTTTTCTGGGCCCAAAAAGCATATAAGGTGGCCATTTGTGGTTGTATAGTATCCGGATCCTCCCATGCCCCATGAGCGCCGCTTCGTATATTCATTATATCGTTATATATATCGTAAATTACGTGACGCTCTGGCGGGAATAGTGTTTGATATTTGTGTAGGTCCGTTCCTATGTTTGCGATGCAACTACCAACCGAGTTCAATAAATTATACGTCATTATATTCGTTTTGATGTCGCTAGTGTCACTGGGCACTATACCGGATTGCGGCGTTAAATGTGCGGGCAAATTATTTCGAGCCGGATTATTGAACTTGCAGTTTGAACCCTTGTGTACTAATCGTATGTTTTGTTGTTGTTTAGCTACGAATGATTTCACGGTTGTTATATTGTTTCCAGGTGAAGATTTCCACATCGATGGGGATGAAACACAAGACGGTATCGACCATGGTCGCGAAGTGGCAACAAGTCGCAGACGAGATCCATTCCGATTGATACAAATTACTTCTACAATAAGGACCCTTCGTAACTATCACTCGTATAACTTCTTACGTCTATTATCTTGAGTTATCTATTTTTTTACTTAAAAACCGACTTCAAAAAATGAGGTCCTCGTTGCTATTGTATGTTACCAAATATGATTTTGAAGATTATTTCTTGGTTTGTTACGTCATACTTCAGAAATGGTCTCTTTTATAATTTATAGAAAATATTTCAGCGCTTTGTAAATAATATGAAATGTGTGTGTTACTGAATTTCGTCACTTGTAAACCAATTGACAAAAATATGTTTTGTTGGTTATTTATAATTAAGTATTATCAGTTTTAGTATCTTTATTAACAGTACGAAAGTCGGTTTTAAGTTTTTCAAATTGAATATTATCTTGGTTAATACCGACCCCCGAGTTGATGCTTCAAACTGCAGACGTACTCCACAAACAACACTAATCCCCAGTATCTAGAACGTTTTTCAAAGACTTGATTATTTGGCCAACTAAATACTAAACGCTCATTGGTCAATGGTATTCTATGACGCGATATGTGACCAATCAGCGGTCAGTATTCCGTCTGTTAGAGCATACCTTGACAAACGTTCCAAATACTGTAGGTAACTAAAAACAACAACGATAAAACACAGTATACATTATATATTTATTTAAATCCCGTTACGAAACTGATAACGATTTGAAATAGTTATTGTGTCTCGCGGATTTGAAGGATTCGATAGTCTCGTCACGCGAACGTTAACGAATTGATTAGCATATGTGTGAAAGGGGCTTGCTACCACGTTACAGTAGTTTATATTTCAACATTACCACTAAATTTGGCACCTCCACCTCAATATAGATATCGCATCTCGATCATCCCTTTCGGGAAGATATGTAGCTTGTATTTTATTTACTTATATTTGATAATTCTAGACGTTTTGATGACGTCAACCTTTTAAATATTTCAACCTTACCACTAAGTTTGGCACCTCCACGACAATATAGCTTAAAATAGTATTGGATTACGCTAGATGTTTAGACTCTCTGGCGCAACGACCCATAGTGGGTGTTGGCCTCCGATACCAGAGAACGCCATCGGTCTCGGTCCCGTGCTGCCTCTTGCCAGTCGGCAACTTGTAGCTCGCGCAGCTCCGACTCCTTATCGTCATACCAGCGATATCTGGGTCTGCCGGTGGGTCGGCCCCCACTTGGAACTCCAAGATACGCTTTCTCGACTTGACGATCCTCATTCCTCCCCCATTCTCTGTACGTGGCCCACCCAGCGGAATGTTTCGGCTCCAATGTAAAATAGTACTTAAATAATTTTGTTCGTCTCTATTGTTGGGAGTATGAGAAGTATTAATATTCTTAGTTTTAATTACGAAACACTCCTGTTTTATGATAGTTTCGTATAATGTGGTAGTAGGCCCCCGAACTGTATAAATAAAATACGTATTTAAATGTTTACGATCTTGATATATATATTTATAGATTTGTTTATGTAAAGCATGAGATTATTTTTATATTATATCCAGAATAAGCGTTATGTCACTTAGTTTTTTGTTATTTATCTAAGTTTTCTACTTGTGCGAGTAACTCGTCTCGACACCGAAGGACAAAAAGTTAAAAAGACGAAATGATTTTGTAACACGAAAATGTAAATAGTTTCCAAAGTTAAGCAAATGTGTACAACGACAATCTACGAAAGTATTTAGTATGATGTGAATTTGTAGTTATATAGGGTGTTTGGTAGAGGGACCGACAAACCAAATGAGCGTGTTCGGGGGCCCACTTGGAGAATACAAGTTGGTCAAAAAAAATCCCCAACCCCCCAATATGTTTAACTTTTTTTTGTGGTTTTTCCCTTTTTCTCCGAAATTGTACCTATTTACCACCATAACATATGTAAAAACTAAAAACATCCGGTCTAAAACATACTTTACAAATGTTATGGTAGTAAATAGATACAATATTGGAGAAAACGAGAAAATTCACAAAAAAAAGTTTAAAAAAATTGATTTTTTTGGCCAACTTGTATTCTCCAAGTGGTCCCCCGAACACGCTCATTTGGTTTGTCGGTCCCTCTACCAAACACCCTGTATACAGGTTGAATTTGAATTCATGTGCATCCTTTTAAATTAAGACACTATTAATGATACTAATTGCATTAGAGCTAATATTACGCAAATCAAAAATATTAATGCAAGTATGAATTTTTTTTTATCAAAAATAAAGAACCGACTTCTACAATAAAAAGTGTGAAATAACTTACTCGGTATCGTGATAGTTCGAAAATACCTACTATCACAATATTGCGTGCCTGGTATCGACTTCGACAAGTTATTTCACGCTTTTTAGTGTAGAAGTCGGTTCTATTATTTGATAAAAAAATGTTTTATATATATTTAGTGACCTTGCTACTTACGGGATACACCGTCAATGATGATATCATTAAGATAAATCAACACCTTTCAGTTTTTGGAGTGTAACTCAAAAACTACTTGACCGAATTTGATGAAATTTATATGGGACCACCACTGAAGTAACCTCTATCAAACAAAAAATAATCAACAAAATCGGTTCATAAAAGGTATTCGCGAACACACATAAAAAAATATATACAGTCGAATTGAGAAACCTCCTTCTTGTTTTGAAGTTGGTTAAAAAGGCAATAAACAAAGTATCATGATCAAACAGTTGCGCACCGTGGTATGTCTAGCGCGTGCTGCTGCAGGCGATGGGCCGCGACCGTGACCTCTGACCCCGCCCGACTGAGGTCACTAATAATTAAATAACGATTTCATTAATTTATTACTAACTTTCTCTTTAGACTTGGCTATATTATTTTTCCGCAATATTAGCCCTAATACTATAAATATCAGCAAAAGTATTACTTTTTGAAAGCACTAATAACGCCTGCTTAGTGATCTCAAACATTGAAATTTATAGAGAGGAAAATTCACATCCTTGGACGGGATTCGAACCCGCGTCTTCTGACTATCTGTGTCAGAAGCCATGACCATCTAGGACACCGAGGTTCGCGGTCCGAGCTTCGAATATTAACTCTCTATCTGATTTCATCGTCTTACGGGGTCGGAGCGACATCTATTGAACAGCTTTGACAGCACTATCCAAACGAAAGAAGTATTTTTTGAAATACTTAAACTTTATTGACGTCGCAACCCTAGATAGAGAGTTGAAATTCGATGCTCGGACCTCGAGCCTCGGTGGCCTAGATTGTCATGGCGTCTGACACGGATAGTCGGAAGACGCAGGTTTGAATCCCGTCCGAGGATGTCATTTTTTCTCTATAATTTTCAATCATTAATAATTTAAATGTCTTAATTTAAAAAGATGTCTAAATATTCAAATTCACTCGGTATAAAGGTACAACCATCATTAATTGTGCAATTTCTGTTACATATGTGTTGTAAATAATACATTATGATAGTCTATGTGTATTTTGTAAGTGCATTAATAAACAAATTGGAATAAGAATGTGTTGTTTTTGCTATTTGTTTCCCAACTATTGTACGATAGTGTTTATTTACCACGGTCGGTTCTTTTGGCGCGCAAAACATTGACTTTCATATTGGGCAATTAACAGTTATGAATTATGAATCCCTGATCTAATGATTAGTTATTAGAAATAAAAAACCAGTGTGTACCATGTATAATCAGAACATGTTACTAAATAGCGCCGCATCAGGAGAGAACTTCTCTCCTTTTTAGGAAAGTGCTCTACCCACTCAAAATCAACGATGACAAAAAAAAATTATAAAATAGTAGAAGATGCATACCTACGAAGTTTTATAAAGATCGATGTCAATTTCGAGACCGCCCCGCTATCCATCCCCACAAATTTGTATACAGTGTCATGCCATAAACTCATTATCAGAACAAATTTGTTCTCAATGGCGCCTCGGCGGTAATCACCAATGTTACACACTAGTACCATAATGTACTATTATTCTGTCCATTACTTTTTACTTGACGTAAAATGAATAAGTAGTTTTGAAATTATTGGCATTTTTGAAGTGTATGCTAAATTACTGAGTTACCCGCGCTTTTTGCGCATGTCTTTAGGTACGTGTAAGAGACCAAATCTAAATTGAAAAAAAGCTATAAGGGCGGATAAAATATGAGAAGGTGTTATTTTTATCATTATAAACTAAAATCTTATGCAATATCACTAACAATTCTAAAGAATTTCGTATATTTTCGTACCTTATATCAAACAATACACATACCTAATGATTTCGTAACTTAGGACTAGAAATTAAATATGTTATAGAATAAAACATTAAAAAATGCAAGATAATAATGTAAAACATAGATTATTCTGCTTATTACTTTTTATTTGACATAAAATGAATAAGTAGTTTAGAAAAAACAGCCATTTTGAAGTGATTGCATAAAACTTCGAGTTCCGCCATTTTGAACCTTGAGTGTAGTAAAAAAAAATGAAATCTGGGCAGTGTAAAGGTTAAGGCAGAGACGCTTCGCTCGCTCGGTCATTAATTACTAGCCCTGGTTTATTTTTGTCTATATTCTATTCTACTAATCAGTTGTCGCAGAAGCTACAAAAGGGACTTGCCTGATACAAAAAAATATACGCGGAAATAAATCTTCATCTACTTCTGTACGTTGTAGAATATCTCCAGTTTTTCTCAAAGGTTATGAGATATTTAAATGACTGTCCCACAAGTCCCACAACATTCAAATCTACTCGAGAGCAAAAAAATCGACTCAGGACGCAAGCTCATGGTTAAAAATCTCTAGCAAAAAATCTGAAACTTTCATTCTATTTTTGATTTTAACACCTCAAAGCTGTTAGTTTTTAGCTTTAAAATTAGTGGTCTAATTTGTTATTAAAAAAAAATATTTTGGTCAAAAAAATATTTTATAAGGAGTTTTAAACAATGAGAAAGGTGATAATTAACAGCAAAGAAAATACAAGATTAAATTTGTCAAAATATGAATTTAATCGAAATTAACTTATTAATATTTAGTGTTCCCCCCCAATAACAGCTTCCGATCGCTTCTTCATGGATCGAATTAGTTTTTTTACTCGATCTTGTTCGATCGTCCCATTCTTCAATGAGCGCCGCTTTGAGGTCCGATTTCGTGACTGGTGCAGGATTTCTAGCCCGAACTTTTCTTTTAATACAGCTCTTTTGGTGTATGGTGCTGACTGGTTATCGACGCAAAATTATGCTGAAGAGGTCCTCCAAATTGTTATGACATGGCTAAACATAAATGTACTTACCCTTACCATAGAAAAAACAAAATATACCTATAGCATTCTCACCAACCGTCACTACGCAGCCCCTCATATCGGATATTTTTATTAAACTCATACGTGTAAAAAGAAAGGAGCGGAAACAGTAGCTAAGTGCGCATGTGCTTCTATTAGTCGTACTAACGATCTTAAATATCTAGGCGTTTATATAACACTCTGAGTTGGAATGTACAGATAAATGCCTTAATACCTAGAGTTAGAAAACTTATGTTTGTATTTAAAAAACTAAGAATATCAGGATCTAATAAGGTACTTAAACTGGTATACTATGCATTGGCTGAGTCAGTGCTTAGATACTGCATCACTGCATGGGGAGGCACTTTTGTGACCACTATGTTAAGAGTTGAGAGGGCGCAGCGGGTGGTTCTTTAAGTCATGTGCAATACGCCATTCAGATTTCCAACTACTCAATTGTATAATGAGATGTCTGTACTAACTGTGAGGCAGCTTTTTGTTTTGCAAACTGTATTGAGCAAACACAAAGCAACTCCTTATGACCCCAACCTTAACCAAGGGAAACATAGAAAAAGGAAGATATGCAATATAATACCCCATAGAACCGCGTTAGCTGGAAGGCACTCTTACGTTCTTGGTTCTCGTTTATACAACGTGGCTAATGAGGCTGCTTGTATTTACCCTCTCTCAGTCATAAAATGTAAGGAGGCTCTAATCGCCTGGCTAAAGATTTTGTCATATCAGGAAACAGAAGAAATATTTAGGATATTAAAATGAATTATGAATTATCCACTTAAAATTTAGTATATTTTATAAGACTAGTAACTTCTTACACCATTGTGCGCACACAAAAAACACACATGCACACACCTTCCCTATCACACACCCTCTTACACACATACACCCATCATGTCACACACACATACACACACCCTGTTCACACACACACACAAAGTTTTATTTTTATTTTATTTATTTCGGAATAACTAACAGCTACATTATACACTATAAGATAAAAGTACATGGTTAATAACAATAAGTAATAATGCAGCCAACGGCGTTATTCACAAATTGACATTATGAGACTTAATTAAGAAGATGCAGCTAGAGAACATAGTATATAAGTAATAAACAAATAGCTAATGTGTGCAGATTAGTTACGTATAAAGAGTTGAAGATATAATAGAATTATAAAATTCAAGTGACTAAAGTTAATGTGAACATAGGTCTGCGTTTGACGAATCTTCTTCAGAACATAATAAAATTAAAGACGATTTGAACTTACTTAAAAAGCATGCAAATATATCAACTGACTCAAACGACTCATTATAGCATTCAGCCATACGACGAATAGGAGAGCGATATCCCGAGTTCGTACGACAGGGGTTAAGTGCAAAGAGCGAATGTGAGCGCGTACTTCTCAGCGTAGCTGTTCTCGGGACAGCGTAACATATTTTGTCAACTAAATCTATGCAATCAATGTTATTGTGAACGACATTATAAAGAGAGACCGCCTCAAGATATTTGCGTCTGGACTTAAGTGATAAAAGTCTGTATTTAGTGAGCAAGTCTGAATAAGAAAGGTAATTACGGAAACACTTATAGTTCATAGAGCGTAGGAACTTGCGTTGAACCCTTTCGATTGCCTCAATGTACTTCTTGTAAAAAGGGTTCCAAATAGGGACCGCATACTCCAACTGCGATCGTACCAAAGTTTTGTGTAAATAAAGGTAAGTAGAGACTTTCTTAAATTCAGCAGATGACCTCATTATAAGACCAAACATCTTAAAAGCTTTATTAACAATTTTCTCAATATGTGAGTCTAAGCAAAGCTGACTATCTAGTAGGATTCCTAAATCTTTCACAGACGATTCTTTTTTGAGAGGGACACCGCAAAGGTAATAAGTGAAAGATGTTACTTTCTTTTTCTTAGTGAAGCTCAATGTATTACATTTAGGTATACTAAGATGCAGTTTATTGTCTGAGCAATAGGTCGTGAATCTGTTTAAATCTTCTTGGAGTAACATACAATCTTGAACAGATTTGATATGCTTATACACTTTGAGGTCATCTGCGTATAGCAGGAATTTTGAATTAAGAAAACACTTACTAATATCATTTATAAATAGCACGAAGAGGAGAGGACCCAGAATTGACCCTTGTGGAACCCCTGAGGTGACCAAAACTCCATTCGATTGGTAGCCGTTCATAACAACCATCTGTGTTCTATTGTAAACGTAAGATGAAAACCATCGTAGAAGATTTCCCCGGATGCTATTGTACGCAATCTTATTTAATAATATTTCGTGATCCACCTTGTCGAAGGCCTTTTTGTAGTCAGTATAGACAGCGTCAACTTGAACACGATTGTCGAAGCATTCGAACAAGTTACCAGTAAAAATTGCCAAATTGGACAAGGTCGACCTTCGTTGAACAAATCCGTGCTGCTCAGGAATTAAAATAGTGTGAATTAGTGGATAAATTGCACTGTGTACCAGCCTTTCAAAAAGTTTCGACAAGGCAGACAAGATAGAGATAGGCCGGTATTGTTGTACATCATGCCTTGAACCGCTTTTGTGTACCGGAGTGACGTAAGCACGTTTCCATATATCAGGAAAAATGCCTTCAGTAATACATTTATTGTAAATGATTGTGAGAGGGAAATAAATAGTATCGGCAGTATGTTTAAGGAAATAAGGAGGTAACCCATCAGGCCCCGAGCCTTTAGCAACATCCAAAATTGTGAGTTCACGGAGTACCTGAGACTCTTCAAAATTAAGGTCGGTTATTAATATATTGTTGTCCGAGTAATTTGAGGGAGGTTCCCATCGACTAAGTGTAGGCGAGGACGGCTCAAATGCAGACTGAAAAAAGTCAGAGAACATTTTACAAACTATCTCAGGTTGCGAAGATTTAGTGTCAAGATATTTCATACCAGGTGGAACTCCAGATTTGGTGGATTTAAAGTTTGATAAGTATGTCCAGAAATATTTTACGTTAGTAGTGATACTATTTTCAACCGATTCAATATATTTTTTGTAACATTTATCACACTCTTCTTTAAACAATGCTCGTAGCTCTGAAAATTTTAAGTAGTCAGAATTGTTTTCATGTTTTTTCCACCTAATCCAGGCTCTCTTTTTTCTTTTAAATATTTTTATCAAGGTGTATGAAAACCAAACAGGGAAATTAGATGATTTAGAACTAAATAATGGAACACGTTCCTTGATTATGCTGTTGATAATATTATAAAACTTATCGACAGCCTCTTCAGCGCAGAGATATTGCAGTGAGCCAACCCAATTAACTTCACTTATTGCGGTATTTATCATGACATAATCTGCTTTGCGAAAGTTAAACCTGGTACTACGTTTTTTCTTTAAACTTATATTGGGTAGATCTATGGCAAAATACGCAACAAATGGTGGGTGAAAAGTGTCAGGTTTTACTAAAAAGCTATTGGCATGAGACTGGACTTTGCAAGGCGAATTAGAGATGAGCAGATCTAGTATTTTACCTTTAAAGTTCTTAACTGTATTGTATTGCAAAAAATTAAAATAGGACATAAAATTACGTAGCTTTAATCCTATTGAGGATGAGTCATTTATGGATAGGCCCTGAGAATATGTGGTAATATTTGTGTTTGAGGAAATATTTGGACTCGACCAATCTACATCTGGCATGTTATAATCACCTAACATGTATACGTTATCTGAGCAAGAATCCCTTAGAACATCTAAATATATTCAAAGTGGTTTTCATAATCAATGACCTTCGCTCGAGGTGAAACATACGCAACACTTATTATATGCTTATTAGGCTTGTTTTTGCTGGGGAATTCGACAATTAAGTGTTCTATACAGGGCGGCGGCATAGCACTCGATCTAATTTGAGCATGATCAAATAGGCAGGGTTGGAATCCACGTAAGATGGCAACTAGTACTCCACCACCGTCCTTTTTGTCTGCCGTCAGCCTATCTCTATCCGTTCTAAATACAACATATCGTTGGTCTATGAATTCATGATCATTAATCTCAGGTACCAACCAAGTCTCCGTTAGTACAATGACATCATATGAACAGGACAAAATATTCATGTAGAGTGTGTGTAACTTGGTTCGTAATCCTCTACAGTTTTGATAGTACATAACAAGTTGAGTTTTGCTATCCATCCGGAATAAAAATATATCTATGTATGCATTTATATAAATGGTATTGGAGAAAAACATGCAATGAATTGAGTATCTGATGTACCAAAAAATATTTCTTGAGGCTGTACACAAAATTCCAGTTAATTAAATAGTGATGTAGATGAGTTTGAAATCTATTTTACAAACACAATTATTATTTTCTTTTATTTACTGTAATTTTACTGATATTTAATCTATTATTTGAATTATATACCTTCTTTTTTCCTCCTCTGAATGCTGTCGAAATCCAAACAAAGAAGGAACTAATCATTGTAATACAGGCTTCCCGCCTAGTGTAATGGTTAGGGCACACACCGATGTAAACATTTTTAAAAATAAAGAAATTTTGTATTATTTGTATTTAAGTTCATCCCACAAATGCTCGATAGGATTTAAGTCCGGGCTACGCGCCGGCCAGTCCATAGCGGTAATTTCGACCTCCTGTAAATACTGCCGGACGGAACCTGCAGTATGTGGACGGGCATTGTCGTGCATCAAGATGAAGTTTTCGCCGATAAAACCGATCCCCTAAAATCTCTTCGATGTATCGGTTCGCCGTGAATCCTCCCACTCGACCGCCAGTTTCAATAAAAACCAACTCGGTTTTTGCCTCCATTGAAATGCCCACCATCCAAGAACCTCGTCCAAAAGCCACATTTTCTTTGATGCAGCACTGCGCGAATGTTTCTCCAGGTCTTCTGTAGACTCGTCCTCTTCTATCGCTACTATGCAAGCACACTCTGCTACCATCTGAGAAGAGAACGTAGCTCCATTGTTCGTCACTCCAATCAATGTGTTCTCTGGCAAACAGTAGGCGGGCTGCTTGGTGGCCTGGGGTTAATTTGGGGCCAGTAGCTGGCCTTTTTGGTTCAAGGTTAGCTTCTTTAAGTCGTCTTCTGACTGTCCAGCCACTCACAGACACTCCTCGCGTTTCTCTGAGCTCTTGTTGGACTTGAACGCCAGTGAGGGCCCGATTTCTCAGCGATGTGGTGACAATGAATCGGTCATCTCTCTCCGATGTGCACCTTTTTCTTCCGGAATCACATCTTCGATTAAAGTTACCAGTCTCTTGGTAACGACGGTAAACTCTGGAAACAGCAGACTGGCTCATGTTCAGCGCACGTGCCACTTCACACTGACTCTGGCCTTGTCGCAATAGGATGACCGCTTGAGCAGCTTCATCACTTGTTGTGTCCATTTTCAGGTAGAATTCTTGTTTGTTATTAACGGAGATGTGTATCGGTTGACGTTTGAAGGCTAACTGATAAGGATGGGTCTTTTTTTTTAGTAAGGACATAGAGCTTTTTGCAACTACGGGCATTAAAAGCGACACAGGACTGTTGGTGAGTGCACGCAGCACTCAACCGAGGGACAACAAGGGCGCATAAAGCGCTAGACAACAAGGGCAAACCCTTGCCTAGTAGGGAATAGAGGTGCCGTTAGCCGCCAGCACTGTCTGAAAGAAAACAAAACACAGGTTAATGAAATAAAACAGGTTAATATAGATGATACTTATAAACTTTCAATCGAAAATCGATACGTTACCTTTACCTTACCTAATACACATTACCAAAATATAATACAGATTACCTTGTGTCTGATTTAGGATTATTTCGAAGTCGCTTACGGCGACCTCGATGTCTAACTGTGAAGACTGGAAATCCAAAATCAGACATATTACCTCTCGTGGCTCGGCGAGTAGACCCTGAAATAAATAAGGATGGGTCAGGTAGATAACCTTTTATATGGTCTGTAACCCTTAATTAGCACTATTGTAAACAAGCGTAAAAAGGGTGGTTACCGATCACAACATATGTTGGGTTGTGTTAGCAAGAAACATTTCAATATATTATATCATTTTGAAGCTAATACTATCAGCATTAAGATTTTACTAAAAAAAATTTTTTTCGCTTTCAGTTTTTTTGCTAGTGACTTGCGACTGCAGGTGTGACGCCTGAGTATTTTTTTTTGCTTAGGAGTGTATTACTCGTATTTAGGCACATGGAATTGGAAGTTTTAAATTTTGTTATACAGCTTTGGCTATAGTTTGAACACTTGGTGTTCAGTGATAATGTGATTGAAAGTATCCCATTAGATGTAGAATGGAGTTTGGCTATCAAGAACATCTACCGGAACAGACTGTTGGGTTGACGGACAGAACAGACGGGTTGGTGTCTAGAGACAAGACTTGTGTTATTACTCTATGTACTACTCCGTTCTCTATTGTTTATAATACGACTAGCTCCGCCGCGCTCTTTCACGCACGTTGTATTGAGGTTTTCCTACTCCTCGGACTATGGATTCTGCCATGACTACAATATCGTCGGCAAATCGAAGGTGAGTGACGAATTCGCCGTTGATAGTGATGCAGAGTCCTCGCCATTCCAGAAGCTTGAAGATGTCTTCCAATGCAGCGGTGAACAGTTTCGGAGATATAACGTCTCCCTGTCTGACGCCTCTTTGCAATGGAATTGCCTTCGAACTCTGCTCCTGTACTCGCAATGACATGTTGGCGTTTTGGTACAAACACTTCAGCACATCAATATACCGATAGTCAATACAGCAACGCTGGAGAGACTCAAGCACTGCCTACGGCTCGATCGAATCGCAGGCCTTCCTAGCCCAGTGCTAAACATAGAGGCAATTTATACTCTTCGGTCTTCTGTATAACTTGCCGTAGCGTATGGATGTGGTCTATGGTACTATAGCCTTTTCGGAAACCGGCTTGTTCTGGAGGCTGGAAATTCATCACACTTGCAACTGAGAATGACCTTCGAAAACAGATTATAAAAATATAGCTCAAAAGCGAGATGGGTCTGTAATTCTTAAGTAAAGTGCTGTAACTTTTCTTAAAGAATAGCAGCACCACAATTTTGTTTCATGCTTCTGGCGTTAAACCTTCGAGTAAGACGGTATTAAAGAGCTTCTGAAAGACTTTGAGTACCGATGTTCCACCCGCTTTCGGATACTTCAGATATGATACCGTCGTCACCTTAAATATGGGCACGAGTAGGCCGGACGAGACCTTTCAAGTTTGACATTAATATTTAATGTGCCTCTTATTAATCGGCGATCATTGCACTACCCGTTTTCACCTTTTGGATCACGGAGACATCAGTGAATATTTGTCTCATGTTGGTGGTCATAATGAAATCAATCTCATTTTACGTGGAACCATCGGGGCTCAGCCAGCTCCATTTTCTTTGAGGTGGTTTCTGTAACAAAGAGTACATCATAAAGAGTCCCTCTTTCTCCAGGAAGTCGGTCAACCTCTGTCCCCTACGGTTCCGTTGCCCATAACCAAATTGCCCCACCTCCAACTTATCATTGGTTCTTTCACCCAACTTCGCATTGAAGTCCCCATAACTACAAGGAAGTACATTTCAGACGTATGTATGGCCAGACTAATGTCCTTATGCATATCCTCCACCTCATCATCTGTTCAGTTACGATCGATAGCGTTTCCACAACCAGGGACTTAGCTACCGCTAAAATAAGGGTATCTAAAAATTTCGGTATGACGTCATACCGTAATTTTACGATACCTTATCATTTCGGTATTGGTAATTTTAGGTACCGGTATACAATTTCGGTACCGTAATAAGGACTTGATCGCGGCTCGCTACTTTCCTAACCACTGCTAGGCGAGCCGTCCATTTCATTTCATTCGTCTGTTTGGGCCTAAATACCTACCAGGCCTGTCAGAAACTTAATAACCCAAAAATATTTTAATGGGTTATGTGAAAATGTCTTTTGCAACCAAGAAAAGCAATATAGTTATTTTAGATTCCGAAGATTATGAAACTCAGTCTCAAATGTCCACTTACAAAAATAGAAAGGTAATTGTGTGCAACGACAAGAATTCAAATTGTAAGTAACATACAGAGTACCTACCTGATCGGATTAACCTATAAAATACTACATCTCTGATGGATGAGTTATTGATTTGATCTCTTTAACTTACCGGGATCAAAAATATATTATACTGTTGATCAGAGATATAAAATATTCATTTAAATCGGTCCAGTCGTTTCGGAGATTAGCCCGTATAACAACCCGTATAACAATTTGAACTTATTTTTCACTCGTTACATCCCCTGACTCGGTTTTCAGAATAGTTTTCATTGTACAGAAATTTGACCTCTACAGTTGATAATATGTTTTTACATCCCTCGTTTTACCCCCTTAAGTCATCCCTGACAAAAATATTGAAAGCATCACTATTTATTTTAAATTACCTATCCAGTTATAAATTTTCATCCCTCTATAGCTCCAAAAACATTTTGAACTTTAAAAAAAAATATCCCCTGTTTTACCCCCCTAAGTCATCCCTGTCAATAAATATTGAAATCATCATTTTAAACTGTCCAAATCACGACCTTATTTTAGCGGTAGCTAAGTCCCTGGTTGTAGGTAGGTGTGTGATCCGTGCTGTGGCAGTAATAGTTAGGTATACCTACACTGCTACTATGGTTCATAACTAGGCGTGTTAATGAGCTTAGCGTAATTAATAATTAATTTGGTCGAGAGTTTAATCTGCTGCGATTATTGTTTTGCAATTGGTTTCCCGAGTAGTTACATTTAGATGTTAGGTAGGTATAGGACTTAGAACTTGTGTAAGACTACACACAATGTACAATGTATCTACCTACATAATTCACAAGATCTCAATCAGGTACGAATTATATAAATTCAAATGAATACCTTTTATTTTATACTTTTTAAAACAAATTTACTGCTTATCAACAACACGCTTACCTACCTATATCATCAAAGATTGATAGTCAATTATTCACCTATATACTTACTTTATAAGACTACCTACACTATTGTTGTTCAAAAATAAATAGAGGAACTTAGGGCTACTCTTTATATTTTTTACTATCGGGACGTAAGGGCTGAAATGTAATATAACACATACTTACAGTAGAAACTAGATACATGTGAACTGTACTCTATAACTACATGAAAGCGCTAGAAATCCAGTACAAAGGTATTTAGTAAGTACAGTGCCACAAGTATAAGTTGGCGGTGGCAATTTGAGGAACTAAAACGGCCATCTTGAAAATTCACTTTGACACTTCCGAGTTCATAGTAAACATCGTTGCGAATATTTTGTTAACTACTGTGCTATCATCATGCCTAAAGTGATAAAAAGTGGTACAAGAGAAGCAGTTATAAAAGTACATTCGTTTTGTACACAAGAATGTGAAAAGAACGTACCGATTATACCATTAAAATCCGTAAATGCAAGGGTGGCGGCAATGACTGGTGAGTGTTGTCAACATTACACGTAAATATTAGCCGTGGGTATAACGAAATGTTTATGTCTAATATGTGGTTAAATAAAATGTGGTTGTGTATAGGTAATGATGAATTATAATTATAATGCTATGCAAACTTTATAAATTTACCTACCTACTCTAATTTCATGGTTACATTTATACATATTTTGTTTCAGGTGTTTCTGAACGTTCTGGTCAAAGAATTGTTGCAGAAGGGAAACAAGCGGAAGCTACCTAGTCAAAAATTGTTACACCAGGAAAAAAAAGAAAAAGACTGGAAACCCAGTGTAATTTGGATGACTTTGATTTGGGTGTAGTTCGGAGAAAGATACATCAATTTTATACCGTAAAAAAAGAAATTCCGTCAAACCGACCGAAGCTTTTGGTGGAACTAAGAAATGATATTCAATTTGATGGTAGCCGTGAAAATTTGAGAAAAATTATATTAAGGTGACTATTTTTAATTTTGACGTTACACTCCATGGTGGTTTCAAATTTTTCATTGCTTTGACGAAAGTTTTTATTTTTTAACTACCTAAATATCTTTATTGGACTCCTAGACTAGAGATAAGTATAAATAAATAATAAGATTAGCAATGACGTGGTCTTCGAAAATGTGCATTTGACTAACCATAGCCTATTTACTTATAGATATAACTTAAATAATGTGATTGTAACAAATCTGCTCAATATTTCAGGTTGGGGTTTAAATTCCGGAAATGCCAATCAAAACGAAAAGTTCTCATGGAAAGATATGACATAGCAGCATGGAGGTCTCGTTACTTGAGAATTTTGAAAGCAAATCGAGAGAGTGCAAATCGACGTCCAGTTGTATACCTAGATGAGACTTACATTCACTCGTCATATGGTGTCAACAAATGCTGGCAATCTGAAGAAGTTGCTGGCAGTATTAAAGAAATATCTTTAGGACAGCGATGGATTATTGTACACGCTGGAAGTGAACAAGAATTTGTGCCGAACGCATTGTTGATTTTTAAATCAAACACCAAAAGCGGAGATTACCACGATGAGATGAATGCATTAATTTCAAAAAATGGCTAGTTGAAAAATTAATCCCCAATTTACCATCGCAATCCATCGTCGTCATGGACAACGCGCCATACCATTGTGTGAAATTAAATAAGCCACCAAGCATGTCAAGCCAAAAGAAGGTTATGCAAGAATGGATCAGAAGTAACGAGCTGTCTTATTTAGATACCATGAAGAAATCTGAATTGTATGAAATTATTAAAATGCACAAAAAACCTGATGTGTTTGAAGCAGACGAACTGTTGAAACAGCATGGGTACCAAGTTGTGAGATTACCGCCCTATCATTGCGACCTAAACCCGATAGAGCTAGTTTGGGCGTCGGTAAAGCGCAAGGTGGCAGAGTTTAATGTGGGTCAATCGAAATCGGAAATATTGGGTCTGGCACAAGATGCTTTTAAGACTATAACGGCTGCTACATGGAAAACGCATTGCGATCACGTTGAGCGGTTAGAAGATGAATATCACAATGATGATGTCGACTTAGAAAGTTTTAATATATGTCTTGCTAGCGATACCTCATCTGACAGTTCTGCGTCGGACTTGGAAGATCTAGAAGATCATTTATTAGATCACACATATTCTAGTAATGAATAATGTACTAACAAAAACTGTTATATTTTGGTCGAACCCCAACACACTCGCCTGTAATTCTAACTTAGTTAAAAACATATCAGTATTCATCTATGTTTTAATATTTCTGTTAATACAAAGACAGGCAAGTAAATTAAATAAATACTACTAATAATAAAATGACGAAGGTTTGGCGTCCATGGGCTCTCGGTCTGTTATCATAATACTCCTCAAGTAAATCCGTTAATCATTGAACTAAATTTCATTTTTTTCCCAATTTTCGCGTCATCTTCTGTGCAGTGGCAACACTGACATTGAACACAGTGGCGCACAGCCGCGCCAAGTTATACTTGCCGGACTGTAAGTCAGGTTTTACCGCATTTTTGTTTTTAAAAATTTAAAACAATCTCTGCCCTCATTCATACTCAATAAGGTATGTTTCAAAATGCCATTTCTAGCCATTACTTAGTTGAATCTATAAAAAATCTATTAAGTCTTTACATAAGAAATTGACCTATAGATAGCTAGGTACTTAAGTGTCTAATCTATTTCTTCGGTTTGCAAAATGTATTTAGGTACGTAGGCAAGTAGCCTTAAAATAGAGGTAGGTATATTTATTCATAGTATCTCTACCTTTCAGAAAGACTACACAAACAGGCATGTTTACATTCAATTTGATTTACTTGAAGCGGTTTTTCTCTCCATTCCTAAAATAACGAAGCCATTCATCTCCGGTCTCAACGCCCGACCTACAATATCTCAAACCCTTTTTGCAGAAAAAATAAATCCATATCATTCGTTCACATCACTGAGATCAAAAACAGCCATCGATATTCTTTGCGAGTCTCGCATATTCTCAAGGGAGACATGGTATAGTCGTATTAACTTCTTGGGTAACAAGGGAGGCCATTACTGTGATGGAAATGTAGTGATAGATCGTGTAGGTAAGTTATGCTTCTATGAATTATTTTCAGGGGGAGTGTCGGTTGTCGATGTAGTGATCGCGGGTTCAGAACCTGCCTTGAGTTTGAGCTTTCGTGTTAATATTGTTTATAGGTTTAGGTAACATTGTGAGGAAACAAACATTACCTATGTAATAATAGAGCTGAAATTAGTAATAAAGTGCATAAAGCAATGAGTGTTCATAAATCAATAAGACATATAAATGATTAAAGTATGAATTTTAACCAGTCAAGACTGGAGTGCTACTCCCTCTCTGCTTTTGGGGGTAGGCCTCCTGCTTCCAGGAAATGCAGGACAACCTGAAATTAGTGGTGTATCAACTTTATTTTAAACCTTCACGTAGGTTAGTATTTCAATATGAACGTAAAGCGAATCCAGCCTTTTAATATGTTTAAGTTTTTCATGGTGACAATAATGCACGCTCTACATCAGTGTCTTCCTTTTCCTATGTTACTTACCGAAAACTGTCTACCCTTAAATGGAACTACGTACATCTAAAACCTAATTCACACTTCCATGGTGTATGTTTGATCTTTGTAAGCAAACAGAAGGTAGTTAGAAATAACCTCCGTGAATCCTTTACAACCTACTTCAGTTCAAAGGTGTAATAAAAAGCTCTGTCAACGCGGCCAGCGCCGAGTGCACGGTGTGCTGTAACCTGTCGGGTATATTGCCTGTGTTGCGCCATCTGGGACCCTTCTTATCTACTTAGTGAAGTTTAGAAGTGCTGCAAACTGGAGAGAGAATATTGGATCACCATGATACCGACTGCGCAGGCTTGCCGTGTGCGTCTGCGATGGATGCTGCTGCCCTCAGTAGGCGTGGGTAAAATATTAGTGGAGTCACTATGCACACAGTAAAATAATAGTGCACTCTGAAGCTTTCAGAGATCGAAGATCAGTTCCTCATCTAAACACAGTACTCAGCTTTACAGTCCACTTAGTAGGTATAACCCTTAGGTTAATGATTGGTCTCGCTCTCGCTTCGACCGCGCGCGCGAAGACCAATCCTTAATCTAAGCTATAACCCTCCCCCAAATTATATATCTTACAATGTCCTTAAATATTTAATTGCTCAGTTGTTGAAATGGGTGAGACGGTGTCTTACCAGTCCAGTAAATTTAGTATATTTAAATAGGTTGACTAATGCCAGATTCCACCAACATTTTAGGTAACACCTAAGCCAGTTAGGTAACTTAGCAGTACAAAAATGCACCTAAATAGGCTTAGGTGTTACCTAAAATGCTATTGAAAACGGGCCTTATATTTCTTCTGCAAACGGACTTTAACAATATTGTTAAGGTCCGTTTGCAACAGGTACGTAATTTAAATTCTCTCATTAAGAACTTATTTTAAGTTACCTAGGTACATATAATTGTCTGTATTTACTAAATTTAATTACGTGTCATAATTTTATTTACTAGTAGGTACAGATTTTCAACCGACTTCCAATTATGTATGTATATATAGAGTAGGTACCTAGTCCAATTTCGATAAATATTTTTTTCATAGTTGTTTTTTGTTTGAAATACTTCTGAGTTGGTCCCATTCAATTGTCATTAAACTCGGTCAAGCTGTTTTTGAGTAACACTCCAATAACTGAAAGTGTTTCGCCTGTCTTGATGATATCGTAGGTAATTGACGGTGAATGACAATCAATCCCGTAAGTAGCAAGGGTCACTAAAAATGGTGAAAAAAAATGTTTTGTTGGTAAATGGACGTTGTATAACGTGCGTAGTTAGAAATCTATAGTTCGATAGGAGTACAGGAGCGTCCGACAAAAACAAGTAACATGAGCACCCTTCAGAAAATAAAGGCTAGAGAGAGTTATTGGGGAAAAAGTAGGTTAGGGGTGGAAGCCGAAATAGTACAAGCAAACATTCCGTGGTTTGCATACGGCCAAGTGTAGGGCAGCCGAGTTTGTCAGGTGCCATTGTCATGGGTTGAATGTTTATATCTCTGTATAGAAGCACTGTCAGCGGATCGTACCTAGTCGTTTGTAATTATTCAACTACTTATAGGTTATAATTATGATGTTTGCTTTACTCAACACGTTCGTGTGTTGGAATTTTCAACGGAATTTAAAGTGCTTTTCAAGAGCTGAAGCCAGTTCTTTGAAAAACACGCTAGCAAGCGTGTTTCTATTAAGGTTGTTGTTTAAGGACAGTAAAGTCTAATGAAAAATAAATAAAATAATAAATCTCTAACACTAACACATGTTAGGCTTTCGGGTGGTTTGAAACTTTCGACATTAGGGCTCCAGCCTAACAGTCAAGCTGCAGTGAACTTTCATATTAAGAACCATACATAATTATGTAATATCTTCGTCATAATTTCGTATATTTTCAATGTAGAACATATATCTTTACTATTCGTTGTTTTTGGCGTAATATACAAATGATTATATTATAATACACTTAAACCTCAAACTAATGTCACATCGGCAGCTTACAATGTGTGGTCCGTCGGATATTTCAAGCTTTTCGGTAAATAGCATTCCCTTTAGGTTAAAACATTCAGTGACACAATATCTAAACTGCGATGAGTGCCGCGGTGGCCATGGCGTCTGGCACGGTTACCGATCCCGTCCGATGACATACTTTTTTATTACAAACTCCTGTACTGTAGCCCTACTCCCACCTCTTAAAGCAGTCATATTTCAACCTTACCATTAAATTTGATACCTTAATTCGCGTTCTTTGACGTGATTTTTGACACTTAAGTTTCATTGTTCCAATGTCAAATTTTGAAGATTCGTACCTTTTTTTTTTTTTTTTTTTTTTTTATCCCGGGAAAATCTTTTATAGATACCACCGCCCCCGGGGGAGCACGGTGGTTATGTGGGAGTCCGTATACCCACTAAAAACCCGGGGTGTTCCTCCAAGCGCCTTCATGTCGGGACTACAGGAACGGTTTTGTAATCGTCTGCGGTCCCGGCGACGCTGATCCCCCAGCAGAGGATCCCAACCCATTGGGGTTAGAGGAGACTACTTTCTAACCCCGTCTTCCTAAGGGGCGCACGGAAACACCGCGCGCGCCACCTCGGGGACACAGATGTTTGGACGGCGGACGCCCCCGCATACGCCGCCCCAGTCCCCAACTATGGAGGTCGGAGGAGGGCGTGAAAGATTAACCTCCGACGCCCTGGTCTCTTTTTGTGGATTGGGAGCTCAGAAAATATTTCCCGCTCCCTCTCCACCACCTCCTTCTTCCCCATCACCTCCTCGCAGAAGGAGAGTGCCTCCACCCATGACCTCTCAGATCTCAGCATTGATGATATCAATGCAGGGAGAGAGAGGTCGTTTCCCACTGCTCTGACGAGGGCACTGCGCTCATCTGCCCAAGCCGGGCATGCCTCCAACGTATGCTGCGCAGTGTCCTCGACACAGTCGCAGTGGTGACACTCGGGCGTCGGTTCCCTTCCAGCTATGCGGCAGAGATACTTTCCAAAGCACCCATGCCCGTAAAGCACCTGCACCAGCCGGAAGGAAAGCGGCCCGTGCGCCCTGTCCAACCAATCCTCGAGGACTGGACGGACAGCATCCACGGTTCTGCTACCAGCCGTGGGGTGGGCCAGACGTTCCTTCCACTTCGCAATCAACGCCTGCCGCGCTTGAAGCTTGCAAGCATCGACCTCCCTCGGTGCCGGGTTTACACCTCGCAAGCTGAGATCTTTGCGCCATTCAAAAATAGCCGTATTGATCTCCGCCTCTAAATCCCAGGGGGGTGAATCTGCCAAAACACATGCTGCTTCAAAAGAGACGGTCCGGTACCCTCTTATGACCCCGACTGCCATTGCCCTCTGAGGTTTTCTCAGAAGAGCTATGGTGCTGTTAGTCAGGGCCTCCGACCACACGGGCGCTCCGTAGAGCGCCATGGACCTTACCACCCCCATATACAGGCGACGACTCCCCGCTTTGGGGCCACCAAGATTAGGCATCAGGCGCCTCAGAGCCGCTGCCGCTCCCATCAATCGGGGCGCCATCCACGCGAAGTGCTGCCGGAACTTCCACCGACTATCGAGATATAGTCCCAGATACTTAATCTGGGGCTTTACTTCGATCCTCACCTCCCCGATAGAGATGAAGGAACCCCTTGGTGGTGCTCGGCGGGGGCCATGAAAGCAGATAGCTCCCGACTTGCTGAGCTCCACTTGGAGTCCCAACCTCTCTATCCTCCTCACCACCTCAGCCACCGTCACCGTGGCAAGACGGGCTGCCTCAGAGTAGGTCTCGCCCCGGGCAGTCACAAGCGTATCATCTGCATAGCAGATTATGCTGGCGCCCGGATTGAGAGTCCCTCGTAGCACCCAGTCGTACCCTATGTTCCACAGGAGCGGCCCAAGGACCGACCCCTGCGGAACACCACACGACATCCGCCTCTGCAGAACTCTTCCGCCCTGCCCTGGGTACGACACAAACCTGTCAGACAAGTAAGCCCCTACAATTCGGCTTAGATAAGGGGGCACACGGTGGAATTTTAGAGCCTCCCCTATACAGGCCCATGGCAGAGAGTTGAAAGCATTGGCGATGTCGAGTGACACCGCCAGCATCACCCCGCCGTGAGCTACCACCTCGTTTGAGTAGGTTTGGACGCGCTGGATGGCGTCGATTGTAGATCGGCCTACTCGAAAGCCGAACTGATTATCCGACAGGTTTGGACCCACCCCACTGAGGTGTCGGTTAAGGCGGCCAGCTATCACCCTCTCAAAAAGCTTGTCCGCCTCATCCAGCATCACTATGGGGCGATAGGCTGAGGGAGTTTCCGCAGGTCTTCCGTCTTTCTTTAAAAGAACAAGCCGGCCCGTTTTCCAGCTGCTCGGGAACTGGCTTACCTCAAAACAGGCGTCCATAAGGCGTCTGAATCGGTCCCCAAGAGACATGAGAGCCATGGCCAGTGCACGTCCGGGAACACCGTCTGGCCCCGGGGCCTTGTTTTTGCCTCTTAGCCTCAAGAGGGCAGCACCTAGCTCGCCCTGTGTCACTTCTGGGACCTCATCTTCCTCCCCATCTATTTGCTCTAGGTGGTGTGGCGCCATCGCAGGAGGCTGATGGTCCGCCCTGTTAGGAAACAGTGCGGACACAACATCATCCAACAGCTGGGGCTCTAGAGTCTCAGTAAGCGGAGGCGCCCAAGGTCTCAGCTTCCCTCTCACCATCCTATACGGGCGCCCCCACGGATCACGACTGAGACTCTCCAGCAATTCCGCCTTTGCCCTCTCCTTTGCATTGCTGATTGACAGCTGCAGAGTCTTCACTCTCTCCCTGTAGACCTCGTATAGCCGTCCCTCCGTTTCCATATCGCGTTGCCGTAGGCGGCGGTATCTCGTGTATGCCCGCCTTGCCACCACGCAGCTAGCTCGAAGGTCAGCAATTTCGCGCGACCACCAATACACCGCCTGTTTTTGAGGTCTCGCTTTGGCTCGGGACATGCTAGCGTCACAGATTTGCGACATAGCGTCCCGGAACCATTGGGTTTCCTCCTCCACATTTACCGGTCCATCCGAAGGACGCTGCCAAGCCTGGACTATAGAAGCCTCCACCAGCGCTTCTTTGTCCAGCGTCCTAAGCACCCACCTGTGGGAAGATGGAGTGCGCCTTCTCATGCGACGATGATCTAGGTTATCCGGAGAGGTAGAGACATCGAATCGAATGTATAAATGATCCGACAACGTCTCAACCTCTTGCATAACCCTCCAACCTCGCACCATGCGCGCAACGGAAGGGGAAGCAAATGAGACGTCTACAATTGAACCCCCGTTCCATCGCACGCACGTGTTGGCCGACCCTTGGTTGAGAACCATGAGTCTGGTCATCGTTGCCCATTCCTCCAGAGCCTCACCTCGCGCGTCTGTCACTGGGGACCCCCATGCGAATGACTTAGCATTAAAATCGCCCAGAACGAGTGATGGGCGGGGTAACTGATGCCTAATGAGAGCACCTACCCCGTCCAAAAAAGACTCGAACTCGGCGAGGCTTCGGTTTGGAGAGAAGTAAACTCCAACCAGAACCATCTCTCTCCATTTAACTGCCACATAACCATTGCCCCTTGCTACAAGCGGCAAAGCTCCCAGTGCCGCCGAATATATAATGGCCACAGAGTCTTCACGGTCCCCAACCCAGTTCTCCAGAGGAGGGACAAAGTAAGGCTCCGCGACCACTGCTAATTCAATTGACCACTCCGCTATGCTCTGCAGGAGCAGATCCTGCGAGCGAGCGGAGTGGTTTATATTCGTTTGGAGGAAGCGATGCTCCATAATTATTACTAAGTACAGATCATCGCCTCCTCCTCCCCCACTTGTGACAGGGGACAGCTGTTGGCTGTTGGGGCGTTAGTGGCTGCCAATGCCCCCTTCCTTGGCTTAGGTGGAGAGCACATTTTGCTCCCTAACCTGTGCTCCGCCGGCCTGTTCGCTGCTGCGCACAGCGAACACCGGGGTTTTTCGGAGCATTGCGCCGCCTTGTGGTCAGGCCGACCACAGCGATAGCATTCATCGCTGCGGTCTATCTCTGCAGAACATTGTGACCGCACATGCCCTCTCTGTAGGCATCTAAAGCACTGTAAAGGTCTGGACTGCAGGATCTTAACTTGTGCTGCCACCCACCCGACCAGAAGGCGGCCTCCCTTCTCCAGACTCTTTGCGGCAGATACCGGGCACCGTACCCATACAGCCCCAATACCTCGAGAGTCTCTTCGTATTTCTCCTACCCTAATCGACTCCTTAGGACAACCACCACGCTCTGCAATGGCTGTGGCCACCTCCTCTACGGAAACTGAGTCGTCAAGGCCCGACACGCGCATCTCAGCGCATTTCGTGGGCCTTGATACTTTGACAAACTCCGCATCCAGAGCCTCCCTCAGCTTTTGAGCTAGGAAGTCCGCCTTCTCACCGCTGGTGGCACCTGGCACTTCCAGCATACGGGCACCGGTTACCGCCTGCCGGTACCGCACGCTAGTAATGCCGCAGGTAGAGAGATCCACCCTCCGCCGAGCCTCCGCTAGCACTTTTGAATAGGTAAGACCTTTTTCCTCAGCTCCTGGCAGCAGCGTTATCACGACTGCTGTCGAGCGAGGTGTGCTCAGCCTTACTGCATCCTTCTTCTTTTTAATTGTACCAGCGCTCACGGGCAGAACAGAAGATGGACGCTCGGGCGGGGCCTCTCTTTTCCTGCCTCTTCTCACGACGGTCGTCCAACCCTCATCCGAGTCAATAGTTGCCGGTTGTAGGGGGCAAGGTTGCGACTTTTTTGGAGTCCCCTTCGCAGGTTGACGACGAGTATCTACCCGCTTTGAGGTCCCTTTTGCAGACGCCTGATTGTCAGCTTTCTTCTTGGTCTTACCTACAACTGCCGGGGCCTTAAGTACAACCACCGGAGCCTTCCCAGAGTTGTTAGCCGCAGTCACCATTCTTGGTGCTGCTCTCGGTGCCACTCTCGGTGTCGTTTCTGCTGCCATTTTGCGGTCAGCAGCAAGCGGAGGCCGAACGCGTTTCTCAGGTAAGAGGCGCTCTTCTAGGGCCTCAAAACGAGCGCTCATCATGCCGCCGACCTGCAGCATAATTGCCCGAGACAGCTCCTCAACTGACCCTCCCCGCGAATGCAAGGGCTCCAGCTCCTCCATACTCTCTGGCAAAGTTTGCTGAGGTGGAGAGGATGGAGCTAATCTGGCCTGCGCTATCTCTTTGCGAAATTCCGCCATCTCTTTGCGAAGCTCACCTACCTCGCACTGTAGGCGGGCGTTGTCTTCTTTCAATTTGGCCGTTTCCTCAGTGGAGGTACGGCTCTCTAAAACCATCACTGCAGCCTTTATTGAGGCCGCTGCTTCTTTTAAAGCACGCTGGAAGGTGCCTTTCAGGTTTCGCGACCTGGCTGCCACATCATAAATGATGGCAACATCGTCAAGCACCTGTTTAGACAGCGCTTCAGCTGTTCGGCCTTCACTCGCGTCTGTCCCGGCAAGTCTCAGCGCGTTCCTATTTGCCTCTGCACGGCGCGACTGCTCATCTAAATCTGTTTCGGCCTTGGCGCGGGCCTTCTCCCGCTTTTCTGCCAGTTCGTCCCTCTTTGTGGTCTTAAGGTATTTCAAGACACCCTCCGAAGATGGCGTCTTGAATACCTCCGACGTACTACCTTCATTGTCCGATTTGTCCGATTGCGAGACTAAACCGTCGCATCGGCGTCTTTTGGACCCCGCTTGTCTCCACACTGGGCTCCGAACAGACCGATCGGATGCCACCGTCCGCACACTTGCGTCTGAATCCGATGCAAGTGAGTTATTGTCGGATTCCATCTCCATCTTCTTCTCACTATCCTCCTTCGTCATCTTTCCTTTCGATTTTAAGCCTCTGGCTTTTCGAGGGGCTGAGCCCCCGTGGCGGATGTTGCCCCCCCCAGATACGACGGGGCAGAGTGCTGAAGCACTGAGGGATTGTGCGGCCTCGTGGCCGCTACCCTCCTGGGGAATATTTTCATTCGCCGACATTTTCATGGTTTTTTCCTTTTTTTGAGGGGTGAGGTCCCCTTTTGGTGCTCTCGCGACCGGGCTCCCCCCGGCCATACATCCCTTGTGCGAGCACCCAACAGTGGGATTTGGAGACACATTTTTTTTTTTTTGTAACACACAATGACAACACAAGACATACACAGACAAATATTTATTTGCAGCGATAACCTCGCCAGCCCTCCTCCAAATGGAGGATGTTGCCGATTAGGCTTCCGCTGTGAATATCCTATTCCCTTCCGATCTTTGATGGATCGCCATCCCAAACTGACGAGAGTCGTTGCATTGAGCTGTATTACTACAGTTCATTACAACGGTTCTTAACACACCGCCCGAAGGCCACCCATGACGCTCCTCACCAACCACGCCATCATGCGCCATCCACTGTGCCCTATGCTAACTTCATAGGGACACGCGGAGGAGCCCACCGTGTCAGATCTTTCGCCAACGGTCAACAAGATCCCGCAAAGAGAAGTTATTAACCGTTGCCCAGGATGCACCGTCCCGAAATACTGCTATTCCCCCGGGATAAACCGTATCCAAGAGGACCAGCAGCACTCGGGCACACGAGGAGGTAATCTGACAAGCACCCCTGAAGATTCGTACCTACTCCTATCTCTTGAAGTAGTCATATTGCAACCTTACATGTAAGGTTGCACTATGACTATTAATAAATATTAGTTGACCGTTTTGTGTCGGTGGGAGTACGATAGTAAGTAGTAAGTATGATTATTCTAAGCTTATTACAAAACGCTCCTGATTTATGAAAGATTCGTAAAAGGTGGGAGTAGGCCCCCAGTTTCGTAATCTTCTTATTAAAACCAAAACTTTACTTTTACCCTATTACCTTTGCTCACAATTACTTACACACACTAAGTAAATTATAATAAAGCTTTGAAATTGTAAAAGTTCTACCTAAGTACTTAAACAAAGAAATCTTTTCTTTAGTCCTCTAAAAGTCGTTATTAAATTATACCTACATTTTCTTACCTGAAAACCTGAAAGATTTCTCCTCGGGAGAGTTTTAACACCGCCTAGCAAAATTGAAAGAAAATTTCGTGCTACGAGTAAAGCGAGCCATCCACTCATTGGTGGTTCGGTGCCCTCCAATCCGCACGTAGTTTGAAAGACGGCCATTGACACTACCTACCTACTACCTTAAATCATTTTAATCCTTCCTATACCGTGATAATGAAAACAAAAGATTTATGAATGAAACTGACGTAGTTATATTTGAAAAGTTGGTCTCAAGCTGATGCATATTTTATACAATTTTGGATAATATGAATTGATTATATTTTTGCTATTATTACTACAATAGCAGGGGCATTCGTGAGATATGGTAACTAGAATAGGGTTGTTGAGCTTTTTTAATATACCTACGTTAAATTATTCAGAACACCGAAATACACACCTAGCATATTTTATTTATAATATTTTAAAGAACTCTAAACTAAAAAAAATTTTGTTTTATTTCAGCTTTTAATATTGGCGCTAAAACATTATTCAATGGCGGCCTATTCGTCGTATGACGTCACTAAGGCAAAACAAACAGTGTTGCGATTGTAATTCGTTTTGCTTGCTTAGAGATTGCTTGCTTGATCATGCAGATGGCGGGAAAAAACCAACAATGACTATTATAATTTATTTTCTGTTGTGTTTATTTACAAGTTTTGACGTGTAATAGTGGTGGATTATTAACCGTTGATGTTCACAATGGTGTGCGAGTGTTAGTAAAGTGTATAAAATCATGAAACATTCTTTATGATTTTTTCTTCAATCGTGTTAGCAAGTTTTAGTAATGCATCCAGGACATATACAAAACAGTAGTTAAATAGCTGACTTATTTCTTCGGCCATAGACTCTAACTACCTACTTGAAAAAAAGTTTTTAACTCTGCAGTTACACAAATAAACCTTCATTTTAGCCGCATAATTTGTCCTATGTAAGGTTGTCCAGTCCACCTCAAAGGGACAAATCAACCCTTATCGGATCACTTTGTTGTCCGTCTGTTCGTCTGTCTGTCTGTCAAGATACTTATTCATTCATAAAAAGTAAAAATCTGAAATTCATAAATGTGTAACAACAGTGATAACAAGAAAACGAATTTACTATTGAATATTATTATATAACTTAGGTATTTAATTCGAAGCGCTCGTAGCGGAGCTCGACTTAATCGAATCTTAACCGATCAATAAGTTAAGCAACACTTGCTGCGGTAAGGACTTGGATAGGTGACCGCTAGTGGCATTGTTCAACTGAGCGCTTCCGTGCTTCGGAGGGCACGTTAAGCCGTCGGTCCCGGTTGCTAGTCTTAGGACAACAGTCGTTAGGCTATGTCGCTATGGCCTTCGGGCGGCCTGAAAACTTCGACATGGGTTGGCCACTAACCTATCCACCAATCCGCACTGGGCCTGCGTGGTGGATTATGGCCCAAATCCTCTCTCTGAGAGGAAGGCTCGAGTCCCAGCAGTGGGAACAAACTGGGCTGGTTATGAGGTATTTAATTAATATAAAAAAATTATAACAAACTTATTATTTGTGGTTGCGGTTATAACCGTTTTTATGGATCGACAGTTTGTCCTTTGACCTAGTACCTATGTATTTAGTTTTAAAGCATAATAATGATCCTATGACTAGGAGAAATAGGGGTTCGTTTTATATATACTCGTATATAGACTAGCGACTGCCCGCAACTTCGTTCGGGGAGTAGGCTCGGCCTTCGTCCTCGCCATAACCACCCATCTTTTCTTAGTATTTTAAAATGTAAGAACCTTCTACGAAGTATTAGAAAACATTAAAAAATGAATGAAATCGGTAAAGCCGTTCTCTAGTTATAGCGTGAACAGGAGAAATAGGGGCTCATTGTTATATTTAAAGATAGATATATTATCCCATATGTACAGCCATAACCTTGGTTACAGTTTTAATAAATTTAAAGAAATAGATAAGCTACAGTTTAACAACTACTTCTTGTGTACTGCCGTGCGATTCTGTAATCGTCGACGATGTCATGAGATATCGCCCTTGTACATAAGGTTGTTTTTCCAGCCGTGCGATTCTCAAGACCAAACATCGTTGCATCTTTGACAACATCCGTGAAACAAATGACGAGATGGCAAGAAAAGATGAGATGTTTGCTCTTAGAGAATCGCACGGCTGTTCATACCTGTCAAAACTATTTTTGGTTTATTTTAAGGATGTTTAGTGTGCGTTCTTATACATGGTAATTCCTTAGGCCCCAGTTACACGGGTAGCTTGAAACAGTCCACGTGAACTGCTTCAACTTCAACTACAGTCTTCTACGTACCTACACACATACACGAAATCGCTCGAGCAAATGCTTCGGGCGGTTGGCGGTCGAGCAGTCGTCAGACATACACGGACTGCTCGAGCTGTCGACTGCTCTCGCGCAGTTACCTCCGCCTGCGCTCTTCATTCCACGTCGCGCGCGCTTCCCGCCCCTGAATTTAAATTGTGACTTGTTGAGCAGGTAATTCCATCAGTTATCAATGGCAGATTCAAGCTGTTGACTATGACTGCAAGAGCGGTCCGTGTATGTTGATCACTGGCTTACTGTTCGAGCAGTACCTACGTGTATATCCGCATTAGCTAAAGAAGTTTCTATGTCTTAGCTTTTTAATTAGTGTACATCTTCATTTTCTTAAAATGTTCCTCACTTTAATCATCAGTTCCGTTGAGATTGTAATAGTATCTTGTGATCTAATTTTTGATCTGTTAATATCGTCATACGTCAGCTGTTTCTTACTTTGTTTCCATTGACATACAGTCTCGTACAAACTACGCGCGAAATTCAATTACTAATCGTCTACATAGAACATATAATATGAAGTTTAATAACTTGATTGACATCTTTAATTGTAAGAAGGACATTTTTAAAAGGAAAGTATTTGAAATTATGCATGACAAACGTGAAATTTTAGCTTGAATATCTAGCTATATAGCCTCATTCATCGATTCGCTCTTTCTCTTTCACACAAACACACACACACACACACATAAACACACGCGCACACACACACTTTCACAGATTCCCTATCCTTCTCAACACCCTTACAACAACTACATATTAATATACGACTGTAGTTAATAGTTACATTTATATAATGTTAATCCGTTATTGGCCTTAAGTTAAGTTGCCTGATACTGTTTTGTTTATTTAAGGGCTGTGGATTTTGTACAATAAATAAAATAAAATAAAATTAAGTTTCATTATTATGTACTCGTATAGGGCGAATAGGGCAGTTGACACAGTCAAAAATAAATTACAATGTAATTTTATCTTAATAGTAGTTGGATCAATTAATTCAATAAATTAAAAAAAATACGTATTGGATTAATATTATTTTGAATAAACAAAATGTGTTCAAAAGTTTCTAAAAGTCACGTGACCAAACACGGAAGTAGCAGCGGAAATTATGTCATAATGGCAAATACATGATAGTGTCGTGCCTTATAAAAAGATTGAGAATCAAGCAAGTGAAGAAAGCATCTAATTCATGGTTTTTTTGTCATGTTAATTATTGTCAGGAGAAGGTTCTTATAAAAGTAAAACCAAGAGCCTACTACGCGAACGTCGTCGCGTAATAATTTTTTGTTGTTCTTTCATGTCTGCTGTTTGTTTACGCAACACGTAAAAACTTCTTAATTGGTGCTGAAATATATTCACTGGGGACCTGCGGAGTTAAAGGTTTTATTTTTTCGAAATCGGTTTAAGTTATGAGCAATAAACCTAGAGAAAAGAAGTGCGGAAGGTTTTTTTCTCATTTATTTTAAACAGGGTTTTACAAGTGCGGAAGGTTTTTGAATAAGTGTTAGTTTGTACCTTTTCCAAAATGTAGTTGGTTCTATAAACTCCAACAGATGAAGAGAAAAACAGGTGAGCAAACTTCATATGAAACTTTTCCTTTAAAAGTGGATTCGTGCGTCGATCATTAATTCCATAATTTCTGTGGCTTCATCTCCCGAAGAACAAGTGAGCAAAGCCGCAGGCTGGTCATCTGGTAAAATAACCTATCAAAGTCATGGCCTATAGGTTTCTGATTTCATTCAAGTGCACCCCTTCACAGGCGCTGTGTCCCGGTTAAGATCAATCCGAGACTACAGTTGGGCCGAGATAGTGCCAGTGCGACCCCATCTCGCCACTCCTCACTGCTCACGGGAGGGGTTTAGTGGGTTTAAGCCTTCTTCCCAAAGCCACACCTTCATACGTAACCCAGTGGCGCAGTACAAAGCATTTTCCTCTCCCAAAATAAAGGTCCTGATTGTACTATAAATCAAAACCTCGTTATAAATATGAGAGCCACCAAGTGTGTGGGATGAATGTTATCCAAACTTCTAAATCTCACGCCTGGGATTCGACGTTTATGGTGCAAGACGTCCTTATGGCCGATAAAATGGCAATAAACTTGGATTTGCGATAGCACAGCTGGAAGTTTTGTTTACGACGGAAAAGCTTTCCATTTTTAAGCTGAACCGTCAAAGGAAACTAGGGTGGTACACCTAAATTAAACCCTGACCTAGTTTTAGAATTGTTCGATGTAAATACCTGTGGATATTTTATTTTGAGGAGTAATATATCTACCGTGTCTGCTATGTATGTTGATCAGTTTTTGTAGCTCCATCCAGAAAGGCCAAACGATATCCAGGTACAAGACAACCAGGTATTTCTCTTCACTCATTCGAAATATCGCGTGATGTTGTCTTGTAAATAATAATAATGTGAAAACATTATTTAGCTATTTGGAGACCAGCTCCGTTATTGGATTGTTATTAGGTAGGTTTACTGGAAATTATTTGGCGTATTTTTTTCCATTGATACGTACTCACATAATTTATTATTTATACTTATTATCTACTCTCTGAACAACATGTTCAGAGAGCTGCAGACTAAGTTCTGTAGAGTATATTAGGAGGGATAAATGTCAAGCAGTAGACGAATGTTAGCTGATGTTGATGTTAGGCACAAAGGGGGGAGAAATCGGTTAGTTCGTAGTAGTCGATCCGTTGCATCATCCGTCATCTTGATTTAAAGGATCAATCTTTGTTTATTAAATAACTCGTTCATTTTCTATTTCACACGCAGAGCCTGCGAGAGATGCAGATTTTAAAAGCCCAGGTTATAGGTTCCAGGTCTCTTTCGTCGATGTAAAATATAAATAAATTGCCATATATAGAAAAATAATTATTTAATACTAATAAACTTAAACAAGATTGAAATAACTGTTATATGGGGCGGGGAAAAACCAAGACCGGTTATAATTGTTATTACAAATTTTTCATAGGTTTATATTTATTTGAGCTTTAACGTGTAGTGTGTGTAATAGTGGTCACAATCATCTATGAGAAGCTACACTATAATAAAATCATAGCGTGTAACAAACATCAACACGAAACCCTATAAACGAGTTGAATATTTGTGTAATAATGTTTGGTAGTGCAGCGGGTAACGGCAATGTATGCAGATTCTAAATTCCCCACGGCACTACCAGCTGGTAGTGCAGTGGGGAATAAAAATTCCCTTCTGCACTACCAGTAGTGCAGCTTGGTAGTGCAGCGGGGAATGACTGGCTTACTGACTTAATTATGAACTTTGAAGTACTCGTTACAGTGCACGAGTGTAGCTGTAGGCAAAGTGTACAAAACCATGAAACGTTGTTTTTGTTAGCACTTTGTTTTAACTTTATTAGAACGTTACTTAGGCAGGCCTTGACTCCTCTGACTCCTTCAATAGAAATTGATGCAACTATAAGTTAAGTACATGTTGTACTATATAATTAATAACAAACCTAAGTAACAAGGTTACATACACTTCACTAACAAGAATTCATTGGCCATGTACTAACAAGTAATATTACGTGCAAACGACACAATAAAATCGACATCAAATGTGTCCGAAAGTGCGCCATAAATGTTGTTGTGTGTATTGCCGATACCAATACATGAAATAGAACTCACACAAAAGTATATGTACCTACAGTTATGAGGACATTGCCAGTTCTATACCGTTCACACAGTCACACCCCTTTACTAGGATTCTCTGTGTCGCGGCAGGTATGAACACACAGCCAAGATCCAAAATGTATCGTAAATTATCATTTTATTTGTGGATACTTCTTATTAAAGTTACGTTTTGGAATGAGACCACTTCCCTTCCAACAGAACTATTGGCAAACAATCACAAACTCGAACGAGCACTGTGTGGTCATGTGTTACTTTTTAACACACAAAGCAATATCGACATGCATACAGAAATTACTATCTAGGTTATGACCTGGACTACATATATATACAATATATAAATATATTGTATATATGAATAATGTCTGACAATAATAATCTGACATTGCAATTTTATAGAGAAAAAAAGTTCACATGCTCGGACAGGATTCGAACGAGAATTAAAATTAGATGCTCGAACAGCGAGTCTCGATTGCCTATAGGGGTCATGGAGTCTGACACGGATTGTCAGCAGACGTTTGTACGAATCCCGTCTCTCCCTGTTTGATCTCGCTAAGCAAGTGTTAGTGCTTTAAAAACATATAATAAACAAATATATCTGATATAAAGATACACGTATAATATAACAGACTAAATATGGAAATGAATGGCTATGGAAAAGGCTATGCTCGGTGTTTCTCTGAGGGATCGCATCAGAAATGAAGTGATCCGTCAGAGAACCAAGGTCATCGACATTGCCCACCGGATCAGCAAGCTGAAGTGGCAGTGGGCTGGCCATATTAGCCGTAGAACCGACAACCGTTGGGGTAAACGAGTTCTAGAGTGGAGACCGCGTCTCGGCAAACGTAGTGTAGGACGTCCTGAGGCACGGTGGAGTGACGATATGTCCAGCAGTGGACTGCTACAGGCTGATGATGAACAGACTAAAGGATGGCAATACGATTCAGGTTATGATGCTGAGTTTCTCACTACCACAAATCTAGTTTATTTACTCGTTTAACGTTTTACGACATCATTTTAAACAGATAACTTTAACTAATAGATAAACTATAGTTAAAGTAGCTATCTCGGCAACATGGCATTGGAAAGTCCACTGAGCACGTGACCAGCCAGCGTAGGTACACTGCGGTGGTCGTCCGCGTTAATAACTTAACAAAATAATACTTATCATATTTTTAATTTAAAATTTATAAAACAATATTTTTTCAAACATGACAGCGGCCGGCAAAAGATGTATGAAAACTCAAATATGTCGTGGATTAGCAGCAAATAAATTACATACAAGAGTAACTCATATCTTAAATGGTTTTATTTGAAGGTTTTCTTAATGTTTTAAAATATTTTAAAGAATGTTTGATTGTTTTAATATAGAGAATAATATATTTATATATTTAAATTATTGTTTACAATAAGTATTTGAAAGAATTGCCGTGGCGGTGCCGGCTTAGAATAGCACCCCCCCCAACTCTACCCGTGGGTGCCGTAGAAGCCGGCTAAGGGATAACAAATCAGAAGGTGGGCAGCAGCACCTTCCCAGTCAAACACACACAAACTGCGCTCACCAACCCGCCTGCCAAGCGTGGCGAGTATTGGCAAAAACCCCTCAATGGATTGGACAAAAAGAACCAGGCCCCCAGTCCCCGGCAGCCCCGCTATTCCTGGCTACGGTAGCGGCCACGGTAACGGTGGGGCAGGGGGTGCTAAGAATCCCCGGCAGACGCCCGGCTACCACCCCCAACGACGACGACTGGCCCTGGTAACACACAACATACGCACGATGAGGACAGACGAGAAGATATATGAGCTGGAAGGAAAAATGAGTAAGCTACGCTGGGACATTGTGGGGTTATCTGAAGTCCGTAGAGCGGGTGAGGACACGATAACCCTAAAATCAGGTAACCTACTCTACCACCGGGAGGGCGACCAACAGTCCCAAGGTGGTGTCGGGTTTCTCGTCCACAAGTCTCTTACTAACAACATAGTTAAGATCGATAGCGTTTCCAATAGGGTCGTATACCTAATACTCAGAGTATCCAAACGATATTCGCTGAAGGTCATTCAGGTATACGCACCGACGAAGTCGCACCCGGATGATGAGGTGGAGGATATGTATGAGGACATTAGTCGGGCCATACATACCTTTGAAACGCACTTTCTAGTTGTTATGGGGGACTTCAACGCGAAGTTGGGTAAGAGAAGCGAGGATGAGTCGAAAGTGGGGCAATTTGGCTATGGACAACGGAACCGTAGGGGACAGAGGTTGGCCGACTTCCTGGAGAAAGAGGGACTCTTTATGATGAACTCTTTCTTTCAGAAGCCACCTCACAGGAAATGGACCTGGCTGAGTCCCGATGGTTCCACGAGAAATGAGATTGACTTCATTATGACCACCAAAAGGCAAATATTCACTGATGTCTCCGTGATCAACAGGGTTAAAACCGGTAGTGATCACCGAATGGTAAGAGGCACGGTGAATATTAATGTCAAACTGGAGAGGTCTCGTCTGATGAAGTCTACGCTCCGACCTACTCGTGCCCATATTCAAGACCCCGAGAGCTTTCAACTTGAGCTGTCCAATCGCTTCGATTGCCTTGAGAACATCGCTTCAGTGGACGAGATCAATAACAGGTTAGTAGAAACTGTCCATACAGTGGGTTCCAAGTACTTTAAACCCCACCGTACAGATAGGCCACAGAAACTCTCCAACAATACCCTCAACCTCATGGCTGAACGACGCTCATTGAAACTGCAGTCTTCGGATGATGCTGAAGCATATAGGCTGCTCAATAGACGAATATGGAAGTCCTTGCGACACGACATTCGGATCTTTAATACAAATCGTATTAAAGAGACGATAGAGCGGAAAAAAGGCTCCAAAGTGTTTGCAAGAGACATGTCTATTGGGCAAAGCCAGTTGACGAAGCTGAAGAGAGAAGACGGCAGTGTAGCGTCGACCAAAGCGGAGGTGTTAGGAGAGGTCGAGAGTTTCTACGGACAGTTATACACCTCGGTCGCTAAACCTGTTAGCAGCTCGGCCAAAGACCCAAGAGCCAAGCTGACCCGACATTATACCGAAGATATCCCGGACATCAGCCTGTACGAGATTAGAATGGCCTTGAAACAGCTTAAGAACAACAAGGCGCCTGGTGACGACGGTATCACATCTGAGCTTCTGAAAGCGGGTGGAACACCAGTACTTAAAGTCCTTCAGAAGCTCTTTAATACCGTCTTACTCGAAGGTTCAACGCCAGAAGCATGGAACAAAAGCGTGGTGGTGCTGTTCTTCAAGAAAGGTGACAACACTTTACTTAAAAATTACAGACCCATCTCGCTTTTGAGCCATGTTTATAAGCTGTTTTCGAAGGTCATAACGAACCGTCTCAGTCGCAGGTTTGATGAATTCCAGCCTCCGGAACAAGCCGGTTTCCGAAAAGGCTATAGTACCATAGACCACATCCACACGCTACGGCAAGTTATACAGAAGACCGAAGAGTATAACTTGCCTCTTTGTCTAGCGTTTGTGGACTATGAGAAAGCCTTTGATTCGATCGAGACGTGGGCAGTGCTTGAGTCTCTCCAGCGGTGCCGTATTGACTATCGGTATATTGAAGTGCTGAAGTGTTTGTACAAAAACGCCTACATGTCAGTCCGAGTACAGGAGCAGAGTTCGAAGGCAATTCCATTGCAAAGAGGCGTGAGACAGGGAGACGTTATATCTCCGAAACTGTTCACCGCTACATTGGAAGACGCCTTCAAGCTTCTGGAATGGCAAGGACTTGGTATCAATATTAACGGCGAATACATCACTCACCTTCGATTTGCCGACGATATTGTAGTCATGGCAGAATCCATGGAAGACCTCAGTACAATGCTCGAAGGCCTCCATCGAGTTTCCCAACGGGTAGGTCTTAAGATGAACATGGACAAGACGAAAATTATGTCTAATGCCCATGTTGTACCTACCCCAATATCAGTTGGGAACTCAGTTCTCGAAGTTGTTGACGAATACATCTACCTGGGACAGACAGTCAAACTAGGCAGGTCCAACTTCGAGAAAGAGGTCAATCGTCGAATCCAACTCGGCTGGGCAGCGTTCCGGAAACTTCGCGAAGTCTTCTCGTCAAAAATACCTCAGTGCCTCAAGACAAGAGTCTTCGACCAATGTGTGTTACCAGTGATGACTTATGGCACTGAAACGTGGTCTCTTACTATGGGCCTCATAGATAAGCTCAAAGTCGCACAACGAGCTATGGAGAGGGCTATGCTCGGGGTTTCTCTACGTGATCGAATCAGAAATGAGGAGATCCGTAGAAGAACGAAAGTCACCGACATAGCTCAGAAGATTAGCCAGTTGAAGTGGCAGTGGGCAGGGCACATAGCACGCAGAACAGATGGCCGATGGGGCCGAAAGGTTCTGGAGTGGAGACCACGTACCGGCAAGCGCAGCGTAGGTCGTCCACCGACACGGTGGACAGACGACCTGAGAAAGGTCGCAGGACGACGTTGGATGCAGGCCGCTTCCAACCGGTCCTTTTGGAAAATCATGGGGGAGGCATATGTTCAGCAGTGGACGTCCTACGGCTGAGATGATTTGAAAGAATAGCGTTAATACATTTTCAATTCTATTGCAATGTCGGGCGTCGCCAAGAATGAGAGCCTATTAAACAATGAGCAAAGGTCTGGATACGCTCGCCCTGATTTTTATTTGTAACCTTTCAGTGCTGCAATAACAGATTGGATACTTTTGGTCCCGGAATTATGCTCCTGTGAAATATCAGAATGTAACTTGTAAAATAAGCGATCAAGTCGTGAAGCTAGTGTCTATTGTTTAGATATTTACGACAGTTTACTTCACTACAACCAATGGATAGATAGTAGATCAGCGCGAAACCAATATAAATAGTAAGGACGTTGGTAAAACACATGTGAATCTTCGGTGTGCCTATAAAATGTATCGTTAACATTTTTATTAGGGTGAAGTGGGGCAAATGTAAGTGCCATAATTTAGAATTAATGTGAAAATATTTACCATTATCAAGCCATTAGTTTTAGGTTAAAAACAATTGCTATTGAACAATCTAAAAAGTCAAAGCATTATTACATTTACTCTGTGTTTTGGGGTAAATGTAAAAATCGACCATAGTTTTTCAGCAAATCAATATAAATTGAAAGCGGGGCTAATGTAATAAAACACCGTTTTTTAACCTGCACTTGGGTATTTATTCCAGTGAGATCAAAGGACAACTTACAAAATTAGAAACTTTTCGAGCGATTCTGCTAATAGTGCTACTACACTTTAGAATTAAATACTAAGAAATATTCATATTTCTGAACTAATAATCAATGGATATTATTCCTCGTTTATTTATATCAGGTTGAGGCAGTCTTTCTATAATATAATCATTGGTGATGAAGTAGATGTCACCCATTTGGGGCCAGACATGGCATTTGGCATTTTACATTTGCCCCGTGTTGTATTATTACAATTATACCCCAACGGTGTTCATTCAAGGGGCAAATGTAACAGCAACATTGAAAATTTTGATTAATCATATTTTAATTAAATGTATACACAATACGCTTATAAATGTGTGCCCAGAACACAACAAAATGAACTCATCGCAAAAACTTGCATTGTTACTATGATTATTTGAGATTAAAAACTCCGCGTTCAATTCGAAAAAACCAAGTAACAATGGCCGCTCGCTAATTGAAATGACATTTTGAACGTGAGTGCAAAATCAAACGTCACAAGTAGTTATCTTGTACTTGAAGATGTACTGTATACTTTTGATAGATGGTAGCACCAGTTCCATTATTATCTTATCAGATATGGGACATTATTACTTTAGCCCCGGTCTTACAATTACCCCACATCACCCTATTTGTGTATAATTTAGTTACTGATGCATATGTTAATAAAGATTCCGTTTATATCTATCTATATATGAACCACCCCTACTTCTTCTGGTCACGCTATAACTTGAGAACGGATGGAACAATCTCGCTAATTCTTTTTTGTTGTGTTAATTAATTATTGTCAGGAGAAGGTTCTTATGAAAGAAAAACCATGATAAGACGAGAGTTATTGCGAGGCTGAAGGCCGATCCTACTACGGTAACTATGTCGTGGGCAGTAGCAGGTGATTTAATAAGGTCCTTGAATATGTGAATGTCCATACTGATTCTCGAACCGATGCCTGTACATCAGAAGTTTATCCACGTCCCCAAGCATTGGGAAGTTAGATAATCTCTCATCTAACTTGAGCAAACAAGATGAAACAGATAATCTTATTTGTCGTCACTCTCCCGCACCTGATGGAGCTAACGGCTGAGTGCTTAAACTAGCGATTGTATAGAATACATCCTTGCAGTATCAGATTTATTAATGGCCAATAAAATTTTGCAATATGTGCATGTCTACTAACTGCCAAGTTTACTTACATAGTTTTAGCCAAGCATTGGTTAATAAATGCCGATTTAAACTTAACCGAGCCAAAAAGGTCCTTTGCTAAGTTATTATTTTTTCAGTGTATGTACTAAAAATGTAGAATGAATTACAAATTTGAATAAAAATGTCATTAGTCATAGTCGTAATGTCAAACATAGAATGGGGGTCAATAATTAATGTTAAACTTCATCAGTAATTAACGGCCTATTCTATGAGTGACGAATTCATTGACTAAGATGCTTCATGGGTGGTTACTTTGTTCCAAGCGCAGAGCGGGGACCTCATTCGGTATCACCATTCAAACATGTAACTTACTGTCCTGTTCCTTGAAGATATCGTAACGCGCCACGTTACATGCATGTATAGTCATGGCGAATACGGCCCTAGTAGTTTGAATGTTTCTAATGGATGATCGTAGGCGTTGTGTAGTCTGCATGTAAATTTTCAACACTGTAGCTAGCTGGTGTAAAATTATACGTTTGGATGTCGATGCTTCTTAATAATTGGTTATTTCGTAAAGTAAAAGACAGCAATATTAAATATAATATAATTATTATCCTATATCTACATATACACTATCAGTAAGCACAGAGATGACTGAGGGGGGGGCGACCAATTGTTTGAAAACATCTATGTTTTTGAATCGAGGGGCTTATAAATCTGGATTAAGTGAATAATTCTAAAACCGTTGTTGGGTACGGATGAATTAAGTAATTGTGATGTTAGTGAAAGTTTATAAATTACGCGAATACCAAGCTTGCGCGACAATGCGCGTGTCGGCCAGTAGTTTACCAAACTTATCCCAGTATTTTGTACCCAATATCTTTCGAAGTTTCGTACAGTTGAAGAGTTGAAGTTCTACTCGGCTCTGCGTTTATTTCTTCTTATTCCGGGATGCTACAGACGTGCCGTACAACGTAGATACTGTAGCCCCTAGAGCTACGGTATCGGAGATACGTTTCTCTCGTAGATAAATGTATTTTCCACGGAGTTCCTCGGAACGTTATGTACCTACTTAGGTATATAGACACGGTTCGTTGCTTAGGCTTTACCTACTTCACACTAAGCTGGTTCCTTTTTATTACAACAGCTCTATTTTATAAGAAGAACCTCTTTATGTAAAGATACCTAATTGCTTGAAACATATTCTGCGATAAAAGCCATTTTATTTGGGTTTTTTGTCTACATCTACACTATTATAATACTATAAAGAGGAAAGATTTGTTTGTTTGTTTTTCCTGAGGATCATAGGCTATACAATATTTTCAAAAAGTTAGGGATCGGTATAAAAACTTCGATAATGGAACCCAAGGTGTGGAAAAAATACTAAAAAAGTCCTTATAACGCGTACGCTGCGGTAACTAATAAGACTAATATTGTAATGGTCAATAACCATAAAAATATTAGTCTATGCTTTTGACAATAGAGCAAAGTGATGTACTACAGTTTAATAGAAGACGTCAAAATCTACAAAGAAGTTCACATTACCATAATGTCTAACTATTACAGTTTTGTCACAATAAATACTTATTTCATTTTGAAATATGAAATAGTAACACCGGTACAAACCAAGCCACATTATTCGTACCTTGGTATTAATCCTTATCTACTCTAATAATAAAGAGGAAATATATATGATTTTAAGTTTGTTCAACACAAATAAGTAGTATGAAAACAACATAACCAAATGAAACAATCCTTCACGAGTATAAAGCTTCATTGTGCCTGAGTAACATACGCTATATTTGATTCATCCTCATCATCATCTAGCTTAGTTCGAAATGCCCTTAGTATTCAGACATCGAAGCAGTAAACGCAGCAAAACTTAGAACAACTCTGAAAAGCAGTGCTAGATCTGCAACGAGCGATTAAGAAATGCTTAACTGAAAAATGCGGTATAATTTCATGTTAATCGGTGACAAGACGAGTAAGTCACCGTTGAGCATCACGCTTGTCCATAACAGGCAAGTGCCATTCAGTATTTTTAAACTAAAACCGCCTTATTGTAAACGAATCTCATGTTTGGCTTGAACCTTGGTTTAAACTTCGTTTAAACATGGTTTAAAAACATAACACTAACATTCCACGTTCTATAATGAGGCGGAAAGAGTTAAAAACTCTGCATATCAATGTTGTGCTCTTCATCTTGCGATATAAGATGTTAAATAGCTTGCCTGATAATTTCTCTAGAAAAATTTCCCTTCAACAAAATACTACTACTAGTTCATGGATATACAACTGGCAGAGATTACTTACTTACCTACTTCCCCATGTGGACACTGTAAAAGTCCTACCATTACAAAAATATAGATTTATAATAAAGTCTGTCTATGCGGTAAGGCTCTTCGGCAAGACGTACGTCTTGGTGGATACTACCGCAGTGATCCAAGCAATGACTGACCAGTTGGCGCAGTTGGTAGCAACCCTGCCTTCTGAGCTGCTGGATCTGGGTTTGATTCCCGGACAGATCAAACATTTGTAAGCATGAACATGTCTGTTTGACCTGTGTCTGGATATAAGATACAGATGTATACATACTTATTCGTGACTAGCTGACCCTCCAGCGGCTTCGCTGGATACGGTTAATTACAGTTTTTTAACTATCCACTGGAACTCAATAATTTACCGGGATCAAAAATATCCTATATGTTCACCAGGGATATAAGCTGCCACCACACCACACCAAATTTCATTTAAATCGGCTCATACGATTCGAAACTTAGCCCGTACAAACAGACAAACAGTGAAACAAAAAAATTGAAAGAAAATTAGTTTGATTTCGCTCCTTACATCCTCCTGACTCGGTTTTTAGAATATTTTTTATTGTACAGAAATTCGATTTCTACAGTTTTATTATGTGTAGTGATGTAGTGATGTATCAGTCATCAGCCGTGCTATTCTCAAACAGCAAACATCGTTGTATCTTTGACAACATACGTGAAACAAATGACGAGATGACAAGAAACGTTGGAAAAACAACCATATGTACATGGGCGATATCTCATAAAGTATTTGACATCGGTGAGCTCGTCGACGAAAGCATCGAGGAATCATTAGATAATCCGCACGGCAGGTTACCATAGACATACAGGTCCTGTCTAGTGTAGCACCTTGTACGGATGTTGTCCCATATATACATATAAATAGTGGTAAGTATGTTTAAGCTTGAATACACTATAATATGTTAAATCATTTGGAAAATAGTCGTAGTACTAATTAATGGTGTGCGTTGCAACAGTTACACTCCACTCTTAAGTTCCCACTTAGTAGTAGGTATAGTGTTATGTATATGTAGTGTTAAACATCAGACGAACGACTGAACTGGCTCGCGACTGATTACCAAAAACAGGCGACGGCAAACAATCTGAAAGGCAAAGAAAGAAATACATATAGAAATACAGACTTTTGATATTGCCCTTTGTAAAACTAAATTCGAGAAATGTGTGACCAATTCCGAATCGTGATTGCGAACCTTCCATGATTTAATTTCACGGGCTAATAGATACTCATTTGGAGTTAGAAAATCAGTTGAATGGACACGAAGGAATATGAAAGGATAATTTATTGTATTATAAATGGTGAACTCATTTGTTCTTCATTTAAATACATTAACATATCACGACATTTAACACCCAAGAAATGTTTTGTTCTTATTGACAAAACTTTAATCCTACAAATATTTGCCCCAACCAGACGTCGAACCTGCAGCCTTGCGCTTCGAAAGCATGGTAACTTCAAACTAAGGAACTATCGAACATATGAAATAACAAAGTCGTGGGCAAAAGCTAATATAATAATACTCGCTTTTGCCCCAGTATAATAATACTAGCTTTTGCCCACGACTTCGTTCGCCTAGTGTTTTTTCTAGATATGAATTATCGTAACAATATAGAGCTATGTTCCTGGATATCGCCCGCCACTACGTGAGATATATGACAAAAGTTCATGTAAATACCCTACTTTATATATAAGCCCATAAACGAAAAGTTATCCCTACAAAGTTTTATCCTCCATTTCTCCCCCTAAGTAATACCTGTCCAAACTATATATAACAAAATTTTCTATTTTTTTAAGAACTATATTAATACAAATTTATATAGCTTTATAAATATTTTTTTTAGAAAGGTTCATCCCCCACTTCACCCCTCTAAGTTATCCCTATCAAAAGATAAGAACACCATTTTTTATTTTAAACGAAATACATAAATACAATTTTTCACACATATAATCGTAAGTTCAAATACAAAGATTTTTCATACAAAGGTTTTCACCCATATTTACCCCTAAGGTTTTGAATTTCGGAAAACCCTTTCTTACTACACCTCTACTCATAAAGACAAAACACCCTCCAAATTTCAAGTCTCTACGACCAGCGGTTTAGGCTGTGCGTTGTCTGTCAGCCACAGGACTTTGATTCTTATATATATATATTGATTTGAGCTATTCACATGTACTCTGAATTAATATTTTTCCTACACTGGTACCAAACACGGTTATTAAATTGAATGCAAGCCAGAGCTTACAAGCTGTGAAAGATGTAATAGTAGCACTTACTCGCATGTGGAATGAGGCTCATGCCTTATGAGCGCTCTAAGCTTCTGCTGCAGTTTGATAAGCTGAAGTCTTACGGCCGTTTTCATAACCTATCTATCGCCGGCTTACCCTACTAGAGATAGATATTTGATACTATTTGTATGGACGTTATGTACACATTTCTATCGGTAGTAAGGAAAACTATGGTTAGATAGAATATTGAAAACGGCCTTTAATAGACCAAGATGAGTTTACCTACTTACTTATTTATTGAGCTCAGCGAATCAGGATTGTAATTTGCTCTCGTTGTCAACAATAACCTCTTATGAGGTTCTCATAGAAACGTGTAATTTAACATGTATAGTAATTATTTGGCAATACATGGTAAATATCCAGTTTCTTAAGTTAATTCTTGTGTTAGTGACCATGTCAGTTTAAAAACTTATACTTAAACTCATATTCATGTTCGTTCGACAGATGCCTTTCTAGTGCCGCGGGACTTTAGGTACGAGTACATACTTAAGTTGGAAGTATTTTGGCGTAAATACGTATGGTTGCATCAGTGATAAAACTTTTAATTCAAGAAAAGTCGCAGTCACACAATTAAGTCTGCCATCAGGTTTATGTCCTATCACGTTCTAATATAGTCAATTAGTATTTTTTTGATAACTATGAAAGCACAAGAACAATGTTTCATGACTTTGTACACTAATACACTCGTGCACCATTACGAACACTTCACGGTTAATAATCCATCACTATTACAGGTCGAAACTCGAAAAAACAACACAAATGTAGGAAAAATAAACTTATTCAAAGATAGACATTGTTGGAGCCACGCCATTTTTCTTAGTTTTCCGCAAATCTTCAAAGTATGTATTTACGGCTATAAAAACCAAGATAAATCGCCCTTGTGAATTTATAAAACAACATTCAAAAATTTATTGAAGTTTAAGACTATGTTTTTGTACTCATATAATACTATTATAGCAATTGCGTTTGACCATGTACATATTTTATGACATTTTGCTATAAAACTAGATATGGCCTTAGAGAAAATAATAAGCTACTTGAAATACTAATCCTGCGCAGTCGTAGTTGCGGGCACCAGCTAGTTGGTTATATTTAGACGATAAATTAAATAATAAAGGGTGTTTTTTTAGAAGTAAACACTTTCAAAATGAAATAAAACAAATTAATATAATGAAAATATGTGTGATATTGGTTTTATTTAAAAGGTTATTTTATACCATTATTGTTGAAATATGATTTCGGGCATATGAGTGTCACAGCTAGGTCGAATGAAGCGCAATCGTGAAGTCTAATTTTTCGAGCAACTGGGATCGTATATCAGTAATAACACGACGTATTTAGACTTCCAAATGGTCCAGTATCTCTTATTTATCAGCATTAACTAGTGACTTCACTTACCCTCAAAGAAAGTTATCCAAAGGTCAGGATCACATGATTGTGGAGGCTAGTGCACAGGTCCATTGCGCTAAATTATACGTTCACCAAATGGTTCCTACATAAAACTGATGGTACCGTCCGCTGTGTAGCATGTTGTGCGCCATCTTGTCAAAACTAAAGCTTTGTCTAAAGAATGCTATTCAACTGAGGTACGAAGAAGTCAATAATCATCTTTCTGTAGCGCACTCCAGTAACGGGCAAACTATGACCGGCATCGGCATATATAAAAAAAAGGCCCATTGTTTCCACCTGCTCATAAAGCATAATGAAATGGCAAAACGTACTGACTACATAGAAACTGTCTAATGCCAAATTTACAGTCTGTAGAAACTATGATACCAGTTTAAAACCCAAACCTAAAAAAACACCCTTTATATGTCCAGATGCCTCAAAGAAATTACAGGTGACCAAAGAGCTGGTACTCACCTCGGACAACGTATCAGCCTGGCTGTTCAACGAGGTAACGTTGCCAGCTTTTTGGGCACTCTACCCGTAGACAGGGACTTAAATGCTGTTTTTTATTTAAAACATATCTATAATTTAGAACTATTTTAGAGAATTAGTTTTATTGTAATAGGTAGATTTTTTATATAACTTTGTACTTAGATGAAATTTATTTATAGTTGGGTGTTAGAAAAAATAAAATGTATTCCCTTTATAATGTTCTAATAAAAATTAATTCGCTAAATAAATATATTTTGTGATGATACGGAAGTGCGGAACCGTTGCATGATTCCTACTCGCACTTGACTGGTTTTTTATATTATTATCTTTTCCTATTTTACTCCTATTTTTTCTGCTGTAAAACCGCTAAAGTACGAGTACCCAATCGAGTTTTACCAAGATAAAGCTTTAACTTCTATAAATACTTTATCAACAGATCTCTATGAATTCATCTTATTCTTATTCCCAAAGTCACTATCTTAGTTCCTCTGAATAAATGATAAACAAATATTTTATCTTAGTTAAGAGGACGAATTAAGACACTTTGAAGTCCGTACCCTGTTTATTTAGTACCTTGATTTATTACACAGAAACCTTAAATTCAATTTAATTGTTGTGAGGGTGGAAACTAAGAATTTTTAAGTCGTTTATTTGTAACTATTTTCCGTAAACTTAATATAAAAAAAACTTCAAACAATTAGTGAAAGTGCGTTATATAACGAGTGAAATGAGTAATAAAGTGGGTTCATTCCAGCTATAGTTTTAAGTAAGGGAAGGAAAGATAAGTTTAACGCACGGAAGTATAACTCATTGGCCTAGCAGTCATGGTGTCTGACATGGGCTGTCATAAGACGCGGGTTCAAACCTGTCCGGGCATATGTAATATTTATCTCCAAAATTACAAAATAACAAAACCCCTTCCGGTGTCCAGACTCATAGAATACATGTTTGTAGAAAGTAATTGTATTCAAAAAAAATTATACAAATACTTAACATACTTTTTAAAAATGAAATGGTCACTAAATCAGCAATTAACGTTAGAAACGGGATATTTACCATGCATTGTATTTTTAGTGAGCTCTCGATATTTTGGCACAGTTGCATGCGCCATGTTCACGAGCAAACTGAAGTATCTGCGGGTAGGTGTTGTTATGAGCAGACGTAGCGATCTACCCTCTTCCGCACACGTTTCTTGCGTTCCGTTTTATTACAACTGACACAACTGTTGCGAACTGTTGTGACACTTCTTTTGTGGTTCAGCTGTTTCTTTACATATATATGTATATTTCAATTTGTGATCCGCTTTTATCATACTTACCTTCTCGGCAAACATCCGCTCTAGTGTATGCTGAAAAACAGCGTAGTGCACGTACTGCATGCACGTAGTGCTGAATAATGCTGAGCATAAACCTTTTGCCTTGTGTAAAATTCTTTTGTTCATTCTACTATGTTAACATGGACAAAGGCAATAAATTGATATTTTGTATTTTTATTTATTTTTATTTATTGTTATTTATTTTTAACAGTGCAATTTTGTGCGCATGCGCCTGTGCCGAAATATCGAGAGCTTGAAATAAATGCCATACATTATAAATATAGCGTTACTAAAGTTAATTCTTGAATTTATTTTATGTAAAATGTTGTCATGTGTGAAAATATGTTTCTGTGGGACATTCATTCTGACGGGTCTAGTGAAGCTGGGAAGTAGTAAGTCACAAAATATACCTTGTTGGATACATACATTAAGATGGACTTTTAACAAAAGTATGCACTTGATTATCGCGAGTTCATTGTACTGTTTAATAGACTGAATCATTAATTGTTTTACGTACCCTCATCGAATATTCGGTCACGTAGGACCAGACAAAAAATATATAAAACATCTCGGGACTAATTACTAACCTTCAATGACATTCGGTAATTAAAATTAAAACAAAGCTTTTTTGAAAGCACTCTATTTTGAAATTATTTGGCTGCAAAAGCCATTTATATAATACAATTCTTATTTTAAAATATTGTTCGTTAAATTCTATTTGAAACGTGATTGACTTTTAGATTAATTTATGCTTAAAAGCTCGCAAAATGTTTTGTGTGGAATCTTTATGACTTTACTAACGTATCACTTTGTATATTGTTAGTAATTGTAAATGTCAATGTCTAAAAGTTGATTTAAATAAGAGATATATTTAACTTCGCTGAAATACTATTTTCAACGAATTTTCGTTCAGTATATATAATATAACTAAATGGTGAACTAACTATCTACCTTTGAATTTGATATAACTAATTTTAACATAGGTGCTATATTAATATAACATTCATTCGTGTATTCAATAATTTTTAACGAACGCCTTATATATTTTGAAGTTTTCTGTTAATAACTGAAAGCAAAAGCAAAAATAATCAAATTGTGCACGAAATATCATAAGAGAAAACTTTTAATAAGATTTATCAATGTAGAAGGTTCTAGGTTTCTGCGTCACATAGTTTAGAAATGGTAGGACACATTGCAAACCATTGTCATGGTTCTTATTTGGACGGGAGAGACATATAGCATACACATATATATGCATATAACATATAGCAAGTGGACGTCCTACGGCTGAAATGAGTATAATAGTAGGTACACTGTTTTAAACTATCATGGTTGTTCACTAAAGTTATATGATTATTAACGGGATATTTACCGTGGTAAGGTTGTGGAATGAGCTCCCGATATTTCTTACCACGGTAAATATCCCGTTAATAATCATATAACTTGAGTATAATAATGATGATATTTTATTAAACACATATTCTATAATAAAGTGATTTGTATAATTTAACGTCAATTTAATAACATCTATTCAATAATGGTGCTACATTGACACTCAAGGACACTCAAACACGTATTACATATCAATGTAGTTTTATTAATTTTAAATTTTAATATATAATTAAACTCATGAAACAGTTGTGAGCGACGTTAGAAGTCCTCCTTGATCGTAAATCAACGGTAAGCCTTTTTTTCCTTGACAAGTGGACTCGCATGTATGCACATTTGCCATTCCTCAACGTTATTCAAGTAAATATTTATAGTTGCACCAAGTAAGACTTCTATATAAGTAGTCAGTTATATTAAACGTCTGTTGTCAAGTCCCTGTCTAAGTTACATGAGTAAAGCGATGGATGTATTAGTAACATTTCTGAGGCAAATTACGAAGGAAACACCAATGCAACGTTTAATGATTTAATACATTTTGCTAACAGTCATGCATCCTTACGAGCACTTAACGGTTAATAATCTACCACTGCTACACGGAAAAACTCGAAGAAACATAAATCTAGGAAATGAAAATGTAAACAAAATCAACGAAAGTCTATGCTCGGGGTTTTCCCATCATCCCAACAGCCGACCCTGTGAACGTCGGCTACAAGCTCTAATGTGACGTATGAAATAAAATATATTTAATGGAAGTTATTTTAGAACGTGAACTCCCTAACCTTGGCCACTGCTTGGTGCCAATCAGGTGATATACTGAGTAGTTGCATTTGCAGTCTCCGTCTTGGTGGTACCCACAGCTGTGTCAGAAATTCTCACTTAAAGGTTAGCTTGGCTGCCATATGAAAATATATCACCAAGAATATAGTTGTTCTCATTTACATTTTCAATCCAACCCTTGCTAACCTATAACTTGCAAGATACATTTCAGTACTAATAAACATCAGCTACATTATCTGACAATGTCTAATCTAAATGAATATTCAAACTCAGAAAACTTAATCACATCCATCAAAGTTGAGCTTTTTGACAGGAGTGATCTAAATATTAAAAACCTAAAATATTATGACACGCACAACATTTTGTATTAAATCTCTTCGTTCCATTAAAAATATCGACTAGCTGTCTAGATTTCAATTTAGAGTTGTCTTTCTAGATTTTCTGTGGCGTCGTACCAAGTTTGTCGGCTCCCAGCTACGGCACGTAGCAGTATCTGTCCGCGCGTCGAGTGCTACGGACGTCTACGCGGCGTTACGAATGCTACGAGGCAGCCTCGTATTTGTCCGCTAATGAAACTTTAAACTCGGAACTGTTGCCGACGTTACCGATACAGTGGCTTTTGTTTTTATTAATTCAGTGTTTTGTTCGAACAGATATTATTTTATGCAATAAGTTTGTTTGTCGGGATCTTTTTTTGCCACCGGACGTGTGTGTAATATACGATTCAAGACGTTACTTTCTCTAAATCGATTGTGAACTTTCTATCGATTGTAACCTCATTTATGGAAGCTTAATTGAATGTAAGTGTCTTATTTGTATTTTATATGTATTTATGTTTCATAATGTTCTCAGTTCGCACCTTATGATTTTGAAATAATATTACTTAAAGCATTTGTATGTGATAATTAGAAATTAAAATGGTTTAAAGTTAAATTTTACTAGGAAAAATAGGGTAACTCAGGGATTTATCAAGTACATGCTACTACCCGCGATTTCGCGTAGTAGCCTCCCATTTCTTATTTTTTAAATGTAAGAACCTTCTTCGAAGTATTAGAAAACATTAAAAAAAGATAAAAGAAATTGGTAAAGCCTTTCTTAAGTTATAGCGTGACCAGAAGAATTAAGGGGTTATATTTATAGATATTGCGTTGAAAAATTAATGAGTTAAAATGATTATAGGCGTTTATTTTTGAGTTCAATGAGTCCCCAGTCGTACGAGAAGTTATATATAGTAAGGTTGGAGAGTAGAAGGCAGCATTTCTACTACGTTTTTACCCGATTGCGGCAAAGCTCAAAATGAGGGCGGATTTTATACGCTTTAATGTATGGGCTTATTATTTCCGCAGGCGGGTTTTTAAACTTTTTGTTTGTTTCTTGATTATGCATGTATTTATTATAATAACTAACCACATCCCGCGGCAACAAATTATATCGTATCATATTATTTTATGTAACACTTTCTAGAATTTTTTAATGTAATTAGGAAACGGTACAACTAAGAGCCCAGCTGATGTTAAGTAGTTAACGTTTGCTTAGAACAGATTGAATGCTTCACAAGTGACGAATTTTACTGCACCTGTAAATCTTGAGACATTCAGTAGTTAAGTCTCAAGTACTTATAATTCGCCGGCAACCATACCCTAGAACCAATACGCAGTATTGCGGATTTGTTCACGGTAAAAAAAGGTATGGTGGCGGTACTAAAAGAGTTCTACTGCTTTTACATGCTTTGTTTAAGTTATGGCATTTTTTGTTATAGTAAGTATTACTCCGTGAGCGCATGTCCGTGCGAATCGTGCCGTGTACACCCGCCTAACGAGGTGGTAGGCCTATTGTGAAAGAGGCTGACTTGATCGGTACCACTGGAGTGACATATAGAGTATCTGGGAATCAATAGTACTCAAGCGCCGTGTTAGAGTATGGAAATAATTAAGTTACTTAATAAACAACTTGAAAAGTAATGTCTCGGGGTGACGAGTGAATAGCAGTGCCACCAAAAGTATTAAGCTCTGGACAGCACTGCGATTGTGGTGGAAAAGTGTGTTGTTTATGCTTATGCAGCTGCACGACTTGCCCGACTTGACTCTGTGTTAAACCAGATAAAATCGACATGATTGATTCTTTTAGCACTCTTTAAAGCACTTTTACTATTTTAGTAGATTTCTTAAAGTAATTTTTTGCCATATAAAACTAACTATGCCCCGTGGCTCTGCCATATAATGCCCATAGAATGTAAAAGAAAGCGTATATTTCTCCTACTTACCAATTTCATGAATTCAGATAATGTATTTTTTCGTTGAGACAACTGTCCGTATGCGGTGTTAAAATGATAAGAATTTAATCTTCTAGACACATGGGTTAATGTATAAGTCTCATATATAGATTGTATCTCGCAATATCTCCTTGCTCTGGGCGCCTAGCGCGAATTACTGCGTAAGTGTAACGTAACGTGTGGTTCACTTGTAACAGTACAAACCGTCATTAATCTAGAGCTACGGTGACACAGATAAATCACAGTTTGTACGCCGAAGCCTTACGCCTTGACGTTTGCCATACTTTTTCGCAAGTTGTTTGTGCTACGGCCTCTGAAGCAAAGATAAGCATAGGCAGTTCTTTCAAATACATCTTATAGAATAAACAGTAATAGTCTTAACAGGCAGCTCGCCTAGTGAAAAACGGTTACGTGTCTTCCCACCTCAGAGCCCATTTAACGTGCCGTAAGGCCTTTCGCTGTGTTTGTCACTCTAAATAAACTTACTTATTTAAACAATATATCGTTTGTTTTGTCGACGAGCTCACCGTTGTCAAATACTTTATGAGATATCGCCCTTGTAATAAGGTTGATTTTCTAACGTTTCTTGTTAATCCATAAAGTTAATCCATTGTATCTCGTCGTTTGTTTCACGGATGTTATCGAAGGTGCAACGATGTTTGCTCTTAGATAATCGCACGCTTGTACAGAAGCCTTAAAAAGCAAAACGGCATCAGCCAAAAGAATCCTTATTTACAAAATTACCAGTAATCTCGTAGAGACGTAGGTAAAGTTCTTTATGTTGATACTGGCTTACCAGTCATAATGTTTACTAACTTCCACTAATGTTTATCCGGAAAGCCCAAAAAGAGAATTGTGTGTTTGACCGTTATGTATGTATCTCCAATACTACGTCTCTCCATTAACTACTCAACGGGTGGAGCTGTTTTTATTAACGATACGTCATTAAATTCGTCTTGATAACGCGAGTGTCACTGGATACATAAAATGCTTAAATCAATGCTGATTACTTCCGTAGTAGTTCTAGTTTGTTTTTCATGATTGAATATCTGTGTGGCAAACCTACACGAATGCAGACGGCTTATAACCACTTCATAAGCCATATTAACTTACGTAGCACGCATATGAAGGAAATGCGTATCGTACTATTTGGATTGTAAAAATTATTTATCGTGATATGTGGAAGTTTCTGGGCGCCGTAGTTCTGCTGTAAGATAACTGACTGCCCCATACGGCATTAATAAAGAACAACATACTTTCACACAAAATACATACTTTTAATTTAACGTAAAGAAGTTATTTTTATAATACCATTTTAAAACACTAACGCCTGCTTAGCGATACCAAACATTGCAATTTTAGAGAGAAAAAACGACATCCTCGTACGGGATTCGAATCAGCATCTTCCAACAATCCGTGTCATTAAATTGTCATTTGAAGAATAATAATAGACAATGAAGACAATTTTTAATAGGTAATTGAACTCACGTTCTGTCGTGTTCATATGGAGTCAAGTTCTTGGATAGAGTAATCACGACCTTCCTTCTAGAATTTTTTTTGAGAATGTGTAACTTTATGTCATTCTCAGAAAACAATATAAGCGACACGACTCTACAATATTTCACAATTTGCCATTATAAATTTTGCTTCTGGAACAAGATTGAGGCCCTTGTACTTTGTTTGTTGCAGTTCTTGGAACTTGTTTGAAGTTCACGACGTATCGTTTGAGCTTCCCAATGCTTTATTTATGTGCACGTTATTATTAAAAGTAAGTAAATATTGAATCTAATTTATTAGTTGTTGGCAGTTTTATTTCGGTTCACATAATGAACCCATTATGTTTTCACTTCTGGGAATCGAACCTTCCTCTCAGAGAGAGGAGTCGGGATATAATCCACCACTTGGGCCCAGTGCTCTTCTGTGGATAGGCTAGTGGTCAATCCATGTCGAAATTTCCAGGTCACACGAAAGCCTTAGACATAGCCTAAGGAATGTTGTCCTAAGACAAACAACTGAGACCAACGGCTTAACGTGCTCTCCGCATCACGGAAGCGCTCAGTTGAATAATGCCACTAGGGCATACCCATCCAACGCCTGGCCGCAGCAAGCGTAGCTTAACTTATTGATCGGTTAAGATCGCCAAGTCAATCTCCGCTGCGAGCGCTTCATTTGCTTATTTAGGTTCACTAAACAGAAACTACAAACATGTTTTCATCACCTTCAATAAAATTCCATAAAGATAAATAAAGGTGCCGCACTCGTGTTGTTTTGTCATACGATTGAAAAATCAATAAGTATTCACAATAAATATAAACAAAATATATTAAAAAGAACAAACACAAAACCACAGAATACACAACGAGAGAGTACAACGTTACCACATATTTCTTTCCGCACACTTAAACTTCTGCACTACCACAGTTGAGTTCCCTAAATTGTTTCTCGTAAATTATCGACATTAAAACGTCAAAACATCTAAGAAAGCACATTTGTCAGTCAGGTTCGAAGTCATTATATAAAGACAACATAATTGGATTCGACAGGGCGGCAACCGGGTCAATACCTACCTGATTGTATACACCTAAATACGTATTATACAACCGGATGGTATACGTGGCGTGAGCTCGGATCGCGGTTCAACTTTTTCGAATTAAGTGGAGGAAAAGTTTCCTCAGTAGTACAGTAAAATATTAGTTACTTTATCAGAGTGTATAGTCCTGGTTTAGACTATTCTATAACCTAGAATGTCCTATAAGATATTGTAATGGTTGACTGAGGCTCACTCGGCTCATATTTTATCTTTCTGCTTCGTCTAGTAGCGTTTGTAGCAGAGCTGGCCTTCAAAAGATCAACGCGCTTAAGCAACTTTTGCGATCACCCACCCAAACAGCGACTGCACCGTTTGAATGGATGTTCGCTAGATGCATTTTCAATTGAGTGTTTCTGTGCCCCAGAGGGTGTGTTAATCTATAAGTCCCGGTTGCTATTTTAGGACAGCGCTCGATATATCGTAGTCAAGCGATTTGAAAACTGAAAACTTTTGTATCTGGCAATTAAGTATCGCCTCTGCATTTCATTCTTCTCCAACAAGCGATTTATTTCCGCTTCCCTGTTAGATAACCCGTTAGACACGACCTTGGAGATTTTCATATTGAGAGTGAATTACTCTAGTCTCGTGTGTTATATCTTTGATTGAATTATCATGTAACGTCGATGAAATGGTAGTCAAATGCAAGTATACGCCATATAACAAATAAACTTATAGTACAATAACCCAACTTTGGAAATAATTAGCACGCATATTAAAGTGCATAAAATCCTCAATTCTGATTTTAGTATTTAGACCCTTGCGACATTTAGACGCATTTAATGAAGTACCTATCATTCAAAATTAATTGAGCCTTTGATAGCTCCGAGCGGACATAGGAACGGGCATACGCATTATTGGATACAACACGTACCTCTCCATTAGGACTTGGCCGCAACCGAGTAAAAATATATTTTTTTTGGTTTTAACTACGCCATCTGGTCATGATTGTCTAATATAGTTATACGAGTATTTAATTCAAAATTTATTTGGATTTGTGTCAAATATACCTATGTATGTATACACCATAATAATGCCGAAGGTGCGAGCACAGGTACATAGTACACATACACCTAATTACAGCAGCCATGTTCTTAACCTTAATCTAATAAATAAATCACATCAGAACAAAATATATCATGGAGTACCTGGCAAGACTATGTATGGCCTTCATATACTTTAGACGCCTTTTATAACAACCGAGATATATACAGTGCAATATACGGCGGCAATCATTGCCGCTGAAACGAATGAAGTAATTCTTATTTGTTTTTATTATGTATTTTTTAGCACACTTAAAAATTATGATTAGCGAAAGAAGCGTCTGTGTTTTACCTGGCCAATTTGACCAATTGACATTTGACTGACTTGGCCAATTGACATTCATTATGTTTGTTAGGTTGTTTGTTAGTCCTCTTGTATAGGTCGCATTTTTATACCAATCTTGCTGGAACTATGCATGTTCAATTTTTTTTTTGTCACGGTGATTTTGAGTGGGAGGAACATTTTCCTAAATAGGGGGGGGGGGGGGCGGAAGATATCTGTGACGCCATTTACCGACCGATTTTGATGAAATTTGGTACACACATTAGGTAATCTGACTTTATAAAGGAATTTCGAATATGAGCAAACCTAATTGGTCATGTGATTTCCAAGATATTTTGAAGTACTGCCATAAATTGACACTGATAGTCTTCTTCATAGACTGATAGTCAATTGTGAAATAATCAACAATCGAATTGTCAAACAATCAACAAAATTGTGCTCGCTAGGTTTAGGTACTGTTCGCAGAACTATTCGTTTTACAATTTAGTTGTCAGATTTGGAACTCTCACATGAATGTGATTCGCTGTAGAACCTAGTGTGTACTTGGAAACAGTGGATCGATGATCAACTACAAAGTGAATACGCCCGCATGTATTCGAAGCGTTAATACAATACGATTGTTCAGCTGTAGACAAAGGACAGGTATCTACACCTATCTCCTCGCTATATACCTGCGTTCTAGCTTGACTACAAAGAAAGTTAACTCTAGGTCGTCTGTAACTAGATATCGTAGAGATATCTAAGCACAAAGGAAGTCCTTGAAAATGGTTTATAATCACAGTTATGTAATAATTGGGAAAGTTTGGATGAATGTTTGTGAGTCACTCACGCAAATACGGCTGGAGAGATTTGGAACTAATTCGGCAGGCAGATAAGTGAGACAATTTGATACATAGAATACTATTCATCACCATCCATCAGCACGAGGGTGAAACTGCAGGGTTCAGTTAGTGTTATAAATGTGAAAGCTAGAATGGATGTTTGTCGATTAATCACATCAGAATGGTTTATCAGATTTGAATGAAATATAGTATATTATTATAATTATACTTTAGGTTTTGGAAAAACACATTAGGATCTTTTTATCATCATCATCCTCCATCACTACGCGAGTAAAACCGCGGGCACTAAAAAAATCATAATTATATTTTCACAATTCACTTTTACTGACACATACATTTTTCATACAGGTACGTAATTTTCGTGCTGGTTCACACAAAATGCGATGTTTTGCTTTTCTATGTTCGAATCCAATGTATCTTTGATACTAGAGTGCCCTTTAAAATTGCAATGCAAGAAGCATTCCGATTTCATTGGTGTTAATAAGCACTGACATTTTCGCTTCGATAAGCCTTGGAAAATACCAATAATATTTCGACGTGGGAAGTCGACACAGCTTTTAACAGGTAAGTGCGAATTTCAAAGCAAGTAAAATAACATTTACAGTCGCGCAATCTGCGCATACACTACTTTTTTAGGAATGATAACATTCGTTTTATTATAATTTTGTCATCAAAAGCATCATCCACCGAAGGACGTCCAATTCTGCACATATACCCCCCTTTGAATACCACTTCTATATTACTAATTTCAATCATCATCTCAGCCGTAGGGTGTCATCCACACTCAGCTGTGAACATATGGCTCCTGCATTTTCCGTGATGATTCCCAATTAATTAACTTTATATGAATTTTAAATATAAAGGAAATTCTGTCTCAGGTTTAAATATTGTTTCGTTTGAACATTTAAAATAAAATGGTTGAAATCGGAAATCACGTTCGAGCGTACTCTACGTACGCTCTGCAGCCAGGCGGAGAGACGACCTGCAGAAGGCGGCAGTAACTGAATCCAGCTGAAGACCGAGTTTTGTGGCGTAATTTATTAGAGGCGTATCCAGCAGTGGACGAATGTGTGCTGATGATTATGAATGGGAAGATTTAGGAGTTAGAGGTGATTTTAGCCAGTATTTTTATTAATTATTGAAATTTATATAGAGAAAAATTCACATTCTCGGACGGGATTCGAACCCGCGTCTTCTGACTCTCCGTGTCAGATGCCATTGACCAACTAGACCACCACTTTACAAATAGAGTTGCCAGAATATTTCTTCTTTACAACAAACGGCGAAAGTTAACAAGATGACCGGTTACAAAGTCACATAATAATTTGTTTTCCTCAAACTAGCTTTGAAAATAATAATACAATACGGCGTATTTATTAGAATAATTACGGCCGAATTATGTTAAGCTATGGACCAACTCGCTCAACTACGCTCAAAACATTAACATGTTATCTCATGTTTAGAGCAGGAATTCTAAATTATAACAGTTATTTATCACATGATATTAAAGGGATATAAAGTGACACTTTATTGGCATTATGTTTATATGTAACTTGCTGCTCCCACTAATTCACCGTGTTAAGTTCCGGAACTCCATGGGAAGTAGATTGTTTGAACTACTCGTAGTTTCGATAAACAAGAGAAAATACCACCTCACTAGGCGGTACAAGTTTCGCTGCAGTTATGGAACTTCATACTATTTACCCATCGAGTTCGGCGCGGTATTTTTCGCTACCCACAGCGGTAGCGAATAACGCTCAGGTCTGAATAGGCCTTAAAACACAACTGTACGTCATATCGATATTACGTCGAACTTATAATAGGACGTAAGCATATAATGGTCGAACAGCTATTTAACTCCAACAACCAAGTTAGTCTTAAAGCGATCTAGTCATATCCGCTGCCTAGTCAAATAGAGGTGTAGTCGTAAAGCTCTTAACCCAAGTATTCATAAATTTTCAAATTTTCTGCGTCAATTTATTTTCCCGTAAGAACTTATTCATAGTATTAGAAAACTTAAAAAAAGGATGAAGAACTTAAAAATCGGTAAAGTAATTAGACGTCACGAGGAGAAATAATGGTTCATTTTAGTATCATGTTATGCAATTAAGTGTCATGATGAGCAAGTCGTGCGGATGATGGTAAGCACTACGCTTGCAGATGACAGTCGCAGTGACACCCAGATCGTCAAACTGTAGTTTTGGGCGGCACTGTACTGCACTCCTCACTCCCGAAACATTGGTTTATGAGTCTAAGTCATCCAGTAATTTCGCTTGCTACAGTGCACTTAACACCCTGAAAAAGTGACGATTGCGTAATATTGCTTTCCGGCAGAATATATTGCACTGCAGTGCTACGAATCAAGACGACACAAGACACGGGGAGTACCTAAGATACAGTGTGCACCGTTAACAACGCCTGAATCAATAAATTGCCACTTTCTATATTTTTATAACTAAATTTGGTAAATATTGTGTATGATCAATTGATGATAGTAGAAAGTATTAAGAACATAGAAGGGAGACATTACAAAACTATTAGTTTTTTTTATTCCTGTCCGGGCGCTATATGTTCGGCCCGCGAGCTATCTCACTCCTACCTCTGACATGATCAGAGTTCTTTTCTACTCTTTCTTTCGTCTCGCTTTCTTGCTGCATATTATTTCTTTATTTTATTCAATTCATCTTTCACACTCACCACTGTTGGGATGCCGGCAGTTAGTATATCTGTATTTAGGAATTGCAATTCAGGATCTGTTCTTTAATTTTCTTACTTTCTATTTACAATTTATTATCTAGAGATTTAAATTTACTTTTATTTTTATATGATAATATTATACTACATGCACTTTCTATATTGCTTAGTAAATAACAGTGCTATTGTATTATTTATCTATTTTTTTTACTACTCTTTTAACAATGTTTTAACAATATTCTATAAACTTATCTCTAATTTCTTTGTCCTTTACAATATTATGTATATTTTCTATATCTATATCTATAGTTAGTATATAGTATGAAACTATTAGTTATATTATATTTTAAATTGTATATAGGTATATATTTATGTATACGCAGCTGGATGCAGGCCGCTTCCAACTGGTCCTTTTGGGAAATCATGTGTGGTCTTTGTTCAGCAGTGGACACACGTTTATCCCACTAATATATAAATGTGAAAGTTTGATGGATGGATGGATAAATAGATGTTTGTTAATCAAAAACGGCAGAACGACTGAATGGATCTAGATTAAATTTGGCACAGAGATAGATTATAGTCTGAAATAGCACAAAGGCTACTTTTCATCATCATCATCATCCATCACCACGCGGATGAAAACGTGTAATATTCTTGGGCATTCTTGGGTAATAATGATTTTCACAGCTCGATAACTAGACGTGCTCGGTGACCGTCAAAGGAGACGAAATGTAACACAAATATCGTCAAGGGTGATGAAATGTAATGATAGTTATTTTCCATTGTGATTAATTTTATATTTGTATGTAGGTAGGTACTGTATGTTATTATTAGTGTTTACTCATTGATTAGCTAAGTATTTAAATTTACTAATACTGTTATAGCAATTGCGTTTGACCATGTAAATATTTTATGACATTTTGGTAGATAGATAGTTATGGCCGTGGAGAAGATAATAAGCTACACGAAGTACAAATCCTGCGCAGACGAAGTCGCGGGCCCAGCTAGTATTATAAATCCAGAGTTAAGACAATTTGTGACAGGTAGGAGTCACAGTGCTTACAATTAAGTACTCAAAGTTAAAGTAAACTTTTAATGAGTTTCATTTAGAAGAAACACTCATTAAAACTTTTCCCTTAATACTGACTTATCCTACGCATATAATTAAATTATAAATTGTGACTGCTGAGGGAATAGTAACCTGTCAGTCGTGACGTGAACGCGAATGACCTTTCTGACAACTTGCATTATTATTATTATTACATTTATTTCACGGATATCATCCGGCCCTTTCTAAAGGCATATGTGGGGCTGTAGCCAACACTTAGATGCTTGTTTGGTATGAAATATACAATGTAGTATAAAAATCAGAAACATTTTGGATGGATGATAACATTATGATTTTTAACACATAAATACGTATATTGACACGTTAGGCCATCGATGCCGCTTTTGCAGGTCGCTGCTGTAATGAACTATTTAACAAAGTTCAAGTGAAGAAATGTGAATCATTGTCACTTATAAGTTTTCAAACTGACATGGTAACTAATGCAAGAATTAACGTTAGAAACGGGATATTTACCATGTATTGTATTTATTGTGAGCTCTCGAAAAAGTTCGCGAGCAGATACCGTGAGTGATGTGTGTCGAGACCCAGATCGAGTTCCAAGTGGCTGTTGTGTCAGCTGTAATAAGCCAGAACGTAAGAAACGTGTGCGGAAGAGGGTAGATCGTTTCGTCTGCTCATAACAACAGTTCTTCAGGTTACTCGTGAACATGGCGCATGCAACTGTGCCCAAATATCGAGAGCTCACAATAAATACAATACATGGTAAATATCCGTTTCTAACGTTATTCACTGTCACTTGTTTGTTAAAAATCAACTAATTTGTACATAACATGAAATATATTACTATTAGACCGATTTCGTATGCTATTGAGTATCTACCTTACGCTCTGTATACGACTATTTCTGCATACATTATTACGAGTAGTATGCATTATCATAATAATTTACCAATATCAAAAAAAAAATAAAGTATCGCGGAAATCAAACCAAATGGTAAAATAGTAAAAACAACATTAACTAGTATAAAAGTCTTGGATGGGATTTAGAAGAGATAAACAACTACATAAGATTCAAAGTGTTTTCCTTCGGCTCGTTACGCGACGTTCCGAACCAATACACAATGATCCGGACGTGTATCCTATCAAATAGCTTTACATGTCCTGTATACTAACATGACAGACAAGAAGAAACATTGAAATTTATAGTGAGAAAAATTCCATCCTCGGACGGGATTCGAACCCGCGTCTTCTGACTCTCCGTGTCAGACGCCATTGACCAACTAGGCCACCGAGAATCTGAATTTTTCTCTCTATGAATTCCAATGTTTGAGATCGCTTAAGCAGGCGTTAGTGCTTTAAAAAAGTAATACTATAAGAAGAAACAGTTTAATTAAATCCCACTATCCCACTTCCCACTAATATTATAAATGTGAAAGTTTGGATGGATGGATGGATGGATAAATGGATGTTTGTTACTCAAAAACGGCAGAATGGCTAAAGGGATCTGGATGAAACTTTACCTAGAGAGTTTATAGACTGGAATAGCACATAGGCTACTTTTCATCATCATCAACCATCACCACGTGGGTGAAAAAGCGTAATATTCATCGGCACAGCATATACAAAATAACGAGATCTCCGCCTACGACAAGATCGTAATGATGACAGTTCTGTCAAAGTTTATGTCAGTTTCTGATTATATAGTCAAAAGCACGCTTTCATTTTGTCAGCTCGATACACTAGAAGTGCTCGATGACCGTCAAGGGTGATGAAATGAAATGACAGTTTTTTTCCAGTATGATTAAATTTATATTTGTAGTTACTATATTTTATTATTAGTGTTTACTGATTGATTTACTAAGTATTTAAATTAGTAAATAATAAAATGTTCCTTCCAAAGATATTACTCTGTCCCTCTACAACGGGACAAATTTGTCCAATTAGAATATTAAATATTAATGTAATATGCAGTAGGTATGAAAAGTAGAGTACGCACCTCGAGGATAAAGCCTGTCTTCGTCTTGGGTGGCTTTAACCCCTCGCTTCACTCAGGACTCTACATAACTCCCTCGCTTGGCCTCGGGAATCAAATCTTAAACCCCTCGTTGCGCTCAGGGATTAACCCAAGAGTTCCCGTTACTCTCAGGGTTCAATATACCGCCCATGACGTAAGACACTGCTTTACTCACTCAGTGCATGATATACTATAAAAGAAGTTCAGGTTATCGTTATCATTATTAAAGAAAACTAGAAGAGCTTTTCTTGTAAACATGTGATACTCGTTCTCGTTTGTTGTCCTTCCGAGCGACACGTGCTGCGGCGCCGTTGCTATGTCTCACACCTACATCTGACACACTACACGCACAAAGCTCTATGTGTGCGTGTCTAATGAACTTAGCTTTGTGTACGATAAGAACCGAACACGAAAACAGCGTGTTATTTTAGTATCAACAGGGTTCAAATCGCATTATGAGACATTGACATGATCGGCAAACTACCTACATCAAATGTGGCACGTGACATTCCTGTGATTGGCGCTGAGTGTGGGTTGGAAGGGCACCTGTAGCAAGTTAGATTTCTGGGCAACAGATTTTTGTAAGTGACGAGAGTCGTATGTTTGTTAAAAATCATTACACCAATGACAGTTGGTGTGCCACTCAGATCTTAGGACTTAATTTAATGTCTTCAAAAAGGAGGAGGTTATATGTCCATATGTTATGTGTATGTTAATCGACTTCTCTCCCATTTGTGGAGCGACTCTTAAAATTATTTTCTTGTTTGATAATGTATACTTCCGAGGTGGTCACATTTAAATTTCATCAACTTCGGTAAAGCAGTTTGAGTTGCACTCCAAAAACTGAAAAGTGTTATGCCTATCTTGATTATATTATCATTTACGGTGAATTACAATCGACCGTAGTAGCAAGAGTCACTAAAATGGTAAAAAAAACGGAGATGTGAAAGGCAGATGTCAATTTGGCTATTTATTCTGTTATTGCTAACATCGTGAAGAAAAAGAATTTGTAACAATGTGCGACGACCTTCAAATCATCATTATTATGTGTCATTTATTTGTGACAGTCGTTGGTTGTTCGTAACTGCAAGCTATATTCCGTGTACCTACGGTAATTTAGTACCTTAACAAATTTGAATACCTACTACAGGTTTTCCAAAACGCTACATACGTAAGAAACATACAAGGCACGGTAATATTACCGTGTGCAAGGCTTTTATGCATTTTGCGTCAGAGAAAGTCTGCTCGCTCGCAGAAGGAATCCTAAGTTTTTATATGATGTGATCTGCCATAAGCATTATCGAGTCGAAAATGATTCCACGATCTCTTGCGCTCTCAGTTCACGTTACGGGCACGTTGTCTCACTTCTAGTGTGATATTCCTTTTACGTGTACGTAGTTATATTTTACTTTAAATTATATTTTTTCTGATTACATTATTTGAAAAAAAAGGGTAGGTGGCTTTTGTTGTATTTTAAAGAGCAGGCCGTCGTGCCAGACTCTAGCAAATGATTGGCTGATGTCTAGAAATATAGCAGAACAGTGTTGTTTGTTTTCTAGAGCACTGTTTATATGATGATATCAACTACCAAATTAATACGTAATAACAAATGAAAATAATTTATTAATTCGCAGTTGTCAATATCTTCAACAACAGTATAATTTCTATTAGTAACAGAATATTATCTGTTTATATCAATCAAATGTGAATTTAATAAAAAAATTACAAAACCGAGACTAAATTACAATTTAACGAGTTATTAAATTATTGGCAAAACTAAGTCAGTTCACGGAATTGAAATAAGATAGCCCTAACTGCGTAGCACGTCCGCACGCTCCGACCGTTCGAGTCTCTTTGGTTCGAGTAAAGTGACGAGTACTGTTGCTGCCGAGAGTGCCGGCTAACCTCCTGTCGTGTGCCAGCGCTCCTTCCACTTCAGCTCAGGCGATGTGGCACGATCGGCGGGCCACGCCCTCTTCATTCTTGAGATTTCGTTCAATAGATTGTGTAGTAAGAATGTAGAAGTAATAAATTATTTGCTTAGTTTCTTGAAGAGAAAAAGCTGACAAACTTAATCAAATTTCATACACAGTTCCGCAATATCTTAAATTTTGCTAAGCACTTTCAAGCCTTCTTACATATAGAGCAGTGGGCCTAACAGAACATTTGCAGAAGTGTAACTTAATCGTATCGTTGACTTATACAGTTAAAACTATGAATTATCTGTGCCACATTGTTGTACTAGATAAATGATAGTTTGTACTGTATACGTCAACGATACGATAACACTTACGCAAATATTCGTGCTAGGCCCACAGAGGTCGTAGCACAAACAATTTGCAAAAAAGTATTCTTATCTAAAGCGTCAACGTGTCACGCTTCGGTGTACAAACTATGAGCTATCTGTGCCACAGTTGCCCTAGTTACATGAGAGTTTGTACTGCGTCGAGGAGCTCACCAATATAAAATACTTGAGATATCGCCCTTCTACATAATGTTGCTTGTGCATAGTTTCTTGTCATTTCTTCATATGTTTCATGGATGTTGTCAAGGATGCAACGATGTTTGCTCTTAGATAATCGCACGGCTGTTCACACGAACGATACGTTACGTCACACTTACGCAGTTATTCGTGCTAGGCTCACAATAGAAAACTAAACGCCTTACCCGGCGTCAAAACTTAGATGGCATGATGCATTCCGTCTGGTTAATGACCGGTAAAGTCTCATCACTTAATATTATAAAAGAACACATGCCTAGACAATATACCTGTAGGGCTTACCCGAGATTATAATAAATCTGAGCTGAAATAAATATCGTCTTATTTCGCTTTGGGTTTTCTGTCCTCTTTATCTCGTTCACCACCTATTACGTCATCAAAGGAACACTTTCTTCGTCATAATTACTGCGAGAAATCTAATTACTCCATATTCTCTTAGACATGTCTTTTAGGAAAATAAACAGAGCTTTGTAAGTAACATGACTTATTAAATATACGTGATACAATGTTGTTCGCTAAATAATATTATATAATGTTGTGTACAGGTCTTAGAAAGTGAATGTAAGCCGTGAAGAGAACGGACATGTGTTCTAGATAGAAAGCAATGATTTTGGGACATTATTAAAAAGCACACGAGCACAAACTAATGCATTATATATTTAGCAGTACCTAATTATATACTTTGACACTCGTATGTTCACCCACTTGGATTTTTTAATCATTAAAGTCTTGACTTGTAAACGCTTCTTAGATTTAAATAACGTCATTTGGTACTGTGCGATACAAAACTATTCTACGCCTGTTATTTAAGTTACAAGTATTTTATACTAGCTGCGCCCCGCGGTTTCACCCGCGTGGTGATGGATGATGATGATGATGATGATGAAAAGTATCCTATGTGTTAATCCAGCGCCTCATCTACCCCCATACCAAATTTCATCAACATTAGCCCCCCCGTTTGTGCGTGAAAGAGTAACAAACATCCATACATCCATACATACAAACTTTCACGTTTATAATATTAATAGGATTATTTTATATAAGTTCGGAAACTGTGCATACGGAAATTGCCTTGTATTCAAACTGTGCAGACTAAAAAGCGCGATCACGGAAAGAAACTTACTTTTGTTCAGAATTGCATAAGTATAACTGTTACATTGCCGAACATGTTCTGAGAAGATATGTATGCCAGTAAAACATGTTTCATAGCAATTTTCTTGAAAAACTTCTATCTCGTCAAATATATAGTGTTCCATTTAGTAGGTTTTTCAAACACTGTGTTGGTATATAAGAATATGGCGTGGGTTCGTATATAAGACTTTAAAGTTATTTAATAAACGGCAACAATAAAACTTTCCAGACGTTATTAATAATTTGTACCTGTAATATAACTTCTGAGTTGTTGAATAGATAGAGTTTCTCCGGATATTATGTACCACAAGCTGTAGAGAACAAAGGAATCTCTCTCATCAAGACTAGTTCTACATGAGTTCTTCATCGTTCCCATTTGAAATTATATTGGCTTGATTAACAATTTGGTTAGAATTATGAGTAATTTCAGGTTGCCTAGGATGTTTAAGTTTTACGTACAGATTGAATACATAGATTGCAAATTTACCACAGCGCAAAGTGACTACATGGAGGTTTACATTGGGTGACTACATTGTAGAGAAAAAAATCGCAAAATCACTAAGGTTTAAAATGGCTTATCAATGACTAGTCAATAACAAGTCATCCGACTTATTTATGTCCCATGTACGGTCATGATAAAGCCCTAACAATCATAATGTACTGAGTAAAACGACCTAGGATACCTGTCAACTGCCGTGCGATTCGTCGACGAACGAGCTTACTGATGTCAAATCCTTTATAAGATATCGCTCTTGTACATAAGATTAATTTTCCAACGTTTCTTGTCATCTCTTCATTTGTTTCACGGATGTTGTCAAAGATGCAATGATGTTTGCTCTTAGATAGTCGCACGGCAGAACGAATCAATCAGACGGCGTAATTATTTTTGAGCTTGTCTGCTTGGAGCGGAACATCTGGCACTGCGATGGCTTCCATCGTGATGGATTAAAAACCTCTACACATAAAATGACACCTTATTGACACATCGAAAAGACCACGAGTAGACATTTAACGAGCCATCATACCGGCGTGAGCAACGTCGTCCCTCCAAAAAAACATCTGATTTGATTGGCTGAGCTGGTTCGAAATACAGCGAGAGTAAAGGTAAAAGTTTTTTCTGTTTTTGCGTCGAAAACCGAATCGCAGCGCACTCCTGTGTGTTTTGAACTATTGGAAATATCGGATTCGTTTATTTTTTGGGTAAGCTTAATGTATTTGATAGATAGAGCATACATAGCGTGCACCTCGGATAGCTCATTCGTAGATACGTAGGTATTACTCGATTCTAAAGTTATATTCATAGCTAAAATGTTTCAAATTGATTAATTATATTTTCTTCTTCACGTTGAAACCCTTTAACAGATTTGAGTGAAATTGGGAATGGACATAGATTATATACTGGGAATACTTACCCAGATATACACAAGAATATACTTTTATCCCACAAAAATATCTCTTTGGGATATTCATATATGGCGCTGTCGGTTCAGAGCTTGAATTCTTTCAATTTCTTTCACTTGAAATCAAGCAAGAGCATCTCGCAAAAATGTATAAAAAATCATAAAAAACTAGCAAACCCGGCGAACTCCGTTTCGCCACCAGATGGCTTCGTTTTATGTAACATTTCGTTAGGTGATTAAAAGAAGAAAATTTTTTTTTTGTTTTATATTTGAAAAGGAAAAATTGTTGCTGGCTTGCATGTCTTGTGCGGCAGCCGATGTTCGCACGTCGTCCTCAAGGTTGTTTGGACTATGGACAGAGTGGTGAATTTAACCTCAAATGCACGATCCACATAATTTACACAGTTCAACTTACCACCTTAAAGACAAATGCCTGCTGTTGAAATTGAATAAAAATTTGCACAATACACGTGATTGATTTGATGGTTTCCAATTGAAATGTTAGGAAACGAATAACTTATTTTTTTTACTTTTTTTCACAATTTCACAGTGCTGGTGGAACACAATACCGGTTTGTCACATGAAATTAAATGAGCTGAGAACAATGAGTAGCTGTCAAACAATGTATCACGCACCGGCGCCATCTACTTAAAATATTGGTTTGTAGTACATGCTATGTATCAGAGATGGCGCTGTATGTGAAAAAAGATTTCCCGCTTGAATTTTCTTTGCTATAAACCTCACGGAGCCCGAGACCTTTCCAACGAATGCAAAACCGTGGAAATCGGTTCGTGCGTTCTAGAGTTATAGCGTCAGGAAGGAAAACCCGACTTATTTTTATATAGTAGAGAGAAGAAGAAAAAGAAATAATGCTCACTGTTCAATAAAAACAGTATCCGTCAAAGTATGTCTATTTATTGCTATTTTATTATTTATTCTCTAGTGGATACTAGAGTTTGTACTTATATTATAAATGTATCATATGGGATATTGCTATGGGGTTCAGCGGCTGATATAGAGACCATATTTATCCTTCAGAAACGTGCTATTCGAGCTATATACGAAATGGGTCCCCGTGAATCTTTGAGAGAATTATTTAAAGAAATCAATATATTAACGTTGCCTTCCTTATATGTATTTGAAAATATTATGTATGTTCGTAAAAATTTACATAAATATAAGTTAAATAGTGATCACCACACTTTTAATACTAGAAATACAAATAGGATAGCTGTACCTAGTTTTAGACTTGCAAAGACTAATAAGTCATTCCTAGGAAATTGTGTGCGTTTTACATTAAAATCCCAAAACACATAACTGAGCTTACAGAGGACAAATTCAAGTTGAATGTAAAAAACGTTTTAATAAAAAAAGCTTACTATAAAGTTCGACATTATATAGAAGATAAAGATGCTTGGAATACGAGTACTCCACTTCTGGCAAGCTGTCTCTCTACCACCCATAAAATGTAATATTTGTAGTACCTTAAGAAAGTAGAGTGTAGAAACATTGTAAACATCTATATAAAAATAATGGCCCCGAGTTTCTTGCCGCTTCTTCTCGGTGGGCTCTATATATATTTTGGAATGCGGCGGTAGAGTCTTTAAAGTAATGAAAAGTTGACGTTCATAAGTGCATCTTTGATGCCTTAATTGAATAAATGATTTTGACTTTGACTTTGACATTGTGAAAGTTTAGATGGATGGATGGATGGAAGGATGGATGGATGCGTTAATGTTTGTTGTTCTTTCACGCTCAAACGGCTGGGCCAATTTTAATAAAAGTTGGTATAGAAATAGATGAGGCTTTGGATTAACACATAGGATACTTTCATCATCATCATCATCATCCATCACCACGCGGGTGAAACCGCGGATTGCAGCTAGTAATAAAATATATTTTTAAGTCCGTCTATGTGTATTTCAAAGTCTTAGAAATGTCTTATTATTTTTTGTATTTTTTTAGTAAATTGCTGCTTATAAGATAAACTGCTTCAAAACCCTTAATTTTATCGATGTTACGAATTAACAGCACCTTAGGTGCCGCGGTGCGTAGCTACATGACATAACCATCACAAGAGATGCAACATATTGTGATAATTATAAATAATTACTTTGGGTATTACTTATCCATTAGGTATATACCAATTTTAATTAAGGGGAATATTATGTTTGTTTATTTGAATTGAATAGGCTCCAAAAAAACTGAGCAGATTTGAAAAATCCTTAATTATTTAAATCCTACATTATCCCTGATGAATATAGGCTATATATTTTGATTCATCGTCATCATCATCAATCACCACATGGATCTCAAACCGCGGAGCGCAGCTAGTCAAGTTATGAAACAAATAAATAGATTTTTTGCTTGAGTAAATCTCTCACTGGCGATTTATTTTCATTTCCACGTATAGTTGTCATTTAAAACTATTTACTATTTTATTGATTCCTTTAATTATTTTTTTTGAATAAATAACGACTATATTTTAAGAATCTTATTAGTTTTTGGCCCCTGAATTTAACAATGTTTCAATCTATAAAATGTTTTTCTGTTGCACTTGAATTCAAATTTACAAACTACTTTTAGTAAAGTAAAACGCATCACATACTGCAACACAACTAAAGAAAAATTAAATAGAGTTTTTCTTCATACTGATAAAATTATATATTTTATTTCCTTTACACACACAAAACACTGTAAACGAGATCAGAATCTAAGATACTACAGGATATATTTAGGTACGTATTTAAAATGAAGCTTAAAAGTTTAAAAGCTTGTAGTAATAACGCTTACACACGATATCACACAACAACATCCAAGACCCCAGTACAAACATTCCGGCTGGTCGCAAATACATTTATTTATGAAGGGATCAACCCTGAAACCCTGCGCTTCAAAAGCAGGATCACTATCAACTTACGCCAAAGGTGTATATATCAACAATACTATATACGAGTAAAATGTTATTAGCTTATTTTTTTAATGTTTTCGGGCACTCTATTGAAACTAAAAAATATAAATTAAATATTGAAATAAAATAAAAACTTAAAAATTGCAGTATGACACCATTTTAAATTATGTATGTAGTAGTAATAATAGACCAGAACCCACCAGGTCATATCCACTCATGAGTTCAATGTACTCACGAGGTAATGTAGGTCACGTGCCAGAAATTGCAACTGGCTTTACATATTAAAGCAATTCCTGAACCGCATTGCACAAATGTCTAGTTTCTGAGATAAGTGAGCGAGACGGTGAAATTTTGTACTAATTGGTTGTGTATAATGCAGCAGGTAGTTTTATAAAGTAACGTTATCACTCACTAATCATAAAACGTCTGAAAATACAAACACTACACATATTAAATTTTGCATAGATATTAATTTCATTGTCTATTATATGATGCAAGGTATGAAAGTGTTTTGCAAGTTTGGCTCCTCAACACAAAATTGGCAATGCAAAAATTGGGTGTCAAAATTTGTACGTTTTTTTTAAAGTGGTTCATCAAAGTGACTCATCAAAGTGACTCCCTCTCGCCTGATGGAAAGCGAAGATGGAATCAAGAAGCAATGACCATTAGCGCAGCCGTAAGCTGCACTAATCCCTATGATGACCTCACAGATACTTTTTCACGCCCCGCTTGAAAGACCCAGGTTCATAGCCGCAAGGAAATACGTTGTAAGAATGGAAATATATCCTTGCTTTTAAATTTGAATCTTGGTATATAAACTTATACTCTTCTTCTTTTAAATAAATAAATTGATGTTCGTCATTCTCACAAAAACTATAAACAACTCAACTGATTTGATTTTTTGAATGTTGTTTACCCGTAGAAAAAAGTCATCAACAACATCATCCATCACTACGCAGGAGAAACCGCAGGGCGCAGCTAGTCTTCAATAAAATAATCAAGTCGTTTAGGATGATCCAAGATTAACATACGTAGTCCAATAAACATAACCCTCCTTTGGCAGTCGGGTAAATAAGGCGCCTTGCTGACCACTGACCCAATCCATACAAATTTAACAAAAGAAAACCTGTGCGATAAAACTGTTGACAAAGGCCCACTACAGAACAAACAAAAGTAATTGACTCGTATCGTGTCCACTGCCACCGTCGGTCTATTGAAATCCTTCGAACAACTTAGCGAGCTGTGAAAGGTCACAGTCTCCAGTGTTGTAGGTACACTAGGTAAGGCTGCACTCGAGACAGATTCTGACTAGAACTTTCGAGGTGTGGTTGTGAGACTCAGTATAAATCCGTCTAATCCGAAAAAGCTCGCTCGAGTTTTCTTATTTCAGAACTATGTCAAAGGATGAAAACATAGAATTTAGGTAAATATTTGTGATACATTTTTATATTAAAACAATAAAGGTAGATGAGCAACTGGAGAAACACATAGGATACTTTTCATTATTTCATCAAGTGGATGAAGTTCGTACAATAAGTTTCACGGGAATCAGACTGATCACTACAGTTGAGTGATTACATGAAGTATTTATCCTTTGCGTGGCTTCATACCATGAATTCTTGTGGCACATTACTCGCACTACACAGAACACTGAAGCAATAATTGATACAACATTCCTCCTTTCATGGAATAATTCACGATGTTTCAGAGACAAAGTATTTCTCATATGATCTTATCTCTCTAAAACTATATTCTGTTACTGACTAAGTTCCGCGGCTCCATCTACGTGGAGTATTACTAACCCACAGAAACATTCTTACGGGATGAAAAGTAGGTATCTCATGCTTGTAATTTCTTGCTGATCTTCCTCTACATTCAACTTCGTCCAACAGTTACAGTGCTTAGTGATATAAATCATACATACACCCCCATTTCACGAATACGTACCAAAAATTTCAATTTTCACAAATGTGGTAAATATCAGTATTAATTTGTCTAAGAGGTGACAGTCTTTGTGTTTTTTATAATTTTTATTGAAATAAAATAACAATAATAAAACCGCAGGGGCGGCCTTGTGGCGAGCCGTCGGTGAGTGGCGACACCGATGACCCTGATTCTCCCTGGGGCTAAATGAGACCCCTGACCCCCGGCTTGCCTTAATTGGCCGCAAGAGCAAGTAACAAAAAGCTCCAAGGGTGGAAGTGTTAAATGGCATAACGCCGGTAGTAGCACTCTAGTGAAACCGCAGCACACCGGTCGACACCCTTTAGCCATCCACACCAACGTTGCCCCTTTTATCACCACTCATGATGGCCTTTATGGGGGGCCCGTTAAGTGGATGGCAAGTCACCATCTGCCTAAATATTTTAACATGAGACTTAAATTGGCAGGTGCCGTAGTCTCGTCAATAGCCATTTCCTTTATTAATCAAGAGTTCATGTTAATAACCCTACTATGTTACCAACTTCTGCAATAGCTATACCATTTCACATTTATACCAAATGCTGTGTAGTACTACATTGCATATTTTTTACCAAACAAGCCTCTAAGTGTTAGCTACAACCCCACTTATGCCTTTGTAAAGGACCGGATGAAATCCGAGAAAAAAAGAAGTAAAGAAATTATAATAATCCGGCAATTGAAATTACTTACATATATACGCATATCAAAGCGCATAAAATCCACTATTTTGATCAAGCATTTTATGTACCCAACGATCCATCAAGACAAATCAAATGACATGTCATTTATCAAAACCAGTTGAACAGTTGATTATTCACGAGTGCTCATAGGAATGGACAGACATATAAATCAATACAGCCGCGCGATTCCCTAACAGCCGTGCGATTCTGTAATGATTCGTCGATGAGCTCACCGATGTCAAATACTTCGCCCTTACACATAAGGTTGTTTTTCCAACGTTGTTTGCTCTTAGAGAATCGCATGGCTGCAAACATCGTTGCATCTTTGACAACATCCGTGAAACAAATGACGACATGATAATACACGTTGGAAAAACAACCCTATGTAGATAGGCGATATCTCATAAAGTATTTGACATCGGTGAGCTCGTCGACGAGCAAAACGACGAATCATTAGAGAATCGCACGGCAGGTCAAATATATAACCCTCCATTTGGGTTTCACCGCATTGGAGTAATAAAATCTATCTAATCTTTTTGGGCTATACCGCGATCGAGTAAAAAGTAATCTCTTAAAGTTTGGCTACTTGTATTGAAATATTGAATTACATTTTCATACTATGCTATCAAAAACCTAGTTATACTCGTTCTTTCCTAAGTTATACCGCACTTTATTCACCAGCAGCCAGCGAACCTCGACACTTTTGAAACTACCTGAATCAAAACTGAATTAATGAAATAAAAGGCTTGAAAAAAAATACGGCTGGGTTCCCATGAGAGCAGCCTGTGGCGCAGCTATAAAATATGTATGTCTCTTCTTTACCTTTCACTATTTGAAACTTGCAAAAATAAATTTTTAATGAGGTTTATTTATGTTGAAAACAGATTATTTTCGCAGTCAGTTTACTCGTAGGCAGTTTGTTTATTCGATCAGTTTATTCGTTGTGTATACATTTCCCGCGGAATGTGTACTTTAGCTGGCGAAGTTTAGATTGGCTAACGTGGGAATACTTTTAACGGAACAAGGGATGAACATTTTAATTAATTTTTTGAGCTTGTTACCGCACAGATTTTTGATAGAAAGTTAGCGGCGGCCTCGCCGTGCTATTGTTGCCACTTGTACAGGTATTTCATTGGAGAGTTTTTATAATAAGCTACTGATTAAAATACTTTCATAGAAATGTTAGAGCATTTTGTATATAAGTGGCACTTGTACATTTGAATAATGCTTAACAATAGTTCAAATTTGTAAGATATGTAAAGTGTAAAGAGTTTTATCAGAATATTCTATGCTTTGATATTTATATAAATGTTAAATTTGATTATACTGATGTATACTTTAGTAGCTGTTGTCTAGCAGTAGGTCAGTCTACTGCTGATTATTGCTAAATGCTCAATTTATAATAAGTGTCTGACTGTGATCTTGGGGCTAGCGCAGTGCTATTGAGCTGACTGTATGTCAAACATTTAAAGTTACTTAACTGGTTCGCTTAGATATAATATTTGTGGATGTTAAATTTTCACAAAGATTATTTATATATTTGATGTTGTTCGGAATTTAAACTATAACACCTAGGCTTTGATGAGGCGGCAGGTAGTGTTGATACGTTCTACCCCGAAGGGTTTCCGAATTGACGTGGCGGGGGGGCTCAATAGCCATGGCTTGGACCACCACGGTGAAGCTAAGTGGAAACCAGGGGCTGCGCTGGCGTTGGTGTGCGGTGGCTGGCTCAGGAGGGGCCGCTCCTATAGGCTTTGGCCGCCAAGTCCACGTAGGAATTGCGGGGTCCGGGCCCTTTGGCGCAGACCAAAGGAGGTGGGTCCCGGGCGCTTTGGCGCAGGCTCGAGGCGGTGGGTTCCGGGTGCTCGGTGCAGACTCGAGGAGGTGGGGTCCTGGGGAGAGGGAGAGTTGGAATGGCGACACACTGCTCTCCCTATCCCCTCTGGCTGACGTAGCAGGCGGTGAGACTACGTATCCGACCCACCGCAGGGAGACCACGGCAGACAGACGCGGAGAAGTCTGGCGCCCATTGGAGGGTTTGGTCTCCGAAGCAGTTGCGGTGCGCCATGTGTTCTGGCGTGCCGTAAAGAGAGGGGTCCAGTGTTTTTCATATGAGCGAATGTATTCATTGACGCACTCTTGGCTCACTCTTTTCTTTCATCTCCCCAACAAAAATCCACGAGCTGAACGATTAAAGCTTTCTGAGTATAGTCATGATCATGCTCTGTCTATAACGTACCACACCCCTTAAGTCATTATTCAAAGAGATGATGAATAATTCTATAAAACACTAATTAAAAGAGCCTAGAAGTTAAAAAGGCTTTAAAGTGAAATGAGTAAGTATTTGCGGGTAAGTTAAAGAACACGGACTTTAAGTCTCAACTTAGTAACTTCGGAACTAAGTAGGTACAGTTTCTTGCGACGCTTACACTGAGTGAATACTGAATAAGTTCTAGAAGGGTCAGAAAGAAAATCGACTATCGGGGAAACTTTGTGATCGGAGTTCTTCTGAAGAATGCGGTTTAAAGGCAAGTTCTTTTTAGTTGACTATAATAATAACTTTTGATAAATATTTGAAACTATTAAAACCCAATTTGATAATATATTACTGTCAAAAAAAGAACACTGGTCAGATCTTCATCAAATTTATATGGGGTCACATGGTAAGCACCTACAAGAAAAAAATAGTAAGTATCTAACAAATTAAAAATGCAGACATAATGAAAAGGTTTTCATTCCTCCCTTTCTTTTCTATCTTTTTTGGATGTCAGTTGAAGAAAAGGTTCTTAAGTAGACGCATCTTTTTCTACCGACTTCCAAAAAAAGGAGGAGGTACTCAATTCCTCTGTTTTTTATGTTTGTTACCTGATAAGTTTCGATCGGGTGAACCGATTCTCAAAATTTGTTTGAAAGTTGGTGCTTCCCGTGTACTCCCATTTAAATTCAATATATTGGGTCCAGTAGTTTTTCGGATACACTCCAATAACTGAATAGAATGGAATTTGGTATTAAATTGTTCAAATTGTACTTGTTTAGTAGGACCACGTTTAACTTTTACTGGATTTTCCACTTACGATTATTATGTAGTGATAATCATTTAATTGTTAATGTAATTAACATCGGTGAAAAACATTGTGTGGTGTTTCAATAAAGAGTTAATCTATCTATCCAATGTATTAGTGTACCATCATCATCATCATCACCAACATCATCTCAGCCGTAGGGCTTCCACTGCTGAACATATGCCTCCCCCACAAATTTCCAAAAGGAATTCGTGTATACCAACAGTAGACAGCATAACAGTAGAGTAGTAGTATCACATTTTAAGGATTTCATACTTCTCCAGTGGTAGAAGTTGGTTTAATTAATTTTTAATAAATACTTTTACATTTGTGAAAAGCTTTTATATGCAATGATTTGACTTAATGATTACGTTAAATGCATTTAACCGCGTAAGTTAAACCGTCGTAATCACATGTGATTACGACGGTTTAACTTACGCGGTAGGTATAGATAGTCAAATATCAGGACCGGTTTACTAGCGCGAACGCAGCCGGGTGCGCAAGTACTCCATGAAGAAGTGGCCCGGACGGTCAAAAACCGGTCGAGATACTCGACTATACCTACCGCGTAAGTTAAACCGACAAAATAACATTAAAATGTGTAGTACTTACGAAATTTCAATCAAGTTAATGATTACTGTATCAACCGTAAGAAGGAAAACCTATATATGGATATGTATACTAATGTAACTCCATATTGTAGTCGTTAACGGCTCCATTGATACAGAACTTGCCTTCAAAGCGCGGGGTTCCAGGTTAGATCCCTAGCAAGGGCAAATATTTGTGTGATGACCAAAAAAAGGTGTTGTGTGTGATAATTCATCCTCCACGACACAGGATATTTTTATATGAAAAATATTTTTTTACAGTTATGTGATGAGAGCGACATATAAACGAGTATTATTTATTTTAATGTTATTTGAAGGTTTAACTTACGAGGTAGGTACCGCGTAAGTTAAACCTTCAAATAACATTAAAATGTGTAATACTTACGAAAGTTTCAATCATATTATTTATTTTTCAGCAGTTCTCAAGTTAAAGCGTGACCAGGAGAAATAATGGTTCATATTTTTTATTTATAGATTATGTTTTGTGAATAGGGTGATAAGGGTATAGTCGCATAGCAACGCCAGAACCAAACGGAGAATCAGTTATTTACCACAGAATTTCACAAAATTTTTACGCAATCTGCCCAACATCACAAGCTAACATTTTAATTTGCCGACAGAGGACACAGCTCCGAGAAAAAGTCATTACCTTGTCGAAAAGAATTGTAATGCGAACAAAGAAATTTCAACGCTGACTGTCCTGACTCGGTCGAAGACTTGAATAAATTGGAGTCACTGGTGCCTTGAAAATTTGGTGATGTTCGGTCGAGTGCTCGTTTGTAAAAACCGGTCGTTTTCATTGTTATATACCTATCGGAAATCTGACACTGGACTAATGCAATAACGTACTAGCTTTTGGCTTGCAGCTTGCTTGCGTTTCCGTAACATTTAGTTTCCTAGTTATCTAGAATAAAAATACCTTTTCACTTCTCATGCTCGTAAAGTTCTTTAAGTAAGCGGACTAAAATGGCTTTTTATGTCCTATCGCATAAAAGTCTGCCTTTTAAGCACAAGGACATAAACATGATTATTTAAGTATAAAATTGCTCAAATAGGTTTAGTTTATGTTTCATGTGTAGAAAGTTTGACTGGGTCATTAATGATACCAATAGATAGAATAGGGGTTATATTAAAGACCCAAACGTAATTTTTGCCGATCTTTTGGTAATATTAGGAGGTTCCTGTTTTTAACTTGATACATATAAACACATGTATGCCTTAATAATAAAAAATATATTCCTTGAAGTATACTGTTTCATTTATAACCATTTAAAATAAAATAAAGTGCTCGTATTTATTCTTGCATAATAGTAGGTTTCTTGCCTGGGGAGTAAAACAACTATTTTTAAGGCGAAAGTGTTTCTTTGAATTAGATTTTTTCCCCAAAACGAAGCGAATAATAAATAAACGTTCACAAAATGTTAGTGATTGATTTCTTTGGTGATTTGAACATTTACTTCCAATATTCACAAATTCAAATCACTTTTAGTACCTAGGGAATAAAACACTTTTCGAATATATGTGATAAAAGCCCATTTATTCATCCATCTTAATATCTAAAATTATTTAATTATCTACATATAACTTTTTTAATGATTGGTGTATTGACAGGCGAATGCATGAATACAGCGTTGTTTATAATGATTTTTTATTGTAATTGCTTTTTTGATGTTCGAATCTGTTTGATGTTGTATTTATATGATTTGATTAGATGTTATAATATACACTTTTTTATTTTGAAATTGATTGATACATGTATTATTAAATGTATGGTAATAGCGTTCTTTTGATATTTAAATCCGTTTGGTTTTATATGCGTTTATTAAGTAATTTGAAAAACTTTGTGCATTTAACTATTAATATAATAGTTTTTATTTATACAAACAGGTATAATAAAAACCGGACAAGTGCGAACTGGACTCGCACTTCGAAGGTTCCCTACGTACTTGTAGGTAATCTAAATATTAGTATCTAAAAAGTGTCTATGTATATATGTTCGATAGTATGAAGATTTTTTTGACAAACTTAACTTTGCTTTTCGATCCCTAGACACGGTTACTGCACAAATCGTAAATTATAAGTTTGTAATAGTAAATTTCCTTTTTTGTTATTAAATTACATATTAATGGTTCTCAGAGTTTTACCTTTACATGTCCTGTTAGATATTGCTTCTTCAAATCTCATAATTATAGAATAACGGAAGGCACGCCATAGATTTTGATTCCTTCGTGAAAGTTTGCTACAGCTGTAAGATACCGCAGACCAAAAAAAAAAACAATTTTTACCATTTTTAGTGACCCTTGCTACTTACGGCATCGATTATCATTCACCACCAATGATGATATCATCAAGATAGGCGTAGCACTTTTCAGTTTTTGTAGTGCAATTACAAAGTTTTTGACCGAATTTGATGCAATTTAAATGGCACCATGAATGGGGGAGAAATCGGCAATTTTTATGTGTGCGTGTAATATAATAATATACATACAAAAATACATACTTACACACGAACATGTAAACTCCTCCTTTTTTAAACTCGACCCTGATTCTCCCTGGGGCTAAATGAGACCCCTGACCCCCGGCTTGCCTTAATTGGCCGCAAGAGCAAGTAACAAAAAGCTCCAAGGATGGAAGTGTTAAATGGCATAACGCCGGTAGTAGCACTCTAGTGAAACCGCAGCACACCGGTCGACACCCTTTAGCCATCCACACCAACGTTGCCCCTTTTATCACCACTCATGATGGCCTTTATGGGGGGCCCGTTAAGTGGATGGCAAGTCACCATCTGCCTAAATATTTTAACATGAGACTTAAATTGGCAGGTGCCGTAGTCTCGTCAATAGCCATTTCCTTTATTAATCAAGAGTTCATGTTAATAACCCTACTATGTTACCAATTTCTGCAATGGCTATACCATTTCACATTTATACCAAATGCTGTGTAGTACTACATTGCATATTTTTTACCAAACAAGCCTCTAAGTGTTAGCTACAACCCCACTTATGCCTTTGTAAAGGACCGGATGAAATCCGAGAAAAAAAGAAGTAAAGAAATTATAATAATCCGGCAATTGAAATTACTTACATATATACGCATATCAAAGCGCATAAAATCCACTATTTTGATCAAGCATTTTATGTACCCAACGATCCATCAAGACAAATCAAATGACATGTCATTCATCAAAACCAGTTGAACAGTTGATTATTCACGAGTGCACATAGGAATGGACAGACATATAAATCAATACAGCCGCGCGATTCCCTAACAGCCGTGCGATTCTGTAATGATTCGTCGATGAGCTCACCGATGTCAAATACTTCGCCCTTATACATAAGGTTGTTTTTCCAACGTTTCTTGTCATCTCGTCATTTGTTTCACGGATGTTGTCAAAGATGGAACGATGTTTGCTCTTAGAGAATCGCAAGGCTGAAAACATCGTTGCATCTTTAACAACATCCGTGAAACAAATGACGACATGATAATACACGTTGGAAAAACAACCCTATGTACATAGGCGATATCTCATAAAGTATTTGACATCGGTGAGCTCGTCGACGAGCGCAATGACGAATCATTAGAGAATCGCACGGCAGGTCAAATATATAAAATGGGTTTCACCGCATTGGAGTAATAAAATCTATCTAATCTTTTTGGGCTATACCGCGTTCGAGTAAAAAGTAATCTCTTAAAGTATGGATACTTGTATTGAAATATTGAATTACATTTTCATACTATGCTATCAAAAACCTAGTTATACAATCACTAAGTTATACCGCACTTTATTCACCAACAGCCAGCGAACCTCGACACTTTTGAAACTACCGCTGACTGAATCAAAACTGAAATAATGAACTAAAAGGCTTGAAAAAAATACGGCTGGGTTCCCATGGGAGCAGTCTGTGGCGCAGCTATAAAATATGTATGTCTCTTCTTTACCTTTCACTGTTTGAAACTTGCAAAAACAAATTTTTAATGAGGTTTTATTTATGTAGAGAACAGATTATTTTCGCAGTCAGTTTACTCGTAGGCAGTTTGTTTATTCGATCAGTTTATTCGTTGTGTATACATTTCCCGCGGAATGTGTACTTTAGCTGGCGAAGTTTAGATTGGCTAACGTGGGAATACTTTTAACGGAACAAGGGATGAACATTTTAATTAATTTTTTGAGCTTGTTACCGCACAGATTTTTGATAGAAAGTTAGCGGCGGCCTCGCCGTGCTATTGTTGCCACTTGTACAGGTATTTCATTGGAGAGTTTTTATAATAAGCTACTGATTAAAATACTTTCATAGAAATGTTAGAGCATTTTGTATATAAGTGGCACTTGTACATTTGAATAATGCTTAACAATAGTTCAAATTTGTAAGATATGTAAAGTGTAAAGAGTTTGATCAGAATATTCTTTGCTTTGATATTTATATAAATGTTAAATTTGATTATACTGATGTATACTTTAGTAGCTATTGTCTGGCAGTCGTTCAGTCTACTGCTGAGTATTGCTAAATGCTCAATTTATAATAAGTGTCTGACTGTGATCTTGGGGCTAGCGCAGTGCTATTGAACTGACTGTATGTCAAACATTTAAAGTTACTTAACTGGTTCGCTTATATATAATATTTGTGGAGGTTAAACCTCCACAGAGATTATTTATATATTTGATGTTGTTTGGAATCAAAACTATAACACCTAGGACTTGATGAGGCGGCAGGTAGTGTTGATACGTTCTCCTCCGAAGGATTCCCGCATTGACGTGGCGGGGGGGCTCAGTAGCCGTGGCTCGGACCACCACGGTGAAGCTAAGTGGAACCCAGGGGCCGCGCTGGCGTTGGGGTGCGCTGGCCGGCTCAGGAAGGGCCGCTCCTATGGGCTTTGGCCGCCAAGTCCACATAGTAATTGCGTGGTCCGGGCGCTTTGGCGCAGACCCAAGGAGGTGGGGCCCGGGCGCTTTGGCGCAGGCTCGAGGCGGTGGGTTCCGGGTGCTCGGTGCAGACTCGAGGAGGTGGGGTCCGGGGGAGAGGGACAGTTGGAATGGCGACACACTGCTCTCCCTATCCCCTGCGGCTGACGTAGCAGGCGGTGAGACTACGTATCCGACCCACCGCAGGGAGACCACGGCAGACAGACGCGGAGAAGTCTGGCGCCCATTGGAGGGTTTGGTCTCCGAAGCAGTTGCGGTGCGCCATGTGTTCTGGCGTGCCGTGAAGAGAGGGGTCCAGTGTTTTTCATATGAGCGAATGTATTCATTGACTCACTCTTGACTCACTCTTTTCTTTCATCTCCCCAACAAAAATCCACGAGCTGAACGATTAAAGCTTTCTGAGTATAGTAATGATCATGCTCCGTCTATAACGTACCACACCCCTTAAGTCATTATTCAAAGAGATGATGAATAATTCTATAAAACACTAATTAAAAGAGCCTAGAAGTTAAAAAGGCTTTAAAGTGAAATGAGTAAGTATTTGCGGGGTAAGTTAAAGAACACGGACTTTAAGTCTCAACTTAGTAACTTTGGAACTAAGTAAGTACAGTTTCTTGCGACGCTTACACTGAGTGAATACTGAATAAGTTCTAGAAGGGTCAGAAAGAAAATCGACTATCGGGGAAACTTTGTGATCGGAGTTCTTCTGAAGAATGCGGTTTAAAGGCAAGTTTTTTTTTAGTTGACTATAATAATAACTAATAAATATTTGAAACTATTAAAACCCAATTTTATAATATATTACTGTCAAAAAAAGAACACTGATCAGATCTTCATGAAATTTATATGGGGTCACATGGTAAGTACCTACAAAAATATTTAAGTATCTAACAAATTAAAAATGCAGACATAATGAAAAGGTTTTCATTCCTCCCTTTCTTTTCTATCTTTTTTGGATGTCAGTTGAAGAAAAGGTTCTGGACTTCCAAAAAAAGGAGGAGGTACTCAATTCCACTGTTTTTTTTAATGTTTGTTACCTGATAAGTTTCGAGCGGGCGAACCGATTCTCAAAATTTGTTTGAAAGTTGGTGCTTCCCGTGTGCTCCCATTTAAATTCAATATATTGGGTCCAGTAGTTTTTCAGATACACTCCAATAACTGAATAGAATGGAATTCGGTATTAAATTGTTCAAATTGTACTTGTTTAGTAGGACCACGTTTAACTTTTACTGGATTTTCCACATACGATTATTATGTAGTGATAATCATTTAATTTTTAATGTAATTAACATCGGTGAAAAACATTGTGTGGTGTTTCAATAAAGAGTTAATCTATCTGTCCAATGTATTAGTGTACCATCATCATCATCATCATCATCTCAGCCGTAGGGCTTCCACTGCTGAACATATGCCTCCCCCACAAATTTCCAAAAGGAATTCGTGTATACCAACAGTAGACAGCATAACAGTAGAGTAGTAGTATCACATTTTAAGGATTTCATACTTCAGTGGTAGAAGTTGGTTTAATTAATTTTTAATAAATACCTTTACATTTGTGAAAAGCTTTTATATGCAATGATTTGACTTAATGATTACGTTAAATGTGATTACGACGGTTTAACTTACGCGGTAGGTATAGATAGTCAAACATTTCGACCGGTTTACTAGCGCGAAGGCAGCGGTGCGCAAGTACTCCATGAAGAAATGACGGTCACGAAACCGGTCGAGATACTCGACTGTACCTACCGCGTAAGTTAAACCGACAAAATAACATTAAAATATGTATTGTTATAAAAACTAACGTGGTTTTCAATCATTATTAATTAAAAAATACGGGATTACTCACGTAATATTTATCGGATAGGTCCGACTATAGTTTCGACCACATTCGGTGGTCTTTTTCAAGGAGTGTTCGGGACGCCCCCGTCGATGACGTCTCGCTTAACACTGAGCACAGTGCTGTGAGTAGTGAGTAATCCCGTATTTTTTAATTAATAATTAAAATATGTAATAGTTACGAAAGTTTCAATCAAGTTAATGATTACTGTATCAATTGTACGAAGGAAAACCTATATATGGATATGTATACTAATTTAACTCCATATTAGAGTCGTTAACGGCTCCATTGATACAGAACTTGCCTTCGAAGCGCGGGGTTCCAGGTTAGATCCCTAGCAGGGGAAAATATTTGTGTGATGACCGAAAATGTTTGTACTCGGGTCTTCGGTGTTGTGTGTGTTAATTCATCCTCCACGACACAGGGAATGCTAGTGAGTGCATGATATTTTTATTTGAAAAATATTTTTTTTACAGTTTTGTGATGAGAGCGGCATATAAACGAGTATTATTTACTTTAATGTTAAGTTTACCGCGTAAGTTAAACCTTCAAATAACATTAAAATGTGTAATACTTACGAAAGTTTCAATCATATTATTTATTTTTCAGCAGTTCTCAAGTTAAAGCGTGACCAGGAGAAATAGGGGTTCATTTTTATATTTATAGATTATGTTTTGTGAACAGACTGATAAGGGTATAGTCATAGCAACGCCAGAACCAAACGGAGAATCAGTTATTTACCACAGAATTTCACAAAATTTTTACGCAATCTGCCCAACATCACAAGCTAACATTTTAATTTGCCGACAGAGGACACAGCTCCGAGAAAAAGTCATTACCTTGTCGAAAAGAATTGTAATGCGAACAAAGAAATTTCAACGCTGACTGTCCTGACTCGGTCGAAGACTTGAATAAATTGGAGTCACTGGTGCCTTGAAAATTTTGTGATGTTCGGTCGAGTGCTCGTTTGTAAAACCGGTCGTTTTCATTGTTATGTGCCTATCGGAAATCTGACACTGGACTGATGCAATAACTGACTAGCTTTTGGCTTGCAGCTTGCGTTTCCGTAACTTTTAGTTTCCTAGTTATCCGGAATAAAAATACCTTTTCACTTCTCATGCTCGTAAAGTTCTTGTTTATTGTTATGCTTTAAGTAAGCGTACTAAAACGGCTTTTTATGTCCTATCGCATAAAAGTCTGTCTTTTAAGCACAAGGACATAAACATGATTATTTAAGTATAAAATTGTTCAAATAGGTTTAGTTTATGTTTCATGTGTAGAAAGTTTGACTGGGTCATTAATGATACCAATAGATTAGGGGTTATATTAAAGACCCAAACGTAATTTTTGCCGATCTTTTGGTAATATTAGGAGGTTCCTGTTTTTAACCTGATACATATAAACACATGTATGCCTTAATAATAAAAAAAAATATTCCTTGAAGTATACTGTTTCATTTATAACTTGCATAATAGTAGGTTTCTTGCCTGGGGAGTAAAACAACTATCTTTAAGGCGAAAGTGTTTCTTTGAATTAGATTTTTTCCCCAAAACGAAGCGAATAATAAATAAACGTTCACAAAATGTTAGTGATTGATTTCTTTGGTGATTGGAACATTTACTTCCAATATTCACAAATTCAAATCACTTTTAGTACCTAGGGATTAAAACACTTTTTTTGCTCTCTGTTTAGTAGGAACAAACTAGCGAACTATAACTTTTCGAATATATGTGATAAAAGCCCATTTATTTATCCATCTTAATATCTAAAATTATTTAATTATCTACATATAACTTTTTGATTGGTGTATTGGCAGGCGAATGCATGAATACAGCGTTGTTTATAATGTTTTTTTATTGTAATTGCTTCTTTGATGTTCGAATCTGTTTGATGTTGTATTTATATGATTGGATTAGATATTCTTTTATTCTTCTTTTATTTTGAAATTGATTGATAAATGTATTATTAAATGTATGGCGTTCCTTTGATATTTAAATCCGTTTGGTTTTATATGCGTTTATTAAGTAATTTGAAAAAGTTTGTGCATTTAACTATCAATATAATAGATTTTATTTATACAAACAGGTATAATAAAAACCGGACAAGTGCGAACTGGACTCGCACTTCGAAGGTTCCCTACGTACTTGTAGGTAATCTAACTATTAGTATCTCAAAAGTGTCTATGTATATACGTTCGATAGTATGAAGATTTTTTCGACAAACTTAACTTTGCTTTTCGATCCCTAGACACGGTTACTGCACAAATCGTAAATTATAAGTTTGTAATAGTAAATTCCCTTTTTGTTATTAAAATACATATTAACGGTTCTCAGAGTTTTACCTTTACATGTCCTGTTAGATATTGCTTCTTCAAATCTCATAATTATAGATTAACGGAAGGCACGCCATAGATTTTGATTCCCACGTGAAAGTTTGCTACAGCTGTAAGATACCGCAGACCAAAAAAAAAACAATTTTCACCATTTTTAGTGACCCTCGCTACTTACGGCATCGATTATCATTCACCATCAATGATGATATCATCAAGATAGGCGTAGTACTTTTCAGTTTTTGTAGTGCAATTACAAAGTTTTAGACCGAATTTGATGCAATTTAAATGGCACCATGAATGGGGGAGAAATCGGCCATTTTTTATGTGTGTAGGTAATATAATAATATACATACAAAATACATACTTACACACGAACTGTAACGAATGTAAACTCCTCCTTTTTTAAACTCGGTTAAAAATTCTGAATGGTACTGAACTGTTATAGACAAGCGTGACGCTAAACATCAGGCGAGTGAATTATTCGTCTAATTAACGATTGACATAAAACAAAACTTAGGACGAATACAAAATTGTAGAAAAGAAATTGTTTAGTATTGAATTTGTGGATTCCTATAAATATCCGTAAATTAGATCCACTCCAGTAACCTTCGAAAACAAAGGAATTGTTTCAATTACTTCGATTTGTGTCTGTCATCCAATCAAGCGTTATTACAATATTTATATATTTGAGTCTTCTGAAGTCGTAATTTCAGAGAATTCAGCAACATCAAAAGGTATTATTCATCCCTAGATCTCTAAGATGATTTTTATAGACAGCGTAACATTTATATTATCAAATGTAGGTATTTGATTTACGCAATCGAATATATTTTTACTGATGGGAACTCCAACCTTCCTGTTTTCTTCTTACCAGCCGTGCGATTCTCTAATGATTCGCAACGATGAATCATTAGAGAATCGCACGGCTCGTCGACGAGCTCACCGATGTCAAAAACTTTATGAGGTATCGCCCTTGTACATATAGTTGTTTTTCCAACGTTTGTTTCACGGATGTTGTCAAAGATGCAACGATGTATGCTATTAGAGAATCGCACGGCTGTTTTAGGCGCTGTGCCCACCTAATTCAACGTGACACGTGATCTGGCAAGTGATCTGACTTGTAACTTGCCACTAGCACCACCATTCAAAGTAATTGTATAGAGTAGTGCCCATTCGCGTGGCCTAGCGTGACACGACCTGACGTGCCACTCGGCGTGCTACTAGTAACGCAATGAAGTGACGCGTGACACGAAACTTATAGCCACTTGTTAGTAAAATTAAGGAAAATGTACCATTTAATATAAAATGTATTCGTCTAGTCTTAGTTCCCTAAATCTGGTCTACTGTTCAAGTAAATAAGGTCTCCATTTTTTGAGTACATTAGTAAATACGTTTATTTTTTCATTTTTTTAAATGTCTTAAATGTATGAGGATATCTATTTTATTTCTTCATAGTGACGTATGTGCCACCAGAAGCGTCTTCGTCCATTTTGAATATCTATTTAAAATTTGTAAATAAGCAAGATCAAATTAATCTTCATCAGACTACGACATAGTTGTACTCTAATATGTTTCTGGCACGTCACTCTAGTGGGTTCATCGAATGTCATGCCAGAGTCATGTGATAATCACGTTGCTGTCACGTTGCTTAGTAGGTCACAGCGCCGTAGTATTCTTAAATTAATAGCAAAAACATAAAAAAGTCAATTCATATAGTCATAGCAGCAAGGGAAATGCATGCAGAGAAGCTAGCTAGCGTTTCTACCTGATTAATAATGTAACAGCCTTTACTACAGCAGTCACGTTTTGGATGGGTGACCGCTATTGAATTGTAAATGAGAACTTCCATGCTGGCAGGCGGGGTGCAGTAATCCGTCGGTCCTGGTTGTTTGTTTTAGGTTCTAAGCTCGCCTTCTTCTCGTTTTAACCTACTTCCAAAGGAGGAGGTGCTATGGTTAACTGTATGTATTTATAACCGACTTCAAAAAGGAGCAAGGTTTTTCAATTCATCAGTATATTTTATGTGTGTTCGCGGATAACTTCGTCTTACTAATATTATAAAGAGAAAAGATTTGTATGTAAGTATGTTTGTAACGAATTGGCTCAAAAAGTACTGGACCGATTTCGAAAATTCTTTCACCATTGGAAAGATATCGGCCTCCTTGACGTGTCCGTCAACGGCGAACCTGACTAGCCCCGGTTATGAGCGCGTATATGGCTGGCAAAACCAAACTTAGTTTTAAAGATCCTGTTGCAAGGCGCACAGTGCAACTGACCATCAGCATTGTATGTGTAGGTGTAGGAAGGCTTCGGACGGGTCTTAATAATAAGGCGTTTTGCATCTAGGTCTTGTATTCGTTTCTTTTCGAAGCTATTAACAGCCTTATGAACAGAGCTGCGCCACTCTCGTCTCTGTTGCGCGAGCTCTTCCCAGCCCTCGCACGGGATGTCACGTGCGGTGAGATGGCGCTTCAAGACATCCCTGTAACGTAAGTACTGGCCTAAGGAGTGCGCTTTCCCTCCTTCAGCTGTGAATAAAATACAGCTTTAGGCAACCTGGAGTCATCCATACGTACAAGATGTCCGCACCAACTCAGTTGACTTTTTATGAGCAAGGACTCTATGCCACTTAACTCTGTTCTTCTGAAAACTTCGGAGTTTGGAACTTGGTCCTGCCACCTTATACGAAGAATTGATCTTAAGCATCTCATGTGGAAAGTGTCAAGGCGTTTGATATCGCCTTTGTAGAGGCACCAAGTTTCGGTAGCATACAGCATTATGGGTAGAATTATTGCCTTGTACACAGCAATCTTTGTGTGCAGCCGCAGATCATGCGAGTCCCAAACTCTTTTACGTAACATTCCAAAAGATGCCGCAGCCTTAGCAATCCGTGAGGAAATTTCGGTTTCAAGGCGGCTGTCGTTACGAATATAACTACCAAGATATCGAAATGATGATACTTCCTCGAGCGTTTTACCATCTAAAGATATCGGAAAGATACATTCACCCTGAGTAACATAGGCTATACAAGATTCATCATCATCCATCACCGCGCGGGTGAAACCGCGGAGAGCAGCTAGTCGCTTATGAACCGATTTTGATGTTTCTTTATTTGTGTGAGAATACAACCGAGGTGGTCCCATTTAAAATTAGTAAAATTCGGTATCATGGTTTTTGAGTAAAACTTCAATACCTGAAAATCCAATCTAATCCAATACCCGTAAGTAGCAAGGGCCACCTAAAAAGATGAAAAAAATGTTTACCTAAAAATGGAACATGGAACAAAAATTATAGTTCAAAAGTACATAATATCACTTCGACAAGTTATTTTACACGTTGTAGTCGGTTCCATTTTTCTTGGTGACATTTTTTGCACAGACTATAATGCGTGAACAATCCAGCCTGTTCCATTGTAAAGTGAGTCACGATCATTTTCAAACAATTGGTAGAAACTGAATAGCTTTGATCTAATTGGCTGATTTGAAAAACGTCTTTCCCGTGAAGTCCGAGTATCATTCAAACCCAATTTCATCCTTCCGGTCACTGATTCCTAAAAAAGTCATCCCCGTTTTCAATTTCAACTGTCGTCGGCCGTCCTGGCTGTTCTGATGTTTTATAGCAAGTCAGACCTAATTCCTTCGACCTTCGTCGTCAAAGGCGCCTATTCATAGACGAATTCATTAAAATCAAGTCCTGCTATCGACAGTTTCGAGACGTTTTTAATCTGGAGGGAAATTATTTTATACATCGCTTGGTTTATATAGATAAATTAAAATTTTCTTGTATATACTATATGTATATATCTTGTATATATGTATATTGTTGCATTCGTCTTGCAACATTGAGTACTTAAGTATAAGTAGACAGGAGTATACTTAAAGAAAGAAGGTAGAGATGTGGGTTATAAGTCATACAGCATTGTGAGTGAATAAGACGACTAGGTACAAAATATACGATAACTTTGTCAATAAAATAATAAGCAAAACTGATAAACTTAAAATTAAGTGTCACAATGGGCGGTCTTACCGCTTAGAATCATCTAGACCAGACAACTGTGTATGGAAAGAAACAGGTATAAACTTAATCGGTGGTGTATAAAACAAATATAATTTAGATAACTTATGAACGTAGATACAATATAATCGCTGCGTCTCGCGGTTCCACCCGCGTGGTAATTGAGGATGATGATGAAACAAAATTAGCCTAATTTACTCCGTATAACATCAGCTATCCACAAGTGAAAATCCCGCAAAAATTTGTCCAGCTGTTTTAGACATTAGCAGCTACAAACAGACAGACAGAAAATTTTATTATTTGATTTTCAATGTAAGTACCGTATATACTTTCGAATTTAGTGAAAATCTGTTAATTTTCTATTACAGACAGACACTTCAATTTATTTTATCTGTATATATGTATAGATTACTTCTGCTGCCTGACTGCCTCATTAACACACAGCCTAAACTTCTAAAGTGAAACTTGAAATTTCGTCTGTTGATGCTTTTATGTAAGCATCCCCTAAGGATTTCAAAGTTTAATCCCCTTAGAGGGTGAAGCGAGTGAAGCCACTAGTGGGTCAGCAACTATAGGCCTTACTTATTTAAAAGTTGCTAAATTTTAATAATGTCACTTACGGGGCAGACCAGTTTTGCTGTGCGCAATACTAAATAACGTCATTTAAATGACGTTATTTACGTCATTTAAAGTTAAGCACTGTTTATACAGGGTGTTTGGTAGAAGGGCCAACATACTTAATGAGCGTGTTCGGGAATACTTGGAGAATACCAGTTGGCCAAAAAAAATCCCAGACCCACCAATTTTTTTAACTATTTTTTGTGAAATTTCCCTTTTTCTCCGAAATCGTACCAATTTACCACCATAACATTTGTAAAATCTGTTTTAGACAGGATGTTTTTAGTTGAATTTGGTCTCTATACAACTTCAGGTCAATCCAATTCAAAATCCAGGTATACAATTTTGCTTTGCTTGGCCTGAAGGTGTATAGAGACCAAATTCAACTAAAAACATCCTGTCTTAAACAGATTTTACAAATGTTATGGTGGTAAATAGGTACGATTTCCGAGAAAAAGGGAAAAATCGCAAAAAAAAGTAAAAAAATATTGGGATTCTCTTAGTATGGGATTTTTTTTGTAAATAGTTAAAAAAATTGGGGGGTCTGGGATTTTTTTTGGCCAACTGGTATTCTCCAAGTGGGCCCCCGAACACGCTCATTTGGTATGTCGGTCCCTCTACCAAACACCCTATTATAGGTAGGGCTCTATATTATATGATAAATTAGTGTGTTGTTTAGACATTGGTTGAATTTTAATATAAAATACATAATCATTAGGTACATAACGAAGATAATAAGGATGAAATTTGGAGAGCAAATATTTTACAAACTCGTAGCGTAATTAGCCCATTGCGTACCCACAATACTAGGCTAAGGTATTTATCTCAGAATATGGGCCGTAGTCTGCCAAGCGGTCCTAATTAATAGATTTGTCCTACTTCAGGAATTTCAGGCCAACTCGAGGGGAATATTAAGGACCGTGGGTAAGTTACTGGTTAGTGCGCCTTTGGCATCCATACAAACTTGTTCCCTCAATTGCTATCTGGATTTTGACATTAGTGCTAATTGACCGAATGAATAGAACCACAAAGCTTGGGACTGATCACTCAATGATCTACCTACTCGTGTATTACCATGTCAAAGTGTAGCGTGTCTTGCCCTACTGATACCATTAGTATGGTCTCTTTTGTAAGGCAACACACTGGAGCTAAAAGTAAACTAACAATTGTTATATATATTAAGAAATTTGTGATAAAAAAATGTTAAGACAAGCCCACTAAGTTTGCTGGATCTTCTCAGTCGTGGTCGCGTTCCGATCCGGTTGTCGGTTTAAGAAATAATAAATGTAATATGACAATGTGTAAGTGCCCCCGTAGGCCTATACAGAATAAACGATATCATTTAATTTTATTTCATTTCAGATTAGGCAAAAAATTATTTTGTCTCGCATACATTTTAAAACAGATTTTGACGAGATTGGCACACGCGTTCCTTGATTAATTTAGTTTTTTAGTAGCTAGTTACTACATAAGAACGTAACATCGTTAATCATCAAGTGAAACAGTGACCAAACACTAGCCTCCACTTTTCACAAAAAAAATCATTTCAGCGCATATAACAGTGAAATATCTGTAAACATAAGTTTATTGGAAAAGTTTGAAACCGGTTTCCAAACAGCACTGCAAGAGTCACATCCACATGGTTAACTCACTTTGCAACTAATATCTGCGCTGTGGTAAAGCGCTCCTTAGGGGCCAGAACCACTATATGATCGAGCGAAACCAATCTACGTGGTAAATTCCGTTAAGATTTCTACTCAAAGTAATTTAAATTGAAAATTGACTAAAAATGGTACTTACGTTTTTCGTTAAAACCGGTTATTTTAAGTAACGTTTAACATTTTTGTACATCAACGTTCATAACGTCCTTGATATGGAAACAATAATATCGGTATTCAAAATAAACTCAAATTATAAAAGCCGGTCGTTTAGACCTCTATACTCGTATTGTTTGATAGAAAGTATTGCGATGATCAGGGCAGGTGTCACTGATGATGTACCTATTCGGTTCAGATTCTGTCTTAAAATTCTGACATAAGAGTGGTCAGTAATCTATTAGCGGATCCACGCACGCCGCTTGTGGTGGATCGCAGCATTATAACTATTTCTCCATCAAAACTAACCTAACATAACAAAATAATTTTTACATCTCTCATATTCGGTAAGTAGGTCCTTATTACCCCCAAATGGGGCTTGTAGTTGACCAATTAGCGCTCTAGGATAATAATGTAGCTAGAAAAGCCCTAGGACGGTAAGTTATTTAAAAAAACACAAATGGGGCTTGTAGGAGACCAATTAGCGCTCTAGGGTAATAATGTAGCTAGAAAACTTCTAGGGCGGTAAGTAATTAAAAAAACACTTCACTCTTTCAAAAAGTTCGCGTACATCTAACCATCATACTGGCAATAGACATCATGCATTCAGCCCAATGATAAAAGAGGTTGCTTCGCTAAGCCTTGTCTTCGTATGAGTATAATAGTCATGAACTTTATTTTTGTAATGCCGGTTTTTTTCTACTTACCTCACAATCGAGATGTAAAGCAGAGTAGTTAGCTCGGGTGTAAGCATCAATTGCACCCTCTAACTATAGTCGCACGAGCGCAGCGAGGGCTCTAAATATCTCGGGCTGCAATTGATGCCTTACAGCCCTTGGCTACTAATCTACTAAACATAACCTATCATTTGAATAATTTATTTTCATAATTACATATACATTGATACATGTTATTCTGATAATGTTCTTAAAATACTACAAAATCGTTGTAACCGATCTACATACTATAACATAATAAGCCCATTATTGCCCAGTGCGGCTTAACTATTAGTCCTAAGACAAACAACCGGAACCGACGGCTTAACGTGCCCTTCGAAAAAACTAAAATGCAATTGACTCTACCACCAAAACACGTAGACACGTAGGAATCCAACTTGATATGAATCTATATAACTTTATTAGACAACTTCGCGGACACACATCAACGATGTCAGAACTCATAAAAACGCATTTAATATATCAGGAAGGGTCGTCCTGACCCAAACCGCTTGACCTCTTTTCACTCATCGTTTATTCATTACCGGCATGGACTTCGCTATCTCTCGCCGCTCGTTTTCGGAATCTATTGAGACGAAGATTATGTTCTAATTGTACTTACTGTGTTCTGTATTACGCAGTAATTGTATTGTATCTTGTTGTTATTTAAGGGTTTGTAAATAATAAATACACAATTGATCATTTCCTTTGTAAGTAATGGCGCACTTGCGGTACACAGTACGGGTTGGTTGGATAGGAAAATGTCAGAGTTTTTATGTCCTCAGCAAGTTTTGACACAAGTGGAAAAAAACCTAACAAAGGACAATGCTAATTTATTTTTCCTAGATGTATGTTTCTTATCATTAAATAATTAAAAGTATGCCAAAGAAGAATTGAAAGAGTTTCTTCAAACAAATAATCAGAGATAGGGTACAGAACACAACCAAAAGAAACAAAACAAAAGCTAAAGATATGGTGAAACATGCACTTAGTTTAAAATGGAGATGGGCAGGTCACACCCAGAGACTAAGGGATGAGAGGTGGTCAAGTACAAACACCAACAGGTTTATACTACACCAAAAAAGAAAAAGGGTCATACCATTTACAAAATGGAACGATGACATCGTGAGCACAGCAGGGAAACATGGTCTAGAACAGCTAGAGACAGGTCAAAGTGGAAACAATTGGAGGAGGCTTTCACCGCAATAGGCGGTCCTTACAGTTACTAACATTACAGTAAAATTACTAACAAAGTATCTTTGTTTCTAAAGTTATAAGGAAATAAAGCTATTATTATTCCTTTTATTTGACATACTTCACGGGTTTCACCCGGTCCTTTACATTGTCATAAGTGGGGCTGTAGCCAACACTTAGAGGTCTGTTTGTTATAATATACAATGTAGTATAAAAACAGAAACATTTTGGATAAAGGGTAACATGGTACTTATATCTATTACAAAAATGTGTAAAATGGTAAGGCTATTTATATGAACTTATTAGTGTTTAGGGATATAGTGGGCTATGGACGAGACTACGGCACCTGCCAATTTCAGTCTCATTTTAAAAGATTTAGGCAGGTGGTGACTTGCCTCACGGGCCCCTATAAGGGCCACCATCAATGGTGACAAAAGGGGCAAAGTTGGTGTGGATGGCTAAAAGTTGTCGAGAGATGTGCTGCAGTTTCACTAGAGCGCTACTATCGGCGTTATGCCCTTTAACACTTCCACCCTTGTGGCTTCTTATTACTTGCTCTTGCGTCTCCACATCCAGATAGCCAATTAAGGCCCCAGGGAGAATCAGGGTCCGCGGGGTCGCCACCCACCGAGGGCTCGCCACAAAGCCGCCCTTGCGGTTTTTTTATTATTGTTATTATTTATACCCCAAATTATCTGTCAAATTAAAACAGTAATCTATATGATAGGTACAATGTAACAATTACTTAGAGAAAGAGGGACTCTTTATGATGAACTCTTTCTTTCAGAAGCCACCTCACAGGAAATGGACCTGGCTGAGTCCCGATGGTTCCACGAGAAATGAGATTGACTTCATTATGACCACCAAAAGGCAAATATTCACTGATGTCTCCGTGATCAACAGGGTTAAAACCGGTAGTGATCACCGAATGGTAAGAGGCACGGTGAATATTAATGTCAAACTGGAGAGGTCTCGTCTGATGAAGTCTACGCTCCGACCTACTCGTGCCCATATTCAAGACCCCGAGAGCTTTCAACTTGAGCTATCCAATCGCTTCGATTGCCTTGAGAACATCGCTTCAGTGGACGAGATCAATAACAGGTTAGTAGAAACTGTCCATACAGTGGGTTCCAAGTACTTTAAACCCCACCGTACAGATAGGCCACAGAAACTCTCCAACGATACCCTCAACCTCATGGCTGAACGACGCTCATTGAAACTGCAGTCTTCGGATGATGCTGAAGCATATAGGCTGCTCAATAGACGAATATGGAAGTCCTTGCGACACGACATTCGGATCTTTAATACAAACCGTATTAAAGAGACGATAGAGCGGAAAAAAGGCTCCAAAGTGTTTGCAAGAGACATGTCTATTGGGCAAAGCCAGTTGACGAAGCTGAAGAGAGGAGACGGCAGTGTAGCGTCGACCAAAGCGGAAGTGTTAGGAGAGGTCGAGAGTTTCTACGGACAGTTATACACCTCGGTCGCTAAACCTGTTAGCAGCTCGGCCAAAGACCCAAGAGCCAAGCTGACCCGACATTATACCGAAGATGTCCCGGACATCAGCCTGTACGAGATTAGAATGGCCTTGAAACAGCTTAAGAACAACAAGGCGCCTGGTGACGACGGTATCACATCTGAGCTTCTGAAAGCGGGTGGAACACCGGTACTTAAAGTCCTTCAGAAGCTCTTTAATACCGTCTTACTCGAAGGTTCAACGCCAGAAGCATGGAACAAAAGCGTGGTGGTGCTGTTCTTTAAGAAAGGTGACAACACTTTACTTAAAAATTACAGACCCATCTCGCTTTTGAGCCATGTTTATAAGCTGTTTTCGAAGGTCATAACGAACCGTCTCAGTCGCAGGTTTGATGAATTTCAGCCTCCGGAACAAGCCGGTTTCCGAAAAGGCTATAGTACCATAGACCACATCCACACGCTACGGCAAGTTATACAGAAGACCGAAGAGTATAACTTGCCTCTTTGTCTAGCGTTTGTGGACTATGAGAAAGCCTTTGATTCGATCGAGACGTGGGCAGTGCTTGAGTCTCTCCAGCGGTGCCGTATTGACTATCGGTATATTGAAGTGCTGAAGTGTTTGAACAAAAACGCCTACATGTCAGTCCGAGTACAGGAGCAGAGTTCGAAGGCAATTCCATTGCAAAGAGGCGTGAGACAGGGAGACGTTATATCTCCGAAACTGTTCACCGCTACATTGGAAGACGCCTTCAAGCTTCTGGAATGGCAAGGACTTGGCATCAATATTAACGGCGAATACATCACTCACCTTCGATTTGCCGACGATATTGTAGTCATGGCAGAATCCATGGAAGACCTCAGTACAATGCTCGAAGGCCTCCATCGAGTTTCCCAACGGGTAGGTCTTAAGATGAACATGGACAAGACGAAAATTATGTCTAATGCCCATGTTGTACCTACCCCAATATCAGTTGGGAACTCAGTTCTCGAAGTTGTTGACGAGTATATCTACCTGGGACAGACAGTCAAACTAGGCAGGTCCAACTTCGAGAAAGAGGTCAATCGTCGAATCCAACTCGGCTGGGCAGCGTTCCGGAAACTTCGCGAAGTCTTCTCGTCAAAAATACCTCAGTGCCTCAAGACAAGAGTCTTCGACCAATGTGTGTTACCAGTGATGACTTATGGCACTGAAACGTGGTCTCTTACTATGGGCCTCATAGATAAGCTCAAAGTCGCACAACGAGCTATGGAGAGGGCTATGCTCGGGGTTTCTCTACGTGATCGAATCAGAAATGAGGAGATCCGTAGAAGAACGAAAGTCACCGACATAGCTCAGAAGATTAGCCAGTTGAAGTGGCAGTGGGCAGGGCACATAGCACGCAGAACAGATGGCCGATGGGGCCGAAAGGTTCTGGAGTGGAGACCACGTACCGGCAAGCGCAGCGTAGGTCGTCCACCGACACGGTGGACAGACGACCTGAGAAAGGTCGCAGGACGACGTTGGATGCAAGCCGCTTCCAACCGGTCCTTTTGGAAAATCATGGGGGAGGCATATGTTCAGCAGTGGACGTCCTACGGCTGAGATGATGATGATGATGAACAATTACTTCGGTCAATGAATGTTCAGTCACTTGGACATCTCCTTAGAACCATGTGGGTTTCAATCGTTGCTTTTGGGTAAGTATACTATTATGGTAAGCCTAGTTGCGGCGTACCTAGTTCTATTATGAACTTGTAGGTCAACTACGGCCTAAATCATGCTCTCACTAATCTACACAGAAGCGATGAAAATTGACACAAACTCTGATAGTAGTTATACCAAATTTCTTATAGGTACTCGGAGCTTTTAATTCAAGACAAAGTCGTACACAAGTCCTTTATCTGCTAGGGATTCTATAATTCAAAGGCTGAATTCATTGTTTAATTAGCACTTTGTTATAATTGGCGTAGGTACCTAGAAATTGCTTGTTTTGTTAGTGGTTAGTTTGAAGTTTGATACCATCTATTCAATTGAAGGCCTAAATTCAAATTAATGTTAAAACAAAGTCACTATGATATTGCTATCAAAATTTCTATTCAAATATCGGTTGTTCAATTAATATTCCTACAAAGTTTTTTAGATCCATCAAACCTCACTGAGCCCTGACTTGTTGGATTATGGCGCATGATGATCATATTTAGTTTATCCACCATGGGTATTAATTGAAATTAATATTAGAGATTCAAATAATTTAGCTTAAATTTATTTATTGCGACAGTCACTAAACAGATAAAAAAACAATTTAACAAGTTCATGTCTCAAAACAAATAAAACTATTAAAGTTAGGGTGTTAGTGTGAGAATGTGTTTTGTGCGTGTGTGAAGGTGAGTGTGTGTGAGGGTGTGTGCTCGAGAGTGTTTACTATGTAATGGTATGTTTTAAATGTATACTATATTATTACGCTCTAACAGTCTATGTCATTAAACAATTTCAGAGTTTCACGTCTGAAAACTACCTCCCTACTCCTACTCTTTGCTACCATGAAAAATGTCTGTACATTGAAATCTTTTGTTAAAGCTTCTGTGTAACCGACTAACAAGTGAGTTTTTGAACATTTAATTGGTACTTGTTTGCTGCTACTTTGTGAACGCAGAAGAACTCAAAGCAGAGGTTAGATTAGAACTGGCACCTGCTTGATGTGCAGTCAACCTTCACCACTCCTGAGCTTTCAAAGCTATGCGCACAGTGATAAATCGAACTATAGTAGCGTAAACACACGTCGGATGTTTTACTACTTATTTATTACTTAGATCTTTCATATCACTTCGTTAACACAGAAAAGGAATGTTATAAATAGGTTTACTCGCCTGTCTGTTCCACGGCGGTCGGGTGGGTGCTCCCTACATTATAGTGGCAACACCATACCGACGGCGATAAACTGGCTTATTCTTTTGTTCGGACGAAAACAAAATGAAAATGCGCAGAAGCTTAGGAAGTCTTGTTGCTCGTTAGGTTGGCCCACTGTTTTGGGAATTCAAAGCAAATAGGGATAATAGTAATTTCAGCACTATACACTACGTGATGAGAATGTGGACCGGATAAGACAATCAGTGATACTACTGGGAGCATGTAGATTACTGCCTTAACGAATTAAGATTGGAGTTAGATTAGCTGTGTATGTCTTTGTTACTAAGTGAAGTTAGTACTAAATTACAATATAAAACTTATGAATGCGAAAACAGGTTAGAGTGTTGTGATATTTGTTCCTCTTTCAGAGTAAAAGATTTTTCTATCTAAACAAATAATAATAATATTATAAAGAGGGAAGATTTTTTGTTTGAATTCAATAGGCTCCAAAACTACTGGACCGATTAAAAAAAATATTCCACTAATTAGAATCTTACATTTTCTCTGATGAACATAGTCTATATAATATTTTTAATAAAGTTAGGGATCCGTATGAAAACTTCGATAATGTAACCCAAGGTGTGGAAAAAATACCAAAAAATCCCTTATATCGCGTACGCTGCGGAAACAGTTGACCATATAATATAAGTCTATGCTATTGACAATAAAGCAGCGTGACGTACTACAGTTTTATAGGAGATGTCAATCAATATCTACAAACAAGTCAAAATTCCAAAATGTTAACTATTATAGCGCTAACTATTTCAGTTATTTTTATATTTAAGAAATGAACTATTTTCGCTTTCTGCAGTAATTGCTAGGTAGACTTATTTCTATACCATCCATAATAGTAAATAGATACCATACAAGTAGATAAACAAGGTATTTACACAAGCCTGTTTCGGATTACCATCCTCCACGTTGGATCATAATGCATGTGATTTGCACATGTTTTGACAACGTATGTTTGTTCTGTTTAACATGGACCCAACCATCTTATCTGGAGATTGGACTGTGCTTGTTGCGCTTGATAATGTTTGATTTATTAAATGTTTAATAATTGTGAAAACGGAAAAATGAGGGGAGTTGACACGTGAAAGTTGTGTGTGCGCGACTGCGTCAGAAACCTGTACCACTCTGACGAAAATTAAATCATTACCCCGCCTACAACCTACAGATTATCACTGACGGATATTATATTTGTTATAGATCTTGTACATATATTGTCAATGTAATTAAAAATATAATATCCACAATTAATTTTACAAAACAAAAACACCGTCTAAATCATCAGTGCGAGGAAGGGTTCCTAGAACGCTGGCCGCGTTGCCTCGTTGAATTGTCCGTCTCAACTTTTCGGCGAAGTACACACCTGCTCTTAGATTCCCTGAGGCAAGGTACTTACTTACTTGGTACTTGGTGGGCTGGCTTTTTTCCGCAACCAGGCCGCTGTGGCGCGGCCCATTTTGCGTGATAGCCGGGTGAAGCTGATCAGTCCAGCCACCCGGTGTCGCCCAGGAAAGCCAGCAGCTCCTTCAGCTTGGCGCAGGCTTCCCACACAGTCCTCGGCGAGCCGAGGTTTGCTGCCCTTTGTGCCGCCACGCTCCTGCATTCAATGAGCAGATGCGCAGCTGTTTCTTCCGCCTCCATGCAGCCTCTGCATAGGGGGCTGTCTGTAACACCTAGATTAAACAGGTGTTTGTTTAAGGAGCAATGACCGGTCATAATTCCGACGATATGTCGTACATTATTTCTTTTAAGATTGAGGAGTTTTCTGGAGAATTTCAGATTTAGAATCGGAAAAGCCTCCTTCGACTGCCTACAACCCTCGATACTTGCCCAGTAGTCCTGATGCTGGTCCTTAGTTTTTTTGCGAATCCATGTACGAATTTGACTGAAAGGTAGGGGGATCATTGGTTCTGGTCCTGCACACGTCATTCCGGAACCTCTCCTAGCTAGCTCATCAGCCGCATCGTTACCTCTGGAATCGCTATGCCCCTTTATCCATTGGAGTGTGACATTATTGTTATGATTACTTACTTCCTCCAATAGTCGGTGACATTGTATGATCAGCCCCGAAGAGTGGTCGTATCTATTTAGGGCTCGTAGTACCGCAGTGCTGTCGCAGAGTATTCTAATATTACTATTGGTTACCTTTCTGCGAAGTACTGCTGCTGTGGCTTGGATGACACCCACACATTCTGCTTGGAATATAGAGTTGTGTTTACCTAGCCATGTTGCTATGTGTATGTTTAGTTCCTCCGAGAACGCTCCCGCTCCGGTGCCTGTTGCCATCTTAGAGCCATCTGTGTAAATTCTGACTTCATGAATACCTGAGCAGTCGCTTGGCTCTTCGTTTAGTTGTACGCGGTAGCTCTTTGTAAAGAAGTGTTGCTTTTGTACTCTATCATAGATAGACTTTATTAGAGGGTTTCCAACTGCAAAGTCTTCTATGATTGTTGTATGGGGTGCTAATTGGTCCTGATACGAGGTTTAGTGCCTTTAGCCTGTACGCAGTCGCCGCGGCCTCTTGTTGTATGTATAGGTGTAGTGGCGTTAGGCCTATCAGGGCCTCAATCGCGGCGGTTGGTGCAGTGCGCATGCAGCCTGTTACGGCTACACAGGGAAGTCTCTGAAAGGTTTGTAGCTTGGTTTTGGTGGTGCTCAGGGTGGTTCTGGGCCACCACACAATTGCACCATATGTTAGTGAAGGTCTGATTACAGTTTTATATAGCCACAGGGTGATCTTAGGGCTTAGTCCCCATGTTTTACCTATCATCCTTCTGCATTGCCAGAACGAAATACTGGCCTTGATTAACTTGTTCTCTAAGTGCTTGGCCCAATTCAACTTGCTGTCTAGTGTGACTCCCAGATATTTCACTTCTTCTGACAGTTTCAGTTGCTTGTTAAATAGGCTAGGTAGTGTAAACCTGCCTAAGGTTCGCTTGTTAGTGAACATCACCAGTTCGGTTTTAGCTGGGTTTACGGAGAGTTCGTATTCTATGCACCATTTTTCGACAACCTTTAACGCATTTCTCATCAGGTCACATGCCACACTGGCAAAATGGCCTGATATTAGTATTGCGAGGTCGTCTGCATACCCTACCGTGAAGAAGCGACTTGTATTCAGCCTGGTGATTAGATCATTGACTACTAGATTCCATAGGAGCGGGGACAGGACACCTCCTTGGGGGCACCCCTTGGCCACCACTCCCCTGGTTGTGCCGTTTAAGTCAATGCGTATCGCCCTTAATTCTAGCATGTTAATGATCCAATCGATCAGGGTCAGGTCTACTTTATGTTTAAGCAATGCTGCTCTGATGCTGCTAAAGTTAGTTTTGTCAAAGGCTCCTTCTATATCAATGAAAACTCCTAGACATAGATTTTTACTTTTAATATCCCCCTCTACTTTGTGTATAACATCGTGTAGGGCGGATTCGGTAGACTTACCTGAGCTGTAAGCGTGCTGTTTTGGGTGAAGTGGCGCGGTAATGAGAACTGTGTCTCTGATGTACCTATCACAGAGCCTCTCCAGGGTTTTCAGGAGAAAAGACGTAAGACTTATCGGTCTATAAGCCTTAGCTTCTGTGTAGTCACTCTTACCCGGCTTTGGTATAAACAAGACCTTGACCTCTCTCCATCCTTTGGGCATGTATCTGTGCGCCAGACATGCCTTGAAGATAGCGCTCAATGTTTCGTTTATATGATGTTCACTCCATTGTAGGAGTCCTGGGAATATCCCGTCCAAACCTGGCGTTTTGTACGGTGTGAATGTGTTGATTGCCCAGTTTAGTCTCTCTCCTGTAACAATAGTCTGTGCAACAGCCCAGTCTGTCGCTGTAGGTGGTGCCATGAGGTGTTCTGTCCAAACATTCGAGTCTGATATTAGGCACCCAGGAAAGTGTGTTTCCAGGAGTATTGTGTGGGTTTCTGTTATAGTTCTTGTAAACGTATTGTCACTTTTCTTTATGGAGCCGATGTCGCGGTTCGGGTTACTGGCTAGTATTTTCCTAACCCTATTCGCTTGTCCATTCGACTTGATGCTGGTGTTGTAGTTTTTCCATGATCTGCGTGACCTGGACCGTATATTTTTCTTATATTTAGCCTTGGCTATTCTATAGTTATACCAGTCCTCGTCCATGCAGGTATTCATGGCTCTATTGAACAGCTTGCGTACCTTCCGCCTCTGTCGTTCCAGCGCTTTGGTCCACCCTTGATTGCCTCCCCTGGCATTTGGCAGAGATAGGGGGCATGCGCTCTCAAAACTCATAGTGAGACTATACGTGAGTTGTTCAACAGTTTGCTCTATTTCTTCTATGTTTACCAGTTGCGTGTTCGCACTTACTTTGTTCATGTTTTGTTCAAGGGACCTTGTAAAGATCGTCTTGTCAGTCCTGCGAGGGTTGCGGATTGGTGTTAGTATCTGTTTGCTTATTTTTAGTTCATACCTGATCCACCTGTGGTCGGAGCCGGAGTATTCGCCTGATACTTCCCAGTTCTCTATGAGGTTTGTATTACCTGAGACCAAGGTGAGGTCGATGATAGTACGGCTGCGTTGTCTAACAAAAGTTGCCTCCGCGCCTGTATTTGCTATAAGGAGATTTGTAGTAAATAAAAAGTTTACCAGGTCTTCCCCTCTGCTGTTTGACGTGGGCATACCCCATATAGGGTGATGGGCGTTTGTGTCTGCTGATATTACTAGTTTGAAATCATTGAGTTCGCAGTATCTTACCAGGTCCGCAACGTCTTTCGATGGGATCTCCTCGTCGCCGGGCATGTAGGCTGACGCGACGATCACGTCCCCAGTTTCCTCCCCGAGAATACCCCGGAGCCTGGCAGTAGCCAAGTCTCTGGAACAGAACTCGGTTAGAGGCATTGATGCAATGTTGCTTGGTACATATATACATGCTCGAATGTTTTTGGAGGTGTTGTCATATATTAACTTACCCCTTAGACTATTGAGACCTTTACAATTAAATTTACAATTAATTTTACAAAACAAAAACACCGTCTAAATCATCAGTGCGAGGAAGGGTTCCTAGAACGCTGGCCGCGTTGCCTCGTTGAATTGTCCGTCTCAACTTTTCGGCGAAGTACACACCTGCTCTTAGATTCCCTGAGGCAAGGACCAGCCTTACATATTTATTTACTTTTTGTTGTCGGAATACCACGGACCCAGTGTGTCGACAGCCAACGCAAAAAACTCGTAGTGGACACTAAGCTGTGAATATTTTCTTCTCTGAACTTTGCTATAATATTATATTAGATTATCATCGACAGATACGATTATTGCATTATCTTTATTTTTTTTTATTTTTTTTTTTTTTATTTACACGGAGAACAAACAGCTGCTTATTAAATAATGTAGTATAATGATCTTGTGAATACAAAAGCCTAACAGTTTTCGCTTATGATAACATTGTAAGTGCCCTGAATGCATATAGGTAACAATAGGTAATCGTGCTTGATTAAAGAACACAAACAGGAAACAAAAAGTATAGTGATGCACACAAATAAGACTCGATTATAAGTTTACAAGCAACATAAAGCCACATAAAACCTGATTTACCAAAAAAAGAAACAGATAATTACGAGAGAAAAACAGAAAAAGAAAAACATGCACATTTACATACAGTTATATATACATAGTCATTATAAGATATAAACCCGTCGGAACTATATTTTCAGGTCACAAACAAAGTGTTGCTATTTTCAACTTTTGATATACGGTCACAAGCAAAACAAATGTCTTAATAGGAGATTATACGTAAAATATAATCATCTCAGCCGTAGGATGTCCGCTACTGAACATAGGCCTCCCTCATACATTTATTTCAAAAAGGATCAGCTGGAAGCGGAAGCGGCGTGCATCCCACATCATCCCGCGATCTCTATCTGATAATATAATCTACATATATAGGTACTAAGTAATATTATAAAGAAGAAATGTTCGTTTGTTATAAAAACTAACGTGGTTTTCACTCATTTTTAATTAGAAATACCGGATTAATCACGTAATATTTATCGGATAGGTCCGACTATAGTTTCGACCACATTTGGTGGCCTTTTTCAAGGAGTGTTCGGGACGCCCGCGTCGATGACGTCTCGCTTAGCACTGCAGGCGGCCGCTCGTAGCGCTCGCCGGGGGGTGGGATACACTATGTTGCGTTAGCGCGTCTCGGTGTGAACGTCTTGATCGTCGTCGCTGGTGAAGCGCCTGCTGGTGTGTGAGGGTCCGTCCCAGCAAAAAGAGCTCACTACATCTGCACCAGACACATCATTTGCATTATCATCATTTCTGATGCAAATGAAATATAAAATATTTTATGTTTGTTTCTTTGATTGTTTGAATTCAATAGGTTCCGAAACTACTGGACCGGTTCGAAAAATTCTTTCAACATTAGTATCCTACATTACCCTTGATGAACATAGACGAGATAATAGTTTCAAAAAAGTTAGGCATCCTTAACCCAAGGTGTGAAAAAAATAACCAATAAAGTCCTTAGATCTCGTACGCTGTGGAAACTAATGACCATATAATATTACTCTATGCTATTGACAATAAAGCAAAGTGACGTCCTACAGTGAACAGAAGACGTCAATAGATACAAAGAAGTCTACATTACCTTAATGTCTTATAATTATGTCACAATAAACACTTTTTCTTATTGTAATATGCAATAGTAACGCCGGGACCAAGCCAGGTCAATTTATTCGTACCTTGGTATTAATCCTTATATAATCTAATAATAAAGAGGAACGATTTGATTGTTTGTTCGCTTGTGATGGATGAACGCAAATACTACTCAACGGTATCAAAAAAATACTTCACCAGTAGAAAGCTACAATAAACCTGGATAACATACGGTATATGTGATTCATCATTATTATCATCCATCACCACGCGGGGGAAACCTCGGAGCGGAGCTAGTATAATATAACCTCATATTATTCACTCACAATCCTGTACGACTTTTATCCCACATCGCTATCTTCTCTCTCGTAGTATACCCGTGCCTACTTTATATCTACAGACAGACAAAGCACCACATTTGTATGGATTTAGCGCACATTGTGAACCCGAGGTGCGGGTAGCGGCCGTGCGCTTTACAAATATTCAATCCTGAATAGCTTTTCAAGACGTGAATAGCAATTTTGTATATTAAATTTGAATATGTTGTGCTCTGTGTATATTATAATAAATTTAAGTATATACTAAATTTAATCTAAGGGTGTGCTCTGATTAATAGCGAATCAGAACTTTTGTATAAAAATACTATATATCCAAATTTTATATCAACACTAGTTGACCTGCCAGCGGCTTTCGTTCGCTTGGTCTTGTGGTGTAGTGGCAAACGAGTTATTTTTTTTTCAATAGCTTATTTATAAACCGATTGGCATCAAACAAACACTAGTAACGGCCGTTTTCAATAACCTATCTATCGTCGGTTTATCTTACTAGAGATAGATATTTGACACTATTTGTATGGACGTTATGTCACATTTCCATCGGTAGTAAGGAAAACTATGGATAGATGGAACATTGGCCTAAATGTTGTATAGATTGTAAAGTAAAATACCAACCCCACCGTCTCCGAAACTCTACGGTCCCAATAACACCCGCCAGCCTTTGCGTCAACTGATTCAATTTTCAGAAGTTGAATAAAATTTTACAGAAAAAACTTTTAACTCCATTGAGGCAAAACGCTTCTAATGATTTAATCGATTTCAACCCCGTAATTATCTTATCAGAGGTATTTATCAAATGGAATACAATAATGTGTGTCACATCACACTATAAAGAAATTTTCTCAATTTTTTTTACATATTCACTCATAGACGTGTATATGTACAGCGACCCGCCCCGACTTTACATGATTTGTCGGGTGTAATTTAGAGAAAAAAATCGGCCGTGCGAATTAGACTCGCGTACCGATGCGCACCGAGGTTTCCGTACAAAACTGTAGGTAATGTGTCTAAGTACGTATGTATATACAATAGTTCGCCTCTCGAAGATATTTTCCGAAAAGTTTAACTTTGCCGTTAGATCCCAAGGCACGGTTATTGCACTAACCGCAAATTATAAGTTTGTAATAGTAAATGCATTTTATTTTTATTGCTGATTATATTTATATATTTATCCAATATCGTGCGCTAAGCCGTAGGCTCATACAAACATTAGATTATTAAGATGATTAAGATTTGTTTTCGGATCATAGGTCGATACTACGGAAGAGTTTTTACGTTGAAAGCTTACCGTTGTTAGGTCGACGTGCACATGGAAAAATATAGTATGATGTGGAAGTCTTGTATCAGGTATTTTTGTGGTGGAGGGTAGAAAAATGGAATCGTAACAACATAAAAACATAGTTCGAAGATAATAAAATGGAAGGATCACACACAATTGGTTGCTAAACATGATTTTCGACTGGTTAAGTGCTAATTTTGATCACGTTGTTATTTTATACTAACAGAAAAAATATTTTCAACCATCTTGTGCTGACTTCACATGTCTTGAATTCAGAAGTCGCCGCTTCGATAAAATTTGAACTGCCTTCAGGCAGTTTGAGAAACTTTAATAGGGACATGTGAAAAACGTGGAGTAAGTTTCTAGATCACACGAACTGAAAAGATGCCTATAGTATATGTAAAGGAATTTTTAATATTATTTGGACGGTTTAAGTCACACATAACTGCGTCGACATACGTACCTACAATAGCTTCTAGAGATTTGTTATGCAGTTACTTCTATGCTGATATTTCTGTAGATTGTATGACATGGTATTGACATGCTGCATGCATATTTTACGTGCACACATAAGTTATAAACTATCGCACTTACTTATGTTACATTATGTTTCACTTATAAGTATAAGAGTAAGGGAGAAAGTCAAGTTTTATGTAAAAATGTAACGGTTTCTTATCCTGGTTAACGACAGCGGAGGGGATATTTGATACACCAAAAGCTACAAGAAGCTTTTATTAGCGAAATGAAAGACGTTCTAATTTGAACGTATTTTGACATTTTTATGCAATTAATTGAAAAGAAAGGCAAGTTCTGCTTGATGATAAGCAATACGCCTATGCCAGTTGTTGTGCCACCCAAGGAATACAACTGTAATTGTGCGTAGCACTGCACTTTGCACATTCTCATTCGCCCAGTGTTTAACTTGCTACAGCGCCCTTCACGGCCTAACGCAGTAATGCTTGCGTACTATAGCTTCGCGTTAGAATACCTGGCATTGCGGTGGTACCCACTGAGGCGGCCTCTTGTAGTAGAGGCATACCACCTAATAAGTCGGGTATTCTCACCTGTTACGATTCACGACGGGGCGGCGGAGGGAATATTAATAAGAAGGGAGTTATCATTTTTTTAACTTAAAATGGAACCAACGTCAACAGTAAAAAGTGTGAAATAACTTGTTGAAGTCAGTATCAAGAAAGTTCACAATATCGTGCACGTGGTACCTATTTTACTGGTATTATTGTATGTGTGTTAGTGTCTGGTACTAATTTAAATGGGACAACCTCGGGAGTATGTCAGGTCACACATGAAAAATTGGACCTCCTCCTTTTAAAAAATCAGTTTTTTGGTACTATTTAAATTTAAAGCTTGTTTGAAAATTATTAAAATTTTCGTACACACCCTGCATTATGACGAAAAACTTCTCTGTAGGTTAGGTAACACTCACGGTTAAAATATGCTACAAAATCAGGTAGGTTAGCGATTTGCGATGAATGTTAAACCTATATAAGAAGCCATACGGCACACCCACGACAGCCCGATCGATGATCACGGCAAATATTCATGTTCCGCGTGTCTATAGGTACTGCCTGACCTAATAAAGGTACAGTCGCATGCAAACGTATGTATACATTTCGACGAGTCCGTTACCGTGCCGACCGATAGCTCAGTTGTTAGTGACCATACCTTCGAAGCAAGTGTTCCCAGGTTCCCGGACGGAACCGGTATTAGGAAATCCCTGTATTATTGCTATCCGAGTACGCCAGTCATGTGACACACATATGTAGGGTACACACAATGACATATCTTCTATAAGAGCAGGCTCTTACAGAAGATACGTGTAAGTAGATAATTATCTTAGTAGATTATAAAAAAAAACATGTTAGAATAATTAGTCAATACAATCAATTATTGCTCCATATACACTGCTTTCTTACGCATTAGTAGAAAAGAGTTATCCGGGGATGTGAACTTTTCTCTCTAATATTACAATGTAAGTAATGATAATCATAGCTAAAACGGCCGTCAAACTCAAAAACACCAGCACGCAAATGTCGCATTTATAATATTTGGGTGATTTTTATCCTATTAGTTACTGAAACTACTGAGCGAATTAGACTATACTTAGTCTCGTTCGCTCACTGTCTCTTTAGATGCATATCTCGGCGCGTCGAGCGTAGTACAATGGTGCGCGTAACTTAATCCCTCGGCCTGCAGTTCGAGAATATCGTTTTAGCGGATACAACAGAGGAATTGTTTCTTACTGGAAACCCGAATACCCGAGTAAATAGCAAGGAACTATTTACTCGGGTATTTGATGGTTGTGATGTACCTTTTAATGTATGTGTCCGTGAATTCTAATACATGAGTTTGTAAGCTGTGTTGTTTCTTAACTTTCAAAACTATCTCAGTATTCAAGTTAATAAAACGTACGTATATTTATGTCTAATTACGTAAAAAAATATATAACAGTTTTTTTAACCATTATTCAACACACATGCCCGTAAAGTGAGCCTTATTATATGGATTTTACATAAACCGAGCACACACGTGCATAAACAATTCTAACCTATATAATTCAATTTCACTCTTTGGTTTTAACGTTAACGTTGAAGATGCGGGTACGAATCCCGTCCGAGTATATGTTTTTAAAATTACAAAGTAGTCAAACTTCCTTTTAGGATAAAAGGTTTTTTAAAAACTAAAAATTAAACAAATTAAAAATACGTCCAGCCGATTTGGAGGCTCTAATTATAATGAATTAAAATATGAACTACAAATCCCATCTGCGTGGGTAACATATCCTAAGTACTAACCAGCGACCACCTATGACAATGCTAAGTCAGCTGGAATGTTGCTTACTAATCTAATATGGATGGTTCGGTTAAGTACATTATTTAGTTAAACTCTATAAAGTTAGAACCTAAGAAATTGTATGAAAATTATTGTTAAGATTTAGAAGTAAAAATCAGAATAAGTATGAGAGTAAACATTAACTAATAATTGTATTACATATTAAATCAAGGCATTAGAATTAGGCATTAAACTAAAGTTATGAAATTGCAATTAAGATATTAGATTTAGAACTGATCTTAGATTCAAGATTTAGAATTGGAACTAGAATTAAGATTTAGAATTGGAACTAGAATTAAGATTTTGAATTAGAATTAAAATTTAACTTATGATCTACAAATAGTAGCAGAATAAGAATACTATAAATTAAAATCGAGGTTCCTCCTCAAAGTTTTTGGAGAAGTTGAGTCTTCGGAGGTGAACTCGATGTCAGTCATTTCAAAACTCGATTTACTTTTAACACGAGTATTAGATTTAGAATTATAATGATTGTATATTTGAATACAACACCCATCTTTAGGGTTGTTTTTACAAAAACAGCGGTATATTTTTTAGAATATAAATGAAAATACAGAAATAGAAAGAAGTGTTGTAAGGATACTGAAATAGTAACCGTAAGTGATATGGTATGGTTGGTTCTCAATTTTATTCAACTCTAGATAATTTATTGATTCAGGCGTTACTTTGCGGAAATCCATTATCAAAAAAACGATATTAAAAAATATTTAGTGACACTTCCGCTGAAAAGAAAACAATGATTTTGGCCTATTTGGGGGGCGTGCACCACCCTCCCTCCCGCATAAAATGCTAATAGGAAGAATACAAAATAAAAAACACAAGAAACCCCAAATAAACCAAAACCGATTCGACACGTGTTTCGCCTCTACACGAGGCATCCTCAGGAGATGTTGACTCGTCGAGCGCTAGACCGACAGATAACCGATAAACCGACAGTTGACTGTCGGTCTAGCGCTCGACGAGTCAACATCTCCTGAGGATGCCTCGTGTAGAGGCGAAACACGTGTCGAATCGGTTTTGGTTTATTTGGGGTTTCTTGTGTTTTTTATTTTGTATTCTTCCTATTAGCATTTTATGCGGGAGGGAGGGTGGTGCACGCCCCCCAAATAGGCCAAAATCATTGTTTTCTTTTCAGCGGAAGTGTCACTAAATATTTTTTAATATCGTTTTTTTATTCAACTCATCAACACTCCGCTCGAGGTTGTGAGAGGCGTACTGTAAAGAATCAAGATTTATGTGAGATAGTTTAATTGGTGTTAAGAAAGAGATACTCTTATTGACTTTCTGCTTTGAACAGCAGTCATCTTCTATAATATTGAAGTTAGGAGTTGGCAAATGAATTTGTACGTCGTATTCATTTGATGGAGTAAATTGTAAAAGTTTATGATAACCCGTACAATCTCTTGGGATTGAAAGAATACCTGAACCAACGATATCATAGTCATTAATAAAACCTGTACATTTTACAGTTATTTTCGTTATATCTGACTGAACATAATAACCATCTATTATTACTTATTTTCTGAAAGATATCTATACTACCTATTATTAACTTATAATTACACGTATTGGGAATAGTACTGATGTGTTCCGTAAGAATTGACACTTCACACAATTGATTAGAGACACTAGAATATACATTGTTAAGTTTGCACAAATAGTATTTACTGGGAATCACTTTGCACTCACTGAGATTGTCGTTTAGAGTATATAATAACCTATCGTCGGTTATTGCTAAATATTTGGTGCTCGGATTTATCATTGCAAATGATTTAGGCTTTTGAATATCGTGAGGAGTCGGTAGAGCGTATACGTGAAAGAGATTGTATTCAGTTAATGATACTAGAGGAATTTTGATAACGAAGACCAGTTTATCATCATTCACAAAAGATGCTACGTCTGCGATGTCCATGAGCATATGGATGCTATTGATTGAGACAGATATAGGAAAGTTATGATGAATGTTAGGATTAGATGACAGTTCATTAAAAAGCTGAGTAGGACTTAGAATTGATGGGTGAACGATATTGATTTTACCGAATAGAATAGCGTCAATGAGGTCTTTAATGTTAGAATTCAAAATCATCAAAGAACTTTCGAGAGCACTAAAAGTCATAGCTAAGTGAATACTAGCCTGAAATCGATTTGAGTCATCTGATATTGTTTCGAGAACTTTATTAAGCTTTTGCATGTTCTCGTTAAGATTAATTTCGTTATCGTTAAGTTTTTTGATGGTTTTATTAAATGTGGAAATGGTAGAGGTTACATGAATGTTATTTTTCATGAGACCGGCTAAATGGCGTTGGTCGTCTTGTACACTATTAATAGCGTCAGTGAAAGCCTTGGCATCGTCTTCATCTAAGGATCCGAATAATTGTTGGATTTATTATTTTAATTATTATTTAAAAATTGAATTGGACCTCCGAAGCCAAACCAAGCGCTTCTTTTGAATCTAGTAGAGTTAGTTGATGTTAAGTGAGATAATGAATGAAAGTTATTATTGACATTGTCAAGCATGATTTCTAATGGACTTAATACGTTAATGCAGTCGATACGCGTTTGATAGGAAGGATAATCAGAACAAATTAACTTAGAAGTATCTAAAATAGAATTAAGATTATTGATATGAGGCTTAAAATAGGACAGATCAGAAAAGGTTATAACATTGTAAAAATCATTATAATATTTGACAGTACCGATAGGATCATAGAAGAGACCGGGACTATTGATGATCGGCGTTGTGAGATTTGGTAGTGAAAGTGATATTACCGTTGTTATTCCTGGCACGATGGCCCTGGAACAGAATTGTGAGCAAGTTTTATTTCGTCGAAATGGTATCGAACATGCTTACGATTGACAAGGACTGTGACGTTGTGATAACTGTGAACTTTTATGACTTTGAATGGGCCTTTCCAGACTGGTGACAAAGCTTTACGCAGTCTGTGATGGCACTTAACATAGACATCGTCTCCGACATCATACGATACGGTGCGAGAGTGTTTGTCATAGTAAGTTTTGGACCTTTCTTTACTTCTAAGAAGGTTTTCGCGGGCTAGGTTATGTGTCATAGCAAGTTTGTGTTTCAATTTCTTGATGTAGTCAGGGTAAGTCACTTCAGGGGAAATATCGTAATTGGAACTGGGAATGTGAGGTTTGCAACCGAAAAGCAATTCGTGAGGAGTAAAGTTAGTTGATGAGTGGACACTTGAGTTGTATGACACTAGTGCAGTGGGAAGGTATTTATGCCAATCGTCTTGGCTAGCATTGACATAAGACTTAAGGTATTCCTTAAGTGTAGAATGGCCCCTTTCGAGAGCACCATTAGTTTGAGGATGGTAAGGAGATGAGCAAAGATGCTTGATTTTGAATAGGGACGTGATTTGTTTGTAGACTTCGGCTATGAAGTGGACACCTTGGTCTGAAAGGATGGTTTTAGGAATGCCGAAATGGGAAATGAATTTAATAAGGCATTGGGATGTTTGTTCGGCTGTTGAATGAGTGATGGGATATGCCATTGAGTATTTAGTGAGATCGTCTTGAAAAGTTACTATGTATTTATACTTTTCAGGACCAGATTCAGGCAATGGACCGACAATATCTGTCGCGATACGTTGTAGAGGTTCGTGAGATGTGGAAGTTATTTCCATAGGAGCTCTGTTTGTTATTCTAAGAGCTTTGTTTTGTTGGCAATGGGAACAGTGTTTGACATATGATTCAATTAAATTTAAATAACCAGACTAGGGGACGATGGTCAGTGACGATTTTGAATTTCCTACCATAGAGATAGGGTCTGAAAGTTTTAACACCGAAAATAATACCTAAGAGTTCTTTCTCTGTGGTACTGTAATTACCTTCGGCATTATTCAAGGTGCGGGACGCGTAAGCGATGGGAAGGTCTTTGCCTATTTCACCTTGGGAGAGGACGCAACCTAAGGCGTAATTTGATGCATCGGTAGTGAGGATAAACTCCTTAGAGAAGTCAGGATATTGTAGTATAGGAGCAGAGGTTAATAAGGATTTGAGGGTCTCAAATGCTTGGGTTTGAGCATCGGACCAGACGAATTCAACGTCTTTTTTGAGCAGGGAAGTAAGAGGCTTTGTGTTTTTTGAGAAGTCCTTAATGAACTTCCTATAATAGCCGACAAGGCCTAGAAAAGCTTTGATGTGTTTTGGATTTTTAGGAATAGGATAAGAGACAACAGCTTTGACTTTATCCGGATTTGGGGAGACACCTTTATCAGTGATAATGTGACCAAGATAAGCTACTTCGCGACGTAAGAATTCACACTTATCTGGTTGTAATTTGAGGTTATGCTCTCTTAGAGCTTTGAAAACAAGTTCGAGCTTATGTACGTGTGAGGAGATGTCATGGCTGTAAATAATGACGTCATCTAGATATATAAAGCAGTGCAGACCTTGTAGACCAGATAGCACTGTGTTCATTAGTCTTTGGAAGGTTGCAGGTGCATTTTTCAAACCAAAAGGCATTCGAGTATACTCGAAATGTCCATTAGGAACGGAGAATGCAGTTTTTACTGCGTCAGCGTCGTTCATTTGGATTTGGTGGAACCCAGATGCTAAATCTAGGGTTGAGAAGTATTTACTGTGTCCCAGTTGGTCAAGGATTTCGGTTATGTTAGGGATAGGATATGCATCACCTATTGTAATATCATTGAGCTTTCTGTAATCGATTACGATTCGCCATTTCTTTTGGCCAGAAGCATCTTGTTTTTTAGGGACTACCCATATAGGGGAAGACCAGGGAGAACTAGAAGGTTTGATGATCTTTTGATCAAGCATTTTAGCTATTTGTTTGTTAACTTCATCCTTATGAACTTCGGGATACCGATATGTTTTTGTATGAATCGGCTGTGAACTAGTTGTTTTGATAGCATGTTCTAATGTATTGGTATGAGTCAGAGGGTCACCATCAAGGTGGAAGAGATCAGAATATTCCGTGCATAGATTAATTATGAAGTGCTCGGGATTTCTCATCATTAAGGTGAGAAGATCTGATCTGTTCTTTAACCTTATGAATTCTGTCAGGAGTTTGAGATGTAGGATTTATATGACTAATCTGAATGTCGTCAGGGAGATCACATGGATTTAGTTCAACACATAAGGATGTGATTTTGACGTTGAAATCGGTAGCGTTAAGGACTGAGACATTAACATGATTATTGGGTTTGACTGAGACTAGGCAGCTTGATATAAACACACCTTTTTCAATTTCAAATTTGTCGATGAAACCGGTGGATATTTTAGGGTTAGAAACATTGCATTCAATAATTGTTTCAGAGCGTGCAGGAATAGTATATTCTGGTTTGGTAAAATAAAGAGGTAGGGAGTGTATCCCTATCTGTAGAATATTATACTCGTAGTTGATTGCAGCGTTTTTGGATTTAATAAAGTCATTGCCAATGATTCCATCAAAATTAATATCAACGGAATCCGGTATTAGGTTAAAATCACTGAGTATAGTATGGCCTGGTTAGTTAATATCAAATGGAAATTGACCAAAGCTTTCTGTATACTCAGAGTTTTTATCGATTCCTTTGAACTTGATTTTATTTGGTTTCAATTCAGGCAAGGCTTGTAGAGATGACTTTTTTAAAAGCGATATTGCTGCACCAGAATCAACTAGGAGCACTAGCGGCTTATTCGAGTAACTAGAATTTACATACACATGAGGTAAATGAATTTTATTGTTGTATGATACCTCATAAATAACCTGATGCGATGTGGTATCATCAGGGTTAATGTTTGTAATTGAACTACTGCGTTGTTGCTTTGAAAACAATTTTGAATTTTTGAATTTGGCTTTCGATTTCGATGAACGAGTCGGGTAATTGGATTGAGACGAGTGAGACATAGTTTGAGTCGATTGAGACGATGGAGTCGATTGATTCAGGGAGAGATTCGATTGATTCGAGGATAGAGTCGATTGAGTCAATAGAGTCGATTGAGTCGATAGAGGCGATAGAGGCGATAGAGTCGATAGAGGCGATAGAGTCGATTGAGTCGAGAGAGGCGATTGAGTCAAAGTAATAGTAGATTGAGTCGATGGAGTCGATTTAGTAAAGTTCATCATTTGAGATGACTTTGATTTAGTAGAAAGAGACGATTGAGACGGTTTAGTAAAGCACATCATTTGAGATGGCTTTGATTTAGTAGAAAGAAACGATTGAGACGATTTAGTAGAAGATTGAACCGATTTAGTATTAGATAGAGCCGATTTAGTATTAGATTGAGCCGATTTAGTATTAGATAGAGCCGATTTAGTATAAGATTTATTAGAGCTATACGATAGAGGTAAGTTATTTTTCCTGAAAGGAAGATGTTCATTAGAGTTAGCATACATAGAAGACTTAGAAACAAAGCCAAGTGAGTCGTCATATATCACGTCGGTTTGAGTAGCTGATTCCGTACGACGCGTAACCGGAATCCCCTTTAGTTTAAATCATTATCACTAGTATTTGACGTTTCGTCATAAAAATGAACCTTATTTGTATGGTTGTAAGGGTTCGGCTTTTGATTTTGGCGCGCATTATTATTATATTGGCGCTTACGACATTGTGATATGTCGTGGCCAATATGTTTGCAGTATATGCAGGATATAGTACTTGTTTGAGGCGAACTTGAATAAGATGGCTTTGGATGCGGCGGTTCAGGTATAGAAAGAATAGGACGCCTGTTTAGGTAACAGCTCCTCAGCATTTGTGAGACCTGTTTCGGAAGCCTTGGGTTTACAGTTTTGGAGGTCTAATAAAAGGTGATCGCGGTGTTTAGTTTCCCCAAATGTGGCCTTCAGAAATAGTTTCAGTTCCTGCCAGTTTTCGAAAACTTTAAGGGAACATGCTAACTCGGCTTTACCTTCCAATTGTGATAGTATGAATTTAAAAAGAAGGTCAGTTTGTGATGACGATGATAGGCTTATCGCATTGTCGCAATTTTTTATGAATGAAGACAACTTATGCCGTTCTCCATCAAAAGGTTTTATAAATTTCATTAAAATATTGAACTGAACATTAGGGTCGGAAACTGTGATATTGGATTTCTCCATTTTCAGTTTATCGTGAGAATGAGCCATAGTTATTTGCAATGATAAAATACACAACACAAAATAGCAATAAAAACGATAAGTTATGTCAATCAATAGCACTTACAGGAACTGTAGAATGTAGGTCGACATCCGACTCTTGTTTCAGCGTCAGTAGATTTCGGCGCGTGCAGTCGGTGATAGTGTTTGTTCACCGGGGTTTGTCCTTATGTTTTGATCCTTGATTAGGCTATCGGGTCGGGTACTCAGTCGTGAACCAAGTACTCCAACTCAGATAGCGGGCGGCTAGGCTCAGCGTCTGAAAGGGAACCAGACTATAGAACCTGGCAGCGATTAGTGTTCGACTGGCTCGACTCAGCGCTCGGGTAGTGAACCTTGGGCACTGGGCAGCTCAAGCCACAGCGTAGAACAGCAGGTGTTGATGCAGGAAGAGGCGCGGAGCTGGACAGAAAGCCTCAGCTTAGCAGCGCTCAATATTCCTCCGTTGTGTGTGTAGGCCAATTCCAGCAGGTCACGATGATGCACCCAACTCCTCGAAGGTAGGGCGGCAGTAGACAGCTGGAGACCAGTGCGGCGAAGCCAAAGAAATTGGCCTCAACCACTCTCGTGCAGTAGGACGACCTCGTCAGGTAGGGCGGCTGACACCAAAATGTTGTGTGGCTCTTCCCGGTTGTCTAAAAAAAAACAACCATTCACACACACACAAACATTTATTTTATTTTATTTAATATTTACACGTTTTTACACACAAGGGAATAAATTCCTGCACTTTACTTTACTGTACTGAACTGGCAGCAAGACGGCTGTAAGAGCAATTAGTTGATACACTGAAGAACACAAAACAAAAGGCAATTTAATTTGGAAAGCGCGGATTATATAGGAACATATAATGCTGACAGTGTTTGAATGAAGTCGATGGGGGTTTGCCCCTAGTCAGCAATATACGCGGTGTAACAGTACGTCTACGTCCTTGGTAGGAAAAGGTTAGGCCGTCTTCAACAATATAGTCACTAGTGGTTCTGTGAGAGCATTAGACCTCTCAAGATCTTATAAGCATGCAATAACTGCAGCTTTCCGTTTTCCCCTGGCTTTGAAAAGCCATTTCACAGTTTTGAAGCCAACTTCCCATGGGTTTGATCTTCCCGATAACCATACCTATGTAGACTTTTGAGTTAATGAGTATACATTTTAGCGATTACTCGAGTTTACTTGGTCCTAGGCGGTTGCATCTGGTGGCTACTGGTTCGTCCTGTGAAGCCGGTAAGGCAAGCATTATAGTCTCATTGGTACGTACAATTTTCTAAAAAAATCGTAAATTAAAATCCATCCATAATTACTTACAGCAAAGTTGCCTCCATTTACCCCTCGACTTTCTCTTTTTGGCAAAATCTTGTGTGGAATGAAGTACTTAGTATGCCTCTCAATTTTTTATTGAAAATCATAGGTAAAAACGCTACAACAGACTTCCCCCCTTTCCTTCTAGTTTTCCCCAATCAATAATCTCGATCAACTAAAAAAGTTACATACCTACATAAAGGAGCGTGTGTGTCAATTTTTGTCAAAATCAGATGATAAATGAGATCTGTAGGCGAGAACAGACAGACGGACAAAAACAGTTTTTGGCCAATCTCGAAACTGAGAAGCTTCGCTCGCTCGGTCAATTAGACCATGTCGGAATTAAGGTGGGCTGAAAACTCCAACACTAGTAAAGTGTGTTCAAATACAGGAGTGTTTGTGAACTACTGTTATACTGTCCCAAATAAACACCAAAATATAAAAAAAACTAAGGTACAGAATAACAAAAACGAATAGCATGCAAGCCAGCACCGTGCAAGTTTTAATTACGATTTATAAAAACGTTCATAGAGAAACCGTAGCGTAGAGGCGTCTGATCTTCACTCGCTTAAGGCGCGCTCGTACCCTGATTAAAGAAAAAGCAGAAATTTTAAACACCTAGTGTAACGTAACAGATCGATAGTATATTATGAAAAAATAAACAAATAATAAAATAAATATACAAAAATATACAAAGGTTAGAAAAGGAATAGGAAAAGAGTTATAACCGAATAGAATTCATTAATATAACTCTCTTTCAGCAGAAAAAAATCCTGAATAGGTTTCTTTAGGAACTTTCACGTCCAAACACTCAATTTTCAGCGATAACACGATATTTTTTTAGGTAATACTTAGCCAACGTATAGTACTAAGTAATAACCAGCAGTTTTTTCAATTGTGTCAGTATATATCGAAAAATATAAAAAAAAAACCTATAAAATTAACGCATTTTCGCATTACATGGTCCAATCTAACAAGCGATTTTCAACCTTACGTAAAGCATCGTAAATTATTTTGAAGTTGGGGTTGGACCGCGTCTTAAGGAGGGAACTAATTACTATTTTAATAATAAGTTTTAATAAAGCCACTTGTTACACATCTTTGCTTTGTGATGCTTGACATATGAGTTTTTTTAACATTTTCTAGTAAAGAATATGGCAGTTATGCCAATCTGAAAAATATTGAAAATAAACAAAACAAGTATTTACAATAGTTACATATTTGTTGTTAAAAAGGCAAGTACGTAATGTAAATAATATAAGGTTATTTCATTTACGAGCCTTGGGCTTGAGCCTTCGATGGAGGTGACATCGTGGTGAAACCCACCATGGTTACCACCATGGGTTTGGTGGTGCCCTACCGGGCACATTCTGACGGCCGTCTAACTAGCTACCAAGTGTAGAAACCTGCTTCACGAGGCACCAGGTTTTAAAATGGTGTGTTCCAGCAGCTGTCCAGGTTGAGATCCAGTTGCCGTTCTAGATTTATTGCGTTCGTCTATCTTCATCTACACTAATATTGTAAAGTAGAAAGATTTGATTGTTTGGAATGGATAAACTTAAATCTCTTAACCGATTTCAACAATTCTTGGACCTCTAAAAAGTTACATTATTCCGGAGTAACTGAGATTTACTGCATTATGGTTAAAATGTTATCCCGCGGGGTAGACGAGCTGAGACAAAGAAATTTATAAGTTTAACGAAGTTCTCGGGGACAGCACCTAGTCAATCATGAAGGAAAAAAAATTTTGCGAATGAAAGTTCTTAAAATCGCGATTTCTATTTATTTGTGGATATGTTTAGTGCAAATTCAGACGTCATGTACCTTCGTGCTCCCTAAACTGATTTAAAACAACCTACTTGCATAGAGCAATCATATACATACATATAATTGTCAGACTAGACGATTTTGGATTTAAGTGTAAACAAAATAAGAACTACGATAGTTTAGAGAATTTTAGTTTAGTGTACGCACAAGCACAAGAACATTGCTACCATTGTGTGCGTTCGCCTGCTATAATAGAACACATGTCACAATTTTCTAAAGTGCCTCAGCATTTCATTTCATAAAAGTTTACATAATAATGATTTTAAATAGTAGTTATCTATATCATTGTACTCCATAAAATAATCCTTGTCTAAATTGTTATGAAATGTAGTACTATATCATAGTTTTGAAAATAATGGAATGTATACAGATATTGCAGGCAATAATCTGTAAACATGTAATTTCTGCTAGAGACAATTCCAAGTTTAACTGTTAAAACGTAACGGGACTTGACATGTTGGTCCTGGGACCTGCATTACAGTTAATTTAACACAAGGTTAGCGTAGATAATATTATAACTAAAAATGTACGCTGGCTGGTACCCATCACACTCGAACCACACAGTTGAGTAGATCCAGCCTCGTTACAAAATACGCAAGTTTTTTTTAATAATTTTAGCTAAAAGGCATTGTTTACCGGAGCCTTGAAAAAAATATCATGCGGGGCAATGTTTGGAGACTGCCTGATAGAAGTGAAAACTATTCGAATTATTTTTAAGACACACAATCAACTACAATAGGTAGTCATGGAAACCATTACCGCGTCTAAAGAAGTTTTCACTTCAAAACTACATTATCTATGACAAAGCGTTCGGTGACGATGACGCGAGTCCCTTGATTTTCTTTACCCAAAAAGCGTTACATTTGGTGACAATGACACAAATTCCATGATTTTTGTTCACCTTAAAGTGCTCAACTCGCCTTAAGAAGTGTTCACTTAAAATACTTAACAATAAAATGTATATGTCTTTGCATAATAATTATTATGTCTACGTATACATAGACGAATCTATCAATAACAGCTGATTTTTTTTTATCAAAAACTATATAAAATAGACATAGACATAGATCATATAAGACATGCGTCACTTCCATGAGAACATGGCTATCAACAACACTATATAGGTACAAGCCGACTAGGATATACGAGTACCTCCTCGTCTAACGTATTCATTTTCAATCTTTAATTAAATTTAAAGCATTAACATGTCCCCGAACCCCACGTAATATAAAAACCTCTTTTTGCAAGGCGAAAGTTAATATTTTTCACAAAAAACATACTCTGTTTTCGTAATTTTGCTTTGACGACTTCAAGCTTGGGGCTACAATCAGAAGCTTTCCTGTTACGGTTAAAAATAACCCAAAGTTACCTTGCACGAACAACAAACCCCGAAAATAACAAGACATTTTAAATAAATCTGTTTTTATTCGGTTTAGAAACCAAATTTACATCACATACTAGCTGCGCTTCACGGTTACACCCACGAGGTGATAAAAGACGGTGAAAAAAATTGTCTATGTCACTCAAGCATAATGTAGCTTTATATTGCTAAAAAAAAATTTCAAAATCAGTTTATAAGTTATATAGTTTATCCATTACAAACAAACACAAAAATCTTTTCTCTTTATAATATTAGTTTATATTAGATGTAGACAAGTAGGAAAAGTCTTCTAAGTAGCAGTTTCAATAATTTTATGATCCGGAAAATTATAATTCATGTAATTGTTATTTTCATCATGGTTACAAGAATATTACGATTGTAATAAATACGCGCTGTCATCTCGAGTTTAACAACATGTACGTTACAACCTTAGAATAATTTTTAACCTATAGAAGGCAGGCTTCCTAACAACGTCTTCTCAAAACGCAGCTACAAATTCGATATTTGTGCTGTGTTTACTTGCCTTGCCAAAAAAAATGTATTCCCATAAAACTTAGGCGGCTGATTGGTAAAAATGTGTTTTTTATCAATCAACCGCCTAAGTTCACAAAAATAATAAGCACAAAGAACTGGCAGTGTTTAACAAATTTATTAAAAAGTCGTATACTGCTGTACTGACAGAGCAAGCAAAATGAGCCATTTATGGCTTCATTAAAACGGCTTAGATATTAGCACTGTACTTGGTTTCTATGGGTAGTTATTCTAAGGTTGCAATGATACGGATGGCACGGACACTGGAGTCTGTGGCTAGAAATATTAAAGTAATAAAAAAAAAGGTTACAACCGTTTTTCTACCATATCACTTACTCCTACGTTTGTTGTAATGTACACGATTGGTGATTGTAATTTGAAAAACGTACGCATGGATTGTAGGTGGTATGCGACAACTTCTATCATGTATGAGTCTGCCGTGCGATTCTCTAATGATTCATCAATCCGCTCGTCGACGAGCTCACCGATGTCAAATACCTTATGAGATAACACCCTTGTACATAAGGTTGCTTTTCCAACTTTCCTTATCATCTTGTCATTTGTTTCACGGATGTTGTCAAAGTTGTTTACTATTAGAGAATCGCACGGCTGATGGCTCACTCATATATATTTTAGTCTATGGGCTCACTTACATCGCGGAAACGCACGCGGTATTATACTCGTATCTTCAAGGAACGACCGTGAAATTATTACGAATTGGCGATATTTCCTTGAGATAAAGTAACGCGCCGCGTTACTTGTTGAATGGTCATAGCGAATAACATCTGGATTGAATGAGTCTATACTGATAATTAATTTGTATGTCTTATGTTTGAACGAATAAACTCGAAACTACTGAACCGATTTCTAAAATGTTTTCACAACATTACCCCTGAGTAATTTAGCAATATATATTTTGATTCATTATAATTATCAACCATCACCACGCGGGCGAAACCGCGGAGCGCAGCTAGTATTGTAATATAATTAATTCATATAACGTCGCGTCGTTCCTGTTGTCGGTAACGGATGATTGATTGAAATAGATTAAGACAAAACGAATAAAAATTTACCCTTTTATCTGTGACCGCTAATGTGATAAGATCCAACACGATCAAAGCGAATGAATAAGTAATGAGTGGTAAGAAAACCCAGTATATGCTTTGTCGTATGCGATCATTTGCGACGGTTCGTGTAATTGTACATTGTTTACTAAGTGGTAGGCCTCTTATGTCTGTACCTCTACCATGAGTTGGCAACATAAATGTCATCTATAGTCGATAGTCGATCTCGCCTACCTATTATGCTTGTGATTGGCGTACTCGCTGTCAATATTAGTTCTACAATTGGCCGCGAGATGGCACTGTTCTTTTTTTCATACATTTTTTCGCGGCACTCGATAGCGAGCACCGATCGGTGTCCATGTTGCGAAGTCATGGTAGACCTACTGATACCGTCTGGGTTAGTACCACCGCCATGCCAAATATTCTGCCGCAAAGTTTAAAGCATTACTTACCCGCAATCATTACTGTGTTAGGGTGTGAAGGAAATGAAATCAAATGAAGCACATTTCTTCATACACATACAACATCACATTACATAAACCTGGACATAAATACAGAATGCATATTTACAAAACTAAACACGTACAGGAAGCAGCCTGATGCTGTGCGTATCATGAACATGGATTCCAACTCAGCATACGACTAAGGACACTATAGCCACGACCTTACGAACCTCATCATCTCATCATCTCAGCCGTAGAACGCCCATTGCTGAACATATGCCTCCCCCATAATTTTCGAAAATATAGATGAACATGGATTCCGACTCAGCATACGACTAAGGACACCATAGCCACGACCTTACGAACCTCATAATCTCAGCCGTAGAACGTCCATTGCTGAACATATGCCTCCCGCATAATTTTCGAAAAGGACCAGTTAGAAGCGGCCTGCGTTCAACGTCGTCCTGCTACCTTTATCAGGTCGTCTGTCCGTAGGTCGTCCACCGTGTCGGTGGATGACCTACGCTGCGCTTGCCAGTCCGTGGTCTCCACTCCAGATTCTTCCGGCCCCATCGGCCATCTGTTCTGTGTGCTATGTGCCCTGCCCACTGCCACTTCAACTGGCTAATCTTTTGGGCTATGTCGGTGACTTTCGGTCTTCTACGGATCTCCTCATTTCTGATTCGATCACGTAGAGAAATCCCGAGCATAGCCCTCTCCATAGCTCGTTGTGCGACTTTGAGCTTACTTATGAGGCCCATGGTAAGAGAGCACGTTTCATTGCCATAAGTCATTATACAACAGTAACACAGTAAAACAGTAACACACATTGGTCGAAGACTGTTGTCTTGTGTCTCCTCAGAGAACCTCAAGACAAAGGATACTTCACAAAGGGGCATCGTCCCGTGACACATTTAGCAACACTTTACTGTCCAATTTGTATTATACGTAACGTAATACCGTATTACGCCCACAAAAGTGTATCAAAAATGTGTAAAGAAATTCATTAAAATAAGTTGACAACAACGTAGTGAAAGTCGATAGTGTGTCGGCTAGGGTAGCGTTCCTTATACTCAGAATAACCAAACGGTATTCGCTGAAGGTTATACAGGTATACGCACCGACCTCGGCACACTCGGACAATGAAGTAGAAAGTATGTACGAGGATATATCCAGGGCCATGCATACTTCTAAAACCTACTTCACTGTTGTAATGGGAGACTTCAACGCAAAGCTAGGCACAAGGAAACGTGATGAGTTGAGAGTAGGGCCATTTGGATACGGGCAGCGGAACTCGAGGGGACAGAGGCTGGCTGACTTCATGGAGAAGGAGGGACTCTTTATGATGAACTCCTTCTACATGAAGCGGCCATCCAGGAAGTGGACGTGGATGAGTCCCGACGGTTCCACTACGAACGAGATAGACTTCATCATGACGACCAATAAGCGCATATTCAATGACGTCTCTGTGATCAGCAAGGTAAAAACCGGCAGCGATCACCGCATCGTAAGAGGCGCATTGAATATCAATGTCAAACTTGAGAAGTCACGTCTGGTGAAGTCTACGCTCCGACCTAATCGTGCCCAAATCCAAAACCCCGAAAAGTTTCAACTTGAACTTCAAAACCGTTTTCAGTGCTTAGCTGAATGCGACACAGTGGATGAGTTGAACAACGGGTTGGTGGAAACTGTCCAAGCGGTTGGGTCCGAATTCTGTGAGACCAAACGCCGCAGGAAAGCTCAAAAACTCTCAAAAGAAACTCTGAAACTAATGGCAGAACGGAGCGAAATGAGACTGCAGTCCGCAGTTGATATGTCGGATTACGGTAAACTCAATAGACGAATTTGGAAGTCCATGCGACTCAATTGCTGCCGTAATACTGCGCGTATTACGGCAGCAATTGAGCGGAACCAGGGCTCTAAAGTGTTTGCAAAAGATTCGTCTATTGGGCAAAGCCAAATGACAAAACTGAAGACCGAAAATGGCAGTATCGTTTCATCCAAGCCTGAGATTCTGAGAGAGATTGAGAGCTTCTATCGACAGTTATATACCTCGACGCGCGAACCCGTTACTGAAGCAGCTCAGGACACCAGAGCAAAGTTAGTCCGACACTATACCGAAGACATCCCGGACATCAGCCTGTACGAGATTAGAATGGCTCTCAAACAGCTTAAGAACAACAAGGCGCCAGGAGAGGACGGAATCACGACTGAACTTCTGAGAGCGGGTGGTAGACCGATACTTTTAGTCCTCCAGAAGTTATTCAATTCTGTCATCTTCGAAGGCAAAACACCGGAAACGTGGCACAAGAGCGTGGTGGTGCTGTTCTTCAAAAAAGGTGATAAAACCTTATTGAAGAATTATAGGCCCATATCGCTCTTGAGCCACGTGTACAAGCTGTTTTCGAGAGTCATCACGAACCGTCTCGCACGCAGGTTTGATGAGTTCCAGCCTCCTGAACAAGCTGGTTTCCGAAGAGGCTTTAGCGCCGTAGACCACATTCATACACTACGGCAGATTATACAGAAGACCGAAGAGTATAATCAGCCACTGTGTCTAGCGTTTGTGGATTACGAGAAAGCCTTTGATTCTATCGAGAAGTGGGCCATACTGCAGTCCTTGCAGCGATGCCAAATTGACTATAGGTATATCGAAGCGTTGAAGTGTTTATACAGCAAGGCCACTATGTCAGTCCGATTACAGGACCAGAGTACGGAACAAATTCCATTGCAGAGAGGTGTGAGACCGGGAGACGTCATCTCTCCGAAACTGTTCACTAACGCATTGGAGGATGTTTTCAAACTTTTGGACTGGAAAGGATGTGGCATCAACATTAATGGCGAATACATCACTAACCTTCGTTTTGCCGATGATATAGTTATAATGGCGGAGTCGCTCGAGGATATCGGCACCATGCTCAACGACCTCAGTAGAGTTTCCCAACAGGTTGGTCTTAAGATGAACATGGATAAGACGAAAATCATGTCCAATGTCCATGTTCCACCTATACCGGTAATTGTTGGAAACGATACACTCGAAGTTGTAGACGAGTACGTCTACCTGGGACAGACTGTCCAATTAGGTAGGTCCAACTTCGACAAGGAGGTCGCACGAAGAATCCAGCTCGGATGGGCAGCGTTCGGGAAGCTTCGATCCATCTTTTCGTCCCCAATACCTCAGAGCCTGAAAACCAAGGTTTTCAACCAGTGTGTGTTGCCAGTGATGACTTATGGCACTGAGACGTGGTCCCTTACTGTGGGCCTCATTAACAAGCTTGAAGTCGCTCAACGAGCAATGGAGAGGGCTATGCTTGGGGTTTCCCTGCGTGATAAGATCCGAAATGAGGAGATCCGTAGGAGAACTAAGGTCACCGACATAGCTCTCAAAATTAGCAAGTTGAAGTGGCAATGGGCAGGCCACATCGCTCGCAGAACTGATAACCGATGGGGAAGAAAGGTTCTCGAGTGGCGACCACGCACCGGAAGGCGTAGTGTAGGCCGGCCCCCCGCTAGGTGGACCGACGACCTCATAAAAACCGCGGGGAATCGCTGGATGCAGGAAGCGAGTAGCCGGTCCAAGTGGCGTTCTATGGGGGAGGCCTATGTTCAGCAGTGGACGTCTTCCGGCTGATAATGATGATGATGATGAAGTTGACAAAAACGGAGCAGGGCCGAATCACCGGTCGGACCCGGAACCTCTTATAAGTATGTCGGGGCATAGCTTTAACCTATGTATTATTTAGTCAAGCTCAAGCGCCACCTAGTTTAGTTTTGGTGGACTAGAGATGCAAAGTGGCGCCATCTCTCGTATAACTCTCGTAGCGTGCGCTGTTCGCTGATTGGTCGGTCGGTCGGTCGTTGAGAGCCAATTACCGTTGAGTACTTAGTCATCATCCGAGAGAGGCGTTAGGGGGGAGCGCGCCGCCACGCTCGGAGGCTCGGATGAGCTCACTTTGCGTTTGGTCGTGGCAGTGTCAGGCCTCCGTCACTCCATGTACTTGCGCGCTATAACTGCCTACCGCCCAGCCGAGCGGTCTCGGTCCGCCGGCGGTTCAAATTTAGTGCGGTTTTCGCAAGCGAAGCGCGCGCACGCCGTTCAATTTTAATAGTGCTGTTCGTTCGTACGCGTATTACGATGCCGAAGTGATAAATTATTACTAGTTTTTGTCGTTTAAATTTTTTTCCATTCACATACCGTCATTAGAGACATAATAAAAAAAAAGTAGGTGTGCGGACACCGGTATCCACTTAGAATTTGACAGTTTAATAGGTATATACTAAGCATTAGCTTGCCTTTCAGACACAGATTTACATAATTTTGTTGCATAGAAACGTTATACCACAGAATAATTAATAGTACAAGGTACAGAAGATGCAATCTTCGAAAGAAAACATTCGAATATAAACTGCTAAACTAACAACTGCAATAATGTTCATAAAACATTGCAAAGCACGGACGTGACCTTCAAAAAATGTGCCTACAAGTCCTTGACGCGCTCGTAACGAATCAAAATGCGCTTTAAGTCTGTGTAGCGAGAGTTCTTTTTCTTACGCCCGATGAAAACCTTTGAACAAGCCGCGTCTGTTGTAAGGTGACTTGTTGCGAGAAAACGAATCAAATTAATTAATCTTAATAAATTTGATTCGTGATAATTGGTAGTAGTACAATACACCTAGATATGTACAACTAGGAACTAGATATATTTTTTTATTTTGAAGGCCATCGATTTTTCGCGTGAAAACTTTCGAAAACTGCAGTGTTTATGTATTTTTGTGTGAGAGTGTTACACTCGTTAATAAAATAACTTACGGCTTAGTGCTTTATTTGAAGTCGGTTCTCTTTTTTTAAGGCTTTTTTTTCATTTCTAGTGAACATCTCCGAAGATAATCATCAAACTAAGAAGTATTATACTTATTTTAAAACGTTCTCCTAAATGTTACAAATCCTTTTCTGAAAACCGCATCGAAATCGGTTTAGCCAAACGCGAGATTATCGCGCACAAACATACATACCTACAAACCATACAAGTCAAACATCTCAGTTTGGCCTGTATGTCTGATCACCTCCTTTTTTTTTAAGTTGGTTAAATATTTTATAAATGATAAAATTTTTAACTGCCACATAAAAGTCAGAACATATTCACAGATCTCAATAACATAGATAAAAAGTTATGTTAATTTAATTTTATCGAAGAGGCAGCCCTGCGATTACTGTGGAATCGCGCGGTGCGAAGCAATCACTGCTGTACGCTTGAGCATTTAGGCGCATTTTAGCATACAGTGGTTGTTGACGCGAGGGAGTAGGCTATTATCGTAATAGGTATTGGAAATTTTCTACTGAGTGAAGTATCTGTTCTTATTCAGTAATCTGTGGCAGTGTTCTTTACTAAGTGGAATACCTTGTCCCCAAGCTAATTCAAGTTGATCTCTAAACACTATGTGCTGTAATAATGAATCTCACTGTGACAAAGCAGACTCATTGTACATGTGATATCTTATTCTCCTAGCCCGCTTAATCCACGCCTAGCCACGAAATTGGAGCATGCCATCCTATAAAGATCCTGATACGGGCCAATGTGCCTTTAAGTATATGGTCGCGGAAAGAAGGAAGAAAAGGGCACTGTAGCAATCGAAAGAGACTTAACTAGTATTAAGTACTTAGAAACCAATATTTTGGGGTGACGAACGTGTACAGTGACACGTAAAACTACAGTTCTGGCACTGGAATACGATACGAAAAGCCAAAACTAGGGATTGCAATTAGTTATTTGTTTTTTGGATTCATCTTTAAATGTTTGGCATAGTTTGATTGTCCTGTTTAATTTTACTCTTACTCCGTTTTATTATCTTAATTCAGTCTTATTCATGTACTGACTAATAATCAAAGCACAACTTTTTCTTAGATGCTATTACTATGATATCAATCTATGGTGATAACTTTGATAATACACTCCTAAGAAGGAAATGGTATTTTTTGTATCATCTCTGAGCCTGCTTCTGAGTGAACTGCAAATATATCCTAAGGCTGAAAACATTCCCTCGGTTTCTACGCTATTAGGCTGAACCGTCAGGATATATTCATAGGCGAGCGTCAGGTACTTTACTCTGATACCATCGGACTCAAAGAACGTCATATCTTTCTTTAAAATTTGTAAGTTCTTTTGCGGGATCCGCGGAACCGCGCTTTAAAGGTGCGGGATCCAGCAGATGATTAAAGCAGCGGGATTCCGCGGGAATGCGTGATCCCGTTTTGCGGGATTGCTTTCCTTAGCCGAAACACTAAATCTCGCGCCTAAAGAGCGTTTTACCTAATAACTCTATTCCTGAACCACGTAATCTCTAATTACCGCATTTATAAAACACTATAACTAGTATCGATAACTCGAAATCCTGAGTAACCCGTAATTTTTTTATTATTTGAGCTACTTGCAACGATCATGCGCAATCATAATGAATAACAGCAGTCCCTTATTTGTATTAAAATGTGTTTAAATGTGACCGCACAGTCCGAGCACGTTAGTTGTGACAAGAGATAGACGTGCGAGTCCAGCTATATCGGACAAACGTCCGCATTGTAGCCATTTCCTTTCCATTTCATGTGCGCATACATGTCAGTATTGTATGAATGTGTTTGCTTTGTGCGTTTGACGTGAATAGATGGCAGTTCTCGAGGTCTCAGCCTTTGATATGAGAGGCTTCTTGGTAACGTTTCATCTTGTCTTGTGTTGTACGTAATAAGAATTGTTTACTTCTTGGGCAATATTATTTGCTGACCTATTGGTTTGAGTTACCTCAGTGCCTCAAGACAAGAGTCTTCGACCAATGTGTGTTACCAGTGATGACTTATGGCACTGAAACGTGGTCATAGATAAGCTCAAAGTCGCACAACGAGCTATGGAGAGGGCTATGCTCGGGGTTTCTCTACGTGATTGAATCAGAAATGAGGAGATCCGTAGAAGAACGAAAGTCACCGACATAGCTCAAAAGATTAGCCAGTTGAAGTGGCAGTGGGCAGGGCACATAGCACGCAGAACAGATGGCCGATAGGGTTCTGGAATGGAGACCTTGGACGTCCTAGGGCTGAGATGATGATGACGATGATTATCCTTGATGAACATAAGCTATATATTTTGATTCATCGTCATCATCATCCATCACCACAGAGCGCACCTATTTTAGTATACATATTGCCTGAATTCGAAAACCTTTTGATAACCTATTAACCCATCAGCTAGAGTCAGCCAATCGACTATAATATGCGGTTAAAACTTTTTCTACCGACTTCCAAAAATATAGAATAGAATGGAAGTCGGTATTAACTTTTTCAAGAAGGCATTTTCTACAGTCTACCCGTTTTCTTTGCATTGTAAATAAAATATTTGTTGAAATTCAGAAGACAAAGTTTAAAAAAACATTTGGTTTAAAGCAATTAAACTGTACCTTTATACAGGGTGGGTCATTTAGATGGGTCAGTATGGGCAAGTCTGAAACTATAAGACATACAAAGATCTTTTCTCATATTTGTCATCGATTTCGCTCCGTATAAGAATTAAAGGTAAAGTATTATAAAATGTTTGGTTATTAGCCACCCACCCATATGGGACGATATGAAATACATAGTTCAATTTGAAAAAGCGAACGGCAACTGTTATTGTAAAACAAATTATATTATATACAAAGAAACAGCAAGTAAAATTATTTTAAACTTTCATTTTCATCAATCAATCAACAAGAATCTAAGTCTTAATTGGTGACTGACTGACTGACAGACAACGCATAGCCTAGACCGCTGGTTATAGATATTTGAAATTTGAGGGTGTTTTTGTCTTAGTGTGTAGAGGTGCTCTAAGAAAGGGGTTTTTGAAATTCGACTCATGAGGGGGTAAAACTTGGTGAAACGTTTGTATGAAACTCCTTTGTTTTTTTTTATTTATGGGTGAAAATTTATATGTAGATAGTTCATTTAAAATAAAACATGGTGATTTTTTATATTTTTGACAGGAATGACTTAGGGGGGTGAAAAGGGTATGAATGTTAGTCCCGCAAGGCTAAGTAAGCGCTAGTAATAAAATACAGTACAGTATGAAAAATACTTTGTTATTGAACTTAGTGTGAAAATTTGTATTTAGATATTTGAAGCCAATATATTAACTGCGCAGAAACAGTATTCGTGACACGTCTACAATTGATCTGAAGTTATATTAATTAAAGTAGGACCAATTAAAAATATCCCACCTAAGGTTTGTTTCGCGATGACTATTATTAAGTTACACACTCTGAAATTTGCTGGAGTTAATTTGAACCCTTGTCAAATATCGCATGTAGTGGCAGACAATAGTCATGAACAACCTTTATAATGTTACAATAATAATTTATATCTAGAAAAAATACCCTATGTGGACGATGTCGTGGGCTAAATCTAGTCCGATGATTTATTAGTCAAAAATTCTAGCTAAACAGCAAAACCGCAGAATAAACAGCAGTTACGTTACTTCTTCATACAAAGTGAAATTCATTAAAATTGACACGAAATGTACCTAACGGAAAGGTTAACGTCCAATGGAAATCTAATGACTTTTACACCCACACTATCATACTCTATAATGTACAGAAGCACACCCCTAAATGCCAACCATTTTACTAAAATGTCAACCTTGTTGCCTTCTGATAAGGTGCTTGCTATAAATCTTAAGCCTAAGAGATAATTATGTTTTCGTTTTTGACAGGTAAATAATGAGTTTATAGGATAGGGTGCGTCTATAGAAAATCAATGAGCTAAACTAAACAATGGCTTGGCAAAGTGCAATGTATTAATAAAATAAAAAAAAGCTACACTGTCGATAAATACACGATGGGAGTGTAGGTAATGAGTTCAGATAAACACAGGATATTAACCTGGACTCACATCCTGTATTTATTTGGACTCTTTACCTGGACTCATATCCTGTATTTATCTGGACTCATTACCTGGACTCATATGCTGTATTTATCTGACCTCATTGCCTGGACTCATATCCTATATTTATTTGGACTCTTTACCTGGACTCATATCCTGTATTTATCTGGACTCATTACCTGGACTCATATGCTGTATTTATCTGGACTCATTACCTGGACTCATATGCTGTATTTATCTGAACTCATTGTCTGGACTCATATCCTATATTTATCTGGATTCATTACCTGGACTAATATGCTGTATTTATCTGAACTCATTGCCTGGACTCATATCCTATATTTATCTGGATTCATTACCTGGACTCATATTGTGAATTGTACATTTATATATTCGATGAATACTTACAAAAGGTTGATCGAATCTTTGTAATTTTGATAGAAAAGTAGTTCTTGTAAATTAAATCATTACGATCGTTATGAGCCAAATTGAATCTTAGCTTCTGTACGTTAAGCAGCGAATCTAGGTTTGAGTACAGATCTGAGTGAGTTGTGTATGCCATTTACTGTCGAATGTACGCTCAAGTAGAGATTCACGAGTGAACGATTTTCTGGAATACTGGGCGTGTAGAGTGCTTGTTATTATGCATGTAATAAGCTGTTTAATTTAATAAGTAAATCAAATGGGCATGGAACTTAATATATGATAAATAATTACACAACTGGATTAGGAACAAACGGGAGGTCTTAGTGGTGTTAATGAAAATATTTTATTTGCACATTTACGAGATATTTTGTGTGTGTGTGTGTGTGTTATTTCCAGGTCATTTAACTATATATGTTCAAATTATTTTAATATTTTTGCCGTGAAAAACCAATACCCATTAAATCATAGAAATAGCCAAACTTTGACTTTTAATTTTTTAATACTAACTGACCGACCCGCACCCACACATACGGAATGCCTGTCCCACACATATATTCTGAAAATACATAATGCCGAATAAAACGCCTAAAACATAAAAAAAAACATTGTCGACCTCCATGTAAAACATTTCAGCCAAATAGGTGTTGTTATTCGATATTAAGGCAAACATATTTAAAGCAAACATATATCCATACTATTAAGTTTATTTAAGTTAGTGTTATCAAATATTCGTCAAAGAACACAAGATGGCGTCTTATACCTACGCAACTGACAACAATGACATTTAAAAACTGCCAACCCCAAGCACTCTGCCGGCACTCGCGTAATAATTGCCGGTAAGCTACCTCCGCCCGCACCCACCGCCTTTTCCCACTTTTATCGCCTATTTATCGCGATGACGTTCTACTTACTCGGGGCCGTGCGGTCCTTGCGGAGTACTTTGGTATTAGTATTTATTATTATTATTAGTAAATCATAACATGACTGATGGACAGGCGGGACGAATCTCTAGAGAGAATAACGCACGCAATAACTGAATCCTAGGGACTATAAAACAATACATGTTCGACTAGAAAACCTATTCAGTTTAAATATTTAAAAGGTACACATTATAAGAAGCGAAGCACGCAGAGATGACGCAGTGTGCGATTACATACTCAGTTATATTACAGCGTCCCGACTTCCTCAAGGTTGTTCATTTTTGGCCATTTGTGAATATTCAAGTCTCATGTTTACTGAGCACTCTCTCGGGAAATACAAACATGAAATTTGCTTATCCAAAACTCAAATACAACTTGTTCGAGCAGTTGCTTAGGCACTGCTGAGGAAAGGATTCTGAAACGTAGGTATTTAGCTTCAGCCCTTCACATGCTATCACTATGTTCATTTGATAGCGTTTCTTGAATCACTATCGAATCGCTCATAGCGCAGCTCGACTTGGCGATCTTAGATCGATCAACAAGTTAAGCAACACTTGCTGCGGTCAGGACTTGGATGGGGGACCGCTAGTGGCATTATTCTAGTGAGTGCTTCCGTGCTTCGGAGGGCACGTTTAGCCGTGGATTGTTTGTGTTAGGACAACAGTCGTTAGGCTATGTCAAGGGCCCTCGGGCGGCCTGAAAACTTCGTCATGGGTCGGCCATTAACCTATCTACCAATCCGCACTAGACCCGCGTGGTGGATTATGGCCCAACTCCTCCCTCTGAGAGGAAGGCTCGACTCCCAGCATCTAACTTGCTGATCAATGATGATGGAATGAAAGGTTGCAGTATGAGAATTAAAGTCAAAGTCAAAGTCAAGGTCAAAATCATTTATTCAATTTAGGCATCAAAGACGCACTTATGAACGTCAATTTTTCATTATAATGTACTTTAAAGACTACCGCCGCATTCCAAAATATATAGAGCCTAACGAGAAGAAGCGGCAAGAAACTCGGGGCCATTCTTTTTATAAACATGTTTTTACAATGTTTTTACTTAGGTACTACAAATATTAGCTCCAGTGTGTTGCCTTACAAAAGAGAACATAATAATGGTATCCGTAGGGCAAGGCACGCTACACTTTGACATCTTAGTACACGGGTAGATATATCTATATTTTATTTTTGTCCCGGGGAAATCTACAGCTACATATAGCTACCTACAAGCCCACGCTTAGATCCTAATGATGACAGTTCTGTCAAAGTTTGTGTCAGTTTCTGATAGCTTAGTCAAAAGCACGCTATCATTTTGAAAGTTCGATACTTTAGGCGTGCTCAGCGACCGTCAAGGTTGATGAAATGTAACACAAATACCGACAAGGGTGATGAAATGAAATGACAGTTTTTTCTATGGTGATTAGTTTTATATTTATATGTACGTTACCTACGTACATTTTATTGTTAGCGTTTACTGATTGATTTACTAAGTACTTGAAACCGCAGCGGTACACCGGTGGCCAAATTAATGTTAAATTTACTTATATAACCATGTAAATATTTTATGACGTTTTGGTATAAAGATAGATATGGCTTTGGAAAAGATAATAAGCTACTCGAAGTACTAATCCTGCGCAGACGAGTCGCGGGCACCAGCTAGTATATTATATTTAGTACTTAACGAGTTCTTGCATATGTATGCTGTAAACCTTCTAGTGTAACAACTAACGATACGATGAAATCGGTTACACTCATTAATTCTTGACGTATAGGCATGTTGCTTTATGAGCAGCCATCAACCGGGTTATATAGCCATCCTTGTTACTACAGCAGTCACTCGACTAGTCGTTTATTTGTTGCAATTTTTTTAATGTTATTTGGAAACGGTACAAAGTTATGTGGTCGCCTCTGCTAACTGTAGCAGATCCATTACCTCACAAGTGATGAACTGCACTGCACCTGTAACCCTGAGACATTCAGTTGTTATTTATCATGTGCCTGTAAGTTCGCCGGTAACCACACCTTCAAACTAAACGCAGTATTGCGAACATTACTGATTCAAGTTAGAAAAAGGTGTGGTGGCAGTACTACTCCGGACAAATTAATTCACAAAGAGTAGTATAAATTGAGGAAATTGAACAATGAACTTGAGAAAAACATTAAAAAATTGGGAATATGCTTACATGTAACTGTACCATATAAAGCGAACGTTAAAAGGGCAGATATATCAAAATATCAAATTCGTTTGAAGTAAGTGCTCCGAGAAACACATGGATGGAAGTTACACGCACACTGGAGGCGGGGGTGGATATAAAATACCAATTACTTAAAGTTTTCACGGTAACTCTGCAATATTGTTAGTTTCAAAGGTTTCGTAGATACAGACATAAGCATTAAAGTATATCTGACGGTTCGTAAAGGTTACATTGACGCTGTTTGTGTCACTGTTGTGTCGAACACAATGTCAAATTGTTAATGGCATGAGTTTGAGAATTATCATGACTCCACATCTATGTAACTTTGGAAGTTAATGGTCGTAATTTTTAATATCAAAATGGAAACACTCACGTTAATAAGCCATATCGTTCCAACTATAGTTTCAACCACATCAAGCTATCTTTTTCAAGAAGAATGCAGGGATCTAACTTCCACCTTTTTCAAAACGCTCTTGCGTTTTGTAATAGGCTTGGAAATATTGGCCTAGCGAGCGAAACGTCTGCGCTTTAGTTGGCCAAATTGACTTTCATCTGTGTTAGGATGTGTGTTGGTCCTCCTGTACAGGTCGCATTTTTTAACCAATCTTAACGAAACTTGATATGCATGTTGTACTATTCAATATATTTTTTGGCGTTGTCGGTTAATGAGTGGGGTACTTACTTTTTCTAAAACGAGGGGATGTTTGCTGCGGCGCTATTTACCGACCCACTATCATAAAATTTGGTACACACATTCTACCTGACTTTTACGAAGAATTTCGAATATATAGATTATGAAGTTTAAAAGCTTGACGATGTTGGTAATGTGAGCTGTGAAAAAGTGCCACTGATAAGACTGTGATCGGGAGGTCTACTGTTCGCAGAACAACTTGTCATAGCTACAGTTAAAGTAGGTACCACCAACACACAATTAAGACGAACATTATTATATTACTACTATTTAACATTGGAACGTTTATACTTGGTGTATAAAGTTACGTCAAAGTACGCGAATTAAATGAACCACATTTGATAATGAAAAGTTTTATTACACATTATAAAAATAATGTATTTCGTTTAATCGAGAGTTGTTCAAAACTTATTTTAATTGCTAATACTCGTATAGGTTTAAGTACAGGCAAATGAGTCTACGGGTAATGAATTGTTCATAGGCCCAATCTGATTGACCGGCACGAAAGGTAGAAAAGGAGTTCGCTTCAGCGGCATACATAGCCTATACGGATATGTAGGATCGTTGTACCGTAGTGCACATTATATAGGTAGGTTACCAACTTACTGTTATCTATTCTGTGATGTAGCGTCGCCGACGTGCGTTCAGTCGTACTATGACTCTTTCGCAGAGCTCTGAATATGAGTTCATACAAATTAAAAATATGTATAATTTAAATATGTATTTTTACTTTCGTTTACTTTCATGACCACAGGGCTATTATGTATCTCAGTTGCTAACAAAAGTTGATATAAATCGAGAAAAATGGCGGCCTTATGTCACTTTTGAGAGCTCTAGTCGGCAACTTACTAACATTTCTGCTCACTGTAGTCGCCCAAACTGATATAGAGCAGCCATTCTTGTAGATTTCAATAAACTTTTGTTAGCAACTGCAGTTATCGATTTCAAACCACCCCGTTTAATATTGTGTACTAATTAAACAAATGCCTTGTATAAACATCCTCAAACCTACTCATAAAACCAGTGCCTCTCATAATGGCTGTGAGACTGCAGTTAACAACCACACATTAAGTATATAGTTACAAACCAAACAATTAAACTGTCTGCAGTCACACAGCAACTATACCTACTGCACCTTTTCTCTTATCTCGTACCTAAAATTTCCTATACTAGGAATTTCCCGCCCCACCAGTGGGATAAAGATGGATTCCGTTCACATCGAACTAATACTTTTAATTTTATGACGTCATTAAAACGCTTAATTTAGTAGTAAGGTTGAAGTATGACTACTTTAACCGATAACTGATGAAATAGACGGGTTTTCGAATGAAGATCACGTGTCGGCAAGCGTAGCGAGGGACGACCTGCCGCCAGATGGAGCGATGATATGCGCAAGGTAGCTGGCAGTCACTGGATGAGCAAAGCCGAAGATCGGGTTCAGTGGCGCGCTTTGGGAGAGGCATATGTCCAGCAGTGGACTGTTACAGGCTGACGATGATGATGACTACTTTAAGAAGTGATGGTAAGCCCCCAAAACACTCACAGTTGCGTCTTGCTTTGTACTAAGAGCTAAAGCTGGTGGTGCACGCGATGCCAGAAAAGGATTCTGGTACTCGGGCGAGGGTTATGTTCGTGGTATACTGTTCCGTAACCGCAGGAATACTCAGGCAGTATGAACTTACGCCATCGCCACTAATTTTTGGAATGTGGTGGATTGTTCAACTATTCAGAGCTTCATGGAGACATACCCTTCAGGTGGGTTGCTAGTGCTAACATGAATAATCAGTTCGCTAAAATTGTTACGTCGATTAACTGTTTTTATCTTTCGAACCCTGTCTCTCACATGGATCTAACTACGATGGCTACGTCGCGGGCTGTAATTTGTCGATAAATAATGTTAATTGTTTTCATATCGACAATCCATGCTCGCAGTGCTAATATAGAGTCTTCGACCAATGTGTGTTATCAGTGATGACATATGGCACGGTAACGTGGTCTCTTACTATGAGCCTCATAGATAAGCTCAAAGTCGCACAACGAGCTATGGAGAGGGCTATGCTCGGGGTTTCTCAGTTTAATCAGAAATGATCCGTAGAAGAACGAAAGTCACGAACATAATCCAGAAGATTCGCCAGTTGTTGTGGTAGTGGGCAGGGCACATAGCACGCAGAACAGATGGCCGATGGAGCCGGAAGGTTCTGGAGTTGTTCGTCCAGATGACCAGATAAAGGTAAGCAGAACGACGTTGGATGCAGGCCGCTTCCAACCGGTCCTTTTGGAAAATTATAGGAGAGGCATATGTTCAGCAGTAGATGTCCTACGACTGACATGATGATGTGTGTTAATATAGGGCCGTGTATCGGATACAAGATATTTTTTGCTATGACGTAACCATTACTGTATAGATTCCTATTTGCGTGAGTCTTTTCCCTTTCTTATTAAAACATGTTTTAATCCACGTCTGTTGATATAATTTAACATTGTCAGAATTGAAAGAACTTCAAAACCGTAGCAGCCGTCGAGATAGCTTCCTTGTCTTACCAAAGATAACTAAGTTTAACAACCAATCAATCACTTTTGAACGAGTACAACTTTACATTAAATCCCCAATTTATAACAAATGTAAAGCCGCTCCTCGTTAGCCTCTTGTAACAAAATATTGTTCTAAAACTTCCCCTATTTATGAAACTTTTGATACTGGTATTTATATTGTGAAAGATGGGCGAACTAGTAAAGTCTAATATACATGAATATGTTTTCACGCAAGTGTACTTGTCTCTATAATTGATATCACCTTGAAAAAAATATTAATAAATAATATTAAAGTTAAATAAGAAAGAACTATATAAGAAATATTTAAGTAAAAGAATAAAAAGACTGGAGTGTTTCAACGTGCCTGTTGGGGTACATAAGCACTTGGGTTCATTGTTATCGTTACCGTCCTTGCAGCTATGACCCTGGATCTTTGCAGCGTGAAAAAAATATTTCTGGTCAACATAGGAATGGCGTGGAGCGATCTTACGATTGCATTAATGGTCATCTCTCCTAGGCTCTTTCTCATCTTTCCATAAGGAGTGATAAACTCACTTTGATGAACCATTACAAAAATAATCATAATCATAAAACTTTTTTTTTTTTTTTTTTTTTAATTTTATTTGCATCAAAACATGGTAAGCACAATTACAGATGTTATGTAGGTAACATATAGTCCGAACATGTTTTTTGCTAACAAGGCATACAAATATTATACTAGACTTAAATTATATAATTAATGTTCATCATTCATTCCAAAGTCAAAATAATTACATGCCAACTCAATTTATATAATATAATAAAAATATGCAAATGTCTAATAAGAAAAGCCACACTACCGTATTAATTGTATAATTAATCAGTTTTACAAACTTAATTAATTTTATTTAACCTTGTTGAAACTTAAAAAATCATTAACCGATTAGAAGCAATTGTCTAATAACCATTTATGCAGTTTAAATTTAAACATGTCAAGACACAAATCTTTCATTGTATCTGGAAGATTATTAAAGATCTTAACGGCCATAAAATGTAATTTTTTTCTATAGGACAGCTTACAGTTTGGTATACATAAACGATTGTTCACTTTCGATCTAAGTTGACGTTGACGCATCTCCTGATGACTTGTGAAAAGATCAGAATTGGTTTTGACAAAAAGTGCTAACTGCTTTATGTACATACAATAAAAACCAACTGCGGAGGTTTGTTAAAAGCTTTTCCATATTTATACCACCGTTATTACGTAATGTAATGTAAGCATTCCTAATAACAGAATATAAACCCATATACCCGAGTTCTTAAGCCAGGAGCCGTACAGCCCTGAATTATTCTCGTAATGAGACCGTTTTCCGAATTTTTATCAAGAATCGCGTGATCTTCGCTCTTAAACCCATACCAATCCCACCCAATCGGTGTACACCGCCCACCGTTCACCTCCTGGCCGCGATCACGAAATAAAGCTTACGTAATAGATCCATTATTATCTATAAATATAATCAACTTGACTGACTGACCTACATATATTACTTTTAACGATGAAATTGGTTGTAAGTCTAACTAGATATAGAAGACAAAAATGCTTGGAATACTCCACTTCTGGCAAGCTGTCACTCTGCCACCCATAAAATGTAATATTTGTAGTAGGTACCTAAATAGAAACAGTGTAAACATCTTTATAAAAAAATGGCCTCGAGTTTCTTGCCGCTTCTTCTCGGTTGGCTCTATATATTTTGGAACGCGGCGGTAGAGTCTTTAAAGTACTACATTATAATGAAAAATTGACGTTCACAAGTGCGTATTTAATGCCTAAATTGAATAAATGATTTTGACTTTGACTTTGAAATATAATGTATAAGTATGATATGTAGTGTGGTCTCAAGTAAAGTTTTCTGGTACGATGTGGAGTTTCATCCTGTCTTAGATTTGAGAAATGAATTCGATCACATAAATAACCGACTTTCTAAAATTAGGTTTAGCTATTTATAACTTACATAGCAGGATCCTATCATCAGGCAGTTGACGCCCCAATAATGCGGTGATCCCTGATCTAATTAAAATCTTTTCGTAAGGAAGTATAAAGACAACAGTGTTTTTCTTAAAACATAATATTAGGTACTAATTATTATGTCTAAATTAAATTTGTTTAAAAATAAAACATATATAGATAGCACAATATACCAAGAGTGACGACTGGCTCTCAAGGTACAGCCGCCGAAACACACCGTTAGCTGATTCGCCAAATACTTACAATCTTGAGGATAGTAGATCGCCAGGGTACACAGTATTACCACAGCCTACATATCCATTGTTTACTACGCTATAAATATTCTCATCTTATACCGTGAGTTCATGCTGACGTACGACCTGAACTGACCGAATCGGTGGCCGATCGTGACCTATAATCGCTTAGATATATACCCTGAACATCATTGTAATATGAAAGAAAGAAAGAAAAGGCATTTATTTGAACAGATACTGAACACAACAACATAAAAAAATACTATCAAGAACAAATCAAGTTCCATTCAAAGTACACAACATTAAAAATAACATAAAAAAGAGATGGATCGCTGTCGTGTGCAGTCCCGTCCAAAAGGGTTATGGCTCAGCATGATGCTGCAGGCGGACCTACAGCGTACGTATAATAGTTAAACAGAACAGACATGAATTAACAATAAATCAAATAATAGACTTTAAAAAATATATGTTTGTGTGTGTGTGTGTGTGTGTGTAAATAAATATACATTTAATCATATTATATATATTCAATAAAACAAGACAACTAAAAACGCTAAAGTAATAGTTAGTAGTAAAGTTATAATAAGTAACGTTACAATAACAGTAAGTAAAGCTTTATAGTAGTTATAATAAGTAATAGTTAGTAATAAATGAGTAAAATAGAGTGAAATATGCTAATAATGTAACCACGGTACGTAACAGAACAGGTGCCTCAGATAACTCAATAGCATACGCTTTCAGTACTCAAGCAGTTGTGGTTGGCATAGCGATTACCATCAGAAGTAGGTAAAACCAAGCAGTTGTGGTTGGCATAGCGATTACCATCAGAAGTAGGTAAAACCAAGCAGTTGTGGTTGGCATAGCGATTACCATCAGAAGTAGGTACAACCAAGCAGTTGTGGTTGGCATAGCGATTACCATCAGAAGTAGGTACAACCAAGCAGTTGTGGTTGGCATAGCGATTACCATCAGAAGTAGGTAAAACCAAGCAGTTGTGGTTGGCATAGCGATTACCATCAGAAGTAGGTAAAACCAAGCAGTTGTGGTTGGCATAGCGATTACCATCAGAAGTAGGTAAAACCAAGCAGTTGTGGTTGGCATAGCGATTACCATCAGAAGTAGGTACAACCAAGCAGTTGTGGTTGGCATAGCGATTACCCTCAGAAATAGGTACAACCAAGCAGTTGTGGTTGGCATAGCGATTACCATCAGAAGTAGGTACAACCAAGCAGTTGTGGTTGGCATAGCGATTACCATCAGAAGTAGGTACAACCAAGCAGTTGTGGTTGGCATAGCGATTACCATCAGAAGTAGGTACAACCAAGCAGTTGTGGTTGGCATAGCGTTTACCATCAGAAGTAGGTACAACCAAGCAGTTGTGGTTGGCATAGCGATTACCATCAGAAGTAGGTACAACCAAGCAGTTGTGGTTGGCATAGCGATTACCATCAGAAGTAGGTACAACCAAGCAGTTGTGGTTGGCATAGTGATTACCATCAGAAGTAGGTACAACCAAGCAGTTGTGGTTGGCATAGCGATTACCCTCAGAAATAGGTACAACAAGCACATTGAGCTTCCAAATGACAACATAAATAACATCATGAAAATCCCGGCCGCAGTAAGCGTGTGAATTGTGATACAAAGCCCATAATACCGCAGAGTTTTAAAATACGTTCTATATAAAATCCAATATAAATAACAGCGGCACTCGATCCAGTGAGCTCAGCAGATGGTGCGTTAACTTTAATATATTACCTTGGAGCGGCCCGAGCTCGGCAATCAAGGTGGTATCGTGTTTGTTATTGTGCAACTTGTTGTTTGTTTTAGTATATAAAGAACAATGTATTTCTAAAACAACATTTGTATTGGCTATGAATACACAGTGTTAGTTTCAAACAGAATATTCCATCAACCATCGGGCTTCGAGTAGTGAGAGCTGACGAGTCATGACTTACTAGGTACCTCACGTGCAAGGTTGCAAGGTGCATGGTTTTTACCACCGCATATATTCCATGAAACAATAATGAGAGGCACTGTAGCTATTGAAACTGCAGTGCGAAAGTGACTCCAGAACCAATAAGTCGGGGTGAATGAGTTTAACAGAGTACTAAGACTAAGTCATCTAATTAGCACCACCCAGGGAATATGACTGTGTAGAGATTCGCTGAGTTGCCAGGTAATTTGCAGCGCGCGGCTATATTAACTTTCAGTATTATATGCATTGCACCGCTGCTCGATTGCCGATGCTTTATGCATTGAAGCAGGCAGTCTCTATATTCTTCAAATTAATTGATAACTTTGCGTTTATTATAGTAAACATACACCGTCTTATTATGGTTGAAGGTTTAAACCTCAGTTTACTAAGTCTCGATCTATGGAAACTTTTGGTTTAGACTCGGTCTGAGAAACATCCGTATTATGGTCGCCGAACTATCGAAGGATCACATAGTCACATAGTTTTCCCACAGATAAGATATTTTGTTCATTCATTTTTATTACTATTCATTCAAAACGATCCTATTTACTCATCCATACTTTTTACATGTACTTAAAGTTAAAAAACAAATAAAGAAAAAGTATGAAACAATACATAATTCCTAAACGACAATCCGGATAAATAAAAGCAAATGAGTTCTAGCTTGGTAGCAGGCTATAAATACCTTAATATATCAAGGAAATTTAAGTGATATATCTAAACTAGTATCTTACGCTTAGCTACGAAGTAAATGTAACGGAACGTATACGTTTTCCTTAACAATTTTTTTGAATTATATATGAAGTTATGTCAAAGAGTAGGGTAATATAAGTTATGTATACAAATTTTCTATCGGCATACAAATATCTCTTGGTTTGTTGAGTTTTCAAATTCTGCAAAGAAATGTAAAAAAGAAAAGGTGCTAGAATTGAGAGGAAGAAAAAGTGAGTCAATAAACACATCGTTAAACATTGACGAAAGTAAAATGTCTGCTGTAATCCACTCGATTCATATTTTACGTCAGGATCATATGCGACAACTTGTAATGCTAGCAGCGCAGTCTAATTCATATCACTAATTAGAGGACGAAGGACAGACCTATCTTTTCTGTTGAGAGTTGAGTTCTATTGAGAACAAGATGAAAGCTCAACTCGGGCAGAAAATAAAAAAACCAGAACTAGTGAAATGAGATGGCAGACTTTCTCTTATAACTTGGAAAATTACAACAGGCATGAAGCGTTTCCGAAGTTGAAATCAAAGAGCATATAATACTAGTTGAAATAGTAAAAGACCTTTCCCAACACTTTAGGTGACCTCAATGAGGTCACCTAAAGTGTGATTGAAGCAGCCAAAGTACCTACTTTGACTTATGTAGAAGAAGAGTATCTGTTTATAAAGACATTGATACCTAATAGAATTACAATATTTACTTTATTTGTGTACAAATTTTCACTTAAATATTTATTATGGTTACTAATTTTGAGACCAGTGTTTATAACAATAAACAATTATTAAAAGTGTATTTTGTTTCTGTTATTTACCATATAATTTGTTTTGGCTAAGCTCACAAGTATAAATAATAAAATATGTCTTGTACAATTGATGCTACATGTTTATTATTAAACATAAAGTTTTCATTCATTTCTTATGCTCTTCTATTATGATGCAAACATGATTTATTACATGTGGGAGTGCAGATGCCCTTTCACCTGTCAAATAGTCAGATTTAATCAACGCTTATTAAGCTATTATAGGCACCTAGCTTAGGCATTTGAGGCCTAACTTACGGGTATCACTACAGTTCCCTGTTCATATTTCATATTCAAACTGGCTTGTAATTAGGTTTAAAGTATGTAGATAGATGAAACAAATAATCATTGTGTGTAGACTTCAGTTGCTCCTAAAAAGATTTATAAGATCTTAAATGTTAAGTTAACTATACTTATTAATATTATTAATTATTTATGAACTAATAAAGATGAGAACTGGGTTTTGTAACCTTCACAAATGAGTAAACACAAGAAAACAGTCATGTCTTAATTTATTTATTTCAAACTGAACCAAAAGAACCTGAGTAAGTAATTAATTATTTCTCAACTTAGTCTTCTCGTAGGCATAAACACATCTCCCAAAGTCACTGGAACTTTTAACACATTTACAGAATTGGAATTGGGCTCTCCTATAATCTGTCTCAATGATTATTGAGCCAGGTTCGATAAAGATTAATACAGTGCAGCAGCAGTACATAACATGTTAATTCATCCTGTATGACAGCAACAATTACTGTATGAATGTGTTCAATTGTTTTCTACCACTTTTTTCTTCACAAAATGGTATCTTTCTCCAAATTTCTTGTCATAGCGAAGTAGCCCAAGTCTTTATGAAACCTTCTATTATTGTCCCATAGTCTTTTTGCAGTAATTATTTATAGATAGCTGCATAATACCATACAGATTCTAGTATCACATTGTATCTGAAATCAAAATAATGTGATAAACGTGGTATGGAATTATTGTTAGTAAATCACTAATCTTGTAAGAAAAATGTTGTTATCATTGAGCCAGGTTCGATGAATATATATGAATATGTATACACAGTGAGTGCAGCAGTAATTCATTACACAAAAATTCATCAAGTAAGACAGCAGCAACTCTAGTAATGTGTTGCATTGCTGTCTAGCATGTTCTTCTTCAATAAATGGAAATGGTGTTTTGTCCAATTTCTTGTCAAAGCGAAGTAGCTCAAGTAGTTATTATTGTCCTAGTCTTTTAACACTATTGGTTTATAGATAGCTGTGAACTACCATACAGATTACTAGTATCACACTGTATCTTTATACATGGTACCTATGGAGCTTTTGTAAGTAGGTAAGGATGTAAAAACATTTTGTCGGTATACCTACATACATAATGCACTTTGTAGGTTGCATAATCCATTTATCTGATTTTTACTCGGATGAAAACAATACCTAATAGATCTTGAGTGGATAAATAAAATACACCTACTACGAGTACTAACAACTTTAGACATTGCTGAATGAAATGAAAACCACAGAATTCGCCCTATTTACATACCTTATTTACCTCGGGGCTGCTCAGGTTGCATTTTAAGAAATTTACAATCTTTCTGGCGTGTGGTTCTGTCTGTAAATTTTGTAAGGAAACTCCTCTTCGACAAGTTCCTTTCCCAACAACAAATGCATCAATGTTATGCTAATCCGGGCGGTAGATATATCACGTCACGTCGCAGTAAAATAATTGTAATGTCTTCGTTTCTTTCCTTATTTATATATATATATATATCCATTTTCAAGCCAGTAAAGAATTTCGAGCAATACAATGCAACACGAAATAAAATACACAAACATAACCTGAAACCTCACCGTCCTCAACTCTCGCTGTCAATTTTACGTCAAAGTCGAAATGGCGGTAAAAAACCACAGTTTAAACTAGGCCGGGGCCTGGTTTGGCGATGTTGCTATAGAAAAGTCTGGTTTATGACATAAACCTGTGACGCTAATAATGTTTTCGGGTTTATTGTCGAGTTTATCGCTAGAGTTGGTTTAAACCTGCAACCATAATAAGGCGGACAAAGTTGACTCCAGTGGTTTAAAGACTGCGTAAAATATTCCAAATCCATTAGCACTTTTGCTCGCAAATATAATGCCTTTGGGCAAAATCAACACCGCAAGATTTTTCGCAGCCACTTTATCCGATCACCGTTTTCCACGAAAATATAATTTCTGAAACCCTTCGTTGAACTAAAAAAACATGTTTTCGCTTTGATCTTCCGTAGATCTCTATGGATGTCGCTCTTCGGATATACAGAGGAAATTGGTTGCTCTCTTCTCGCGTTGAGTTTGGGGCTATTGAAAAATGATTGAGGAAACTCCAAGGAATATGGATCAAATTAAATATACGCGTTGCTCTGAAAATATCTACGGGGAATAATAATGAGGCAACAAGCATCACATTAAAGAATAATATGCCGGAGTAATTATTATAATTATTATTTTCTTGTTAAGTTTAGAAGGTTATATTCTCTACTTTGACTTCTAATTGTTTGACCGAAGATATTCAGAAATGAAGTAAGGATGTCTCTTTTTTATCAATATTCGTATTGATACCATTATGCTAATATTGTCTTTTGTTTTGAAACTGATAGAGACATAATGATGTCTACACTAATATTATAAAGAGGAAGGATTTGTTTGTATTGAATAGGCTCCAAACTTATTGGACCGATTAGCAAAATTTTTCACCATTAGAATCCTATATTTTCCCTGATGAACACAGAAGAAGATAAAATTAGGGATCCGTATGAAAGCTTCGATAATGTAATCTATTGACCAATTAGTCTTTGCTATTGACAATAAAGCAAAGTGACGTAATACAGTTTTGTAGAAGACGTCAATACAATAATTATCTAAGTACTCGTACTTAGAAGTCTACATTACCATAATGTCTAACTATTACAGTTTATGTCAAAAATACTTTTTCAGTTTGGGCTATGGAATTGTAACAACGCGGCGACGGTACAATCCACGCCACATTATTCGTACCTTGGGTTTAATCCTTATCTACTCTAATAATAAAGAGGGAAGATATATGATTGTTTGTTTATTTGTAATGGATACAATAAAACTACTTAACCGATTCAAATAATTATTTCACGAGTTTAGAGCTATATTATGCTTGAGTAACATATTATGCTATATTTGATTCATCCGCATCATCATCCATCAGCACGTGGGTGAAACCGCGCAGCGCAGCTAGTTTTAAATACGTTTAACTATAATTATGTTTATGGCAGCTCGTGTAAGTTTTCATAATACTAACTTCTGCTCAGCGGAAAAACCAAACTTAATAGTCTAGAAAAAAGTATTGATGGGCCGCGCTCAAACAGGAGTCAGCTGACTCACCATGTCAATGCCTTGACCACTTGGCCATCGAGGCCTAACAATCAAACGGATTTATTTGCCTTGTACATCTCCTTTTTAAGATATTTATACTTAAAGAAAATTAATAACGACTGATAGCGTAATGCTTCATAATCCTATTTTTATTTTCTTTGTTTTGTTGAATTTCTACCGTAAAATACATTGTATTTTAAAAGAGTAATCCTGTTTGACACCAGTATCTCACCAAATCCTTATTTCATTATGGCTGCGAAGGTTTCATAAAACAACAGGACAGTGAGCACCCAGATGAAATACAATAAGTCGCGAGGGAGTTGGGAGTGAGGTAACTAATGAACTCATATTGTGGTGTTGTTTGGTCGGCACCTAGGGATTGGCTCATTGTCTGTCTACGTTTCATTTTATACATATAATGTATCTGCGGCGTTATAGACTAATCTTAGCGAAGCCGCGCAGCGTTGTAATAAATAAAACTAACTAAAAGTTGAATAAAGAACTAATACGCCAGCACATTTACACGCCTTTTTTTAGCATGTTCAACCGACTTCCAAATGGATGAGGTTCACTCAATTCGACGAGTATATTTTTTTATGTATGACCACACTTAACTTTTTATCTACCGACTTCTAAAAAAAGGAGAAGGTACTCAATTAACAGTATGTTTTTTTATGTTTGTTACCTCATAACTTTCGACTGGGTGAACCGATTCTCAAAATTCTTTTATTGTTTAAAAGTTGGTGCTACCCGTCTGGTCCCATTTAAATTTCATCAAACTCGGTCTAGTGGTTTTTGAGATACATTCTAATAACTGAATAGAATGGAAGTCGGTGTTAAATTTTTCAAATTGTACTTGTAGAGTAGTCCGATTTTGATAAATTTTTTTTTTAGGTAAATACACTGTTCAATGTCTTTGAGTACCGTTTTAGTATAGTAACCCCCAACTCTTACTGTGGAGGCCTTAGAAGGCGGCTAAGAGACAGCAACTAGAAGTTGTTGCTGCCCACCTTCTGAGAAAAACAGGGTCACGATAAATAGAATTTTTTACTTACCGGAATATGGAACCGATTTTATCACAAAAAAGTGTGAAATAACTTTTTGGTACCATGCGCATAATATTGTACCGACTTCAACGAGTTATTTCAAACTTTTTGGTGTTTTCGGCGAAAATTTGTTTATATACCCAGTGAAACTCGCGTCATCAAGACGAATCTGATGCCGTATCATTTATCGAAATCGGTTGAGCCGTTGTGTACCTAGTTTCGAGCAACAATAAACAACACATAACCTTCCTTTTATGGTTCACTGCAGTCAGGTAAAATAGAAGAAATGAATCTTTTAATTTATACAGTACATGCTGAAGCTGGTTTTTAAGAAAAGTTCACATATCACCATTGATGGGAATGGCAATGGGGATTTGTGGAATAACCCTTTTATCTTTGGAACACCTGTTCTTCTGTCCTGAGTGGAATGGAAAACATTTGAGAAAATCACCTACAAATTTTAATGCGAACTGGCATTATTTAAAAACAACTGCCGCGCAATTCTCTAGTGATTTGTCTTTGCGATCGTCGACGAGCTCTCCGATGTCAAATACTTAAGAGATATCCCCTTGTACACACACAATGTTGTTTTTCCAACGTTCCTTCCGTTCCGTTGTTTCACGGATGCTGTCAAAAATAGAACGTCGTGGCGCTGTGCCCACCTGAGAAACGCGACAGGAACGTAATTAACACAATGTTTTTGATGGTTACAGGTACAAAAAGTGAAAAACAGCTTCTATTACACACGCAATACAGCAGAAGGTAATCTTTTTCCTAATCTACATCTACACTATCGGCCTTATTAATAAACTTGGCTTACACCCGGAGTAGTTAAAACATCTATCTGTCAATTTTTCGCTTGCAGTAAATGTCACGTGTAAAAGCAAGACAAAGCATGTTACGCCTAATACAGGTTTACGCAACGTTTATTAATAAAGACCTATATCACAGATTACTGAATAAGAACAGATACTTCACTCAGTAGAAAATTTCCAATACCTATTACGATAATAGCCTACTCCCTCGCGTCAACAACCACTGTATGCTAAAATGCGCCTAAATGCTCAAGCGTACAGCAGTGATTGCTTCGCACCGCGTGATTCCACAGTAATCGCAGGGCTGCCTCTTCGATAAAATTAAATTAACATAACTTTTTATCTATGTTATTGAGAACTGTGAATATGTTCTGACTTTTATGTGGCAGTTAAAAAATTTATCATTTATAAAATATTTAACCAACTTAAAAAAAAGGAGGTGATCAGACATACAGGCCAAACTGAGATGTTTGACTTGTATGGTTTGTAGGTATGTATGTTTGTGCGCGATAATCTCGCGTTTGGCTAAACCGATATCGATGCGGTTTTCAGAAAAGGATTTGTGAACGGAGGAGAACGTTTTAAAATAAGTATAAATACTTCTTAGTTTGATGATGATCTTCGGAGATGTTCACTAGAAATGAAAAAAAAAGCCTTAAAAAAAGAGAACCGACTTCAAATAAAGCACTAAGCCGTAAGTTATTTTATTAACGAGTGTAACACTCTCACACAAAAATACATAAACACTGCAGTTTTCGAAAGTTTTCACGCGAAAAGTCGATGGCCTTCAAAATAAAAAAATATATCTAGTTCCTAGTTGTACATATCTAGGTGTATTGTACTACTACCAATTATCACGAATCAAATTTATTAAGATTAATTAATTTGATTCGTTTTCTCGCAACAAGTCACCTTACAACCGACGCGGCTTGTTCAAAGGTTTTCATCGGGCGTAAGAAAAAGAACTCTCGCTACACAGACTTAAAGCGCATTTTGATTCGTTACGAGCGCGTCAAGGACTTGTAGGCACATTTTTTGAAGGTCACGTCCGTGCTTTGCAATGTTTTATGAACATTATTGCAGTTGTTAGTTTAGCAGTTTATATTCGAATGTTTTCTTTCGAAGAGTGCATCTTCTGTACCTTGTACTATTAATTATTCTGTGGTATAACGTTTCTATGCAACAAAATTATGTAAATCTGTGTCTGAAAGGCAAGCTAATGCTTAGTATATACCTATTAAACTGTCAAATTCTAAGTGGATACCGGTGTCCGCACACCTACTGTCTTTTAATTATGTCTCTAATGACGGTATGTGAATGGAAAAAAAATTAAACGACAAAAACTAGTAATAATTTATCACTTACCATTCTTCATTGACAGGTAAATGGAAAAATGTTAAGTGTTTATCCCTTCTTTTGCTTGATTTACACCCATCTACAACACATAAGGCACCACACGGCATCGTAATACGCGTACGAACGAACAGCACTATTAAAATTGAACGGCGTGCGCGCGCTTCGCTTGCGAAAACCGCACTGAATTTGAAGCGCCGGCGGACCGAGACCGCTCGGCTGGGCGGTAGGCAGTTATAGCGCGCAAGTACATGGAGTGACGGAGGCCTGCCTATATGTGTATTATTAATAATATTGTTAATTTAAATAGGCTCTGAAGCTATACGACTGATAACAAAAACTCTTTCACCATTATAATTGTACATTTTCCATGATGAACATAGGCTATATAATTTTTTCAAAAAGTTAGAGCCGTATGAAAACTTCGATAATGTAACCCAAGGTGTGATAAAAATAACCTTATCCTTATATCGCATACTCTGCGGAAACTATTGACAATTATAGAGCAAAGTGACATACTACAGTTTTATATTAGACGTCAATATCTACAAAGAAGTCCACATTACCTTAATGTCTAACTATTACAGTTATGTCACAACATTTTGAAATATGCAATACTCCGGTACAGCCGAAGGTCGACGAGCTCACCGATGTCAAATACTTATAATATAATAATGAAGATTTGAACACAAGCTTGTTTTTCCAACGTTTCTTGTCATCTCGTCATTTGTTTCGCCGATATTGTCAAAAATGCAACGATGTTTGCTCTTAGAGAATCGCACGGCAGTCCACATTATTCGTACCTTGGTATTAATCCTTATCTACTCTAATAATAAAGAGGAAACATGATTGTTTATAATTTTTGTAATGGATGCATGTAAAAACTACTTAACTGATTATTTCGCGAGTATAAAGCCACATAATGCCTGAGTAACATACGCTATATTTGATTCATCATCATCCATCAACACGCGGGTGAAACCGCGGAGCGCAGCTAGTAGTTTATAAAAGTACATTACTAACTAACTTCTGTACTGAATTATAAACACTCTGCTTCTTATAATAAAAGTATTTTTTCAACTACAAGAGCTCTACATCAGTAGAGTACGAAACATGAGCTCCACTCGTATATTATCATTAACGGCAGTGGGCGGCACGATTCTAGTTAATTCCGTTGTAACGGCGTTTTTATTGTAGAATAACGCCCGTTTGTTTGTGGACGGTAACGGATTGCTACTGACCGAGTAACGAATATTTATTATTACTTTTACGATTGCCTACAATTATTATTATTATAAGTCAGTGATTCTTGGGCTTGACTGGGAGGGTACTACTGCACTGGGGTAGTAATTACATTAGAGCATGGACAATCGTATGTTAGTGACCCATATAATCTATGTCTATCTCTATATAAAAAAAAATTGCTGAAATGTTTGTACGCGCATAACTTCAGAATTGCTTTACCAATATTTTTTTTGATCGCTCTGATATACGAGTATATATGGTTAGAAAATAAAAATAAAAACCTTCAACATCGTCCATCACCATGCAGGTAATACCGCAGCAGCTAGTTTTTCATAAAATGCTTTGAACATCACGGAGTATTTAGAAATAATTATCATCTCGCTGTAGGACGTCATCAGCTAAACATAGCCTCTCCTATAAATTAAAAAAGGACAGGTTGGAAGCGGTGCCAGCATCCAAAGTCGTCCTGTGACCTTCATCAGCCCTGAAGGTGAAAGGTCACAGGACGACGCCCGACTTACGCCCGTATGTCCACCTTATCGGTGGAAGAGCTACGCTGCGCTTGCCGGTCCGTGGTCTCCATTCCAGAACTTTCCAGTCCCATCGACCATGTGTTTTGCGTACTATGTGCCCTGCACACTACGACTTCAACTGGCTTAACGTCTTTGTTGTTTAAGGTTGTTTCGGTGCAGCATTAGTTCATTTACGTATCTCCTCATTTTTAATTCGATCACCTATAGAAACCCCGAGTTTAGCCTCCTTAATAGATCGTTGAAATCAGAAATAATTTTACTATCATATAATAATAATAATAATATTGTATTAAAGTAAGGGCAAGCATGTTTATTTATACTATGCATCTTACAGAACTCAGAAATGAAGCTAGGTAGACTACTTTGTCCATCACAAAAACATTTCAGGTTAATAAAAGATTCATGAGAAATGACGTCAAAAATATTGCACCGCAACATTTTACGTAAAATGCAAATGTGGCACAAAATATTTCTGCTTTGTTCACGGTTATTATAACATTTTGTTTATTATGAACTCCACAAAGGATTTTATGTAAAACTGGTATTGGTGTAAATTCGTTTGAAAAGGTGGACGCTGGGTATCTGAGTAGATTTTTATAACTATATTATTTTATGAATTCATTAATATTCCATTAGAACCGGTGGACGTCTAGAATAATCTAATTTGATGTTGACTTTAGGTGGTTATGAGATACGTCTTGAGACATTGGTGGTGGAGGCTGGAGCATGGATTACATGTTTCTAATTACACAATATAAATAACTTTTACAAAGAATCCGCAGCGTATTACACTGAGTTCTGAATGGTTATATATTGAACTTGTTTATTATTTGCTATTTTCAACTTTCAAACAAATGGAGGAGGTTCTCAAGTCGACGCGTATATTTTTTTGAAGTATGATTTTTACAGAGTAGTCTGTTTTAAACTACGAAGAAATAATAGTCAGGAAGCATAATTCAGAACAAATTCCACACAAAAAGTGGCCCTTCAAATCAAAACAACTTATGATTCCAAATACAAATTACTTCCGAGGTTACAAATAGACATGTTTGGTGATTGGTTTAAATTCAGAAGGAAAGCAGGATTGGTTTACGCGCGTGCTGCAACGTCTACAATGACAGCAGAGTCATAGCGGCGTGGACGATGTTATGCAACAACTGGACCAACTCAATAATAAATCAATCGTAAATCTCGTATGTCTCGCGAAATCTGATTAATTTATAAAGTTTTTGTCTAGAAGACATTAGAAGAGATTCTTCGCAATGTAGTAAAGAAAGATTATGAAACATTTCAGGCTTATACATTTTACCATAAAATAGAAGTCGTTATTTGCCAGCTGGATTTTTTTCAGTGGTCACAGTATTTATATATATATATATATATATATATATATATATATATATATATATATATATATATATATATATATATATATATATAAACGACCTTATATCAATTTAGAAAATTCAATCAATTTATAGAATTAATTTTACAAAAGCACTGTGTTGATATTACTGACAAATTAATTAGCAACTCAGCTAAACCACTTTTAAATTTGCAGAGGGTGAATTTTCATTAGCATGAAAAATTAAACGTGCTTTAATTTGACCAAACAATGAACTGTTTTTTAATGCTATATAGTTACCTATATTACATACAAACTGTAGGCAATCGTTTATTGTTCATTGTCTGTAGTACCTGTTTAGAGCGTAAACGCTTTGGAAGCGCCAATTCGCGTTTTTGCTGAGTATTTGAAGGGTCACATAATAATGATTGATATAGTATATTATGTCAATTATTCTTACCTGATATAATAGAACATTATTTGATTAACAAGTTCAAGTTCCATATACTACATTTAGAAATTGTTTATTAGTTTGTTATTGCCGAGCGGTTTGTACACATACACGTTTTTAAAATCAATCATAAAACCTGTCGCGCCAGTCACGAATCGTCAGACGCGGCTGAGGCCTCTTAGAAAGAGGTCAGAGGACGTATCGCTCTGACGCCCGCGCTTACACAACTAAATATTAGTGCGCTCAAAACTTCTTGATACTTATTGAGGTAACATTTCTAAGTGGGATTCTTACAAATAATTTTATATGACATCTAGTGCATCAACAATAGAAATTTCATTGTTATAATTACATCGACCCTTGAGGGGCTAGTATTTTGCTATTAACCAAATTTCTTATGCTTATTCTTGGTATCCAGGAATCCATGCTGGAGCCGGAAACTGGTAGCAGGAGTTATGTGATGGTTAATAGTAGACACACCGTGTTTGGGATCGTATGAATCGTCTTCGCGATACCTTTTTTATAGCTGGTGACCAGGACCTGATGCTGGATCCAGAAACTGGTAGCAGGAACTATTTGATGGTTGTTTTATTTACTATTCTTATCTCTTCTTGGTAGGTACATGAGTTAAATCTTAGTTTTTTCTAGTCTATGCTCTTGTAGATAACATGTACTTGATTAATAATTATCATTTTATGTTAATTAATGTCGATATTAAAAATAAAATGTGTCCTGCGTGATATTTTATTGCACCTTTTTGACCTACGTCTATTAGTGACATAAAAACCAAAGTAGATAAAAAAAAGATCCAAATATTAATGCGCGTTATTTCGTTCAAGCTGTAAGGCCACTGCCGCAGGGCGCGCTAGTAAGTAACTCGCTAATGTAAAATACCTAAACTCGCGCAGCGCTGCGCAGAATAAAGGCTCTTAAAGATGTTGATGTTTCTTCGGGACAAATCATCAGCATAAAAAGATAAATATGATATTTTATATAACATAATTTTAAAAACAGTGTAACTTACTGTACCTTCTGGTAGGTAGGTACTGCAGTTTTGTGTAACATGGTCCATATTTTTTTTTATTATCTATAATTTTATTGTTTTCAGTCAAAATTAACGAAGTATAACTATGCTGGTTTTCACAGGCAGTCATACTCTTGTTTTTCTAGCTTAAGTGCAGCTAGGCACTTATTTTGCCGCATTGAATCGGCAAGCAAGCGAGAATAAAACATAACAAGCAAAACCATTGCACATTACATACATTTCAATATTTAGTCCTGAAGAAAAAAATACATCCTAAATTAAATAAAAATTGACTGACTTTATTTTGCATAGTATTGACCATCTCGATTTGTTAACGTATTTGAATATCTTTGAATAATTATAATTTTGCTATTATTTACTAGTAAAAGTGATCCCTGGACATTTAAATCGTGTATTGTTTCTGCACCACTTCACAACGAATGCTGGCATGATGATCCACAACTGAAGTTCACAATGATAAAAATGAAAATGTACGCGAAGATTTGAAGTGTGCTCGCTTGCAAGTAAAATGTCCGACTGATGACGTACTGAACACTACTTTTAAGCCCCGCCTACTTGAACACGACTTTTGGTGGGTCATTTTTTTAACGCAGTTACTGTTCCTGACTATTATTTCTTCGTAGGTTTTAAATAATATTTTTTTACTTTGGTGGAACATACTTCCCATTAAAATTTTATCAAATTCAGTCCAGTGGTTTGTGAGTTACAATCGGATAATTGAAAAGTGTTTCGCCTATTTTAATGATAATAGACTCGTAAATAGTCACTAAAATGGGTGAATAAAAACTTACCTAAAAAAGAAACCGACATCAACAATAAAAAGTGTGAAATAACTTCTTGAAGTCGGTACCATGTCAACAATATTGTGATAATAGGTAAATTTGAACTATCGTGGTACTAGTTAAGAGTACTAATTAAATAATATCAAATCGATGTACTGGAGCGAAGGGCATATTCTTTTGCAAACTGTCCAGTTAATATAAGGCATGTTAATTCGTTAAACATGCCGGTTCATGCGGGCTGAAGCAAATAGCGATGCAATAGTCACACTTAGAATTAAGTTCTCAGAATGACTGTTACAAGAAGGTCTTCGTTTGAAAGTGCACATTAATCTGTCCGCATCAGGTTTACGCTATAACAAAAGATTTATGAATGGACTGGAGGCTTGCTGATTCGGACGGGTTAAGGCAAGTTGATGAATTAGTAACTATTTAACCATAAGCAGTAACGTCAGCTTATCGAAAATAACTTTTCTTAATATAATTTTAGTGAGTTTGGTTCCCTAAACACGCATTAGTGCCTTACAAATCATAAGGCAAAGAAATAAAGAGAATTTTATTTGGCTCGATATGGTTTTGTTGTTTTAAGTACTGTGGTTAACATCAACAGGAATGAATAATATTTGTAAAAACTTTTCATTCAGTCGAATAAACCTTTTCAAACGATTCGATAGATGAAGCTCTGTCCCCTTACGACTGTAATTATAATTGAAAGCCTTCTATGACTGATTCTGTGATTCATAAACGCAGAGTCCAAATTGTTTTGTGACTGGAGGTTTTTTATGTTATAGGTTTGCAAACGAGCAAGCGGCTCATCTGATAGTAAGTGATACCGTCGCCCACGCACATCCGCAATACCGTCTATCCGCAATACGGTCTCGAGGATGCGTTGCCGACCTTTGAGGAAGGATGATAGGAAGGAAAATATAGAGAGGAGAGGGAGAATGGGGAAGGGGGAATTGAGCCTCTGGAACCTCCCACAAACCGACGAAATGCAATAGCAAGCTATGTTACTTACGTCGGTGTTATGTGGAAGTGTGGTACTTCCCCGGTCGTGCCGGCACATTCGGCTATGGGGTTGCAGTGTGGCACTACTGCCGAAATATAGGTAAAATATGATATTAAATTTATATTGTTTGTATGTATCTATATGTTCTATGGAAATATCAAGCTTCCGATGGTCGACTTTCACTTCACCACCACTATAACAGTATTCACCTGGCTTTGCCTGAAAATCAGCGTTAGATGTCACAGATCACGGACATCTGACACATGTGCTGGGGTAGGGCCTGTTTGACACATTTCTGTTACTGCTTATATTATAATACTGTTTTTAGCCTGTGTGTCAAATAAATTATTCTTTCTTTCAATTCGACGGCGTTACAATGTTGAAATGTTGGCAGTTGATGCTTTTTATATTGTAAGAATTCACTAAGGAAAGATTATTGAGCGAGCGAAGCTGCTAACGGATCAGATAGGTTAATGTAAATAAGTTACTGAAAAGCATATAATAATTATGTTTTCAACACACTTGCGCAAAAGTGAGCCTTATTGCATCGCTTTTAGGGCCGTAAACCGAGCTATAATACACACGTGCATAATTAAATTAAAACTTAGTGCATAATAGACATACCCCAAAGATAAATTAGTACCTTAATGCAAGTTTTAGGCGAGTAAACAGAGCAATTTTATTTAACCGGGTAATATAGTTATTTTTAATAGCAACAAAGTGGTTTTTATGTCGCTGAAAATCCATATTCGTCCTTAAATCAATGCGTCCTTAATTAAGTCAAACAAACATGTATTACTGTCAAGTAAATGATTTTTCATATTAATTTGTAATAAAATATTAAAATATATGCGTTTTATCACGTAAGATTAAAATTTAAAGTTAGTAAAGGGCTGTATGTACCTTGTAAGGTACCCTGTAGGTACCTTGTACCTTTTCACGCCCCAAGCGTGAAAAAAACATACGCACCGCTTCCTTTAAGTTTCATTATTTGGTAGGTATATATTTATCGTATTTGTCGCTGTTAAAAGCAATATATGTTTATTTTTTCTTCGTTAATATGTTGAAAGACGTATGAAACTCGTGAACTGTGCTCATTCGTATCATTATATATACTACTTTACAACAAAATACAAAGAGTAACGTGGAAATGATTACGTAGCAAGTATTTATTTGATTCCTTTGATGGTAGAGCCTGAAGCAAACTTTACTTAGGCCACCATTTGGTTTAGTGCTGCATAAGACACGTTAAGCTGTTAGTCCTGGTTGCATTTCGGGCATAACTAGAAATGACTCGCTGCCGATCCGCGAATCCACACAAGGCCCGCGTGGTGGAATCTGAACTAAACTTATGCCTCTGATATGAATGTTGTTGTAATGATATGTGTGTATGTGCGAAAGGCGAAATAAGTTTTCATTATATCCAAAAAATCTTTGTAACAATGACATACAGATATGTAAATTATCCCGCAGTCAAGTGTTTAAACAATTTTTCAATACGCTATCGATTACAATCTTATTAGTTTTATTTTATTCCACTAATATTATAAACACGAAAGTACGAGAGTGTGGATGTATGGATGTGTGAATCTTTGTTACTCGTTCACGCTCAAACGGCGGGGGAAATTTTGATGTAATTTGCTGATAGGATATAGGATACTTTTCATCATCATCAACATCCATTACCATGCGGTGAAAAAGCGTAATATGCTTGGGAACAGCATAGACAGAATAATAAGATCTGTAATGATGACAGTTCTGTCAAAGTTTGTGTCAGTTTCTGATAGCTCAGGCGAAAGCCAAGTCAATTTGACAGCTCGATAAACTAGACGTGCTCGGCGACCGTCAAGGGTGATGAAATGTAATGACAGTTTTTTCCCATGGTGATTTTATATTTGCATGTAGGTACGTAAGTCATGTCATTTATTATTAATGTTTATTGATTGATATACTAAGTATTTACTCATATAATACTTCAGAAATTGCGTTTGACCATGTACATATTTTATGACATTTGGTATAAAGATAGATATGTCATTGAAGAAGACGTTGTCGCGGGCACCAGCTAGTTTTAGAATATTTATTAAAAAGCAGTTTCAAGTTTACTTATATACTGAATGTACAGTTTGAAAACGAACAACAACAGGAATTACGACCACCAATTTTCCATGTTTGTGAAACTTGGCGAACACTGGACAAGTTGTTACAAGACGTTGCAGTACAAACAGTCGTCTATAAACTCTACCAACATTTGCAAACAAACTAACGAAGTCAAATACTGAACTTTGTGAACAAACACTACGTAGGTAAATACTGTTACTCTAGCGTTGGTTGCCTCATTAAACATAGCATGAAACTGCTGAGACTTATTGAACGCAGAGCTGCAAAACGGGCGATTATTTTGGAAATAATTGCCACATTTTAATAGTATAACGGAGATAGAAGATAAAATGAACGCAGTGAAGCGCTCATAGCAGACCTTGTCTTATCTTCTTTGATGCGATCTTAACCGATCAACAAGTTAAGCAACATTTGCTGCGGTCAGGACTTGGATGGGTGACCGCTAGTGGCATTATTCAATTGAGCGCTTCCGGACCCGGTTATTTGTCTTAGGACAACATTCGTTAGGCTTTGTCGAAGGCCTTCGGGCGGCCTGAAAACTTTCACATGGGTTGGCCACTAACTTATCCACCAAGCCGCACTGGGCCCGCGTGGTGGATAGCCCAACTCCTCTTTCTGAGAGGAAGGCTCGAGTCCTAGCAGTTGCACATAAGTGGCTGATTATGATATGATTGTTGAAGTCGGTACCATGCACGCAATTTTGTGATGATAGGATACTTTCGAACTATCATGGTACAGACTTCAACAAGTTATTTCACACTTTTATATATAGAAGTCGATATTTTTGATATTTTTTTTTAATAATCACTTAGGTATAAAACATGTTGTCGCATCGGCTATTGCCAAAAGATCTGAACATTCTCCAAAAACTCAATTGCATATGGTTCGCTGAAAACAGCAAGCCGATTCCGATCCAACACTCATGCAACGCATTGTTACTGGTGACGAGACGTGGGTTTACAAGTTTGACATGCAAACTAGCCAGCAAGCATCGAAGTGGCGTCTTCCAACTGAACCCAAACTAACCCATAGCGTCGCAAAACTGAAAGGTGTGACACAGCGGATACCTATGGAAATAGCATGTCTTAAGTTTTTGAAGCGTTGTTAGTTCTGAAGCAGAGAAGATCAACGAAACACTGTCTCTTCTTTTTAATATGATTCAAAGGGAAAGCACGCAAGATTTGTCAAGTTAGGACATATTTCACTTTTTATAAAGCTCTTAAATATCTTGTAAAAACAAAATTTGCATAAAATCCCAAATTTTTTCAGGCGCGACAAGCAATGTATTCAAATAAAATAGCTCCCCCTTTCACACGTACCGCATAAATCCCTTAAAAAATGTAGGAGACTCATAAAAACACGGGGCGAATCCTCGCTTATCATTTATGTACTGAACCTTTGTCCCTTTGAGCCTATCGGTACTTAGCCTGTTTCGTGACATGGTTTTTAACATAATATTTGCGAAAGTGAAGTGAATAAGTATATTTATATAATCTCATTCGGTACTATTCTAATTATGAAATGAAATACAGACTTTTATTGGCATATTTTATTTACATACTTCTTTAAGAAAATTAAAAAAATAAATTAAAGCATTATTCTCCTAACAAAACAATGCTTTCAAACATATTTTTAATTATTAAAGTACAATGTGTCCTGACCAAGGAGGTTTCAAATCAATTTAAGTTTACATTATCTGTGGTGAGCGAGCTGCGCGCGCAACGCGCTGGTTCCGAGCCAATAGACCAATAACAGACTTTTTCCACTGATATTGGCAAAATTGTGGTTACGCCGCACAAGCCATACAAACAAGAAGAAGAAGAAGAAGACTTTTTCCATTTTGGCGCTATTTTTTACATACGAATTTGAGTAATATTTTGTTGAAACACTGTTTTAAACTATCACGGTTGTTCTCTAAAGTTATATTATTAACGGGATATTTACCGTGGTAAGGTTGTGCACATGGTGCATGTAACTGCGCCGAAATATCGGGAGCTCATTCCACAACCTTACCACGGTAAATATCCCGTTAATAATCATATAATATTTTGTTGGATAAAACTTTAGTAGCAAAAATGTCATGAGATTAAATAAAGTAGTGTATGCAACTGCATATAATTAGGTATTAAAACACTCGTGTAATCTTATTTTGAAACTCGCCTGCGGCTCATTTCAAAAAACTACACTCTCCTTTTAATACCCTCTATTATAATGACAGTTGCATAAACTACTCTTAGAAAATATTGCTTAGGTTTCATTTCAACTGTATATTGTGTGAATGTAAACAAAACTAAACGAAATCAAAATTTAATGGTTTGTATATGAACAACTAGCTTCTAGTGATAACTGTTCGATTTATTAAGCTATTGCATAGCTTCTATCGCGGGTCTTGAGCGTGGAGACCGAATCCAAACATTCCATAACGAAAATAACCTAACACCCCCCACTCCGACTCCATCTATCGATGAATAGCACAACTTTTAATTACTTTTTGAAATATTTGAAATATCACGCTTGTCTCTTTAGTTCAGCAACTCGCCTCTAGATGGCATTGATTAAATAATTATAATTGCATAAGTTGATTTGGCATCTATCGATGAATAGCAGAACTTTTAATGACTTTTTGAAATATCACGCTTGTCTCTTTAGTTCAGCAACTCGCCTCTAGATGGCATTGGTTAAATAATTATAATTGCATAAGTTGATAAAAACAGCTATGCAATAGCTTTACCGCGGCAGTCTCCGAGTGCCACACTTATTTTTTCGTGTTGGATTTCCACGATAGTTTTTTATCTACGCACAATTTTAGCACCATTATAACGTGTAACAATAGACGCGTCATCTATATCTATTATTTTAATTTTTTTTGTTCTTCGTTTATCTGAGATCATTTTTTTTACTTTCAGCAGGTGATTTGCAGGCAAGTAGTCATGTAGGAGTAGAGGTGGGCGAAACTGTTATATTTTCCTAATGCGTTATGACGTTGTAATATATTTTTCTAACTGTTGTTTTAAACTGTTATACTCGTAATATATTATAACACTTTCAAAAATTACATTGTACATGCAGTTAGTTCAGTTGTTCGCTGTGTTAGCGTTTCGTTGCATGTTATAATATTATACAGAATATGCTATGAAGGAGTGAAAGGAGACTACAAAAATACTTTATACGTTTTGTTTGCGTTTAATGTTAAAACAGAATATTTTTTTACATTAAAATATTTACAATTTCTCTATAAAACTAACAAAAAAGACAAAACTTCGTAACTTAATAAGTACTTGCTATCAAATTTTTTCCTACGGAAACAATGTCATAACAGATGTACAGCTAGTAACTGAACACTACATTACAATAGGTATATTACAACAGTTTAAACAGCAACAACAGACAACGAACAAATAACATTCGAATTCCTTTATTATAATAATTATTATTGGTACACGTCAGTATTGGTAAAATCAGCTCTTATGATGTTGATTTAGAGTTCAAATTAGGTATAAAACTCCGAATGATGCGCCGCGCATCGGCCGACGGATAGACAATAGACTAGCTAGCGCATATCGCATGGTGTCAGTTGTTATAACTTTTGGTAGATGGCGCTGTCTAACGATAATGAATATTATAACAGCCAATGGTTGAATAATATAATGTGTTGTAAGATTACATATGTATAACGAAATATATTATCTGTTGTATGTTATAACGCCCAACTGTATGTAGGAGTGGTACTTCATCGAATGTCTCTCCTTTTCGTCAATTTTAATCATTTGCCTTTGATAGGTCTATGATGTGTCGTCTTTTTAGCCTCTTAGGATTATTTATAATGGTAAATTGTGACGCCAGGTTACTTAGCCGTTTCTTGTACTTTGTCGAATATTTTTTATCGTGTTGACTCTTAGTTCACTACGCAACTCAGTGGTTTTTAAGAACCATGGAGCACTTGATAAAGTTCTCAGGATGCCATTTTGAGCCCTCTGTATCATTTGGACATTGGAGTTGCATGCTGAGCCCCAGAGCTGTAGTCCGTAAGTCCAGATCATAGTCAGTCATCTATATCTAAACATTATGTTTTACATTTCATTGTTCAATGTCAATACTTTGTATAACACCCAAAACTAAGGTGGGGTAAAAAAACCCAATAAATGTCCCCCTCATCTTTGAAATATATAACGGTCCCCGTCTTTGTAAAGGTATGGAAAATCGGGACGAAATGAATAGTTATAGATCGGTTGCCATCATCACTGGTATACCTAACAAATTTTTTTGAATATTTATTAATTTCGCAGATTACTTGACAGAGAGTAGTTTTTTTTTTTTTTTTTTTTTTATTTATTTGAAGGGTATTGTCGCTGAGCGACAGAGAGTAGTTCATTGTCAGATAGGCAATACGCATACCACAGAGGTCGCTGCTTTTACATCAGCCCGGAAATGGTCCGTCATACACATTCGGGGCTCAAGAATGTCAACAGCAGTTTGCAGTGGTCTTCTTCAACCTATCTAAAGCTTTCAATGTTGCAGATCACGTCCTTCTATCCGCCAAACTCAAGACTACAGTATCCAAGTTCTTGCTTTTAAATTGTTGACGATGCCATGTAGAAGTAGGAGATGAATGCACAGTTAAATAAAGTCCGCATATTTCGATAAAGGATTACCTCTGGGCTCATCATATTCTCCTTCCTTCTCAAAATTGTTGAAAAGATGCCCTTATTATATAATAAATGATTACTAGTAGTTCTGGGAACAGTAGACCTCGCGATCGCATAGTTTAACTAGCGGCAATTTTTTGCAGTACTTTACAATCTCTGAAACCACTTGACTAAATATGCTCATATTCGAAATGTCAGGTAGGTACCTAATGTGTGCACCAAATTTTATCAAAATCGGTCGGTAAATAAGGCTGCATGCAAACTGTAAACTTTGTAGGAAAAATTCTCCCACTCTAAATCACCGACGACAAAAAAATGTAAAAATAGTAAAACATGCATACACCAAGTTTCGTCAAGATTGGTTGTAAAATACGACCTGTACAGGAGGACTTTGGTCAGTTAAAGCAGAAACGCTTCGCGCGCTCGTTCAATGAATGTATGTTGTTTAAAATGGCGTAGATAATAATTTACGGTGAGAAAGGAAACATGTGGCATGTAGGAAACTAACACCTAGCTGCATCGCCCGGACAATTATAAATACAAAAATTAATGTCGCGGTATTATTCGCGATAAATGCTGTCACACGTAGTTGACACTTGACACTAGACGGCAATATTTAAATGCCATCAAAACATTCTGTGGTTTGTAACTTTTACATACGAATAATTAGTGGGTTATTTTTGTTAATATAGAACTAGACTACAAACGGCACTAAAGTTCTCTGCCACCCTGGAGATGAGCTGGAATACGCACTAAACCCGGGTTGGCATATTCGATCCCAAAAAGCAGTGCAGTTTGCCATAATTGACGAACTGCACTGCGCTCACCACCCTGACCTATTATGTTGCTAAATTTCATGTGGTTGTAATTTCACCAGCAACCATACCCTACCTACCCTGAACACGGTGATGCGAACATTACTGCTTCACGGTAGAGATAATATGTATGATGACAGTACTACCCCGGTCGAACTCGTTCACAAAGAGTTCTATTGCTCTTAAACAACCTCTGAATCTCAAACTTAAGAGAATTTCATTACAAAAATCTAAGGAAACACATCTACATTTAACCCAAACCAAGATAAAGGTATAACATAAATCACAGATGAATTAGCTATCTTAAGCATAGACAGCCAAAGATATTTCACGTAGCGTAGTTTAAAAAAACTAGTTACAAAACTTTTATATCAGTGCGTTTTCGAGCGGCCTCCGGCTTTATTTTGTATATATTTTTTAAGTTAAATTCTTTAGAAAGTACTAGAGTTCAATTGTAGATCTAAGTTATATACAAGTCATAGCTTAATTAAAGTTTAAAAATATATATAAATACAATATATGAAATTAATTTTACAAAACAAAAACACCGTCTAAATCACCAGTGCGTGGAAGGGTTCCTAACACACTGGTCGCATTGCTTCGTTGAATTGTTGAAAGTAAAATAAAATAAAATTGAAAGTACTGAGTTATTTAAAGGAATGTTAAGAGTATTGTACAATGACAGTATCACACACGCAACACCATCAAATGTAGAAAATTGGCCATAAAGAGAAGAGAGAAAGAAATAAAATCGGCCCCGTTGTCATATTTGGCTCACTGATGCTACCTCCGAAGCAAATCCTGGTTCAGTCCCTGGCACGGATGGGATACTACCCGTAAGCAGAAATGTTTGTACCTGGATCTTGGATGTTGGTGATTGTGGCCTCTTCTGGCTCCCAGTGAATCCTTTTTTAACCCGTTGACTCGCGATTTGCCGTATTTGGCCAATAATACAATAGATTTCGCAGAAATCAACCTACTTTTCCAGGAACTGCAACGTGCGTGGTTAACCGAGTCCTATTTGATACTTATTTTTTAGTTTTTATCAAATACGGACAAGTGGTTTTTGAGTTACAATCCAATAACTGAAAAGTGTGTAGCCTATCTCGATGATATCGTGATTGATGGTGAATGACAATCGATCTCGTAAGTAGCAAGGGTAAAAAGAGTTAGTTTTTTTTTACCAAAAAATAGAACCGACTTCAACGCTAAAAAGTTTGAAATAACTTGTCTAAGTCGGTACCATGCGCACAGTATTTTATAATAGGTACATTTGAACTATCATGGTACCGACTTCAACAAGACGTTATTTCATACTTTTATTCATTAATTAATACAATATTTAATAATTATAATCATTATATACACTATAGTATAATGAACGGTTTTATTTTGTGAAATAGGACTAGAATAGCTAGGACTAATATTTTTCAATTATTAACACATAATAATTGCTTTTGTTACAAACACGTTTATAAAGCTTAAGAAAACCATTAGTATGTAAAATAACTTTCCGAAACAGGGCACAGGGCATGTTCACATATATTCGTGTCTATAAAATTGGTGTATGTATTGAGCTACTATTTATTTACTGTAGCAATTCCATTACTCTAGTTGGAACAGTTTATTTAACACGTATGGGGCCGGACTACTTTTGTGTTTCGTTGGAATGGGCCAAATTGTTTACGTACGTATTTGTCCAGCCTTTGTTGTAAGGATTAAGTTTTAGCTCGGATTGATGTGTTGGATCTATATACATTTTGTTGGACTTTCTTTGTAATGGAAGGTAAACTAATCAATTTGTTTTGTCCTTTATCTTTTAGAGAACTAAGGTGAAAACGGGACGATCTTTGAGGGCAAATGTTTCATCAACTTAATCAGTAGGTAATATTAAAGATTGACTTAACTAAGTACTTATTTGGTAGTTGTTCGTCGATTAATTGAATTATTTGTTAGATACAAAAAAGTACACTGTTTTATTGTTTACAATTGGACAAACTATGAACACTACATTAAAGAACAATCAAAGAAGTCCCTTTAACCTTTAGAGTTAGAAGAACAAGCTAATAAGCATACTTTCACGTATAGAAAAGAATAACTAACAAACACATGCACAATAAGAACAAACAAACATGCACAGTTTGACCTTTAAAGTTAGAAGAACAAGCTTAGAAGCATACTTTCACGTATAGAATAAGAATAACTAACAAACACGTGCACAATAAGAACAAACAAACATGCACAGATTGACCTTTAGAGTTAGAAGAACAAGCTACCAATCATACTTTCACGTATAGAATAAGAATAACTAACAAACACGTGCACAATAGGAACAAACAAACATGCACAGTTTAACATCTAGAGTTAGAAGAACAAGCTAACAAGCATACTTTCACGTAAAGAATAAGAATAACAAACAAACACGTGCACAATAAGAACAAACAAACATGCACAGTTTAACCTTTAGAGTTAGAAGAACAAGCGAACAAGCATAATTTCACGTATAGAATAAGAATAACAAACAAACACGTGCACAATAAGAACAAACAAACATGCACAGTTTTACGTTTAAGTACATTATAAGTACTACGCCTGCCATCGTAATATTCGTGACATCGTTAGCGTTAAATAAGGTTATCAGAATACCGCTGTTACCGTTAGATCTGGGTGAAAATTGTATGTGTCTATCGTAAAATGCTCTATTCCAATTTTTATATAAATCTGGGAAGCAGTTTCAGTCCCATTACATACACCCAAACTCACTAAAGTATCCAGCACCTGCATGACCGATTTTTTTGAGTACCCTGACCTGTTTTTGGCTTAGTGTTGCTTAACAACGCTATCTATTGTCAATTGGCTTTAGTGTTGCCGTGTCGGTAAAACAGTTTGTTGTAGCAGTTTTTGATTGCCTGAAAACACGGATAAAACGACGTTATCTAAAAATGAAACCTAGCTAGATCGATTTATCGCCCCCGAAACCCTCTGCACACTAAATTTCATGATAATCGTTGGAGTGGTTTCTGAGAATTGCTAAAGGTATTAGATAACATAACTATGATGCCCAAGGAAATAACAAATGTCCAACTATTCCTTGTCTATTCAGATATCAGCAATCTATCAACCGTCATAAATACAAACGATTTGAAATCATCTGAAATTGAAAACAATTTGCATTCCATCACAGGGCACCACAACTCAGCCGCTGTCAAATAACATATTGGTTATATTCAAAACGACAATTCCCGCGACCCACATCAATATGGTGATGCGCCCCTGTAATGTAATCCTCACAGACGGTTGAAATGGGAACAAACAAATGTATTATTATTTAGTGAGGACGTAACTATCAACCCACAAGAATTATTGGTACCAATTTATAGAATTTAGAACCATATTTTTATACCAATATATATAATTTATTGATTCAGGCGTTACTTTCCGGAAATCCATTATCAAAAAACGATATGAAAAAATATTTAGTGACACTTCCGCTGAAAAAAACAATAATTTTAGCTTAAAGCACACCCCCAAATAAGTAGTAAAGACCGAAGTGTCACAAATATTATATAATATATTACAGTAAACAAATATTTTTTCATATGGTTTTTTTACCAATATATATATTATTGGTTCTAAAATCTAAAATATTTTAATATCTAATAAAATGGCACTTGAACGTTTGAACACTTGTAAATTGCGCTATAATTAAGGACAAAATTTATCTGGACATTTATACAAATATTCCATTTGCTTACGCCACTGTTATATTTTAATATATAGATATGAAAAAGATAACTAAACTAATCGGTACTAATACAATAAGTAAGAATATATTCAGTGTTTTTGTCGGAGTGAATCTCGTCTAACTGTTAATCCATAGGCTACGTGTGTTATTGTACGTCTACTCGTGCATAGTCGCATGCAGGCACTGGTATCTTTTTAAATATTATAATACTATTCACAGTTTTGTTACAGTAACGCATGTCTTCTATATCCCGCCTATCATGCTTAGTATACAACGATCAGTAGGTCTACCATGAGTTTACAACATGCTCATGCTCAATATCGACTGCCGCGAAAAAAATTATGAAAATAATAACAGTGCCACCTCGCGGTCAACTGTAGAACTAAAATTGACAGCGAGTACACCAATCACATGCTTAATAGGTAGGATTGAGTATCGACTATAGATGACATTTATGTTGCCAACTCATGGTAGAGGTACCGGTACTGAGGACTATTATCTAATTCTAAAAACCCATAACTTTATATACCTAAACATTTTAAAGTATTTTAATTGGTAATACACACACGTTAGAAATTGAATACGTCTCACCGGGTTTCGAGCATATCGGACGCTAGGCACTGAGCCCGCCGGGTATCATGCATTAATGTTTTGCCAGTAAATAATAGTGTTCGGAACCGAATAGCAAATTGCATATTACCCGAGTCCAACGAAAATAAAGGTCTTTTTGTTCAAATTCAAATTCAAATTCAAATTCATTTATTGCATATGATTGTAGTTGTACAAAGATCTTAAATTTAAAGTTTACCATATACAATCTACCTCATAAAGAGGTGTGCAACATGTTCAAAATAATACTTATGATTTTTCTTAATACTTCTAAATTATATATACGATTTCATTTATTAATTATTATACATTACATTATTTAATTATTATCATTACATTAATTAACTAAACGAAATTAAGGTTATACAATAAGAAAAATCAGTGAGATAGTCAAATTTATGCGATTAATAGTTAGATGTCATAATATAAATATACACAATTCAAATAATACAATGTCAATAATTACATACAACGTCCATTACATACAACTTCCATTTTTACACCTATTCACAATGTCAATTTCTGTACTCAGTATATTATAATGTTTATTTAAATTTAAAATATTCCTCAACGCTGTAGAAACAATTACTTAGCAGCCAGGATTTCAATGTTTGCTTGAACTTGGTCTTATTTAATATTTTTATGTCTTTAGGTAATTTATTATAAATCTTTATTGTCATAATACAAGCGTTATTTTTAAACAATTGTAATCTACACGATGGAAGATAAAGTCTATTTCGATGCCTGGTTTGTTTTTGCAACATGTCAGAATGCTTGTCAAAAAGCTCTGGGTGATCCTGGACAAATTTACAAACTTCCATGATGTACATGCAAGGTAGTGGAAGGATATTGTATTTTTTGAAAATAGGCCGGCAGCTATCTTGTTGACAGATGCATTGACAATATGTGACACCTTGTTACATTCTCTTACCTCCATAGACTAAAATATATACTAGCTTGCATTTTAGATGAAAATGGCTGCCTAGTATTTTGGTATTGTGTAAATTATTTAATGTTAAAACACTACTTTTGAAACGTATTGCGGACTGGTCAATTGTTTGTTTGTAATTTGGACGAAATGTAATTGACGGACTAGATAGATAGGTAGATAGATAGGTAGATAGATAGATATATAGATAGATAGATAGATAGATAAAAAGAAAACACTTTATTGAAACACCACATTAATTACTTAATATTAAAACACTTTATTGAAACACCACATTAATTACTTAATATTAAAAAGTACAATTCTTAAACCTAGATGTAACAATGGGCGGTCTTATGGCTCAGAGCGAACTCTTCTAGACAACCCATTCTCAGAAGAGTATCAAATATAACATGGACGGTAACAAAACAAAATCACTAAATAAATAGGTACACTTTAAATACTCGTATCTACATATATATTATTGTAAATAAACTAATAATAATAAATAAATAAATACATGCATACATAAATAATATACTTGTATAATAAATAAAATTAAGTAAATACAAATAAAGTGTACAAAGTAAACAATAAAGCATCTGATAGTGACATTTCTATAGTTAATGAACTTTAGGACATGTTTGTCGTTCATGTTAATAAAACAAGTAAACGTTTAGAAATACAAAATCATGATATGAAGTTAGATAATTTTAAAATACAAGTGCATGAGCAACAGTCAGAGTGAACGATAAGGTTTTTAACCTGATCTTTAAAAGTATTTAGTGAGGTGTATTTCCACGCTGTATTTCCAATGGAAGAGAATTCCACAAGAGGACGGCTTCAACAGTAAAGAAAAACAGGTTCTGTGTACAGTCGTTTTTAGCTTAAAATTCTCTGATGGCCGTAATGACAATATATGAGAAGTGTGCAAGAATTCGAAACGATCCTTAAGATAGCTCGAGGAAGAGGGATTGAAAAAAGATAGTATAAAGAAGACTAAATATGTGAACATTGAGTACTTTATAACTAAACTACTAACTAGTGAGCACTTTATAATTAAACTGACAGCAATGGTGCGTGCCTTTGGAGAAACCGCGCCCGACCACCACCATATTGGAAATCCTGAAGGCAATTGGAACCTGCAAAACCGTTCGGAAGGAAGAAGTTAAGAAGCTTATACCTTTTACCCTTCACTGCACAGTTAAGTAGGTATTTTGCTGCATAATTCGTCCCAAATTGTAGCCATCGAGAGTTGTGAGTATACTTTGAGTGTATTTCTTAACCGAGCCTGATGCTATCTCCGGCAGTTAGGACCCCTTTTGCAGAACTGCGCCTTGGCTTGGAAGATTCTGCTATTATATACCCACCGAGGCGAGGTCACGGCTCTAACAAATGCTTCTAGGACTTTTTTGTTTGTTGATGTTTGACACAACTATTATTAACCGGAAAAACACTCACGTCAGGAATCTAGTACGTCGATCCGGGTTTCGAGTATATCATAGCTCGCAGATGCTATAGTACAGTGTTTTTCAATCTTATTGATTTCGCAACCCCCTTAAAGGTTGGACAATGCTGGCGATTCCCTTGTCAGACAGAGAAAGAATTAATAATTTAAAAGACTACGATAATTATTTTCTTTATTTCGATGCCTTTATTTATTAGTCTGCAAGAAGCCGCGAGAGGTTTGCAACTAAGTAAGAGGTAAGTTGGACGCTCGCTTGCGCGGGCCAATCTGAGACTGCGACTTATATACTATAGTATAGTATATATAATATGCAGAGGTAGTTGCAGTGAGTTTAGAGGACATCCATACGATATATTACCGTTTTATATGCATTTACTAGATCAAATAAATAAACGAATATTTTTACATAGCTACTGACTTTTACTTATTTTATGACACACAAACCACAACTAGGTTGTCATGGAAACAATATACTTATAAAAACACATTATCTATGACAGATGCGCACTTGCCCTAAAGATGAGGGTCTGATATACTCGAAACCAATGTCGTAGTACAATCCCTAATGCGAGTGTTTGCCAGTTTGTAATCGTTTAACTACGTAGTTTAAGATGTGTCAAACTCACGATAATGTCAATACAAATACGAGTAGAACATGATTGTAAATAGTAATGATATGTCTGTACAACGTTGCGCATAAATAAACAATCAGTACGGTGTGTGCCAATTATAAGCTTATTTCCATTTGACCTACTCTGTTCGCAGTGGAGCAATCTCGTTTGTCGACCAATTATCTGCTACTGCGGTTTCTATTTAATTTGGGAAATGGTGAAAGATATGAAAGGAACATGATATTAAACCGAATAAATATTTCTAATTAAAAACATAGATTTTTATACTATTTGATAGGTCTTTTTTGAAGCCAGTGAAGGTCGGCTGCCGATCAGTCAACTCAAATCCTACGTTTTGAGTTTTCGATGAAGGTAATAAATAAAAAAGTAAAAACTGGCCAAGTGCGAGTCGGACTCGCTCACGAAGGTACTTTATAAGATATACCGATATTATCGTCCAACTCGCATTTGGCTGATTTTGTTGTTATAGCGGCAACAGAAATACATCTGTAAAAATTACAACTGTCGAACTATCATGGCTCATGAGATACCGCCTGGTGACGGACGGACAGTGGATTCCAGTCTTAGTAATAGGGCCCCGTTTTACCCTTTGGGTACAAAACTTTAAGAACCATGTGCAACAATAATGTTGATTATTGCATACCTTTTGCGGTTCTTAGCACGTGGGATTTGTTTATAGTGCAATCCCTCAGGAACAAAGCATTTGATTTGGTTTAAAAGTATAAAATGTTAATATCTGGCCCTTAAATCACGTTGATCCGTTGTTACCATTCTCGAAAATGATTGTTTATCACGAAGCCTTAAGAATACATTCTTAAAGACAAAATTATGTTATTACTTATAGTTGGGTCAAGTTAGATTTTTGTTCAAGTAGTCAAGAGTCAAGTCACAGTCCCATAAATGAGTTCTTACTCTCTGTCTGTCGTTACGTCATTGCCCTGTATAAGTCTTGTTCTACTAAAGCAGTGGCTGCATTACTACCTACTAGTTTCAAAAGCGATTTAGGAGAAAAACACAAAATTCATGATTTTGTAGACTTTTCCCACACTTGTGTACCATTACGTTCACTTAACAGTTAATAGGCCACCACTTGTGCACCATTAACTTCACTTAACGGTTAATAATCCACCACTTGTGCACCATTACGTTCACTTAACGGTTAATAATCCACCACTTGTTCATCATTACGTTCACTTAACGTATAATGCGACTCTTGTGCACCAGAACATTGATAATTTGCCCACACTTGTGCACCATTTCGTTCATTAACGGTTAATAATCAGACAATTTTGCACCATTAAGTTCACTTAACAGTTAATAAGTCACTGCTTGTGCACCATAAAGTTCACTTAACGGTTAATAATCCACCACTTGTGCACCATTACGTTCACTTAACGGTTAATAATCCACCACTTTATCATCATTACGTTCACTTAACGAATAATAATGCGACACTTGTGCACCATAACGTTGATAATTTGCCCACACTTGTGCACCATTTCGTTCACTTAACGGTTAATAAACCGACACTGTTACATGTCATGGCAAAAATATAAAATATAAATCTTGGAAATAAACTAAAATCAACGATAGCCGTTGTTGTGATTTTTTCCGCACAGCATCTTCATGGTGACTTAAATAAGAACATTAGCTACAAAATCTGTTGAATGAGTGCACGAATGAACGAAAGATGAATGAATGAACGTCTAATGGCCCATGTGTAGGTGATTTGTTAAGTTCGCAGACTCCGCCTAACTTTCGATTAACGACCAATACTTGGAGAAGTTACAATTGGATTCGGCCGGGTTTGCCAAATTAAATGTAAAATTGTCATTTGCTTGGCGGAGTTTTTTTGCTTATTACTTTTTTACGTCTTTTGTGACTTGTGTTGTGGTTCCTTGAGTATTACGAAAGAAAGTTTGTCGTTGACGTTGATATACGCAAAAAACTGTATTAATGAATTGTTTAAAATGTGAACGTACATTGTCAATATATTGTTCGTCATCTATTTGAAAGTCTGCCCCCACACTCCAAGGGACAAAACTTACTTCAAAACTTAACAATAATATACTAGTAATTATTATATTGGCCGATGACATGGTGAAGTGTTTATACAGCACGATAGTGGTGGTTTAAGAGGGTGAAATGGAGGGGTGAAAGTTTGTATGGAAAGTTTTTTGTTTTGCGAACATACAGTGGTAAAAATTAGCATTTTGGCAGTTTAAAGCGATAATTTCAATATTTATTGACAGGGATGACTTTTAAGTAATTCCCCTTTAGGGGTGAACGGGGGATATTTTTTTTTTCAAAAGTTCTTTGTTTTTGGAGCTACAGTGATGAAAATTTATAGCTGTAATTTAAAATAAATAGTGATGATTTTAATATTTTTGTCAGGGATGAATTAAGTGGGTAAAACGAGAGATGTAAAACTACTAGGTACTATAAACTGTTGAGGTCAAATTTCTGTACAATGAAAAAAATGCTAAAAACCGAGTCATGCGATGTAAGGAGTGAAAAATAAGTTCAAATTGTTTGTTTTTCTGTATGTTTGTCTGTCTGTTTGTACGGGCTAATCATCGAAACAACTGGACCGATTTAAATGAAGTTTCTTATGGTGGTAGCTTATATCCCTGATCAACACATAAGATACTTTTGATCCCGGTAAATTAAAGAGTTCCCGTGGGATATTTAAAAATCTGTAATTATCATATCCCGCGAGGGCCACGCGAGCGAAGCCGCTGGCGGGTCAGTTAATTATGTTTAAATGAACAAATATTTCGCTAGATAGTAAGTCAAATTTTAAATAAATCTATCCCACGCTTGTTCCTGTCACGGCCAGTGTTTCACCCGCTCAAATAGCTAAAAGTTTACTCATGCAGGGCCTTAATCATATACCTACTTTAATATATGATTATTGCTACCGTGTGTTCACAATACGTTTCGATTAAAGAATAGGCATTTACGTATAGATAATAATCGGATGCCCTGACAATCAGAAACTTGTTATCGGCAATTAAATTCATTTGGATTTAGATTATCATAAATAGATACACACATTATTATCATAGTTACTCATAGTTTTACTGTCACGCTTATAGTAATCATGAAGCGTATAGAAGTTAAATAAAAATAAATATAATACATTTGTTTGGAATTCCTACATTTCTTTCATTAACGTTATTGTCTATATGTCTGTTTGTATGTTACATTTTAACGCCTAAACTACTAAACAGAGCATGATGATATTCGGCGTATAAATAGCCTGGTGGTCGAAGAAGTACTTATGCGCATGGTTAATTTTATTTGTCCCTTTGATTGTAGTGTTAATTGTATATAAGCTCTGAGTAGCACACGCTATATTTTGATTCATCATTATCATCTATCACCGGGCGGGTGAAACCGCGGAGCGCAGCTAGTAACTTATAATGAGGAAAGGTTTGTTTGTTTGAATTAAATTGGTTCCGAAACTACTGGACTGATTTTAAAAACTCTTTCAACATTAAAAGGCTACATCATCCCTGAACAACATAGGCTATATATATATATATATATATATATATATATATATATATATATATTTTGATTCATCATCATCATCCATCACCACGCTAGTGAAACCAGGGAGCGCATCTAGTGTAAAATAATATTATATAATTTGTTAATTTATCCCTTTATGAATATTCATTGTATCGTAGTGACTATCGATGATTAAATAAATCCTAGATATGCCATAATATATAGTAACATACAATTTTACTAATCATATAAATTATAATAACCTGTATAAATTGTTTCTATTGTCTGACTGCTTCATCAACACGAAGAGGCTAAGCCACTAAGGGTTACACTCACTATTTTGGCAGTTGACGCCTTCCATCATCACCATCGCCATTATCCTGAAAGGATTGTTTGAAATTTCACAAGCAACCGAAGCCGTTAGCGGCTCAACTTTAAGCGGGTTATATACGAGTATGAGATGAATTAAATTTCACGCATTTGTGAGGTACAATAAAAAAAATAAGTTTGATTATAATTTTTTGATTAGTAAAATTGTATGTTTTTAATAATTGTTCATCAAAGTGACTGCCTCTCGCTTGATGGAAAGCGGAGATGGATTCAAGAAGCGATGACAAATAGTGCAGTTGTAAGCTGCGTTAATCGACACCCCTTTTCTTAACGCAGTGAAATCTTTTATGGATACCACTTGCCCCGGGGAGAGCAAGTGGTTATGTGGGAGTCGCCATAGCATACCCACTAAAACACTGCGGTGCCCATCACAGCCGTTTTTGGCTGGAACGCGGGAATGCTTTCGCACACGACCGAGAACCCGCCACGGCTGTCCGTTTCCGGATCCCTCCTTGTAGCGACACTCCAGAATACATGGCGTGCCGCTAATGCCTCTGGGACCATGCCCGCTTATGGACCAGACTAGATAATTGCCACCCCTATGATAATCAGATATGCTTTTCACGTCCTTATTGAAAGACCCAGGTTCATAGCTGCAAGGAAAAATGTACGCTGGCAGAGCATTCCAATTTACTTACACGACAGAGGTAGGAACTGCCAAACTTATGGTTCGTGGTAAGAAGTTTATGATATAGTGCAGCCGAGTTTGAGTTGCGGTGAAGTAGGAACATCAAGTAAGTATATGTGAAGTATAAGAATTTAGGGTCATACTAATTTTATAGCTTTACTTTTATTCACCATTCAGTTAAAATATCATACAGCTTGGCTAACCTACGCGACTACCAAGCTAGTAAAGATATTGTATACGCGAGTTATTGGGTAAGGAATTAAAAATAGGACGTACCAGTGTCATCCACTCGCAGGTGAGGCGGTCGGGCATTCCTCCATAGATTTGGGCCGGGAATGTATCACTCGGGATTTGCACAACACAAATGTTATGGGGTGATTATCCAGTGTCGTGCACTGAGCCGTAGGCACATATAGATCACAGGATCACAGGTTGAGACCGCGGAAGAGGTTTCACGTCGCAAGCACACCGTTGTCAATTCGACGTACACGCAGAGACTCATTGGTACTAGGGCAGGGAGTAGAGAAAAGGAATAGATGCGAGCGGGGCAAAACATAGGTCAAAAACAAGAAATCTACACAATTATACAAATGGATTTTGACCTTAACAGATATGACCCCGCTTCACAGACGCGAAGGTTCATGCCACCTGCGTTGCTTCCTCGCGCTACTACCGCTCAGGGTAGCCACGAAGTTAACTCTGAACAATGGGTTTCTTGAGCTAAGTATGTCTTAAACATATGAGTAAGAATATAGGACATAAAAAGATTCATTAAAGCATCGGCCACGATGAAATACATAAGAAAGTTGGCGTGAGGACGCACGTGCAGATCCAGCAATATCCGTCTTAACAATCACATTATTACTTGTATCAACTTGTATTTATACTTTGCCTCCGCTTTATCTCTTAGGGTGAATCCCTCAGTGCTAAAATAATGAACTAAAATAGTATCCGTCTTCTTATAAAACGTACATCAAAGATAGACTCATGCTAAAAACATGGTATAATCTATTATCTGAGTTTAGATTTTTAACAAAAACAGGCAGTTAATTATATATACCTATCACTAAAATACAAGCTTTGCAACAGGAACGAGTGAGGCCTTATTCCCACCTCAGAGCAGTCATGTTTCAACCTTACCATTAAATTTGGTACCACCACGTCAATATACCAAGCTCAAAATAATAATGGATTACGGTAGACATCTTGATGACGTAGTATCAAATATTTCACGCGATTCGTGACCTTTTACACTAAGTTTCATTCATGTCAAATTTTTGAAGATCCATGCACGCATTTCATAAAGTAGTCATATTGCAACATTACCATTAAATTTGGTTGACCGTTTTGTGTCCGTGGGATAGTATGTATGATTATTCTAAGCTTATTACAAAACGCTCTTGATATATGACAGTTTGGTAAAAGGTGTAAGTAGCCCCCCTATGGAAACCTGGAATATGTCCAGTTCCATGTTTCCATTTCATAGATCATAACGTTTTTTCCAGTCTTATAGACAAGTGCGTGACTCATCCAAATGCGAACGACTCAAACAGTCTGTCAAACGTTGTTGATCAAAAGATACGACGTCAACCAAGAAGATGACAACCCGATAACGGCAGATCATACAAAAAATCTTGTCGTCGGGCGAGATGTCCACATTTTGAAATTGTCACGGAAATACTCGCCCTAAACAAATTTCGATAACGGGTCCAACAGTTATATTATTATATGGATTTGACATGATTTTTTTGCAAGATACTCGTATTAGATAAAATGATAAATGATCATTTATAATCCATCTTAGAATTAATTTATTTAATTTTTAATTTATTTAGAATATATTTTACTAAGTTGTAGATAATTTTGTAGTGGTATATGGTCGCTGAGCTTCAAAGCTTTTTTTCTATTTGTAGCTGCCCAATAAATAAAATAACGGACGTCTAAAAACTTAAGCAGGTATTTGAGTTACTCTTTTTGTCATCATATTAATATAGGGATATGGATACAAAAAATGGCACTCATTAACCTTATAGGTAACATTGGTTTAATATAAACAAACACAAACTTAAAGCCAATTACGTTTCATCATCATCATCATTATAAGCCGGAAGACGTCCACTGCTGAACATATGCCTCCCCCATGGAACACCACTTGGACCGGCTACTCGCTTCCTGCATCCAGCGATTCCCCGTGGTTTTTATGAGGTCGTCGGTCCACCTAGCGGGGGGCCGGCCTACACTACGCCTTCCGGTGCGTGGTTGCCACTCGAGAACCTTTCTTCCCCATCGGTTATCAGTTCTGCGAGCGATGTGGCCTGCCCATTGCCACTTCAACTTGCTAATTTTGAGAGCTATGTCGGTGACCTTAGTTCTCCTACGAATCTCCTCATTTCGGATCTTATCACGCAGGGAAACCCCAAGCATAGCCCTCTCCATTGCTTGTTGAGCGACTTCAAGCTTGTTATTGAGGCCCACAGTAAGGGACCACGTCTCAGTGCCATAAGTCATCACTGGCAACACACACTGGTTGAAAACCCTGGTTTTCAGGCTCTGAGGTATTCGGGACGAAAAGATGGATCGAAACTTCCCGAACGCTGCCCATCCGAGCTAGATTCTTTGTGCGACCTCTTTGTTGAAGTTGGACCTAACTAATTGGACTAACGAGAGTCTTTACGTTGAATTACGTTTCACAGTACAATAAATGTTCACTTTATAAAAAGTACAAACAGTTAAATTCATCATGGAAGTAACAAACGAGTGGATCTATCTCATCTTACAACCGCCCTTATGCGTAGTATGTAACGATTGGAAATTTAATAGACGGTAAATCAATACCTAACATGTATTCAGTGAAAATGATTCTTATGTTAAACGCTGTACGATGCAAAATGGAATGTAAAATCTAGTAAAAAATGTTCAAAAGCGAGTGAAGCAGTGTGATTAAGTGAATTGGTTCCATGCAGACGGAGCTCTACAATGGCTACTTACAGAATAGACAGGTAATAAAAACTAAACAATCCCAAAACTTGGCGAATGTAATATAAATCTCGTGTGTGCAGTGCAACAGTGCCGCAGACATTTAAATTAGTTTTTATTTTAAATTAGACCTCAACTGGTGGCTGGCTGATGATTCAACTGGATGAGGAGGCGGGGCCCATAAGTTACAGTGAAATTAGTCACTGAAAACATTACCTAAATACTTATTTTGCTTCATCAGGGTTTTTAGGTTTTTTTGGTTATTTAATGCTTTCTTAATTGTTTTAAATTTTTCAGTTAGTATACCTACCTATGTTACGTACATTTTGAGAATGGTATAAAGACTCCTAATTTGGTACCTATATAATGAGTTTTTATATGCGTTTGTGTCTGCTGGATCCAACACGTCTCCTAAAAAAGCCATACCATCAAAGCAAACGATTATTATCAATTTTATTATTGATTAGCTGTGCCCCACGGTTTCACCCTCGTGGCGATGGATGATGATGAAAAGTATCATATTTTTATGTGGTTCCCCGGGGTATAAATCTATACCCTTGCCAAATTTGATTACGACCTGTTCAGCCGTTTAGGCGTAATAAGGTCCCAAACAGACAGGGATTTATATTTTATTCTAATATAAAAGTTACTCCTTCGCTATCTGGCCAGTTAGCCGGAACAAACAAACAGACATTCATTTCAAAAAATATTTTTTAATGCAAGCACCATGGTTATTTACTTTCTCGGCCGCGCGGGGTCGATCCCCATTCTCGGACTCGAGCCTTCGGCGAAGGTAACTTCGGAATGAACACACCTTGGTGTTACGGCACGATGTGGTTCCTACAGTTTAAGACAGATAATTAGATAAGCGCCTGAAGTGGAGTCATTTTAATAGGTAACATTTGACGTCTGTCTGTTTTATCTTCATAGTGAGGTGACCTGCTTAAAAACATCGATTAAAGTGAATCTGTTCGAGTAAAGTTTTTACAGTGTGTTCTGGAAGCTGTCAAAAGGCTATCAATGAATAAACACACAAAAGAAAGAGTAGGAAAGCTAAAACGAGTAAGAGGCGCTCTAAACGCCATCATAGGGTACCGATACAGAGTGAACATTGAAACCAAATTTCTCATCATACAGACATGCCTCTTGCCGGTACTTGATTATGGAGTCATCCAACTACCGAGATACAGCAAGAGCAATTTGACGAAACTCGAAAGACAATACAGGATGGCACTGAAAGCTGCAGGTGACTTCCCATGTCGCACTGAAACCAAAAACCCTCTGGGAAATGCTTGGAAAAGACCCGTGGCATCTCAGAGCACACGACCTCCATCGTGATATTATTGAGTGCCCTTGAGAGCCAGTCGCTATTCTAGCTCTAGCATGATACCACCTTCGACCGCATCATCACTGATCAAGTGAGATAGTAGTCAAACACTAGCATATCAAGTTTCATCATCCACGACGCCGGCATAATGCATTGATGCATATGACTTGGAAAATTAGTCGAATTAAATGGTTTTGATTTGATTTGATTTGATAAATGCGGTTTACTGAATAGGCTAGTAGCCACGCTCGTGCCGAGGTTTTCAGGCTGCCTGAAGGTATTGGATGTAGTCGACTGTTGTCCTGAGACATTGTACTAAGACTGACAGCTTATCTAACGTGCCCTCAGAAGCATGGGAACGTGCAGTCGACTTATCAATATCTACACAAAGAAATATATATACTTTTTAGTGACCCTGCTACTTAACAGTGACCCTGTGACTAACGGGATACAGCGTCAATGACGATATCATCAAGATAGGTGGACCACTTCTTAGTTATTGAAGAATATCTCTAAAACAGTTTTACCGAATTTAATGAAATTTGTATGGGACCACCACGGAAGTATACTCTATCAAACAATAACAGAATCATCAAAATCATTTTTATTCATAAATAACACCGACATCATCATCATCATCTCAGCGGTAGAACGTCCACTGCTGAACATAGGCCTGCCCCATGATGTAGTCGATTTTCCAAAAGGACCGGTTGGAAGCGGCCTGCATCCAACGTCGTCCTTAGACCTTAATCAGGTCGTCTGTCCACCGAGTCGGTGGACGACCTACGCTGCGCTTGCCGGTCCGTGGTCTCCACTCCAGAACCTTTCGGCCCCATCGGCCATCTGTTCTGCGTGCTATGTGCCCTGCCCACTGCCACTTCAACTGGCTAATCTTCTGGGCTATGTCGGTGACTTTCGTTCTTCTACGGATCTCCTCATTTCTGATTCGATCACGTAGAGAAACCCCGAGCATAGCCCTCTCCATAGCTCGTTGTGCGACTTTGAGCTTACCTATGAGGCCCATAGTAAGAGACCACGTTTCAGTGCCATAAGTCATCACTGGTAACACACATTGGTCAAAGATTCTTGTCTTGAGGCACTGAGGTATTTTTGACGAGAAGACTTCGCGAAGTTTCCGGAACGCTGCCCAGCCGAGTTGGATTCGACGATTGACCTCTTTCTCGAACACCGACATAAATATATATATATATATATTTGCTACATGACTTAGCATTTTTAACTGACTTCAAAAAACGGAGAAGGTTTCTCAATTCGACCGTATATATATATATTTATGTCTGTGTTATATATTACCGATTTTGATGATTCTTTTATATATACGGTCGAAAAGAGAAACCTCCTCCTTTTTTTGAAGTCAGTTAAAAATGCTAAGTTATGCACTAAATGACTACCAGTACGGACATAAGTTACTTGGATATAATTAAAAGAAGAAAAGTTAGTTATTCACTCCAAGCTTCCTATCAAATATAACGTACAATAATGAGAAATAGACGCAAAGTAACAACCCAGATAAGAATATTAGTATATTGTCAAACTCAAAATTTGAGTTGATAAAACTTACAATTCCAAGACCACAAAGAATCGGATCGTATAATAACAGTAACATAACTTTGGCTTTCGTAAAGGACAATCATATTATGATACTGCATCAATTTCAACATAGGTATATTACTACATACCTATGTTGAAATTGATTGAAATTTATTACATATTATAATAATTTTGTAAATACCTGCATCACAGAGCTTTTATCGTAAGTAAATTGATTTTATTGGTCTACTTCAAACCAAAAATTATTTTGCTTATAATTACTGAACAACGCCATCTATTGTCAAGTAGCTTTAGTGTTGCTGTGTAGGTAACAGTGGAAAGTTTTTCATTCGCTGAAAACACGGATAATCGACGATAATAAATCGACGTTTTCTTATAATGAAACCTAGCTAGATCGATTTATCTCCCCCAAAACCCCATATTAGCATACTAAATTTCATGAAAATTCTTCAACCCGTTTTCAAGATTCAGATTGTATGCTCGGTTAAAGGTATTAAATTATATAGTACTAGCTGCTCTTCGCGGTTTCACCCGCGCGTTGATGGATGATGATGAAAAATCTTACATAGCCTATGTTACTCAGGGTGAATGTAGCTTTCCAATGGTGAAAGAATTTTTGAAATATGTCCAGTACTTTTTGAGCCCATTCGTTACAAACATAATACAAATCTTTCCTCTTTATAATATTAGTATAGAAGTATAGATATAGATAAAATAAGTATACCTAATACGTGTGCTTGAACGCAACATACTAGCTGATTATGCATTAAAAATTCTGTGATTCCAAATCATTAGACTAATGGCCAACCCATGTCGAAATTTTCAGGCAGCCCGAAGGCCTTCGACATAGCGTAACGACTGTTTTTCTAAGACAATCAGCCGGGACCGACGGCTTAACGTGCCCCCCGATGCACGGAAGCGCTCAGTTGAATAATGCCACTAGCAAACACCCATCCAACTCTTTACCGCAGCTAGCATTGCTTAAGGTGCTGTCGGATCAGCACATTACTACTTTCAAAGGGGTGAGGTGCGGGGTCTGAAGGGAGCACGCGCGGTGTCTCCCCCCTCACGAACAGTTGCGCGCGATATATCTGATTATTTTTCTCGTCGACATGCTAGTAGATAAACTGCTTTAAGAACCCTAATTTTTATCGATTTCATAAATTGACAGCACTTTTACTTGTTGATCTTTTAATACCGCCAAGTCATGTTCCGCAGCGAGCTTTCATTCCAGGTTAACAAGTAACATTATTGCTTGTTGACAAATTAATAACTGCTTTTAAGGGCTTCTTTTTCGTTATAGGTGTACCCTAAAAACTACACATTCTGAACACAATAAATCATAATTTACCAAATACATAAGTTGTTATACTGTCTGTATGCAGGCTCTTGTCTTCATGCGACAGATTTAATTTATTCCGCGAACTTCGTGTAAAAGTTAAAAGTCAAAAGCGGAGAGATATGCAAACATAATGAGGACAAAGGTTCGTCAAATTAAGTATGGAAAATTAAATTAGGTGCCGCTCTGTTATAAGTAAAAGTTTCTGTATTACTCTTAATTAATTAATGGTTTATTACTTAGTCGTAAAATATAATGTTGCTGAATAAAATATTAACCCTTATTTGCAAAGTGTATTATCCTGAAGCGAGGCTATATATATTTTAAACCCACCTTTTTTCTATGTTTTATTTCGACAGTATGCACTAACTGTATTACTACGCATGTTGTTTGATCACATTTTGGTCTAAGACGATGTATTACAACAAGAAAAATTGGTTGTAAGCTTACTTCGTCACGCAGACGTGTGATTAGCATGTATGAATTCTTACTTATTTATTTAATTCTTTATTATCCCCGATCAGGACAAACAGTAGTGTGTTTGAACAAGTCTGTTTGACCTGTGTCAGGGTGTGTATATGTTTATAAGTATGTACACTGTACAGTCAGACCATAGTGCATCCATTATTAAAATACAAATCGAATCAAAACCGCTGAAAACAATGCTTATGGCCGAGTTGCGGTGTGCACCACCCTCCCTCCTGAGCGCTAGACCGACAGTCAACAGACTACTATCGGTCTAGCGCTCGACGAGTCAACATCTGAGGATGCCTCGTGTAGAGGCAAAAGACGTGTCGTATCGTTTTTGGTTAACTGGGTTGTTTTGTGTGTTGTTTATTCTGTATACCTCATATTTGCAGTTTATGCGGGAGGGAGGGTGGTGTACACCGCAACTCGGCCATAAGCATTGTTTTCAGCGGAAGCGATATAATGTCAAGCAGGATATTCGCCGTTGATATTAATGCCACGTCCTTTCCAGTTCAGCGTCTTGAACATATCCTCCATTGCATTTGAAAACAATTTCGGGGAAATAACGTCCCCTTGTCTCACTCCTCGATGCAACGGTATGGGACTTGTTTGCTGATTCTGTACTTGGACGGACATGGTGGCGGTTTCGTAAAGACATCTCATCACTTGGATGTATCGCCAATCTATCTGGCAACGCTGCAGGGACTCCAGAACAGACCAGATTTCAACCGAGTCAAAGGCCTTCTCATAGTCCACGAATGCTAGACACAGGGGCTGATTATACTCTTCGGTCTTCTGTATAATCTGCCGCACTTTGTGAATGTGGTCTATGGTGCCGTATCCGCTCCGAAACCCAGCCTGTTCCGGTGGTTGGAATTCGTCGAGTCTACGCGCAAGACGGTTCGTGATCACTCTTGAAAACAGCTTATAGACGTGGCTTAGAAGGGATATGGGTCGATAGTTCTTCAGCAGGGTCTTATCTCCCTTTTTGAAGAACAGGACGACCACACTCCTACTCCACGCCTCTGGAGTTCTCCCTTCGAACAGGACAGCGTTAAAAAGCTTCTGAATCTCCCTCAGTACGGGTTTACCTCCTGCTTTTAGTAGCTCTGTTGTAACGCCATCCTCTCCAGGGACTTTTCCATTTTTAAGCTGTCCAAGAGCGATCTCGACTTCGCCAATACTGACTTCTGGCAAGTCTTCGGTGAAATGGCGTGTTAACGTGGCTCTAGGATCATTTTCGGGATCAGGTCGAGATGCATGCGATGCGTATAATCGGCCATAAAAGTCCTCCACTTCCGAAAGGACTGCCGGCTTCGAAGCAACGACTTCTCCACTAGCTGTGGTCAACTTCGTCAGGTGGCTTCTTCCAAGAGATTGTACGAACACCTTTGACCCCCGATTCTGCTCGATCGCTCTTTCGATCGAAAGAGTATTGAAGCACCGGAGGTCGTGTCGTACGTTCTTGTTGATCTCTCGGTTTAGAGTCCGCTTTTCTGACGAAGTGATGGGTGGGTTTTCACGTCGTTCCTTCATTAGCCCCAAAGTCTCTTCTGAAAGCTTGGACTTCTTGCCCTTACGCTGCATATAACAAAATCTCGTACCTTCTTCCCTGAGGACCAGAGTCACATTTTCGAGGTTCTGGTTTACGTCTGTGGTGGTTTCCACGGCAGCAAATTGGTTCTCCAGGTTTAACTGGAATGTTTCAGATCCTGCCATGGTTTGGAGCAGTGTTGGTCGGAGCCTGGACTTCATCAGACGGACACGTGTCGCCTTGAAGTTGATATTCAGAGAGCCTCAGACAAGTCGGTGATCGCTACCGGTATTGAACCTGTTGATCACGGAGACATCTCTAAATATGTGCCTTTTATTCGTCATGATGAAGTCATTCTCATTTTTAGTCCTAGTGTCGGGGCTTAGCCACGTCCACTTCCTTTGGGGCTGTTTCTTAAAGAAGGAGTTCATCAAGAAGAGGAAGTTGACGAGCATTTGCCCCCTATGATTTCTGCGTCCAAAGCCATGGCATCCTACTACCGATTCGCTGAAATTCTGTACTCCCACTTTAGCGTTAAAGTCCCCCACGACAACGGTGTACTGGGTATTTGTAGTGAAGTGGAGGGCCCTCGATATGTCATCGAACATATCCTCCACTTCATCGTCCGAGTGTGTCGAGGTCGGTGCGTACACTTGCACCACCTTGAGGCTATACCTCTCGGTGAGCTTTACAATAAGGTACGCTACCCTGTTCGACACACTGGACACTTCGACAACGTTGTCAGAAAGGGACTTGTTTACCAGAAACCCAACGCCACCTTGGGATTGTTGGTCTCCCTCTCGGAAGAACATTAGGTGGCCCGATTCTAGGGTTAAGGTGTCCTCCCCCTCTCTTCGGACTTCACTCAACCCCAGTATGTGCCACCTAATTTTCCCAAGTTCCACCTCGAGTTGCGCCAGATGCGAGTCAAGCCGTAGCGTGCGTCCGTTATACGTCGCCAGGGTCAGTTGTTTGTGGTGGCCTCCCGTAGCCCGGAGATTCTTAGCACCCCTCGCCCCGCCGTTACCATGGTCGCCACTATGACCAGGAATAGCAGGGCCGCCGGGAACTAGGGGCCGTGGCTTTTTGTTGTCCTGCATTGGAGGAATTTGCCCGTAATCGCCACGCTGGGCAGGCGGGTTGGCGATCTCAGGGCGTAGCTTCTCGCACCGGTGACGCTGCTGCCCGTCACCGGCCTGTTGCATTTAGCGACGCCTGTTGGGATGGGTATACCGCCATCGGTCGGTTGTCAGAGCCTCGTTCGTCGATCAGCAGGATGCACCGCGTGCAGGTGAGGTTGACTTGGGTCAAAAGATGTTGGCTCGCCCCTTACATCCCTTACATACAAAAGTGGCTTTTTGAGCAATAATTCTATAAATTTGATGCCATGCTGCTATAATTTTATTATTTGATAATTTTATTATATTTGAATTGATAGTAATCAATTCAAATAAAAAGTAGTAACTTCACTAATTATGTTATGACGGTTTTTGTAATTTTGTATTTGTGTATTGTTTTATATAGATTACAATTTAATGAAAGTTAATTTTGTAGTGTTATTTTTATTTCTAATATTATAATTTATTTGTTATAATGAATCGGACTGGTAATGATAATTAGTATTATATCTCATTACAACTACCTAGTAAAGTATGATTATTTGTTGTTGACATGTAACTTATTTGTTATAAATAAAATACTATGACTATGACTGATGAATATGAGTTAAGTAAGTTTAAAACAGATCATGAAACCTAGATATTTGAACAGAAAATATTAAATAAAATATTCACAAGTGAATCCTTTGCCGGTTATTTTTCTTTTGACTTACACCAGCGAAAACCATTCCAAGAATCTTATTAAGTCACACCTGTTGTATGCTAAATATTCTTGGTTTGACTTTTTTTCTCTGGTTTATGTTTAATATGTAATCAGTGTTTTAGAAAAAAAACATTAAATAGAAGTTATGAAAAAGTTGAGTATTAAAACCATTTTTCCAGGTTGATTGACATTTTATAGCAACTCATATTAACAAACTGTTTCATTCACAATTAATTATTAACCTACTAAACAATACTTACTCTATTTTTCGTAACTAGTTAAAATTACTTATCAATCAACGTAATTTTCTTTTGATGTTCACTTTTAGTTATCTTTAACAAAAATATCAAAGTGATTACCTATTTTTGAAACTAAACGTCGCTTAATATAATAATTAAATCAAACTTATACGTATATAATAACAAAACAAACATTTATAATGCAAGTGTTACTTTAAATTTATTATTACAAGGACCAAGCAATATTTCACTTTGTATGACCCAAAATCAAAATATAGTTTTTATATCAAACACCGAACAACAACTGAGTAATGTAATTACTGAAAAAAGATCCGGAACAGTTGTAGTTGGTTGTACACATCTGAGAGATGGGGCTGAAGACAGCTGGAGGTGTACATCTATATTCGTTTTTGATGAAACCTTGGTCAGTTTGAATACAGAAGAAGTAGCTGGCACAAGTCTTATCATTGTCATTTGGATATCTTCCCGGAGCTGAGCAGTTGAATTCTAGTGCAGGACAAACAAATCCAAACTCACAGTGCGTTGTGTTGGGATTGAAGGCAGTGCTTTCAGGACAGGTGTAGTTTCTCTGCACAAATGTGTTGTTTATTTTAGTGCAGCTGATGTAGTGAGTACAGTTACTACTGTCTGGATGCGGAAAATAACCTTCGGATTTACATGATGTGCTGATGTCTGGAATACTTGTCGAGTTATTGTCTGGAGATAAGGTAGTGGTGCTATTGGTAATAGGTGGGAATGCAGTAGTGCTATTGGAGTTGTCAGGGAACGGCGTAGTGCTGTTAGTAATAGGAGGGACTGCAGTGGTGCTATTCGAGTTTTCAGGGAACGGTGTAGTGCTGTTGGTAATAGGAGGGACTGCAGTGGAGCTATTGGAGTTGTCAGGGAACGTAGTAGTGCTGTTGGTAATAGGAGGGACTGCAGTGGAGCTATTGGAGTTGTCAGGGAACGGAGTAGTGCTGTTGGTAATAGGAGGGACTGCAGTGGAGCTATTGGAGTTGTCAGGGAACGGAGTAGTGCTGTTGGTAATAGGAGGGACTGCAGTGGTACTATTGGAGTTGTCAGGGAATGGCGTAGTACTATTGGTAATAGGAGGGACTGCAGTAGTGCTATTGGAGTTGTCAGGGAACGGCGTAGTGCTGTTGGTTAAGGGTGGGAAGGCAGTGGTGCTATTGGAGTTGTCAGGGAATGGCGTAGTGCTATTGGTAATAGGAGGGACTGCAGTGGTGCTATTGGAGTTGTCAGGGAACGGCGAAGTGCTGTTGGTAATAGGAGGGAATGCAGTGGTGCTATTGGAGTTGTCAGGGAACGGAGTAGTGCTGTTGGTAATAGGAGGGACTGCAGTGGTACTATTGGAGTTGTCAGGGAATGGCGTAGTACTATTGGTAATAGGAGGGACTGCAGTAGTGCTATTGGAGTTGTCAGGGAACGGCGTAGTGCTGTTGGTTAAGGGTGGGAAGGCAGTGGTGCTATTGGAGTTGTCAGGGAATGGCGTAGTGCTATTGGTAATAGGAGGGACTGCAGTGGTGCTATTGGAGTTGTCAGGGAACGGCGAAGTGCTGTTGGTAATAGGAGGGAATGCAGTGGTGCTATTGGAGTTGTCAGGGAATGGCGTAGTACTATTGGTAATAGGAGGGACTGCAGTGGTGCTATTGGAGTTGTCAGGGAACGGCGTAGTGCTGTTGGTAATAGGAGGGAATGCAGTGGTGCTATTGGAGTTCTCAGGGAACGGCGTAGTGCTGTTGGTAATAGGAGGGAATGCAGTGGTGCTATTGGAGTTCTCAGGGAATGGCGTAGTGCTATTGGTAATAGGAGGGACTGCAGTGGTGCTATTGGAGTTGTCAGGGAACGGCGTAGTGCTGTTGGTAATAGGAGGGAATGCAGTGGTGCTATTGGAGTTCTCAGGGAACGGCGTAGTGCTGTTGGTAATAGGAGGGAATGCAGTGGTGCTATTGGAGTTCTCAGGGAATGGCGTAGTGCTATTGGTCATAGGAGGGACTGCAGTGGTACTACTGGAATTGTCAGGGAACGGCGTATTAGTGCTGTTGGTAATAGGAGGGAATGCAGTGGTGCTATTGGAGTTGTCAGGGAACGGCGTAGTGCTGTTGGTAATAGGAGGGACTGCAGTGGTGCTATTGGAGTTGTCAGGGAACGGAGTAGTGCTGTTGGTAATAGGAGGGACTGCAGTGGTGCTATTGGAGTTGTCAGGGAACAGCGTAGTGCTGTTGGTAATAGGAGGGACTGCAGTGGTGCTATTGGAGTTGTCAGGGAACGGCGTAGTGCTGTTGGTTAAGGGTGGGAAGGCAGTGGTACTGTTATTGTTATCAGGACGAGCCGTGCTTGTCACATTGTTATCAGGCCACACTATGGTCGTAGGCAATGCTGGGCTCGTAGTATTCCCAGGGCTTCCAGTGCTGTTACCATTATCATTGCACACAAATTCACTTGAGTTTGAGCACCTGCTTGTGTTAGGATTGAAGAGTTGTTGCTCAGGACAGGTCAGACGGAATCCTTCATAATTACCATTGGTTTTAACACATACAATTAAGTTCCTGCAGGTGTTGTCTGAAGGATCAGGAAACCAACCTGCACCCTTCTCCGTGCAGAAAGACGAAGCGTGCGCTAAAAACGCTAAGCTTAGCACCTGTGGAAGATTTGCGTTATTATAAAATCAGCAGAGCTCCTTATCAACTTCTTTTTGCAACTTGTCTAGTCAACTTAAATGTACTCGTATTATACAAGCTCTTGTATGCAACCTACCACTACCACGATTACCAAATAATCCTGGTCTTGAGCACCACCTGTGGGTGACGTCACACGCGGCTTAAGGCGAAATGAGTTCCAAATTTCATGATTCGACTTTGCGAGAACTTAGTTTTTCGACGCTTAAACCTAATAACCGAAGTTCGAAATAAAAACGTAGTGTAAATTGAATATATGTCCTTATGAAGTATGGGAGCCAATACACGATTGAGCAAACTTGGCTCGATAGAAAAAAAATCTGCAACATTTCCTAAATTTTGCAATTTTTCTAACGTGTTTCGTGAGAAAGAGCATTTGTATTCAATTATGGGCAAATATATTTTAATGCATGTATCATATTTGAATCCCAATAAAATTTACTAGTGAACTATGGCTCTTTTATCATTAAAATTTAATCATTTGATTGTACGAAATAAATATAAAAAGTATTAACACGTATTCAATAGAATTTTTGCATTACATCGTCCATTCTGGTAAGCAATTCTCAACCTTATGTAAAGTATCGTAAATTGTTTTAAAATTAGAATTGGACCGCGCCCTAAATGAATTTAAGTTTACGTTTGTATGTACGCACAATAAGAGATTTGTTGGAGTGCATATGAGAATCGATTATCGAAAGTCCATTTCTAAATGAGTATTTATCAATTCTATTCCTTTTTTACAATATTCATCTGAGAGGATATAATAAGAGTCTTAAACAGGAACACTGGCACAAAATACGTGTTGTGGAACAATATCACACAATCCATTTATTTGCCAGTAATTTTAATTGCAAGTACATAATGTAAGTGTTTTAGCTAAATAGAATTAAACTGCAACAGAAGTAGATAGTAAACAGTGACCGAATGCCTGTATTTTGGGGTTGCGTGTGATTATATTAAAAGCGGATGGACATCAAATAAACACAGTTTTAACCACACACGTTGCAGTTCCGGGAAAAGTAGGTTGATTTCTGCGAAATCTATCGTATTATTGGCCAAATATGGCGAATTGCGTGTCAACGGGTTAAACTGTTATTGTCCAGGGATGCGTAAAACTGTCCTGGGTAGAAAGTGAAGGTATATACTACATTTATTAATGAAAATGATATTATACTTAGAGAGGTTAGTAGATGTAAACATATACACATAGTAAGATATGTTGAGGTAGTATCGATATGAAATTATTGGCCTGAACCTCAATACAAAAGTAAAACTATCACAGAACAGTACGGTGTGTCACATTCATTATTTTTCATCTGAAAGCTGAAACGAATATATACTTTCACTAAATAGTACAGTATTTATTCATTATAAATTCTAAGGATAGTTTATTTAAGAAAGAAACTTTAGAATTTAATAATATCAATACTTACCAGAAGAGCTGTGATGGCTTTGCTCTCCATTATAGAATGTCCAGAACATCGGAATCCCTACAATTATATACGCGAGCAAAAATTCATTAATATTAATCTTTACTATCACAATTTATATCACTGATACAAACATCATTCGCGGAATATCAATGCTTTGTTATATGTTAAGAATGACATCAACACGGGTAGATTTCGAATTATTGCGACGATACAACTATTTAACGTTATCGCTTTCGCGTTCTAGCTCTTTTCAGAAAGACAATGTTTCATAATATCCATCACTGTGTGCCAAATATTTGTGTACAAATGATTCCACCTTGTCCGCATAAGTTTACTATTAGCTATATTACAGTTATATAAGAGAGAACACGTAACGTTAGAGTACTATATGGCCGATATATCATTGTTGGTAAAAGTCTTCATGTTCCTGTAATATCACCGGCATTCACACATTCATACCAGTATGCTGATTTTATAAGAGACTTATAATCATGACAGCACGCTTTTTGTTTTTTATACTATTAACTTCATATCCGTATTATTTATTTGTATTTAGTGTAATAATTAGGTTATCTATTTAAATATATTTATAAAACGTATGTGCTACACAAAATCTACTCAAGATAAGTAGAGTACATAATTTTTTAAATCGGAGAAAATTCATCATAACATTATTACTTTCGTCTATTTGATAATGACTCGTTTCGTGACAAATACTATGCAATGACATCTGTCAGTTCCGTTCACGTTTTCCGTATTCTATAACAATGTTACGAGAACGTAGATAATAATATATTTCAGGAAAATGTTTGATAGTCAAGTAAGTTAAGTTTAGGCGTGTTTCAGAAGTACTGTTAGCAATATATCCAAGCTTAAGTATAAATCTGAGTAAATATTGTTACATCTCCGTTCAGGGTCTATTCCACTTACTAAATATGTTCCAACTGCCATAGAACCGCAGCTGATATATTACTTATTAGCAGAATACGCATTCGTATTCTGCTAATAAAAAACAGTCCAGCAGTAGTTACGCCAGCGATCGATTAAAGGCCTATTCAGACCTGAGCGTTATTCGCTACCACTATAGGTAGCGGGAAATACCACGTGGAACTCGATGGGTAAATAGTATGAAGTTCCTTAACTGCAGCGAAACTTATACCGCCTAGTGAGGCGGAATTTTCTATTGTTTGGCGAAATTACTTATTTCCGCCGAACAACGCGGGAGCAGCCGTGCGATTCTCTAAGGTAAACATTGTTGCATCTTTGACAACATCCGTGAAACAAATGGCGAGATGACAAGAAACATTGGAAAAACAACCTTGTGTACAAGGGCGATATCTCATAAAGTATTGGACATCGGTGAGCTTGTCGACGAGCGCAATTAGAGAATCGCACGGCTGGTAGCGACATGTTCCCTGCCCTCGCCCCGCTAACCGTTGACAACAGACAACTGAAATTGATATCTGCTTTTAGAATTAGAATTAGAATTATTTATTGACCTTATAACAGTGTTCGTTATACTAGGCACGTCATATAAAATTACATTTCTTAAATGATATCATAAGCAGTATGTATGTGGATCTCACCCATGACATTTATACCGTCCACTCTCAATAATAATTGATTTAATTGTATTGAGAATCTCAATGCAATTAAACATCTAACGTGTTTAACCGCTTTGGTGTGAACAGTGAAATTTACGCATAGCCTCTCGGAATTCTCTACCGCTAGCGGTAGCGAATAACGCCTAGGTCTGAATACCTAGGCCTTTAAACTTTATATTATGCTAACTCATTAGATCATGAACGTGATGCTTACTCATATTTGTACAATAGTGTCTAATATATATTTATAAAGTAGCGTTTACATTACGTTTACGTGACCTTATATTCCAATGTGTCTTTGGTATGGTAGATAGTATTGTAGAATGACTTTTTGGAAAATTATCGAACGACAACGGGAATTGCATTGCAGTTGCTGTGGGATAGATTGTTGAACGTTGTGAAATAGTAGAATTGTCCTCCAGGTCGAGATTCCCAACTCAACCTATTATTTATTCTGTGACTGAACAGCTATCTAGAACAACGTACTTATAAGAGGTAGTTAGTGTTCACTCAGATTCTGCTGCTTATTATATCTGCCTGCAAAACTAAACACAAATTATACTTTTAGGTAAAATTAGTGTTTAGATTTTTCCTCATCTTCTTTAACGACACACATTGCAATTCCTGGACTCGTAATATTATTTCTGAAAAATCTATTGTATTATTGGCCAAATATGGTGACCGGTGAGTCTACGGGTGATAACATTATTATACTATTTAAAGTAATGAGCAATCACTTATCACCTATATTAGGCATTACGTTTTAAGGATTGAATATCGATGTAATCATGTCATTACGTGTTAATCGTGATCTAATTTATTGTTGTCTTTCGATTTGATATCGATCGAACGTCATTTCCTCCAAACAACAAACTAACAAACGTACGTAGTAAACGTACGTAACGTATATAGGGATTGACTACTAATTAACCGACCCGCCAACAACTACGATAGTTTAATCTGTGCCATAACGAAGCCATAAAAATAAACTAAATTCACTCTCTTAGGGCAATATGTATACAATTTCCAGAAATGTTTACTCAGGATTTCATTACTCACAAGCTAGTAAGTTCTAAGGAAAAAAATCTGGAAAGTTCACAATCAAAATTATCTTTGAATTCTTTGGCATATGTCGTAACATAAAAGGCATCCAATGTCAAATTTATAGTTTGTATACCCCGCGCCTTACTAGTTCAATAAAATGTGGCTCCACTGTATTCTTGGTTGAAGTGTTTACAAGTATCTGTGCCAGTAGAATAATAGTTCTATAGTGATTACAAATGGTGATCGGTTTGTATTCTTTTATAATTAAATGCAAGCTGACTCGACAGATGTACTGTCTCATAAATATATCACTAATATATTTTTCTTATTTTAAATTTTCCAGTCAGTTTTCCCAACTTTTCTTTCTCTGTATACTCTACTTGCGTGTTATGAACTAGAAAAATTACCATTTCGGCCGCATCGTTATTGTCCCACAAGTTATGCTCCTACAAACGAACAATTGCATTCGGCCGTTTTTTTTAAATTCACTATCATATCACTCTTTAGTCATATGAAAAAACAATGAGTAATAAAAAATGCATACCACATTTTGATAAGCAGCTGTACGAGGTCCGTTATATTACAGCTGGCAATTAGATTATATATTAATTATCCTTTAAATATACATAATATCATGAAATCATGATGATGAATGGAATTTTATTAAAATACATTTTAAAGTAATTAATAATTTCTTATCTTTAGTTGTAATCAGTAGTAATTGTCGATAATTATCCGGTAATTATCAATAACGGATGTTTTAACCCGTAGATTCGCCATATTTAGCATAACAATTACACGCCAATAATACAATTGTTTTCTCAGAAATCATACCTTTTTCCAGGAATTGCTACATGACTGTGTGGTTAATGTTCTTCAGCATACATTCAAAAGTTTTTATTTACAAAGATATTTATAATAATAATAGATTATGCACCGAAGGGGTAAAGCAATGTCAATACAGGCGGCATATTGGAACTTGAGCGTACCGAGGGATACTAAAGAGATATAAAATTTAGACATGCAGAGTCCTAAGGCTTTATCCTCAAGATGAATACTCTACTAATCATACCTACTACGACACAATAAAAACTCACAGCTACATAAAAAGAGGTTTTATTCAAAAATCGAATTGGCCACCACAGGCATCTCATAAAAAGAAAAAAAATGCTAAGAAATTGTAACGTTCCAAATCCAAATCACTTTAATCCCTTGGAAGTTGCAAAAAACTCAGTGTTCATTGTAATCTTTGACAACAACCTCCTTTGGGATCTAATGTCTTGCTTTACGTCGAGATTGCGTGATATGTCATTGGGCAGGTGGGAAATTAAGTAAATGTCTGTAAGTAGGACGTCTTCCCTACTAGCGTTGATTCACGCAGGTTTGGCGTAAAATGTGTGTAGAGATGTCTTCTATCGATCTTTTTTGTTAGTAGCCTACGTACGCAACAGAAAACAATGATATTTAAAAACTACCAACCCCGACCGCTCTGCCGACACTCGCGTAATGATCGCCGGCAAGCGTCCGCCGCCCCCACCGCTCTACGGTTACTTTCTGGGGCCCGCGCGTCCAAGTACTTTGCTGGTGGTATGAAAACTAGTTACTACTAGCACTCTGTGGTTTCACACGCGCGGTGATGGATGATGATGATGATTCATGATTTAAGAGATTAGCGGGACTTTTTCGCGCACAGATTAATGTCAAAACCAGTGCTAATAAGGTTCTCGCGATTCGTCTTTCAGCGCTAGTGCCGATACTGTCAGTATTGTGTGTTGGGTCAGTAATTTAAAAAAAAATCAAATGCGGGTAGTTGAACAAAACACCCGCCCCTCAAGATACAGGCATCTACTTCTCCAGTCTACTCGTGACCGCGGCCGATGTAACACAAACGAAACGTCGAGGTTAGTCAGAATTATGTTTCGATATGAATATGTGCGTGAACAGTGCCGATATTCTTTTATACCGACTTCCAAAAAAAGGAGGAGGTACTCAATTCGACTGATTTTTTCTTTTTTATGTTTGTTACCTCATAACTTTCGATAGCGTAAACAGATTCTCAAATATTTTTTGGTTGAAAGCTGGTGCTTCCCGTGTGGTGCCATTTAAATTTCACCAAATTCGGTTTAGTAGTTTTTGAAATACACTCCACTAACTGAATAGAATGGAAGTCGGTATTAAATTTTTCAAATTGTACTTGTAAATCATGAATTTAATTCGTGACACTTTAATAAGTTCTACTGAGTATACACACAATATTTCCCCCCAGCTGTCGATAACCGAGATAACAATAGATTGCAGTTGTGTCTGGTTCCTGATACAGCTGAAGGCTCTGAAGTCAAGCTGCTTCGGAGAAGTTTTGTTATAAACACTGAGAAATGCGAATTTTATATATATGTACAAATACCTATCTTGATAGATATATTTTTTTAATATTATAATCGTAATCTATATAAAAAAAAATTATACTGTAAAGTTTCAGCGACCGCAGAATTATTGTCAGGGTGTAAATACAAAAATTTCCTAGTGTATCGGACTAATATTAGATAGATAGTGTACTTGTAGACGACTAGAGTCAGGTGGGTGATTGTCCATGATGATTGCAGGATAAAACCAAACTTGTTTGATGTCGTGTCTAAACGACGTTTTCACATTGCGACGATTACGACACCGATACTTTATCATCAGCTCGGGCGAGAACGACGATATCGATGTGTGACATGGTAACCATCAGATTGTTTGTAATTTTTTTTATTATTTTTCCAAATTTCAAGTTTCTATTGTCTCGTGGATGTTGTGGATATTGTAACAAAAAAGATACTTTCTTTAGGATGGCAATACCACCGCGAGAACTTTATCTATATCAATATAAGATGGTGCAAGCCCACTCCCACAGAATAAGTAATACGTAGTACTCCGAGCTTCAGATGAACATTTCTGAGCTAACCATTAATGCCAACAACACTCATTTGCACTTGACTTTGAATATCGATCGATATTGAGTGTTACTATTATAGGTAAGTACCAAAACTGTTCGCAATAAAATGAAACAAATCTTATCAAAGTACATCATTTATAGCTGATATGTGTAATTAAAGTTTGCGCATTACGAGTTATATCAATGTTATCTTGATCGGGAGAAAATATTTTTTAATTAAATTTATATCTTCTAGATTATATGTGTATTTAATTCCGTCAAGGAGTACACGAACAAAGATTGTATTTCTTGAAATCAGTTCTATTAGTTAACTATTTTTGAATTTGATCTTGAGGATGGTGCGCTCGCCGGTGATTGGTTTCAATTTCAGAAGGAAAGCAGGGATTGGTCCACGCACGTGCTGCAACGTCTACTATGACAGCTGAGTAATAGCGGCGTGAACGATGTTATTGGTTTAGCACGACTTTTATTGGGTCGTTTTTTTAAGGCAGTTACTCTTCCTGATATTATTTCTTCATAGATCCCGCCCCGCGTTCAGCATACGGACGAAGCCGAAACAATTATTTCGATCGTAATATAAACAACGCATAATTCTCAAGTTAATCCTGTTTTATTAATACGGAATCATAAAGAACGTGAGTTTTAACATTGTTTTAGCACGTTAATAGTATCCTACTGATAGTGTCAATCACTTGTTGAATTCTATTTCTTATCATTATTACTCATATTTTCAAGGCTTTGATCTTCTGGCGCAATCTTGGAATCCCTCTGTCATAGTTTAATATCGAGTTGAACACTCCTTAGGGCGCAATCACAATGATCGTCCAAATGACACTGCTAATGTTTCAATTAGACGCCCCCGCTAGTGACGCCATTAGTAACACGAATGAGAGCGTTCCCTAATGTCACACTGGCAATGTAATCAGTGGCTTGGTTTCGTACTGTTACACCGCATATATTGCTGACCTAGGGGCGAACCCCCATCGACTTCATTCAACACTGGCAGCATCATATGTTCCTATATAATCCGCGCTTTCCAAACTAAATTGCCTTTTGTTTTGCGATCTTCAGTGTATCTGCTCATCGCTCTTAAAGCCGTCTTGCTGCCAGTTTAGTATAGTAAAGTTAAGTGCAGGAATTTATTCCTTTGTGTGTAAAATCGTGTAAAATTTAATTAAAATAAATATATGTTTGTGTATGTGTGTGAATGGTTGTATTTTTCAAGACAAGCAAGAAGAGTCACTCAACAGTACGTTAAAATAGTATGCTTATTATCATTATATTATACAAGTATGACGTAAGACATTGTACCTTACTGGTACGCTCAACGAGCAATGGAGAGGGCTATGCTTGGGGTTCCGTAAAAAAATACATAGATATAAGTTAAATAGTGATCACCACCCTTTTAATACTAGGAATAGAAATAGGAAAGCTGTACCTAGTTTTAGACTTGCGAAGACTAATAAGTCATTCCTCGGAAATAGTGTGCGTTTATTCAATAAAAATCCCAAAACACGTAACTGAGCTCACAGAGGGCAAATTAAAGTAATTGATTGTAAAAAACGCTTTAATAAAAAACATAATATAAAGTCCGACATTATAGAATACAAAGATGCTTGGAATACTCCACTTCTAAATGTAATATCAGTAGTACCTAAGTAGAAACATTGTAAACATATGTTTGGAAAGAATGGGCCCGAGTTTCTTGCCGCTTCTTCTCGGTAGGCTCTATATATTTTGGAACGCGGCGGTAGAGCCTTTAAAGTATATATCGGCGCGAATACAATAATTAGTCAATAATAATTAGTCTATAACAATTAGATTTGTTAAATTGATTATTTGAATTGATTTCTAAAACATAGATCCATACTTTTGAAATTGTTTACAGTAAATTATTCCAGTTAAAATTAAGAATTTAATTATTCTCAAAATGATTTAAGTTTATTACGATGTACAATTAATTATAAATCACATGCCATCACTTTGTATTGCAATCTTAATGTTTAAAACGACCACGTGCAAGTACGCCGTAACCTATAAAAGCGGTCGCACTCCAGCACTGGCGACGGGAGGGCATTCTTGTTCGAGCCGCCGCACAGTAGGTACGGACCTCGCTGGGACGTCGTTACGCTACCGGTCGAATATACGAAACCTATCAGTGATTTCTGGAGTTTTATTTGGAGCAGAATATAAGAACACATGTTTTTTTAAACATCTGGAGGTCTCTTCTCCGTCATATATTATAATGATTAATTGACGTTCACAAGTGCATCTTTGATGCCTAAATTGAATAAATTATTTTGATTTTGACTTTGACTTTCCCTGCGTGATAAGATCCGAAATTAGTAGATCCGTAGGTAAACTAAGGTCTACGATGTAGCTCTCAAAGTTGAAGTGGCAATGGGCAGGCCACATCGCTTGCAGAACTGATAACCGATGGGGAAGAAAGGTTCCAGAGTGGTGACGACGCACTGGAAGATGTAGTGTAGGCCGGCCCCTGCTGTAGGTGGACCGGTGACATCGTCAAAACCGCGGGGAATCGCTGGATGCAGGAAGAAGGTAGTCGTTCCAAGTGGCGTTCTATGGGGGAGGCATATGTTCACCAGTGGACCTCTTCCGGCTGATAATGATTATGATGATATAAGTATATGTCCTGACTGACTGCCTGATTCATTAACGGCGAGCCTAAAGCGCTACAACAAAAAAAATACATATGATATTTGGAAATACGACGAATACGAATACATAGGATATACGAATATTTCTCTCACATGGCGGATGCTGACATAAGTCACTGGTTCTTCAAATACGATTCGCCGTGACCTCTGACGGATTCCTTTAATATGTTACCTCGGAATTCCCGGATCTCAAATCGCGGGATTGCTATTTTCTCTACTCGTGTTTTGGGAACTAATCTCGAGACAGGGGATTTACTGTTTGTTCCCTTTTTATTTTCCGCGCCTCGTACACACGGGTAAAAACGGGCAAATGTAATTTACGAAAAAGCTATCGGAAAATAACTTCTATCATCAAAATTAGGGGAAAACATGGCATTTGAAAAAGTCAGAAAACTAGAGATGTAATACATATGGTCTAAAAACCATCAGAAAATATTTTACTTTTCATTTATATTTGCAACTGTTAAAAAATAGGTAATAGCATGGCTTCGTGCGACGACAATACAATTTTATAGAATGAATGTTAAGAGTAATTGTTGAGATTGAAGACGCTGTGTAATATACTAATACACACGTTAAAAGCACGATTAAGGTGCAGGTAATAGCTAACTTAAACACTTGAATACTCATGATGTTGATTACAAAATGTTTAATTCTTAAAATGTTGAAAAATAATAGTTGTATAATAGATCGAGCAAACGAAGCGAGCCAAGCGTCTCTGTTTTAACTGGCCAAATTGACTTTCATCTGTCCGCATGTTTGTTAGGTAGGTTGTTCGTTGGTATTCCTGTACAGGTCGCATTTTCTACCAATCTTTGAGAAACTTAGTCTGCATGTTCTACTATTTATTATAATTGTATGTCGCCGGTGACTGAGCGGGAGGTACTTTTCCTAACAAAGGGGATATTTGGTACACACATTAGATACCTATTTTTAAAGAGAAATTTTGGATATTATCATAATTGGTCAAATGGTTTCCGAGACAATAGGTTGTGAAGTACTACTGTGAAAAATTGCCGCTAATAAGACTACTATGTGCTCGCGAGGTCTACTGTTCACAGAACTACTACTTTATTTCTTAAACGAACGAATGAATATATGAATGAATTAAACATTTAAATAGACACACTGGTCACAACAGATTTACTCAAAATACTACAATACTTATAGAAGTAAGAAGTATATTTAAAAAAAAAACACAAAATAAATAGATCGCTGTCATACTCAGTCTTGCCTAAAATGGTGTAGGCTCAGCATGATGCTGCAAGAAGACTTACAGCGCTGATTTTCAGCCTTAACCTTGGTGACGCACAACGTTGTTATAATATAGTATTTATATTGTTGAGTTAACAATTGTGAAAATGTGGGTTTCAAAGTCACAGATCGACTTTAAAAACCAACAGAACATAGATTTATGACCATGTAGAAAAACATAGCATTATCAAATTCCGGAAACATATTTAACAGTTGTTAAGTGCAATGTAGTACTATAAAATGATAAAAAAATATATTCTTTCAATAAAATAAATAATATTTAAATGGTCCAACATCCATACAAGGTCCCAAACTAGGCAATCTTAATTTATGGCGAAAAATCCTACTTTATCAACTTTTGATTTACTCGTATAGCTTATCTAATCACGGACTAACGTCATGGTTACTAGTCTTTATAAACTCTTCGTTAATTCAGATTTGTAGTTGTTTTGCTGCGTAATGTCGCGGTATTACGATTCATTCAAGAACGGATTTGTTGGTAGACTATTGGCAACTACTAAAACTAAAGCCGTATTGAATTTTTTTGACAAGCTTATTATTTAATTATTTGTTTGTTCATACTTTGCATCTACAATAGGAATTAAAGCATCGCGTAACGTGAACCTTTAGTTCGACATACGAGCATGTACTTATAACATATGAGTTATTGACTTATCGTGACGTATCGATTTGTCTAAATTATTATAAGCAACTCAAATATAAATAATGTATAATCTTTTTCATCGTTAAGATACAGCTGTCGTCATCAAATCAGATTTCATGATTGTCATATAACTACAAAAGATTTGAATCAAACATCCATCCAAGCGTTTGCGAACACAACATAGTTACATAGAGAGGCTTCACACTTTACAAAACTTCCGCCATAATCCGGTCCACTCGAGCCATCATCTCTAATTATGTCGTCTTAAAATCTCTTCTAATTTAATTCATTAATGAGATCAAAATTGGCAGAAAAGACAAATTGCTCCGAGAATATTTTGAAGGGCCGTTTCATTTTCGACATTATGAATATTTGGAACACTTATATTAATTAGAAGATGTCGGAATAATAATGGTGATTAGAGGGGCACGTTTACGGACATAAAAAGTATCTCAAGAACAATAAAACGGGAAAAAGACTCCTCGCCTCCAGCACGTCGAAAGTGAAGCACTGTACTGAGTAAAGCGCGCATGCCGCGTAATACGAGCACCTAGTGCTCCATGCGTAGTCAGCATACTTATTAAAAGAGTGTGGGTACCCTCATACATGTCTCAGGTATGACAAGCGGATACATTATATTTGGCCTGATGAACCGCTCGCAGCGAAGCTTCATTTGGCGTTTTAAATGCTGCGATCAGGAGTTGTATGGGTGACCGCTAGTGACATTGTTCACCTGATCGCTTCCGTGCTCCAGAGGGCAAAGCTGTTGGTCTCGGTTATTTGTCTTAGGACAACATTCGTTAGGCTATATCAAAGGCCTTCGGGCGGTCTGACAACTTCGACGATCCAGGCTAGTGACCAACCAATGTCAACTCCTCTCTCTGTGAGGAAAGCTTGAGCCACAGCAGTGGGAACATAATGGGCTGGTTATGTATGTTATGAACTCTTTCTGCCTATTACGTTAGTATGGCTTCCATGTAGCTAGTTCCACAAGTTTACGACTATCGTGGTACAGAAGGGAAAAATTACAGTTCTTGTCCGTGCGTATTCTAAAAGTGCAAGCAAATCCCTTCGTGCATGCAGATGACGATATGCCTACCATATGGAGATGGTGCAAAGCATTTATAAGTCAGTTCGTTCGGTTTCTATCGTGTGCACAATAGGACGCCTATATTGGTACGACATATTGCCAACGTCATCCCCCCAGTTGAAACCGTCTGTTAGTGGTAATGCCACGACGTAACCTTATGGGTTACAGCCGAATGGGCCAGTACGACCGCTGAAGTACCACACTCCCACATAACACCGATGTGAAGTTATATAGTTTGCTATTGCGTTTCAGTTCGGTCTGTGGGAGTTTCCGGAGGCCCAGTACCCCCCTTCCTACTCCGCATCCCCTCCCCCTTCACCCATTCTATTCCTTCCTCAAAGAAAGCATCCGTGAGACCTCTGGTATTGCAGATGTCCGTGGGCAACGGTATCACTTACCATCAGGTGAACCGATGACCGCCTGCTCGTTTGCCAACCTATCCCATAAAAAAACTGCATAACTGTTCTAGTTGAAACTGCAGTTGGAACGAACCGTCTTATCTATGTGAGTGTTGCCGTTTTACGTTTTAAAATGTGAACAAACGAAATGTTTTTCGATTCTTTGAATTAACTTTATAACACGACAAAATGTCCTTTAATTGAAGTTACTTTTGCACAAGACAACAACCTTGTACAAAACTCAAATAATAACCGACGTACTTCCCAAAGAGTTTCCCACTTAGAGATTTAATACTAATGAAATATTCAATGTCGATGCCGAGAACCAAACTTACTCCTTTTACAAATTACGTCTTTCTAGCAATTAATAACATTGAAGAGAAGTTTGGTTCAATTTTCTAAAACTTTCCGACACTGTCGGGGAAAACTTGACACTGACGGGTACCTATGTATAGAACACAGACCAATAAAACACTGGATACATACCGCACTCGCCAATCCTATACAGTTTGCAGCATTACTTATTGCACTGTGGATAGTGCATGCTTCCATAGTGCATACTTTTTCATCGTGCGGGCCAATCAGAGCCACGCTATTGATATTTATTATTGTGTGGTCAGACGGAACCAGGCATTCTCTCGTTCCCGGATACTGGCGAGTTGTGTTTCTACCGTGGGTCTAACATCTCTCTCTCTCAAACTGGAAATCGGGCCAGTAGTTATGTAAGTGTCGCTGATCAGAATGTCTGTTTTATAATCATCATCATCATATACTTGGTAACTTTTAGCAACACTCAAAAAGCATTTAACTACTAAGTCTTAAAAAGCACGCAGACGCCGGCAATATTTTAGTCAAAAACGAATAAAGTAATAATTATAAATTTATAACCACAATAAAAAGACAATTTCTCCCATCCTTTATTTTTCTGAGTATAAAACGAGTCGGTAATTTAAACTTTATTGCCCTGAAATAAAAGCAGTAATCGCTCATAACCATTTTATAAAACGAATTGCGGAGTTTAACGGTCACTGAAAGTACGCGGATGATGTACATTAGCATGCCACATACTTTCCAGTTCCTTTAGCAACGTACTCTGTACAATAATATGATCATAAAACATTACATCGTAGTTACAAACTCGTTTCAAAGGAGTAATCATAAGAAATTCTCATCAGCTGAGAAGCCCATAGCACCATAAAAATAAAGAACTTATAACTTTCATCAATATATATACATGTACGAGTAAGTAGATATACATAAACCTGGTTTAAAAAAAATGTTACAAAGATTTTCCGATATCTCGCTTCATTAGCTATCTAGGTAAAACCTCAGCAAGTTGTTGGACATACCCTTGGAAAGCATTTAGGTTATCTTGCCAACGGTCCCAACGACATCAAGACGGTCGTTGGGTACCCAATGTGTTGCTATGATTACACGTTATACGAAACTCTGCGTTAGGCACGGCAAAAGTGTTGTTTCCTTGTAGTAAAAACATTTTTGTCAAATTAACCGGATATTTTTGTAACATCATCGTGTTTTATAAAATATTTTTAATCCCTGACTAAAAAGAGGAGTGTTGTAAGTTTGATGTCTGTATATCTGTGTGTCTTTCTGTGGCATCGTAGCTCCTAAAAGAATGGAATGATTATGATCTAGTTTTTTCGAGATAGTTACTTAAAATTTTAATTCATTGATCATGATCCGGTGATTAAAGAATCGGTTACACTGAATGGCACTACTTAACCCTGAGAAAAGTGAACATTTGGTTTTTATACTTGATAGCTTGATGTGTGACATTGTCACTTGATGATGAAGGTCTCACACAACATCTAGAATTTGACTGACACTGAACCAGAATTTTCGCCTGGCTCTTAAGTGCAGCTGCCGGAAAACATCGTTGTAAGGTCAGCAAACATGTTTTGAAACTTGCCGGAGGTAGCTACCGAGACGGCCATCAGAAAGTACGCTTCCAACATGGAAGTTCTTCGATTTTAAAATTCGATTTCGTCACACTGTTAATGCATTAGTAATAATGAGTTATGAGTAATAATAAAGAATGCATTAGTCTTAAGCCCACTTGCACGTTCCAGAGGTAGCTTCAATAACTAGGAGTCAACTGCTAAAACGGAGTTTTATAATTAATTTATCTTGCACCATTAAAGGTTAGGAGTAAATCTAAGGTTATTTAATGATATTTAACCCAGTATTGTGGGAGGGTTGTCTTTAATTAGGGTTAGTGATGTTTTGTGTTAAAAGAAATTGAGGTTACATTCAGCTGTATAATGTACTCTTTGCACGAAATGACACGAGACAATACGTATAGAATAAAAAGTCGTCAAATTTCATACAACAAAGGATAAACAAGAAAGTCTATATACATTGTACTGTAGTGACAAAGAGTTAGATATAAGTTTAATTTTTTTTCGATTAATTTATTTTTGGTTAATTATTGTTACAATATAAGCGCATAGACAATTCAATGTTCCCATCTAAAGATTACAAATGTCAGTTTAGCAAAACCGGTGATCTTTTATAGTCGTGCAAGACAAAATGAGAGTTAACATTGATATGACTAACGCAAGTTTACAAACTCGTAGACTTATTTATTCAACCCGAGCAAACGTACAAGTGGGCCTTAGTATATTTGTTATTTGTAACTTACCTCAACCCGAACTCACTTGTTAGTAACTCACTCGAAATTATTTTTTTAACACACGCACACCTCCGCATTTGAATTACCTGTGTAGCGAGACATGGACACACATAAATAATCCATCACAACATGTAGAGTTTGGCTCCGGCCAGTAATCGAACTTTGATTTCCTTGTTTCGAGAGCAGGATCACTACTAACTAAGCTACTAGAGCCAAACTAAATATAGTACGTACCAGTTAATTGCTAATCAATATTAAATTATTGGAAGTAACTTGGAAAGGTAAACTTAACAAATTAATTTCACGGTAAAACTAGGAGCCACTTCTTCTGTCTTAGAGAAGGATTTAACCCTTTATATACCGTGATATTTAAAACAAAAGTTTTATAAATTAAATGCACGTAAACTAACGTCTCTGGTACGCAAAGATTTAAGCCGAAAATTTTAAGGAATAGTTGATGATTAGTAACCTTTACAAAACGTCTTACACTTAGCCATCTACCTAAATCAACTACGTACTATATCCATTATAAACTCGTCAAATCCACTCACCTTAATTTAAACTTGTGAACTGTCAACTTCCAGTAGACTACTTGCAGGTATATCCCTTCGTGACAGGCTGAGATCTTGCCTTTTGTCCGGCAATCTGACCCTGGACGACATAATACGGGTAGATTGAATATTGTTTGCAATTCGGATTGCTTTTCTCTATACCTAATCACATCGTGAGCTAATATACTCGTATTATTATTAGGAACAAAAATAAAATAGCTTTTTACTACGTGAACACGTGCGTGTTCGTTTTTCAATAGCATTCACTTGACCATGTAGCAACAGCAAGGTAAAGTTGATCTATACAAAATTATTATGGTAATCTATTTCACGTTATGGTACTTACAAAAAATCTACGCATAAAAATAGATCTTATTTTTATTCAAAATGCACGTAGGTACTCGTAGGATACTTCAATCAACTACTATACTAACATGAGATTAGATATATTTTAAAATGCTAAATAGGCATCTTTACCCATCATACTAAAGTTTAAATGTAATCAGCCATCAATCAGTATAAGTAACCTACATCTTCATATCCATAACCTTTGTTGAGCTTCAATAGAATCCTAGACCCTCATTTACATAAAACATTTGGGGTTTGATCCAAGGTACTAAGACATAAATCTCTTTAGACACAATCTCTCGGACTGTAATTCACATTCAGCTTAGAAGATTTCAACATAATTCTATTAAAATTCACAGCCTGTATCAGTAAACAAAGTTAAATGGCGGCTCTCAACGAGATTATAAACTTTTGTCATAAATTTCACTCGTAAGCGGTAAAATTTCTCGTAAAAATGCCTAACTTCTTAATTTTGTTACAGGTGTCATAAAATGGACAGATCCTGTCTGAATTTAGTGCGGTAGTCGCTCGCAGAAGTCTAACGCAATGATTCATAGAACATCATCATCTAGAAGGCGTAGGGCCTCCAGAAGTGCTGCCACTTCTCCTCAAGCCAGATCACCAAGAGCATCGGCACAAACTTCCAGAAGGGCCTCGTTAGCAGCTGCAGAAACTGATGAAGAAATGGAGCCCACTCCTCAAAGAAGCCCACGTGCAAGTCTTGCACCAGAAGCAGCTTTGGAAAACTATCACAGAAGTCCACGGCATTCCTTAGCACCTGAAGTGAGGTCCGCAAGAAACTCTATAACCCCCGACCATGACCAAGCAATGCCGATGAGAAACACTCTGGCTCCCTCTAGGAATAGCTTAAACGTAGAAATGGCTTATGGGTCCAGATTGAGCCTTAACCCTCAAGACTTCAACCGAAGCCCGAGGAATAGTATCACACCGGACATGTCTGCGCGGAGCCCCAGACGTAGTTTGGTACCTGAAGGAACTTCATGGAATCAGCCGAGGAACTCACTAGTGCCCGATGTTGGAAGAAGTCCGAGGCATGGTCGCAAGCATTCAGCTAGACCCGGCTCGGGCTCATAACGGAATGGGACCAAGTCCACGCACAAGTCCTCGCGGGAGTATAGCTATGCCTATTGAAGCCTCTACAAAACCTAAAGAGCTACTTGACAGAAGCCCAAGAGGATCTTTAATCCCAGATTCTCAGAGAAGTCCTAGAGGAAGTATTGCTCCTTCAGAAAGGAGTGCTAGAGGAAGCCTTGTGGCAGGAGATGGAGATGCATCCAGGATTAGTCCACGAGGTAGCCTAACCTTGACCTTTCAAGAACCACTGGTCTCTAAGGAAAGGCGGGCGAGCGAAGACAGCCAAACTGGTGGTAAGTGATGCTGAAGCTATAGATATAATTTATTGTATGTGCCTGCTAGGTACTCTAAACGTGAATCACAAAAAACATCTACGTTTTACATGTCATATTAACTGAATATCATGAGATACGAAATTCCATTTGGAATTGCAAATTATTAAGCACTCATTTCTACAAAACATTTCATGTTTTATTGACAAATCTCATTAGTTTCAATTTTCATAAGAATGCATTTTTGTACTTGTACATTTCAAGCACAATACTTATTTACATGTATTTTAGGATGGGTGGATGTTTGCAACTCTTTCTTGCCAAAATTAAGTGACTGATTTGGCGGAAAAATTAAAGAAACTTGAAAGAAATTTAACTAATTTTCTACCTACTTCCAAAAAAGTAGGAGGTACTCAATTCGACTGTATGTTTTTTTTTATGTTTGTTACCTCATAACTTTCGACTGGGTGAACCGATTCTCAATTATTTTTTTGTTTGAAAGCTGGTGCTTCTTATGTGGTCCCATTTGAATTTCATCAAATTCAGTTTCGTAGTTTTTGAGATACACTCCAATAACTTAATAGAATGGAAGTCATTATATTTTTTTTCAAATTGTACTAGTTATGCCTGAAAAAGGTTTCTGTACAAAGTATAATATCTTTTATATTTTATTTGTATAGGTACGAGAGGAAGAAGCATGTCACCGTACAGAGCATCACTGGGCGGGCGGCAGGGCGGCACAGGCGGCGCATCTGACACGGGTTCTAGGCGGGCGTCCAGCTCTGTTAGCCAGGTGAGCCATACAGTGTAAGTTTAATTAATGTTACGAGCAAGGCACGCCATGTTCGACAGACGTTGTTTTTCTTATAAATGTGTTATGTCTATTCCCATGAGTAAATATCAAATAAGATCGGAACGAGGATGTGAGAGGCTCTGAGCCGGTGGAGAAAGAGGCCTTAAATAAAAATTAGTTATAAAAAAATTAGACAAGTACGGCTTTTGTTTTCGGAATGCGTGTATACCTTGAGCATTCACGCTCACTAAAAGGTTTTGTCTCGTGGCGGTGTCGTGTGGCGGGTCGTCCTCTTCTCTCAAATATGGTTGAGGAGGGCGATGGCTGGCACACGTGTCAAGCTCGTGAACGGGCGTTGCTTGCGGGAGCCGGTCCTCTCTCGGTATGTACGATATTTAGAAATAATTTAAAAGTCTGTATGTGTACAAAAAAAAATGCAAAAAAGCCCTTCTGGCCTCTTCTTAAATTGTATGTGCCCCTCAGGCTAAGAAATTTAAAAAAATGTCCGCTTGTATTACTTGACTAATAATAATAAAAGATTAAAAGTTAAAAATATAATATATGTAAACAGTGCCACGGACGCATTGATGTCTGTGAACAAAAGCATTATATAAAAAAATATATATCAAATAAAAAGACAATTTAGTCGAAGAACACAATACCAACAAGTTAATGTAATGTAGTATAATGAGATAGCATGTTCGATGATGAATATTAGTCTTGTTTATTATTACTAAAACCAAACAACAACACAAAATATGGATTATTATTATTCATTTGAGACTATGACCATATCAATACTGAAATAAACCTAAAAGAAAGATAAGGAGAAGTGTTGTTCCGTATTCATCGGCTGACGTCTCATGCTACGACTTTTTTTCCTAACTCATTCGATTTAAATTCTTGACTTAACCAATCGCAATTAGCTTATTTATAACTGTTTTAAAATTGAAAATCATAAATAAATGATATGCATTAAAATCTCAATAATAACCTTAATGATATTGAGATATATTATTTGTAATACTTACGTAATATTAATCCAAAAGTTGTAATGCTACATTTACTACAATATCATAATTTGAATTTTTGTGTTGTTATGTTATCAAATCTAAAGTTTTGACATCAAACAGTTTAACTACCCATTGAAGGGTTCAAATATTTATTTATTTATTATTGGGTACCGACATGTTTATACATTAATACAATTATAATAAATACTATTCACAACAGGCTCTTACTAAATGCTAACACAATTATAGGCACCGACTACACGCACTAATATAAACGAGCGGTTCACAAATTAAAGTAGATATGTACAATTACGAATGAAAAAAAACGCATTTTTTGACCAGTTTTTAAGACATCATAATAAGTTCAATAAATAAACAAAAACATAAAAATAAATATAAAGTAAAACCGTATACCTGATAAGACTCAGATAAATATATTTCAAAACATCTGTAAACACAGACTGAGCGTAAACAACATGTTCAAGTAGAAGCTTTGAGTATCATGAAAGTGTGCTGGAGTCTCAGACTATACAAGAAATGTCAGTTCTTGTTAAACTGAAAGTATTTACAAATAGTGTTAACATGATATGCTCCGAATTGTGAACAATATTATGTCAAATATATACGTTACGGGTAATAGAACAAGCAAACTTAGATTTATACAAAATCTACTTCGCACTACCCAAGCTTAGTTAGCTTAGTTATGGTCTGAATAATAAGTTTAATATTTTTTTATTCCGTGTTCTACCGTACACCTGTGTACATGGGTACTTTGTCGATCGATTAATGCGATAATTCGACGTAGACAGACTTGGTTTTAGATTAGATTGTGTATGGCCCCTGCCACTTGTTTGAGTGTCGCAACTTTGCCAGTATCTGTTACATGATAGTTTCATAAACTGTAGGAGAAATTAAAGTAAACTATTAGAATATGGTCGGTGATGAGAAGAGAGAATCAAACAAACTGTTCCACTCCAGTAATTACACTAAAACCAGATTTGGTTTTATTAATAATAATTATAAATGTCATATGTGGCATGTAGATCGACAAATTACAAGTGTTATATTTGAAAACATGAACAATGGAAAACCATTTTATCGACTATACATCGAATTCATTGATCGACAAAATATCGTACTTGCACTGCTGGTTCGATAAGTGAAAGTAAGGCATTTGACCACTGATTGAATTACGCGTACCGACATGCTAGGATGTAAGTGTGTGCGTGTGGCAGTGGATATCCACTGCCACACGCACACACTAACTGCTCTGCATACTATTTACTACTACTATGCTGCTGTATTTATAAAAAAGTAATTACTTGTTGCTAAGTAATATTACAATGAAGTAAGCACTTGAAGATAGAATACTTCAATATAAAATTTTATTCTATAGTCGAGCAATGAATGCTCCTTACTAAAGTAAATACATGACATAACCCTATTAAAATTTTATTGTATGTATCTTTTTACACTTGTATTAAGAAGTTGTTCTCATGAGATTTGAATTTTACAGCATAATAGATCCTTCACAGTCGTGCGAGTCTCTAATTTTTCGTCGTTGCGTTCGTCGACGAACTCGCCGATGTCAAATACTTTGAGATACCGCCTTTGTAAATAAGGTTGTTTTTCCAACGTTTCTTGTCATCTCGTCATTAGTTTCACGGATGTTGTCAAATATGCAACGATGTATGCACTCAGAGAATATAAAAAATAAAAATGACATTCGCACACATGTCTGCAGACATGTCATTTTAGAACTTCACTTTTGCAATAAGAACGAAAAATTTACGTGTTCTCATTTATTAATAAAAGGAAATGGTGACTATTACTCGGCTAAGAATTCTAACCATTCATAGTTCTACTTCAGGCAAATTCTAGTCTATAGAATTAAAATCGTTGCTTAAGTAATTACTTTTGCTTGTTTATAAATACGGCTGTTAGAGTGCTTCTCTCTTGACTTAAGTGGTGCGGAATCCTTTTCTTTCGACCTTGATTGAGTCAAACACAAAAGAGCTTTCAAACAAAAAAATACTTTTTGTTGCTAGGTCTCAGGTGACGAGCAGCGTCGGCTTTGTGGCGAGCAGGCGAAGTATAACGACCGCACTGGGTTAGGGTTGGGGGTAGGACTCACCACGTACGGCTCGGTGGGGTACCAGCTCAAGGACGCTAACATGGAAGCCTCAGGGACGGTCGACTTCGTGTGCCGCGCTGCTAAAATTATGAACAGGACAAGTAAGTATTTGAATCATGTAATTGGATTTGAAAATAGAATATAATTATTCTGTGACTCACATGTGTTTCTTGGAGAGGTAGGCAGGTATATTAAGAAAAATGTTTATTCATAATCATAATCAGCCCATTTTGTTCTCACTACTGTGACTCGAGCCTCCTCTCAGAGAGAGGAGTTGGGCCATAATCCAACACGCGAGCCCAGTGCGCCCTGGTGGATAGGTTAGTGGGCAACCCATGTCGAAGTTTTCAGGCCGCCCAAAGGCCTTCGACATAGCCTAACGACTGCTGTCCTAAGACAAAAAACCAGGACTGACGGCTTAACGTGCCCTCCGAAACACGGAAGCGCTCAATTGAATAATGTCACTAGCTGTCACTCATCCAAGTCCTGACCGCAGCAAGTGTTGCTTAGTTTGTTGATCGGTTAAGATCGCTAAGTCAAGCTCCGATATGAGCGCTTGGAGTTTAACTCGTCCGCATCAGGACAAAAAATAACAATGGATTTATGAATGAACCTTGCCTCTAAAGAGGGTTGCTGATCCCAACAGATTAAGGCCGGAGTCATCATTAAGCATTAACCAAAAGGCATCAGTTTTTGCAACTACGTGGTACAAAATTATGCACACATTCATCGAGTCGTTCGTATTTCCCTTCTCAGTCAATTAAGCAAGTTCATGGTCTACAATTAGCATAATGAGGACCTATAATGACTTAACAGAATGAACATATCAATTAATAATATTTTTTACCAATAGCGATGTATGATAAAACATGGGAAGATAAGATTTGGAATTAAATGCGCTTCACCAGTTAATCATCATAAAATGCGAAAGTGTTGTCTTTTTGATGGATGCTTGTTTGTTTACTCCGGCCTTAAACTTCTTAAAATATTGAACTGTTTTGCTGAATTTCTTAACAAAATGTTGATGATGAAAAAAAAGAGAGAGAGAGCGAGATACAGCAGAGAGAGAGAGAGAGACTACTTTTTACCCCAGAAAATGTTCCTGTAGGATTGTAGACGATACGAAGAATGAACTGTGAAGTGACGAGCTAATATTTAACTTTTTGTGATAAAGAGTACCTACAAGGCGGTAAACCGCGCTTGTCGACTGTCCTTAGGCTTCTTCATCCATCAGTAATTTCAGTTGGTACTGTAATTCCATACACATTGGATACAATTTGGAACACTCTTTAGAGGTACAATATCTGGCATTTAAAGCTATAGTTACATATTTTTTAAAATTAAGGTATCAATGACGCTTTTCGTTGCGTTAAGCACCTATTATTTATGTATTCAGAAGCATTTTACAGCGTTGTTCTAAAAGAGATAGGCTCTACTACCGGTAAAAGCAACGAGAAACTTGCAACTCACTAACGTTTGGACTTATACGAACTATTATAATCTTGCTATAAAGGAGACCTTTCTTTTTCTTCACTTTAAAGTTAACAATATTTTTCTAATGCAAAGTATCTTTTCCAGTTTTGATGACGGTGTTCTTGGCCTTCTTGTCTACGCTGCCTGTCATCATGCTTATAATGGGTATGTAAACAAAATTCTCAACTAATCAGGGGCCTTATTCGCTATGATTACGCAAACGTAACGCGGCGAGTTACGATATTTTCAAAAAATTGTCATGGAAATCAATAATTTTAGACTATCATTCCTTGAATATATCGTAACTCTTCGCGTTCTTCTTCTTCTTAATCGTTTCCTCATGACTGAGGGTCGTGACCACCATAAATGGCCTTCTGGACAAGGTTTCTCCAGGTGTTGCGGCACTCGGCTTGTCTAATGGCCGTGGCTATATTTGTCCTCGTTGTCTCTTTGACAACATCAGTCCACCTAGTTGGAGATCTTCCTCGACTCCGCTTTCCTTCCACGTGACCCACAACAATGAGCTTTTCTAGGTTGTTAGTGCCTCTTCTGGCCACGTGTCCGAAGTATTGCAGGAGACGCTGCAGGCATGTACTGGAGAGCCGAGTTTCAATTTTAAGTTCTTTTAGAATAGACGCATTTGTGCGGCGCGCTGTCCATGAGATTCCCAACATTTTGCGCCAGCACCACATTTCAAATGCGTCTACCCTAGTACGTATTCGAGCTTTAAGCGTTCAAGTCTCTGCGGCGTATAGAAAAATAGAAAAGATTAGAGTGCGCATGAGGTTGACCTTGGTGTTTCGGTTGATGCCTCTGTTTCTCCAAATCTTTTCTAACCGCTTTACAGCTGACTTTGCCATCTGGGCTCTACGGATGACCTCCTTTTCACTCTCCCCGTCGTCAGTGTTACGTGTTCCAATGGTCATAGCACAAATGCCCCAAAATTGTAGATCTCGTACTCAATCATAATTTCGAATGCCGTAGCACAAACAATTCGCGAAAAAATAATCCTATCGTAAGCATTCAAGGCGTCGATTTGCAAACTATGAGTTGTCTGTGTCACAGTTGCCCTAGATAAACACTGTTAGTTAGTTAGTTGTTTCACGTTAATGGCACGTAACGTTACACTTACGCAGTCATTTGTGCCAGGCCTACAGGAGCTATATTTACTTGCGAAGCTGATTGGGACAATGTGAATGGAGGTTCAATTGTTATTAACTCTGTTTATTTAATTAACAACTATAGTACTGTATGTCACTTTAGATAATATGTCGTGCTTATTGCTGGTAGAGGATAATTCAATTATCTACCACAGTACCAACTGTACGAAAAAAGCGCATAAAAGAATATAATAGAAATCTGGGACAGGAATGGCCCGCCTTGTTATAAAGTATATAAAACATAATGGTCTTCAATGGTATCTGCAAACCTTCTAAGTGGCAGAGGAGAATAAACTGAGCATGATATTTTGGGTAAAACAAACTTAATTCTAATTCTCTTAATTCTACCCTGGCCATAGCTTTAGTAGGTATCTGTCAATCTACTTACGGCCGTTTTCAATATTCTATCTATCGACGGTTTTCCTTACTACGGATAGAAATTTTACATAACGTTCATACAAATAGTATCAAATATATATCTCTAGTAAGGTAAAACGGCGATAGATAGGTTATTGAAAACGGCCGTAAGTAACGAATGACAGCAAGTAATTAATCTTCATCAAAATATATCTTTTAGAAAACCCCTTCAGTACGCCAAAAAGAAGTGTACATATTTAAAACAAAATCTTCGCATAAATTATGAGATTTTCTCTATAAATTCTGACAGTTTGCTAAATGAGATATAAATAAGGGTTTACTTTAAATTAACGCGGCAAGATTGCGTTCGAAATATCTACCGACAATAATTGATTGCTTCGAGACGTACATTTATTAAATTTTTAGTGTTTCTTGATGAGGTCATCTAACAATTAAAGATATAAACTGTATAATATTTAAAAAAAAAACAAAAGACTATGCAATTTAAGATTAAATTTAATTTGGGATAAGCGACTTGCGGCTATGGAACCATTTTATTCCATATTTTGCATGTATAACGTTATCCATATTCCGAAAAAGAAAATCAGTTGAAGCAAGGTATGATGAGCGCGGTGGGTGACGGAGAGTTTCCTGTCGCAACTTTTAGAGTTTTTAAAGGACCCCTGATGTGGTGTGTAGACGGAGCGTTGTCGAAAGAGAGGACTTGAGCTGTAGACAAGTGTCGGTTGTTTCACAGCGAGCTTGTCATGAATTTTCATTGCAATTCTTCGTAATATCTTCTTCTTCATCGCCACGCTCTTAACAGAGCGGTTGTGGTCGTCACTTCAGGTTGTGTAACGTGCCTTACAATGCGTCACCATTCCTCCCTGGCTGCAGCCTTCCTCGTGCACGCGTGTAGAGGACCGTTTATGGCTGCTCGTATCTGGTCAGTCCATCGCATCGGTGATCTCCCTCGCGATCTAGTGCCTCCTACTCTGCCCGGAACAACTAGTCGTTCAATCGACTCGTCACCGCGCCGTGCCACGTGCCCAAAAAAAGTAAGAATACGAGGCTGTACGATGGAAGAAAGACGCTGCTTGATGCCCAGTTCTTGTAATATGGATACATTAGTGCGGAACTCGGTCCGTGACACTCCTAACATTTTCCTGTAGCACCACATCTCGAGCGCATCAATCTTCTTCTTCTCACTCTCTCGTAAAGTCCTCGTTTCAGCACCATACAAAAATATGGGAAACACAAGCTTGTACAAGCCGTATATTTGTGGCTTTTGTTATGTCGCGGCTCCTCCATATCTTTTTGAGTCTACCCATGGCTGATCTAGTAATGGTAATATAATGGTTGTGCTAAGTCTCGAAAAGCTGTGATGAACAGTACGAACACAACCATCTACCGTTACCGTTTGGCTAACTTCCCTGTGCTAAAAAAGTCACAGCTATATTACAAAGTATTCGTAGTGAGAATTCTTAGTAGAATGACATTCAAGTTGGTCAGTATAACAATTTGGATTTTCATAGGTAAGTTAAACTTCGTCGTTTTTGGGTCATGCCCGGTTTTCTAGTAAGACATAAACCATCGATTGAAAACATTTTGTCGACCTCACGGAAACAAAAACACCTAAATTACCTTTTTCTGTTAGAAATATACTTAAAACAAGTTGACGCAAATCCGATAAGCCGCGGGAAAAGGGACGCAAAATGTCAAACATAATGAAATTACAGTCTTATGGCCGCTTATTCTATCTTGAGCGAGAAATTGAAAGCCTAAACAGTTTTTATTGGTTTCGTAACTTCCGGGTAGCTACTAAAATGATTTTCTGATGAACTCATCTACTACAAATACTGTATGTAATCAATACCACGGATGTTAACCCCTTAGACGGGAGACTGCTAGCGAAGTGGTACCAATCACATGGTATTGCAAGCCACTTAGCGGTGCGTAATTTGGAAACATAACCTCATAAATGAAGTTATGTACGAAACATTAGCTTATTTATATATCGTCATTAAATCTATCCCACACGAGTGTAAGGGACGGATATACTGACACTGAACGTCTGCACGTCTGGTGGACTAGCAGGGTGGGAACACATACCCTCCCATATTTTCTTGGTCTTTCTTTCATAAGAACCCTCCCCTGACAATAATTTACACAACAAAAAAAGTAAGCGAAATTGTTTTACCCGTTCTTAAGAGAGCCCGTTAGAAGAAATAGATGTTAATTATTATATATATATATATATATAACAATTATGAACTGTGTAGTAAATCTATATAAGTAAACTCTTGTGTATAATAACATTTGTTGTATTTAGATTAGGCCATCAACATGAGCCGAAATTTGGCAATAACGCGACTAGTCAATATAGCTTAATATAGTTGTATTGTAAAGCGATATTAGTAATACCAGGAAGTTAATAATATTGTTATAAATTACATGTTTTCCGTGTGCATGACGGTATAGACAATGGGCAGGGCCATTAAGCGTAACTGTTGAGCATTATTCTGACAATTATTGGTACTTTAAACATCGGTTCTATATAAAAACACTGTTTTAAACTATCACGGTTGTTCTCTAAAGTTACGTGATTATTAACGGGATATTTACCGTGGTAAGGTTGTGGAATGAGCTCCCGATATTTCGGCGCAGTTACATGCACCATGTTCACGGGAAGACTGAAGAATGCGGGTGGTTGGTCAAAAAGTTTAATAGTTAGGTGCAGACATAACGATCTACCCTCTTTCTTAGTCTTTTGCTACGGTTATCACTGGAACTCGAACTCGATCCTAAGTCCCGACAAAACACACTCACTGTATCACTGCGTATAGTATTTTGAACACATTTTAAACGCGGACTTTTATTTTTAAAACAACCTAATACTGGATTCCACGCACTGGCGAGTTGAAAACCATCACCTCGATTGAAATTCTGGCATTTCGAGATCTCAATAGTTTCCTTTACTAGCCTTGGTATGTAATGGCGTTCGGTGGACAAGATTTTAGGGTTATGGAATTCAATCCAGTGGTTAGGACCCGCGTCCAGCAGATGTTCAGCTATGGCAGATTTGTGTCTTTCATTGTTTTTTACTGCCTTTATGTGTTCCTTGATGCGGCATGAACTTCATGCCGCATCAAGGAACACATAAAGGCAGTAAAAAACAATGAAAGAAGAGGAGTAAAAAAGAGGGAAAATGAGACTCTTTTATTTATTTTTAAGATACTTTAATTTTAAATTGTAGTTAAAGGTATACTAGTACGAAAAGTATGAAGAGTCGTCTGTATAATATGAAATACATTATATGTAAATGAAAATAACCATAGTTTTTATTAACTTTATATATTATATATATTTACAAATTTTTTTTAAATTGTGAAGAATTTGCTAGAAATTATTAAATAAAATTAAAAATATAAAATTTTGTGATGAAAATTTATACCTAGTTTGTACTCGTATTACCAAGGGCACGAACCCTATGTATGTAGGCCAAGCAGCTACTACGTAAAAAAAACGATCCAATGTGGATATTTACATATAGGCTATAAATATAGGTTAATAATTAAATAAAAGGTTAATAATTATTATGCGTTTCCTCACTTCTTACTATTCGCAGACTTACAATCAATTAACGATCATCAATCAAACAACGTGTTCGTTTTATCACACAGTACTTGAACAATCTCTACAATGACTATTATCATCATGACTTTTATCTTTCCTAGGAGTCCAGTACATCCGAGACTGCCCCGCAGAGCCTCGCATCCCCGTCTACATGGTGGTTGGAGGAGCAGCCGGGGGCGTTGGTATATGCTGGCTTTTGTGGGCACAGCTTGCTAGCCGAAACTCTAACTCTTCACCAAGTATACCTGAGAGAGTGCTGGCTTACTCACTTACCGTCTTTTTGATGGGGTGGTAAGAGTCACTATGTTTTATATTACTGCATAGCAGCTTACTTACTGATTTAAACTAGGTTGCAGAGCTCTTTACATTAGTGCATTTAAAATTGTAACTTTGTAATAAAGAGTTACGTCTGATACTTCCGTTTAATCTGTCCGAATCAGCAAGACCCATTAGAGGCAAGTTTCATTCATAAATCTATTGTTATTTTTTGTCCTGATGCGGACGGGTTAAATGTATACTGTGATGCTACATTTTTCACAAAGCGCGGTCTAAACACATAACAGGGAGTTCATTTGAACTGCGTGTCCTCGAAAATGAGGGCGGGGAAAGAGGTAGCGCTATATGCTGAGCTAGAATATATATATATATATTAAGAGTTTATTCCAGAAATCACCCTATAATTTAAAAACCTCATAAGGCATAACTTGTAAAAAATTATAATCAATTTTATGTCACTGGGGGCAAAAATATCACCAGGGTGTGAGAAAACATTGTTTTTATTAGCGTAATGGTAATATTTTTTCAACAGACTATGAAATTTGACAGTTGACAGTTGATTTCTAATCTCATCGCTTTGCCATTTCATCATGCTTTATGTGCAGGTAAAAACATTGGCCCATTTTTTAAACGACACTGATCAGGTTTACCTATAACTGAAGAGCACTAAAGAAAGATTAATGCTCGCTTCGTACCACAGTTGAATGGCCTTGATGAGACAGGGCTTTAGTTTAAATAAGACAACATGCTACACAGCGGGCCATCAGTTTAATGCAGGAAACATTAGGTGAACGCATAATTTCGCGTAATGCACCTGTGAACTAACTTACATAATCATGTGGTCACACACGTTTAGATAATTTTCTTTGGAGGTATGTCAAATCACTAGTCTATGTTGATGTTGGAACATTTGAAAGTCTAAATTAGCTGTGTTGTTGCAGACATACGACCTCAGTTTCTCTATAAAGCATTTGCGCTTCATTCGACTCAGCCGTGGCGCTTATATGCCTGAACTCATATTTAAACAATATTGGCATTAAATTACCTTTAAATTAATACAATATCATACACATTATCATAATCAAAAAAGTTTACTAAAGCAAGTAAGTTTCCGTTTACGCGCGATTTGCCCCTTCTGTCACTTTAACGGATAAGCAAAATAAATTGCAGTCACTATATAGCGCTTTAACAAATTTAATGTGAACCTATGTTTTTTAACCCCATAGGCATTCTTAGATATTCGAAATGAATCCCGTGCTCTACGTTGAAAGCAGTTTTGGGTACGTCCTCTGGGTGTATTTCGACTTGGTAAAACCCTGTTCAACCTAGTTGTAATAATTTGTAATGATATAAAGCAGTAATAAACATTAAGAAAACTCAAAACGCTTCATTTTTATCTAGGTATCAGTATACCTAGGCAAGAATGGATGTTATACCTATGTATAACACGTTATGAACTTATTCACACAAGCATAATCAGCCCATTATGTTCCCACTATTGGCACTGGAGCCTTCTTCTCAGAGACAGAAGTTGGGCCATAATGTACCAAGCGGGCCCAGTGCGGCTTGATGTATATGCTAGTGGCCCACCTATGTTGAAGTTTCCAGGCCGCCCGAATGCTTCCGACATAGCCTACTACTATATTAATATATACTACTGTACTTATTTATGAATTGAGAAACTTGAGTATCAAAGTCATTATATAATTTTAAATTTCGTTAGACGTATTCAGTAGACATCGGTATTTAGTATGGGTGTAAACATTTGGATTGTAAGATTGGTAATAATTGTGAGACAAAACTACTATTTTTTCACACTTCATCTTAAAGTGGCTCTAATTTTCCTGCAATAAGGCACATAACGACACCTGTTATGAAACTCAACTTTTTCATTGCTATTAGTCTTCAAAATAGTTATAGAGAATTTTATTTTATTTTATCGGTTGAGTTGTTTTGATCTTAAAAAAGTTTTAATACAAAAAAGATCGTGTTCAATAGTACAAATAAATTAATGTTTGATGAATCACCACTTACCACCAATAACCCTCTTACCACGAGCCAAAAAATTTGGTAGTTCATACTTCTGTCGTGTAAGTAAACTGTGGAATGCTTTGCCGACGTACGTATTTCCTTGCAGCTATGACCCTGGGTCTTTCAACCGGGGCGTGAACAAGCATCTGTCAAGTCATCACAGGGGTGGTGATTAGTGCATCTTACGGCTGCATTAATGGTCATTGTTTGTAATGATCGTTGCAGTCTTGATTCCATGTTCGCTTTCCATCAGGCGAGAGGGAGTCACTTTGATGAACCACTATAAATAAAATGTTTACACATTTCATTCAACTTCATATTTAAATTATCATCATCATCATCTCAGCCGTAGGACGTCCACTGCTGAACATAGGCCTCCCCATGATTTTCCAAAAGGACCGGTTGCAAGCGGCCTGCATCCAACGTCGTCCTGCGACCTTCTTCAGGTCGTCTGTCCACCGTGTCGGTGGACGATCTACGCTGCACTTGTATTTAAATAGATAATTTCAACTTGTACGTATTCATTAAAATAAAACTTACACTCAAGTTCGACTTATTTTCTCTGTAATAAAGAAAACTTGAAATATACCTCATTTAACGTGGCTAAAACGCTATCCGCTAATGGCAAAAAAGAATCTCATTCTTTTAGTCCATGGCCAATCACCATTGTTAGATGCGCGCGCATAGGAAAACTGATTAATTTTTCCCGCTACTAAATAAAATTATTTTTTAGCATTGTTTGCCTTACAAGTGTGTTGAAAAACGTCGTATGATACACGTGTGCATGATTCCGACGTCGTATGATTACCGTCCTCTGCTCTCTTACGAACTCACCTAACAGTTCCAGTCTCAATGGCGCATCAGCGGTAGCCACCAACATTACACACTTGTACCATAATGTACTATTTGACCATTTAGTTGCTTTCGGCCGTTTTTACAATATTCAATAATTGAATGATACTCACAATCGGTCTCCAGCTCCCTAGGCGTAAGAGGTCAATCAAGCCGTATGTGTGGAGTGCATATAACTTAGCAATGTCACCCGGGGATACATTCCAACTTGGGCTATAAAGTTTGGATAGCAAATAAGAAACTTGATCAATCAATCCAAACAAACAAATAATATGTCAGCCGCCTTTATTTAAGTTTTGTATTTGTTTGTAAAAAGACTCAGTTTACTCGATAAATTGTATTACTTTGTTGGTTTTGTCGTCGTATTTCAATTTGGATTATTCATTTAAATATTTTTTGTTTCAAGTCGATTGAAGTTTGTTTTGATTTTGGTAATGAATCATTTTAATGATTAAAAAAATAGACTACATATATGATTATCAATATATTATAATATTTGTTTTATAATCCAATACCCTGTCGAACGAAGGAAACACGGGGCGTTATGTTACTCATTGAACTTTTTATTATTTGAATAATACGTCATGTCAATATAACATACCTATACATTATTGTCTAAAACTGTGCCTTAATCAAACTTAAATAAATAAATTACTAATACAATAAATAGTTTTCAAATATTTTTCAATAAATTCTTTACTAATGGTCAATCCAAAAAAATAAAATATACAAACTTTAAATTTGCTATTTTATTAAATAAAATGTATACTAGGGTGGAGTGTTTTTTTTTTATTATTTGGATACGGCGGAGTGTGGAAACGGTGCTCTGTAGTGATACATTCAGAATATATTAGGACAGCAAACATAAATTTTGACTGGAAGTACTGCCGCATGGCCCTTGAAAATTTCAAAAATCCTGAAAATAAGGGAGTTTGGTAAATGTAAAACAGGTACTAAAAATTGAGGAAATCGTGTGTTTTATTAAATAATTCAACACTTTACATTATAGAGAGCGTAAAGAAAACAAAAAATTATACACCTTTATATTAAAATTTCTAAAAAAAAAACATCTAAAATTATTAATTTTTCACCATTTGGTGAGCTATGACTGTGGCTACAAACTCTTTTTTTGTGTTGAAGACCGGCATGATATTGCACGATTTTAACTTGTTTCGGATCCATCCTTCACGTTTATCTGGTCCACACACAGCAACACATGACTCAGTAACCAGCTTAATGCATCTTTCCGTAGCTTGTGAGTGGCATGGCATTTTGCGAAATACAGGCAGAATCTCCGTTTCGACTATTTCAATATTTCGAATAGCTCTATAAATGACGTCGGTTTGTATCTGTTTGATCAGCGGAGGCTCCGATACATAGCTCCAATCAATCAAATCTGTATATTCGGTAGCAGAGAAATTAAATGATGGTAATTTAAACACTCGTATCGGTGCCAAGCCCGAAGTCTGCTCTCGTATTTTAACAATGCGCCGGAGTGCTAATTCTTTGATGTGGTTGCGATTGTCTGCAAGCATACTAAGCAAAATGTTTTCGCTGTGGCCGAAGTACCCATTGCGTTGAAGCACAGGGTCAACTATTTTCTTAAGGTTTGCAGGAAGGTACCTCGATAAGGTAATCATTTTGTGTAGGTGTTTCGATCCGTAAACGCAAAATGGTTTGGTTTTAATTTCAAACCACATCGGAGCATACACTTGGATGACGAAGTCTGCTAAGATACGCAAATTATGTGAAGGTTCGCTAGTGGAAACATATAGACGAAGTATCCTGTTAGCTGTTGTCAGCCACCGTGAATGAACAATCTTTCCGGGGTTTCGCTTGGCTAAACTTACGTCACATTGTCCTCTGCTAACTGCGTCACATATTTCGTACAGGTAAAGCTGATCTGTACTGAGATCACTACGTGATTTTGAAATCTCTGGTAGTTCACATGCGATGGATGTAAATTGAACCACTGGAAGATTCTCACAACCCTTCAACGCTTTACCAATGACGCCTGTGAAACTTCTTGGCCCTGTAGTTTCCCCATCAAGATGCTCAAACAGATGTCGTAAAGGAAGTTCGTTGGCATGCAATAGACACACGAGCCATTGCAGAGGGCGATGAAGTTTCTTTTCTAGAAGACATATGATTCCAGCCTTGTTTCCAGTGTTGACTGCCGTACCGTCGCACCCAATTGCTATTATTCGCTTCAAATCACACTTTAACGCTAAATAAAAGTAAAGTTTCTTTGAAATAGTGAGCGCATCTGCTGTGGCCAATGTAATATGCCCAATGTATTGCGAGTCCGGCTCTTTTACCAAGGTAATGTGCTCCTCAACAACGGTTTTTCTGCGATTATCTTCATATAACATTGTTTTATCTTTGCGGCCATCAAACGATATACAAATCAATATGAAACATCGCCTTCTAGTACGTTAACTGCAGCCCCTGAACTTCTCGTTTGTGCGCGAGCGCGCCGAATCTTGCTACGATCGAAGACACTTGACGTGTCACTCTCAGTAACCAGACCGATATCTTGCAACGTAGCCGACACGATGGCAGCACCAGTACGGTCTGAAATACCGTATCTATCTAATGTCATAGCTACCACGGGGAATTTACTAGGTCCGGGAACATTAATTGCGGGCTCAATCGAGGTGACATTAAAAACAGGCAAAGTAGATTTGGTTCTCCTTCTTTGCTGCTCAGGTTCATCATTTTTTAATGTCATAGACTTCTCTTCAAATTGTTTTCTTTTTAACTTCCGATCAGACAAAGCCATATTCTTATGTGTAGCTCTTTTATCTAGAGATCCAATCATCATTCTTCTTTCGCCACGTTGATCGAGCAAAAACTCGTGTTCTTGTTTAGGAATTTTGCGAGTTTTCTCACAAGAACATGTCGACAACAACTTGCACTTACAAGATGCAATATCAAACAAAACGTCACAGTCTTCATTAAACTTCTGTAGTTTATTTTTATAATTTTTGTTGTCTTTACTCTTTTGGTAGGATTTCAGAAGGGCACGATGTTTGTCATGATAGGATCTTATTTTTGACACTATTGTTTTATGTTGTACTATTGGTAAAGAGGCTCGTTTCCAGATGTTTTCTATTTCGGTAGCAACAATATCACAAGTGGCCTGTACTAAACCTTGTCGTCCCTTTTCCGCACATCGTGCCACTGATACAAAGACATAATATTTCATCACATCACTGTAGGTTGGCAGCACATTTTTTGGTAATTCACAACCAGCACCGAAGATAAGCGACGAATAATTACTTCTTAAACTCATTATACTAATTTTCACGTTGTCTTATGTCAAATCTAGCTAGATGACTAATTACGCGGACAACGATGCGACACAAACGACCCGCGTCCCGCACTCTCCCCTCTGGCCCCGAGGACTCCCGGCGAAACGCTCGGCCAACGTTACCTTCTATGGTAAAACAATGCGCGATTGTTAGATAAAAATATGACGCTACAGGCAATACTGTGTAACTTTTTTGCAATTTACAGCATAGTAGCACTTGTTCATAAGTGAATAAAGGCATTTTTTAAGAATAACAATTTATTTAAAACCATTTTACATGTCAAGAAAGTATACCTTTTTTTCGCACATTTCGAAAACTTTACGAGCTATGCGGCAGTAGGTACTTCTAATTATATTTTGTATAAATAATAATATACGAGAGGGTTATGTTAGTATCAGAGCACATTTTACGACATCCGCCACTTCAATAATCCACAAAAAAAAATATCCCATACATGAGCGCTCCACCCTACTGTATACCATCTAACATCATTAAAAGTTGTACGGCTTGTTTTGGCTATTAGAATAGGTTGACAGTAAGTGAATAATTAGGTATAATATTTCTATTTATATATAGATATAGGCAGTGAGTATATATATATACACACACTGCCTGTTGTACCACACTTATGTTAACTAAAACAAAAGACAGAGTAACACCATATGTACCTCTTATAATTTTGTTATAAGTATATTTGTAATTGTATTTTATCGACATGAATACTAAAAAAAAATTACCAGTTCCCCTGAACAAACTAACCCCGTTTCATGAGGTTTTCACACAGGGTGACTTTGCAAAGGCCACCACTTGAAACTGACCTAATCAAACAGAAGTGAGGCGTTGATATTAAATGTACGGATATGGCCGTAATGCTGTTATATTTATCTTCTACATAGTATATTATATTATATAGATCTATATAGTATTATAACTTCTTGTCTAGGCCGACTGGCTGATACCTCGATGCAGACTCTAAACCGCTGGAGAAAATTAACCCATTGGGCTAGGGCCAGGCCAGGGACCCTGACCCCAGGGTCTACTAGTATTTCAATAAATACACCTATTAATATCTAGTTTAGTTCTTTGAGATCTAAGCAATAAGGTCATGTAAGTTATCCTATAAAAGTCTTATGCTATATATTTGTATCCTAACCTAAAAATTGAAAATGTTGGCGTACTATATATTGTAACGTATTTTACTCAATCAGCGGACAGTTTGGTGAATTTTTTTATGGGATATGTTGGCAAACGAGCAAGCGGCTCACCTGATGGTAAGTGATACCGTCGCCCACGGATATCCACAATACCATAGGTCTTGAGGATGCGTTACCTACCTTTGAGGAAGGAAGAGATAGAAGGGGTAAAGTTTGGAGGGGGAGGAGGAAGGAGAGGGAGAATGGGGAAGGGGGAATTAGGCCTCCGGAACCTCCCACAAACCAACGAAACGCAATAGCAAGTTATGTTACTTCACGTCGGTGTGTGGTGCTTCCTCGGTCGTGCCGGCCCATTCCGCGGTAGGGTTACAGCGTGGCACTACCACCGATAATGGAACGAAGAAAGCTAATATGATATGTGATTAAAGTTGTAGAAAATTGTACTTAACGCACCTTTAACGATTGCGTTCGCTTGCATTTCTCTAAAGAAAAAATATCATAATTAATATACAATATATACGATAAATTAGTAAGTGCGTTACACCATCTAGTACTACAGTATTTTGTACTAATTAAATAACGTTTTCACACTTCGTCTAACTGTATGATTTGGATCCAACACTTATGCCAAAGTCGAAACTCCGCTGAACATATTCATACAGAGTAATTAATTCGTTATCTGAGGTCAAGTGTACACAAACATAGTCATTTACCATCGGGGTTCCCACTGTTTATCCCCAACCTTCGACCGCAGAAGCTTACTGAAAAGGTTTTATCATTAAAGGATTTGTTTTTTGTTGTTTTGAAGTTAGCTTGAGAGGATTCATAAACTGCCAGGTGTTTATTGATACGTGTAACATATATGCTTTAAAACTGATGGATTATAAAAATAGTGTGGTGTAATAAGTGTAGTTATGCATTTACGCATACCTGACGATAATGTAGGTAGATAACATAGAACTTTATAAACTTTCGCGATCCATGTTTTAAGGCCTATTCAGACCTGAGCGTTATTCACTAACGCTATGGATAGCGGAAAATACCACGCGGAAGTCGATGGATAAATACTCTTAGTATGAAGTTCCATAACTGCAGCGAAACTTGTACCGCCGGGCCACGCGGGAGCAGGTAGCAGTGAAATGCTTCCTGCCCTCGCCCCGCTAACCGTTGACAACGGATATCGCTATACCGAGCGCGGTAGCGATATCCGCTTTGGTGTGAACAGTGAAATTAACGCATAACCTCTCGAATGTCTCTATCACCCGTGGTAGCGGATAACGCCCAAGTCTGGATAGGTCTTTAAAAGAATATCGGGACTTTTTCTTTCACAGATTTCATTATCTAAACATAATTTTAAGTAACCTCGACGTTTGGATCGAGTTGCATCGACCGTTTAATTAATAGGTAATTAACTTAAAATGTGGGGAGTTTAGTCTACTTGTGAGCACGGTCGATGCAACTCGATTGAAACGTCGAAGTTACTTAAAATTATGTTTCGGTAATAATCTGTGCGGAAAAAATCTAGATATTCTCTTAATAAGGTAGGTACATGTTTTGGAGAACTTACCTTTTAATGTAATTTTAGATTTTGAACCCACAACCTTAGAGTGTTGTCGCTTTGCTAGTTATCACTGTCATGGAAAGATTGATTCGCTGGTTACATTGTTGTGCAGGTTTGCTTTCGGTAACCTGTGGACGCTGGGCATCATGTGGCCCGACTACGCCCCCACCTTGTTCGAGCCGAACCAGTGGTGCCACAAGACGCTGTACGTGTTCGCCCTCACGCAGCTCGGAGTTGTATGGGGAGTCGTGGCATTGCTACTGATGCTGCTGCTTGCACTTGTCATCTGTCAGGTAAGAAACTCGTCTTCAGGAACAGTTGTAGGTAAGTCTTATTCTGTATCGCTCGTCGAAAACAGAAGCGTTCAGCAGAACTGTTAAACAATGCTTGCTGCAGTAACTTATGTGAGTATCCGGCCAATTCCATGTGAGTCATAATTTTTAATTCGTTAAAAATAGTACTATAATAAAGCTTCTCATGATCCGTCAAATTGTGGGTAGATTATAAAATGTTATCAGACAAAGATGTCCTTTAAGAAAAGGCTTTATTTATGATCTGACCTATCTGTCTACAACAGTTTCGTAAAAAATCAAACTGGATTGGCTTCTAATATTATAAAAAGCCTGAAGCTTTTATCTTTCGCACAATAAGAATTGTACGAAATTATACTGTGCAAGAAGAATTGGTGGTAAAATCATAATTATTTAAACAAACAATGAAAATGTTGTCACAAGAGTTCTTAAAGCACCCGTTGGTTGTGAAAGTGTTTCTTATTAACCTAATGCGATTTTGTTAGACATTATTGAAATACAATACGACTTATTATTTTGCATTAAAACTTCAAGATAAACAACGTTTTGGATTAAGCGAAAGTTATTATCGTCCTTCAATAATGTTGTATCGTCTGAAAATTTCTCAAACATTTATTGAAGTGTATAACTTTTAATTAACTGAAGTATTTTGAGACTGAAACACATTTATTTGCCAAGTAAAGTGTTATTTCTTGGATCACCACTCTTTATAATAATGATAATGTTCATTAGTATAAGGACTGGTAGTACAACATTCGTTCACTTAACGATTAACGGCAGACGTTTCCTTCGCAGCTGAAATGTAACCACGGACTTTAAGATTCAAACCGTGGCAGTGCACTGCTACTGCAAAATTTAGCTCTTTAGTCTCATCATGTCATTGATTTCACTTAAAGTGCCATTCAACCTTCACACAGTGAAACTTACTTACTCACTACTGTTTGGAAGAGAAATATCTAGCCATGCGGTGGTACCTACCAATACCACTTACAGAAGAGTGCCTTGGAAGCCACCTGATTGGCACCAACCAGGGACCACATGAAAAGATAAAGATTAGATAAAGGCACCCTTCTAAAAGCTTTGGTCACTATGCCCCAAAAGTCCATAAAAATCTGGGGAATATTTACGCTTGAGAGCCCTTAATTTTAATTTCTGTTAGCTAAATGTATGTCTGTTAAGTTTTTTTACGAAAACTTTTATATATACTTTAAGTATGCCCTACATTCACGCTATCACTGACCTTTATATCAATAAATTGTCTTCTATCTAATTGCGTTAAAGCCCTTGAGTTCACCGCGTCCAATATCATCAGATATGTCTCGAGAGCCTTTTTCCTTTACTGAAATGGAAAGGTATCAAATGTAATGAACAAGAAGGTTACGAAAGCACAGCGTAATAAGTTGCGAATAATGTCGTCGAGCGATGCGGGTGAAGGAAGGAAAAGATATTGTCTTTGGCTGAAAAGTACTCATTAGCATTTATTCCTAACTACTTCTTTTAGATTTTGACCAGAATGGTATTGGCCTTTTTTTTGACGCAGAGTTATCCCTTGTGGATACCACTGGCCCCGGGGCGAGCACGGTGGTTATGTGGGAGTCTCTGCCAGACGGGCAGCATACTCAACAAACCTCTGCGGTGTTCCGTCACTGTCGCACATGACCGCGAACCCGCCGCATCTGTCCGTTGCCGGACTCCTCTTTCTTGAAGCACGCCAGAACACTAGGCTGCTGCAACCTCCTCGGGGGACGAAACCCGCAAATGACTCTTCCGAGTCTGGGCGCCCTAAGTCCCCCTACGATGGGTCAGGTGAGTAGCCCCACACCGCCTGCTACTTCGCCCACAGAGATCCTCTCTCGCACAGCGGCGCCTCTCAATACCGACAATGCTCTTTCCCTGCGACCCCACCGCGTCCGCCATCTAACGATGGCGGCACCGTCAAGGCCGCGGAAGGCAAGGAGAGCGGTTCACCATAATACTGGCACTCCTCTCTCGCCACGGCCTCTAACTCTCAGCCGCAGTGACGCCCATACGACACCGCAGCCCACCTCCGTTGCAGTGGCGCTCCCATGTGGGCTTGGATCCACGTTCACCGTGGTGATCCAAGCCAAAGTTACTGTGCCCCCAGTCCAGTCAAGGTTATTGATGTTGAAATGTTATGTACAGGTGTTCGGCTGCGGGTGGCTAGGACCGCCTAGATACAAGTAGCAACGGCGCAGCGTCGTGCTAGAGCTGTGGCACCGCAATATCAACAACACCATGGATGTAGCCGGCGCGTTGTTACCTTTCACGCAGGTCGTTCGTCCTGAGCTCACTATTCACGTACAAGAAGTCCTCACTCAAGCAGACCACCATCCAGACAGCAAAAACAAAACTATACCAGAAATCAAAGAACCAGTTGATTACGATGCTGCTACACAAATTAACGAACATAAATCGACTCCAACAACAAATAGTCAAGACAAAACTAGTCCAACAAACCAAAGAAATGGTAAAACTAGTCCGACTAAAACAAGAAACAGTAAAATTTGTACGGGTAAATCCAAAGGCGGAAAAGTGATCACGGAGGTTAGGATGGGTAATGGTAAAGGTAACCCCGCCTGATGGTTGTTAGTGGTAGGGCCTGTGCACGACAAGAAACATGTGACTTTTGAAGCGACAGACCAAGTGTATTATTTTTGAAAACCCTATTTAGTTCATAGTGAAAGTATACGTTTTAGTGTTGGTGAAATATTTCAATACGTTACAGGACAAAACGGAAATATAATTAGTCGTAATATATTTACGGTCTTACTTATAAACGTTGCTTAAATTTCATAACGTCATTTAGTACGGCGCAGTACATTTTTCCTTTGCTCCTTATTAAATAACGTCATTTAAAGTTGAGCAACGTTTATAAGTAACGCTGTTATAGTGAAAGTTACTACTGAGTAAATACATTTCTCGGGTAAATTGGGAAGGTAAAACGAGGTAAATCTCTCAGATTATATTGTAAAAGTGGGTCATGTTATCCTAATAACTGTAAGCAAACTAAGTGAAGCTAAAATCCACTTAGCAAGTATCCAAGACGCGAACTCTGGGGAAGCTATTTGCCATTCCATTTACTTTAAAAAGACCTGAGATTGTATTTTCACTCACTAGTAACGAGTTGTATAATTTGATTTGCTTTTCATAGGAGTTTATTTTGTGCTCAATAATGATGCTTTTAGAATCAATGTAACAACATTTTATAGTTTTATATGATAATAGTATTTAAGTTATCGAGCCTTTGTAAAAGGCTAAATTAAAAATTCAATTGCATCTATTTTAAAATACAACGAATATTTGTGTGCTTAGGTATAATGTGAAAATGTCGAAAAATATTATAATATTTAGCCAGTATTTAACGTGTATTTGATAATTATGAAAAAATGAAAATAAAAAAATCAAGGATTACAATATTATTTGTAATTGTGCGCACATTATTAATTAATAGTTGAATTAATATTTATTTTTATTGTTAGATTAGAGATAATAGACCTTACTTATAAACTCTGCCTTTAAATTACGTTATTTAGTAGTGTGCACGTTAAATATATTCTGCGCCGTACTAAATGTTGTCGCTTAAATTTAAGTAGCGTTTATAAGTAAGGCCGTTTATGTGTCGTGAGATTAAAAACAAGTCGTCTAATGTGAGTCGGATGTAGATTCTGAAGGCATTATTTTAAAACTCACTCTATATTGAGTGAGGTAACGAATGCCTTCTTAGAGTTTATAATCCGAAAACTCACGCAAAGTGCATGGAACAGGCTTTAATTAGATTCTTTTGTGTAAATCACAAATATTTTTGTATAAACCTTGTATAGAAAACACTTCTGTATTTTGATGTGCTTTTAGATGCGATTTAATCTTATGATTTTCCAATTGGACGGTACACTGACGGTATGTTTGTAGTAAAGTATATAACCTATAAATGCAAACGTAGCAATGTGTGTAGTCACAATAAAAAAACATGAAATATAAGAAGCATTTATACGAAAATAACTACTAAGTACTACATTATTATAACCAACTAAAAACTTATGATTATATTATATATATTTATTATTATAAAATAAGCTTTTATTAAATAGATTAGATTTAGCTTTTAGGTTTCTTCCTGTACAAACAAAAACGTCCCGCAATCTAGACCAAAGCTAAGCTATAACATTATTTTTTGTGTATTGTTGAGAAATCATTGTACAAATTCAATGCTAACTTTTCATGGATTCTATTAAAATATTTAAATTATTAACGGGATAGTAACCATATAATTCGTTTTAAGTTTTAGAAATTTCTTGCCTGTTGCAAGCGCCATGATCACGGATGAACTGAGGAATGGCGGGACAGTGAGCAGGCGAAGCATTCAACCCTCTTCCATACTCGTTTATTACGCGAGCCATCACTAGTAATATTCGCCTAAACATATGAAAACTATACCGAATTTCCCCAAGTCTATAGATATACACATTAATATAATTTGTGACCATGATATAAACGTATATGTTGTAACATATATATTGTATACACGAGTATATACGCAAATGTGTATAAAGTACATTCTGTACTGGGTCACTGATACCGATGAGCGAGCTCAGTGGCCAACTGAAAGCCGGCAGTAGTATATATACAGCATCTATCCGTGATCTCTTGGTGATAGTGGAGTAGGTATGTGACGACTCAAAAATATCGCATTTAGAGCCATGATATGAGTCTACAAACAATAATATTCTACGCAATGCAAACTGAATTGATTTTTTTAGAACATAAATAGTTTATTCACATTATACTTATGATGCTATTAATATTATAGAAACAAAATTATTAAAATAACTAGATATAGACATTTTGAAAATTATTATCTCATATACCAAAATTATACTAAAAAAAGATAATCTGTAGATTTAGAAAATGTAAATTATATACAACTGAATTTGGGAACATAGACAAATCTAGTGGCTATTTTTTATAGAAAAGAGTACGCATGTAAATATAAAATACAAAAACAATGTATTAGATTATTGTGTTTATATGAATATTCGTCTAATTGTAATTACTATGTAGCGTTTATAATTGCAATTGTACCAAATACTTATAGCAGCTAAAATTCAATAAATAAAAATAGACTTCGGCCTTCTTTTGATCGTGGAAGAGCGAAATGCTCCTAGAAATCTTCAAATGATAGTTGGACGCATTGTGGAATGCAAACAATTCGTAATAATCGATATACTATCGACAATTTGTCGCCAATTTTGTATAAATCGTCGATATCACTTCCATACTTGCTAGGGGCGAACTAAATTTATCGATCTTAGCGACGTGACAAATTTAACGACTATTACGGCACTTGTACTGCAGGTCATCAATCTCAAATGCATAATTTGTATTTACATTTATATTGTTTTTATGACTTTGTGAATTATTTCGTATGTGTGTCATTGTTCTTTGTATAACTGTGGTTTAATTATAATTGTCTTATGACCTTATTAGATCAATAAATAAATAAATTATATTCCTTGTAGAAATTCGTAGTGTTGTCGCACCACCAATATTACAACAAACATTAATTTTAGGAGTAAAAAGTGGAATGATCGATGTCTTTAGCGGGTTATTAAAGTTGAGTATACAGTTTGGTGCCAAGACTCGCCAATTATTCCACTTAGGCATATATTGGCGAGATTTGAAGAAAATTCTTTATTCTTCTAATTAATATTATAGACACTATTTGCATATATATATATGTATTGCTATAGACACTCACTGTGGGACTAGTCCACAAATTTAAGGTCGCTCAGCGCGCTATGGAGAGAGAGCTCTATATGCTCGGGGTTTCTCTGAAAGATAAGATTCTTAATGAAGTTATCCGACAGAGAACCAAAGTAGTCCACATAGCTCAAAGAATAAGCAAACTGAAGTGGAGACCACGTTTAGACAAACGGAGTGTAGGACGCCCTGCGGCCAGGTGGAGAGACGACCTGCGGAAGGCGGCTAGCAGTAACTGGATGCAGAGAGCTGAAGACCGAGCTCTGTGGCGTACTATAGGAGAGGCATATGTCCAGCAGTGGACGAATGTGGGCTGATGATGATGATGATGATGACACTATTTGGCCTTTTTCGTCTATTGCAGACGTTTTCTACCGACTTCCAAAAAAGATATATTAAAACAAAACTCAAAAAAAGGAGGAGGTACTCAATTCGACTGTATGTTTTTTTTGTGTTTGTTACTTTCGACTGGGTGAACCGATTCTCAAAATTCTTTTTTTGTTTGATAGCTGGTGTTTCCCGTGTAGATCCATTTAAATTTAATTAAATACGGTCCAGTAGTTTTTGAGTTACACTCCAATAACTGAATGTAATGGATGTCGGTATTATATTTTTCAAATTGTACTTGTAAACATTGTCATTGACAGACGCCTACGCCTGTGGCTATGTAGATCGATACGGGGTTGGAATCACTTTCCACATCTACAGCAGATAAAAGTTTCGACGGTCAGCCGTGCGATTCTCTAAAGATTCGTCGATGAGCTCGCCGATGTCAAACACTTTGAGATATCACCCTTGTACACAAGGTTGCGTTTCCAACGTTTCTTGTCATCTCGTCACTTGTTTCACGGATGTTGTCAAAGTTGCAACGAGAGAATTACACGGCAGGTTCGCTGTCATATCTTTTAGCGTTAATGTTTTTTGCACAACCATGGAATATGTTTGGTTCATATCTTTAGTCTTGAATATAACATTTAACTTACATATTTTTTTTAAACTGTGTAACTTATCTTTCTTAGTCGTTCACTCTTGACAGAGTGGTCGTGATTGAAGACGATGACTTTTTATAAATAATGCACGCCCTCGCGATGCGCCTCCATTCATTGCGGTCTTTTGCGTTGCGGGTGCTTTGGACTATAGACATTTGTGTTGCAGTTTTTATAAGGTCTCTCCAACGCGTAGGCGATCGAACGTGATTACTTGCCTTCTACTTGCCCCTGGACTACAAATCGTTCCATGGAGCTTTCATTTCGAAAAATGTGTCTGAAGTATTCGAGAAAAGTAATGTATCTACTTAATAATTTTAAATGTGCCGAATCATAAACTTATTGCTGCTTTATATTAAGCTGCAATTAAAAAAAAATAATGTCCCATCTAAAACAAGAATACTTATTCAGTAGAAGATAACACTTCATTTGCTAATTATTGGAAGCTATACTAATTTTTACCGTTTAGCCAAATTTAGCAAAAGTAAATCATGTGGGTATACAAATCTAATTTTTTAATTAAACATTACGTACGTGTGTATATATTTTTTATTATTGAAATTAGCATAATACAGAGATACTTTGATTACGCAAATAACTGAATTTATAGTCTATCTGACATTTCCCAACTTTTATATTTTAGGACTGTCGCATTTTGTCAAAAAGTGTAGTTAACCGTGGTGTGTCCGATGATCATTCTTATTCAAGAGTGTTAAGAAACACATAACAAGTAACACAATGCATTGCGTGGCAGCACACTGCGCACTGCACACTGCGGCTATGAAAATAAGATATAAACGCAATTGTTTGTGAGTCTGTTGTTACACACGCACCGTTGTTTCTTTTTCACATTGAAACTGTTTAACAGGTTGGGATAAATTGGGAATGGTTTGAAATCTGGATCATCATCATCTCAGCCGTAGGACGTCCACTGCTGAACATATGTCGAATTCTGGATAATAACATTTTTTTTTTTTGGCGCAGAGTAATCCTTTATGGATACCACCGGCCCCGGGGGGAGCACGGTGGTTATGTGGAAGTCTCTGCCAGAAGGACAGCATACCCACCAAACCTCTGCGGTGTTCCGTCACTGCCGCTTTTGGCGGGAACGCGGAACAGATTTCGCACACGACCGCGAACCCGCCGCGGCTGTCCGTTGCCCTTCTCTCTTGCAGCACGCCAGAACACTTGGCGTAACGCAACCGCCACGGGGGACCAAGCCCGCAAATGGACTCCAGACTCCCCCGAGTCTGGGCGCCCTAAGTCCCCCTACGATTGGTCAAGTGAGTAGCCCCACCGCCTGCTACTTCGGCCGCAGAGGATAGGGACAGCGGCGCCTCTCAATACCGACAGTCCTGGCGCCCATACACCACCGCTACCTACAGTGACCGCTCCCGTGTGGACTTGGAGGGCAAAGCCCATAGGAGCGGTCCTACCTCGGGCCCGCCAGCTATCGGCTATCACTGGCAGGCCCATTGGTTCCTCTTAGCTTCACCGTGGTGACCCAAGCCACGGCTTCTGAGCCCCCCCGCCACGGCAAGGCGGGAACACTCAGGGGGGCTGGAAAATACCCTGTATTAACACATATAATACTCTTTTGTCTCTAAAAAGTTTCGTGTAGAAAAGTCTTGTTCTGCATTCATGCAAATATTTAGTATCAATTGATAGTTAGGTAAACAACCTTCACGTGAACTAAACGTGATGTGAAATTCTGTCTTTTATGTAAGTAATATTATTAACATTTATTTGTTTGTAATATGACTATCATTAAACTGACCAAACTGAACTCAAGCACCTAACCACCAGATCCATGGTTATTTCAGGTTAATTAAATGTATTTTGCAAATACATTTATTTTTAGATTTACTAATAAAACGTAATTAACTGGGTTAAAGGGAACATTAATAAAGTAGCAGAAATCAACCCTTTGATATTATGAAAATATCAATATACGAAAATTTTACTGAGATCGCTTCCTTACATTTAAGATAAATTTGTTCCTTTGTAGATATTGTATATATAAAGCATATGCACGGGCAATAATTACCGCAATTTTATACCTAGCAACACTGTGCCACGATAGGTCAACACTGGTGACATGCCTCTACATAAAAGGTGCGTTCGTTTAGCTTTTAGGGCATTGGTGGCATTGTCATTGATAGCTCTTTTGTTAGAGCGCTCGTAAAGTAAAACGTTATTTTTGCCACTTTTGCCCACACCCTATTCGACTGCTCAACTGAGCATAAGACCTAAAATCGCATGATAATGCCATCAAATACATAGCTGTCAAAAAACGATCACAAACAACCATGCTCCGGTGGCAAAAATACCTTTTTAGCTTTCCGAACGCTGATCAAAAAGAGACATGCACGAAATTATCACTCACATATTCCCAATTCGAACGCCTTTTGTGAGCGTTTTAATAAAGCATAAATGGCGGGAAAACCTAACGGATATCGTTGATTATGTCTTATTTTCCTATACTTGTATTTCTTCGAGTTTTGACCAGTAAAGTAGTGGATTATTAACAGTTAAGTGTCCGTGATGGTGCACAAGTGGAGGCAAAGTGTACACAATCTTGAAACGTTTTTGGGTTTTCCTCGGTAATCGGCTCAGAAATTTTTATGAATGCATCCACCGCTTAATAAAACTTGACATAGGACAGTGGCTTATACAGACTTATATATGACTGTGACTAGACTTTGACGTCTTGGACAAAAATCTGTATGACTCGCTTGATGCAGATATAAAGTCGCGTTTTCACGACAAGGGGTGACTCGTAAGAGTGTACTTTGAGACAGAGTAGCCTACATATAAGCGCGAAAAATAACTATCCGAGTGCACTTTGATACTCGGTTCCACGATACGAGTACCATCTGAGTGGCCGTTAGCGTACACAACGTCATTGGCAAAACGCGGCTTATAAAGTATTTACATAATTAACTTCAGGAACGGCGAATATACAAATAGTAAGAGCCCAGTTATAAAGAAAAAAACCTTTTTACACTGACTATTAAATTGCGGCAATTATTGTTGAAATAATTGCTCTTATAAGTGCACCTTTAGAGACTACTATACGTATATAAAAATAAAACAAATGCTTATTGCCTAACATAGTAAGGTTTACATAATGCTTTGAACTATGCATGTTATTTTCGTAAAGTAACTGATTACGATGTGCTTTGTTATCTGTTAGTACTACTTAAGAGGATTGCATATCTAGTACTTTCCTTACAAAAAGAAAAAACTCTTTTCTACCTCTTAACATTGTCCGATTTCAGTGATTTTTTTTCATGAAATCATCACATTGTTTACTATGCCCGTACGTTTTATTTTCGCTTATGTATATGCCTTTTTCTAATTCCTCCACTGTATCTGTGTTTTGTGTACAATCACTTGACTGCATATAATAAAACTGTCAATGTCGAATTTCTGTATAATAAAAAAAATGCTGAAAACCGATTCAAGGGTATGTAAGGAGTGCAATCAAACTTATTCAATTTAATTTTTTAGTATTTCGAAGTACTATACATTTCCTTTTTTAGAACAAAAAAACTGAAAAAAATCAAAACGTAGGGGCATAGTAAACAATGTGATGATTCCATGAAAAAAAATCACTGATTTCGGACAATGTTAAGAGGTAGAAAAGAGTTTTTTTTTCTTTTTGTACGGAAAGTACTAGCTATGCAATCCTCTTAAGTAAGGTGACATTATCTTAGGGCTATTTGCACGACGACGTCTTACGAAATAACAAGATTAAACCATCGCTCTATTACTTTCTTTTGTATGGAATATGATAAGGATAGAATAATAGTTTTAGTACGTTTAGAGCTAATTTTGTAATAAGTAAATCTTGTGCATTACGGTCTTATTATAAATTAGTTTTCTTAAGAAAATTAAATTAATTTGGAAACTATATACCTATTTACCTATGTTGTCACGCATACATAAATAGAATTAAATATAATTTATTATTGTATATTTAAAACAAAGATTTATAGATATTGTCTAAAGTCATGACTAATAAAATGGAATATGAAAATCAAGACGCGTCTTTTCGTTAATTGTTTTGCGTAATTTGTGAAAATAAAAAAAATTATATTAAAATTAGTATTAGAATTTTCATATCCTAATAACTTATAGAGTACCATATCATATTGTAGTGCATCATATTATCTCTATGTAGAAATAATAAATATAAACAATCTATCTAAAGACTATATTAAAATATATCAGTAGATGTACTCTCAAGGCTCGAAGCGTATGATTGTAATGATTTTAAATGTAATAATATGTATTGCGTGTCTTAATTGTGATGATACGAGTATTAAATGTGTTTTTTTAAATAAAATGGTATTTTATTTATATCTCCTTAACCCGTACTGACCTTAAGTTTACAGGTGTGCAGGTTTTTAATAGAAATAAATGTTTACTAAGATAAGCACGTCATGCAGTATTTCGTATTACGTCAAAAAGGAAATGCAGTTAAGTAAGTTCATACCAAACGCCAAAATAAGTACGGGGCCGCGCGCTTCAAGTACTTTTACTCCTTATGGAGGTTAATTTCCCAAGATAAGGTCACCTAGTTTGGAGACCAACGACATTAAGCTTTGTATCAATAGATCATACTATTATTTCGCCTAGAGCAAGAAATTCAAAATGTCTATATTTTTGGGTTTGTACTGGGTAACTATTCTATATGAAAATGAAGGAAGAAATAAAGTTTTATTCATTTACATGGAGTTGATTACGTATATTTTTCCAATAATAAGGAATATATTAAGGGAAACATCAACTAATTCAATGTATTCAGTCAAATAATTTCGAGAAAGCCAGACAATAGAAAATCATTGAATCCAACCATCCATCGTATTGACCATCCAATCAGCTGCACAGCGTTCCAGAGAACTCGAAATCTTCGCGTCCAAAATATCTCAGTGCCTCAAAAATAAAGTATATGACCAATGTGTGTTACCAGTGATGACTTATGGCAATGAAACTGGTTTGCTACTGTGGGCCTCATAAGTAAGCTCAAAGTCGCACAACGAGCTATGAGAGGGCTGTGCTCAAGGTTTATCTACGTGATCGAATCAGAAATGAGGAGATCCATAGAAGAACGAAAGTCATCGATATAGTCCAGAAGATCAACTAGTTAAAGTGGCAGTGGGCAGGGCACATATCACGCAGAACAGAAGGCCGATGGGGCCAGAAGGTTTTAAAGTTGATACCACGGACCAGCAAGCGCAGCGTAGGTGGTCTATTGACAAGGTGGACAGACGATCTGATAAAGGTTGCAGCAAGACGTTGGATACAGGCTGCTCACGATCAGTCTTTTAGCATAGTTTTGAGGGAGGCCTATATTCAGCGGTGGCCATCCTACGAGATGATAATGATAATGATAATTGATAATTTAAATACTTAACATCCTTCGACTTTAGTAAATAGCATAGTCTTCTGGATATGTACGTATGCATAGTTACACGAAATAACTATAAAACTCAATAACTATTTTAATAGTATATTATATCAATTTCCCGCTCTTGAGTAGCGACCTGTAAAGATAACTATAATAGATATAATACCATAGCTAGGTACTACAAGTAGACAGACACCAGCCTTCATATCTTTCTAAAATCAATACCATTTCAAAGTCAACCTTGTACATTCAATTATTCTAAACAAAATAAGACAAACTGAAAGTTTTGCAACTGATATCTAAGCAGTATCGAGATAAATACTCCTTTACTTATCAGCTGATCCGTCACTGAGGTGGGCGTTGTCTGCCATCTTTGTTTGACTTCAGCTAACCAGAAACTCAAACAACGATCGTTGCTTGACTTGCGATAAAACTTGTGGTTACGTACAGTTTGTTGACTGATCGACTGGAAGTTCCTACGTGTGACTAAATACAGAATTCAAAACTTACTACTACGAGTGTTATCTATATCTATACTACGAGTAATATTATAAAGAGGAAATATTGGCTGGAGGAAGAATTGGCTCAAAAAGTACTGGATGGATTTTAAAAACTGCACCCTGCATGTGTGTGTTACCAGTGATGACATATGGCACTGAAACGTGGTCTCTTACTACGAGCTATGGAGAGGGCTATGCTCAGGGCTTATCTACGTGATTGATTCAGAAATCAGAACATCCGTAGACGTACTAAAGTCACCGACATAGGGCAGTAAATAAGCCAGTTGAAGTGCCGACAGGCAGGGCACATAGCACGCAGAAGGTTCTGGAATGGAGACCACGGACCGGCAAGCGCAGCGTAGGTCATCCACCGATAAGGTTGACTGACGTCTTGATAAATGTAGCAGGTCGACGTTGGATGCAGGCAGCATCCAACTGGTTCTTTAGGAAATTTGTGGGGAAAGCATATGTTCAGTAGTGGACGTCCTACGGCTGAGATGATGATTAACTTTATATTTGTTTTATTTCGAAGTTTTGATCACTTTCCTGTGATCACGTGTAGACTGGATGACAGTTGTCTGTTTTTATTTTAAGTACGTTATTTTCATGTATCTCAATATTTTATTTTGGATTGACCAAACGTTCCTGATGCACGCAGTAATCATGGGGAAGAGCTAACGTCCATTATTTACAATTTTATAAAATAAATACCATAGGCGGTATTAAACAATACTTCATAACTCCATAAAGCACTATAAGTAGGCCACTGTGGCAGTACATACATTCAGACGCAGTGCTGGCGACCACAAAATTATAATTGCAGAATACTGCCACGCCTTTTTGACGTATTATTAGAATTGTGGTAATTAAATACTGGTGCAATTGTTGATATTTAGCGCAGCAGGCCTTTTGTATTTATTGCGGTTCCAAATTATAGTTATTAAAGCAAACAAGCACGCGAGGGAAACAAAAGGAAGAGGGAAGGTTCGTTTTATAGAAGGTTGTATAGTCAGTAGTGGAAATGGTAAGTAGTATTGCGGTCTGAATGGTGATAGTTGTTCGCATGTTAACTTCTTTGTGTTTTATTTAACGTGCTCAACACAACAAGCGCTTTCCAATTGAACTAGAAGCAAATCTAGCCAAGTGCGATTTGGACTTGCATAACATATTTGTTTTCTGTAATTAATAGTAATCGCAAAAACCAATTACCATGTAGGATTCTTTTCCATTAAAGTTTTGTTTTGAAACTATTTCTTCGTTCGTTCAAAACTTTTTTTTTATAAATTTGTAATAAAACGTTTACGTCAATTAGACGCTTTTTTTTTAATTCGAGGCCCACTCGTCTCTAGCACAGTATATATATAGCGAAACAGTACGTCTCACTCACACAAACATGGGCATCGACGAGAGCCCTAAGCGGTTGTCGCGGTGCTGTCAGTAGTGAGGCCGCGTCAAGACAAGTGGTCACGTGTAAGTTTATTTCAGCTTAACAAGGCTTAGTTTCCATACTGTTGCATCTTTACACTATGTCTCTAGTCAGCGGTGTGATTCTGTAAGAGCAAACATCGTTGCATCTGTGACAACATCCGTTTTCCAACAAGAAATGTTGGAAAAGCAACCTTATGTACAAGGGCGATATTTCATAAAGTATTTGACATCGGTAAGCTCGTCGAAGAGCTTGGTGACGCGCTCATTACAGAATCGCACGGCTGTTCCCAGAACGATTGTACCAACTTGGTGGTGCATGAAATCGAGTGACTGGGTTGAGTTAATATTGACTTATCTGATCATTCCAAGTCTTCGATTCCGAACGTGGCACCAGTTTATTTATATCAGTCGATAACCACCTGGTGTTAGAACGTCTCAATACTAGCCACAAACGGCCCCAACAGGACAGCTAGTTCACGACTATATAGTACCATTTTTATTTCTTTTTATTTACGGGGAAAATCCAAATACCCGTACACTATGAGGAGCATCTAGGTCATATGGGATTTTCCACTAAAACCCCCTTGGTGGCCTTCCTCGTAGTCACATGTGACCGCAGGATGCAACGGGGCAATCCTGACGAATGCTACGGGGCAATCCTGACGAATGCAACGGTGCAATCCTGACGAATGCAACGGGGCAATCCTGACGAATGCAACGGGGCAATCCTGACATATTGCTCTTTGGCTGGTCTCTGAGAGAATTTCACATCTACTTCTTCTAAAGCCATGAAGATGACACGGCGTCAATTGCCTCATCTTGGCGCGGTCTTCCTCGAGCTCGTTGATGAGATAGTTAGTTACCCCCAACTATAGTCAAGAGTCTCCTTTTAGTCGGCTCTTGCGACAGGCACCTATAGTATTACCTACTACTGAGTTAAAACTGTTTAACAACATCAACGCAACACACAAGTAGCATAAATATTATATTGAAAAAATTTCCATGGTACTATCACAGTAAATGTATTTTATTTCTTTCTTTCTTATTTTATGTTGTTGGTGATACAATTAACTAAAATAAATACTTGAGTACAAAATACAGCACCTTTTCGCGGGTTAAAAGTACCTTGTGAACATAAACAAACTGAATCTCCGCTGGGAGGACAAAGGTCTGACTCAAACACTGAATAACTAAAACTAAGTTAAACTTCTTGTTTGTGTTGACGCTCAGTTATTAAATTTCCAGCTTATGAAAGAAAAGTCTGTCCAGAAACTTTACAGACGTAGAAATCGAATGTCCAACTTTATGTACCTACCACATGCTTCTATTTTTAAGAACCACCGTGTGCTAAAAGAATTTGAGAACCCGGGAGAGAATGGATTCTAGAGCTTAGTAATTGTTTATTTGATTTTGTTTAATTTAACTTGATTTATTTATCCGATGTGGGCATATTCACAGCCAATTGCTTTAAGATTCGTTTATATTCAGTATACTACTCTGTCAAAATGTACCGGGATGTAACAATAATACATAAAATGTTAGTTATCCATCCAAATTTATTTTATCGCCTTTACAGTATATCGTTTTCGAACGATACTTCCGGCCGCCATTTTTCGATTTCAATAAACATTTGTTCGCAACTGAGATACATAATAGCCCTACCGATTGGCCTGTATTTTAAAGGATAACAAAGGTTAGTATTTTACAATTATCACACTTGATGGTAACAGATGACGCAGTAGAAGGTGTTACTCGTATAACGCTAGGCCTAGAATGGCAACTGCCTTTCTAAGACATCTGTCTCTGACAACAGTTGTTAACATATTGTCGTATACCTTCCGGCGGCTTAAAAAAATGGACGCTACTGCTGATTATGCCGTATGCTTCTCTATCTCTCTGTGAGAAAAATATGTGTCGCAGCAGCGAGAACGTAATGGTCTGATACTTTAAATCAAATAATTCTGGTTAGTGTTATAAATGTTGTGCATATAGTTACCCTAGCATAATTTGACTAATTCATGGAACAAACCAAAAAAGCTTTGTTTACAAACTGTAAAGTTGTTTACACTGCGTACAGTTGAACATAACACTTCCAAGAACTAAGTCGCTATCATAATGTGCCTACGCATTTTTACGTGGGAATCGCAAAATTTCATTGAAAATGTGGGTTGTGAAGCGACACCACGGGTAAATTTTAATAATTTTAAGTTTGTGTTTGGAAAGTCCGAGGGAAATTAATATTTTTATTATCGTATTGGACACTAGTTTATTATTTAATTAAAAGTATACACGTAATTTATATAATATAGCTCTACGGAGATTATATATTATAATAAGATAATAGAAATCGCGACGAGCGGCCTACAGCGATCTCCGTGTGCATGTGTCGGTCGGCAGAACGGGTCGCAGCGGCGCGGCAGGCGATAGCAAAGGCAGCGCGCGGCGCGGGTGGTCACACTACAGATAACAGGCCATCTAAGGAGCTGGACCAAGATCACAAGAGGTAGCGATTTAATTGAAATGTGCGTTGGTCCAACTCAATAGATGACTCGAGTTATGTTACTCTCACATAAGCGGTTGTCGCGGTGCTGTCAGTAGTGAGGCCGCGTCAAGACAAGTGGTCACGTGTAAGTTTATTTCAGCTTAACAAGGCTTAGTTTCCATACTGTTGCATCTTTACACTATGTCTCTAGTCAGCGGTGTGATTCTGTAAGAGCAAACATCGTTGCATCTGTGACAACATCCGTTTTCCAACAAGAAATGTTGGAAAAGCAACCTTATGTACAAGGGCGATATTTCATAAAGTATTTGACATCGGTAAGCTCGTCGAAGAGCTTGGTGACGCGCTCATTACAGAATCGCACGGCTGTTCCCAGAACGATTGTACCAACTTGGTGGTGCATGAAATCGAGTGACTGGGTTGAGTTAATATTGACTTATCTGATCATTCCAAGTCTTCGATTCCGAACGTGGCACCAGTTTATTTATATCAGTCGATAACCACCTGGTGTTAGAACGTCTCAATACTAGCCACAAACGGCCCCAACAGGACAGCTAGTTCACGACTATATAGTACCATTTTTATTTCTTTTTATTTACGGGGAAAATCCAAATACCCGTACACTATGAGGAGCATCTAGGTCATATGGGATTTTCCACTAAAACCCCCTTGGTGGCCTTCCTCGTAGTCACATGTGACCGCAGGATGCAACGGGGCAATCCTGACGAATGCTACGGGGCAATCCTGACGAATGCAACGGTGCAATCCTGACGAATGCAACGGGGCAATCCTGACGAATGCAACGGGGCAATCCTGACATATTGCTCTTTGGCTGGTCTCTGAGAGAATTTCACATCTACTTCTTCTAAAGCCATGAAGATGACACGGCGTCAATTGCCTCATCTTGGCGCGGTCTTCCTCGAGCTCGTTGATGAGATAGTTAGTTACCCCCAACTATAGTCAAGAGTCTCCTTTTAGTCGGCTCTTGCGACAGGCACCTATAGTATTACCTACTACTGAGTTAAAACTGTTTAACAACATCAACGCAACACACAAGTAGCATAAATATTATATTGAAAAAATTTCCATGGTACTATCACAGTAAATGTATTTTATTTCTTTCTTTCTTATTTTATGTTGTTGGTGATACAATTAACTAAAATAAATACTTGAGTACAAAATACAGCACCTTTTCGCGGGTTAAAAGTACCTTGTGAACATAAACAAACTGAATCTCCGCTGGGAGGACAAAGGTCTGACTCAAACACTGAATAACTAAAACTAAGTTAAACTTCTTGTTTGTGTTGACGCTCAGTTATTAAATTTCCAGCTTATGAAAGAAAAGTCTGTCCAGAAACTTTACAGACGTAGAAATCGAATGTCCAACTTTATGTACCTACCACATGCTTCTATTTTTAAGAACCACCGTGTGCTAAAAGAATTTGAGAACCCGGGAGAGAATGGATTCTAGAGCTTAGTAATTGTTTATTTGATTTTGTTTAATTTAACTTGATTTATTTATCCGATGTGGGCATATTCACAGCCAATTGCTTTAAGATTCGTTTATATTCAGTATACTACTCTGTCAAAATGTACCGGGATGTAACAATAATACATAAAATGTTAGTTATCCATCCAAATTTATTTTATCGCCTTTACAGTATATCGTTTTCGAACGATACTTCCGGCCGCCATTTTTCGATTTCAATAAACATTTGTTCGCAACTGAGATACATAATAGCCCTACCGATTGGCCTGTATTTTAAAGGATAACAAAGGTTAGTATTTTACAATTATCACACTTGATGGTAACAGATGACGCAGTAGAAGGTGTTACTCGTATAACGCTAGGCCTAGAATGGCAACTGCCTTTCTAAGACATCTGTCTCTGACAACAGTTGTTAACATATTGTCGTATACCTTCCGGCGGCTTAAAAAAATGGACGCTACTGCTGATTATGCCGTATGCTTCTCTATCTCTCTGTGAGAAAAATATGTGTCGCAGCAGCGAGAACGTAATGGTCTGATACTTTAAATCAAATAATTCTGGTTAGTGTTATAAATGTTGTGCATATAGTTACCCTAGCATAATTTGACTAATTCATGGAACAAACCAAAAAAGCTTTGTTTACAAACTGTAAAGTTGTTTACACTGCGTACAGTTGAACATAACACTTCCAAGAACTAAGTCGCTATCATAATGTGCCTACGCATTTTTACGTGGGAATCGCAAAATTTCATTGAAAATGTGGGTTGTGAAGCGACACCACGGGTAAATTTTAATAATTTTAAGTTTGTGTTTGGAAAGTCCGAGGGAAATTAATATTTTTATTATCGTATTGGACACTAGTTTATTATTTAATTAAAAGTATACACGTAATTTATATAATATAGCTCTACGGAGATTATATATTATAATAAGATAATAGAAATCGCGACGAGCGGCCTACAGCGATCTCCGTGTGCATGTGTCGGTCGGCAGAACGGGTCGCAGCGGCGCGGCAGGCGATAGCAAAGGCAGCGCGCGGCGCGGGTGGTCACACTACAGATAACAGGCCATCTAAGGAGCTGGACCAAGATCACAAGAGGTAGCGATTTAATTGAAATGTGCGTTGGTCCAACTCAATAGATGACTCGAGTTATGTTACTCTCACATAAGCGGTTGTCGCGGTGCTGTCAGTAGTGAGGCCGCGTCAAGACAAGTGGTCACGTGTAAGTTTATTTCAGCTTAACAAGGCTTAGTTTCCATACTGTTGCATCTTTACACTATGTCTCTAGTCAGCGGTGTGATTCTGTAAGAGCAAACATCGTTGCATCTGTGACAACATCCGTTTTCCAACAAGAAATGTTGGAAAAGCAACCTTATGTACAAGGGCGATATTTCATAAAGTATTTGACATCGGTAAGCTCGTCGAAGAGCTTGGTGACGCGCTCATTACAGAATCGCACGGCTGTTCCCAGAACGATTGTACCAACTTGGTGGTGCATGAAATCGAGTGACTGGGTTGAGTTAATATTGACTTATCTGATCATTCCAAGTCTTCGATTCCGAACGTGGCACCAGTTTATTTATATCAGTCGATAACCACCTGGTGTTAGAACGTCTCAATACTAGCCACAAACGGCCCCAACAGGACAGCTAGTTCACGACTATATAGTACCATTTTTATTTCTTTTTATTTACGGGGAAAATCCAAATACCCGTACACTATGAGGAGCATCTAGGTCATATGGGATTTTCCACTAAAACCCCCTTGGTGGCCTTCCTCGTAGTCACATGTGACCGCAGGATGCAACGGGGCAATCCTGACGAATGCTACGGGGCAATCCTGACGAATGCAACGGTGCAATCCTGACGAATGCAACGGGGCAATCCTGACGAATGCAACGGGGCAATCCTGACATATTGCTCTTTGGCTGGTCTCTGAGAGAATTTCACATCTACTTCTTCTAAAGCCATGAAGATGACACGGCGTCAATTGCCTCATCTTGGCGCGGTCTTCCTCGAGCTCGTTGATGAGATAGTTAGTTACCCCCAACTATAGTCAAGAGTCTCCTTTTAGTCGGCTCTTGCGACAGGCACCTATAGTATTACCTACTACTGAGTTAAAACTGTTTAACAACATCAACGCAACACACAAGTAGCATAAATATTATATTGAAAAAATTTCCATGGTACTATCACAGTAAATGTATTTTATTTCTTTCTTTCTTATTTTATGTTGTTGGTGATACAATTAACTAAAATAAATACTTGAGTACAAAATACAGCACCTTTTCGCGGGTTAAAAGTACCTTGTGAACATAAACAAACTGAATCTCCGCTGGGAGGACAAAGGTCTGACTCAAACACTGAATAACTAAAACTAAGTTAAACTTCTTGTTTGTGTTGACGCTCAGTTATTAAATTTCCAGCTTATGAAAGAAAAGTCTGTCCAGAAACTTTACAGACGTAGAAATCGAATGTCCAACTTTATGTACCTACCACATGCTTCTATTTTTAAGAACCACCGTGTGCTAAAAGAATTTGAGAACCCGGGAGAGAATGGATTCTAGAGCTTAGTAATTGTTTATTTGATTTTGTTTAATTTAACTTGATTTATTTATCCGATGTGGGCATATTCACAGCCAATTGCTTTAAGATTCGTTTATATTCAGTATACTACTCTGTCAAAATGTACCGGGATGTAACAATAATACATAAAATGTTAGTTATCCATCCAAATTTATTTTATCGCCTTTACAGTATATCGTTTTCGAACGATACTTCCGGCCGCCATTTTTCGATTTCAATAAACATTTGTTCGCAACTGAGATACATAATAGCCCTACCGATTGGCCTGTATTTTAAAGGATAACAAAGGTTAGTATTTTACAATTATCACACTTGATGGTAACAGATGACGCAGTAGAAGGTGTTACTCGTATAACGCTAGGCCTAGAATGGCAACTGCCTTTCTAAGACATCTGTCTCTGACAACAGTTGTTAACATATTGTCGTATACCTTCCGGCGGCTTAAAAAAATGGACGCTACTGCTGATTATGCCGTATGCTTCTCTATCTCTCTGTGAGAAAAATATGTGTCGCAGCAGCGAGAACGTAATGGTCTGATACTTTAAATCAAATAATTCTGGTTAGTGTTATAAATGTTGTGCATATAGTTACCCTAGCATAATTTGACTAATTCATGGAACAAACCAAAAAAGCTTTGTTTACAAACTGTAAAGTTGTTTACACTGCGTACAGTTGAACATAACACTTCCAAGAACTAAGTCGCTATCATAATGTGCCTACGCATTTTTACGTGGGAATCGCAAAATTTCATTGAAAATGTGGGTTGTGAAGCGACACCACGGGTAAATTTTAATAATTTTAAGTTTGTGTTTGGAAAGTCCGAGGGAAATTAATATTTTTATTATCGTATTGGACACTAGTTTATTATTTAATTAAAAGTATACACGTAATTTATATAATATAGCTCTACGGAGATTATATATTATAATAAGATAATAGAAATCGCGACGAGCGGCCTACAGCGATCTCCGTGTGCATGTGTCGGTCGGCAGAACGGGTCGCAGCGGCGCGGCAGGCGATAGCAAAGGCAGCGCGCGGCGCGGGTGGTCACACTACAGATAACAGGCCATCTAAGGAGCTGGACCAAGATCACAAGAGGTAGCGATTTAATTGAAATGTGCGTTGGTCCAACTCAATAGATGACTCGAGTTATGTGAGAGTACGCCACAAAAATTATGTTTACCAGTAACCATGAACCAAGGTGCTCGGTAATTGCAAAAACTAGTTTCTGAGCACGGCTTCATCCGTGTGGAGTAATGCTATTTTAATTCCTCAAGATCGACGGCAAATGACGATTATCACATACGGTAGTTACCCTACCTGATCATTCAGCCCAAATATCATCCAAATCAGTTCGAATAAGTAACACACACTCACACACATCCTCACTGACTGACAAACATTTGCATTTTTATTACACAACATTAGTGTAAGTAATGTGATGTGATTAACTTTTAACTGGCTAGAGCCGTCACATCTCGACATTTAATTGAAAGAATTAAACATTCCTCTGTCAAAGTGAAAGTCAAAGTCAAAATCATTTATTCAATTTAGGCATCAAAGACGCACTTATGAACGTCAGTCTTTCATTATAATGTACTTTAAAGACTCTACCGCCACGTTCCAAAATATATAGAGACTACCGAGAAGAAGCGGCAAAAAACTCGGGCCATTCTTTTTATATAGATGTTTACAATGTTTCTACTTAGGTGCTAATAATATTACATTTATGGGTGGCAGAGTGATAGCTTGCCAGACTTGTCTATAACACTTCGATTACATAGTTAATAACCATCTTGTCCAAGAACTCGTTGGCTAGACTCTATACACATATATCGTTATTCTCACAGGTCAACCCGACGTAGGAATCAAACTAGCGATGATGGTCTGAATGGAGGTCGCTGGCCGATACTTACTGTTTCAGAACAATTTCACTTTTTGGCTTGTGAATTAGATATCTTTGGCGCATCGATTTATATTATAAAGAAATACGTACATAGGTACTGTATCTTATTATGAGTGTTTACTGATTGATTTACTAAGTATTAAACACTATTACCTATAGAAATTCCATTTGATCATGAAAATATTTATAACAATTTGGGTATAAATATAAATATAGCCTTGAAGAAGTTAATAAGCTACTGGAAGTACTAATCTTGCGCAGACGACGTCGCGGGCACCAGCTAGTTATATATAAAGACGAACATTTTGAGAGTGTTTGTTTGTTTGTTACTTCTTCACGCTCACTGCTGGATCAATTTTGATCAAATTTGGTATGGCGCTGAATAGGATAATTTTCACCATCTTCATCATCCATCACCCCGTGGGTGTAACAACGGAGCGCAATTAGTTCTTTATAAATATAAAATAATATATTATTTACAAAATGACAGCATTATATATGTTGGCGTGATACCCTTCTGAAATCGGCAAAATTCAATGCGTCTCGTAAAGCCGCCCTCCATTACACGAAGTGCCGCCCTTACTTTTTCGTTTGTAATTACGGGTACCTATTTCAATTTACCCTATCTTAATTACTTTAATCCTAATCATTTATGTTAACCCTATAAAATGAAAAAAGGAAATTAATTATTAACGCTATTTTCCTATATTATAATGCCTAAAATTATGCTCTTTTCGAGTAATTTATTGATAATACTAGCTAGTGATAGGGTACGCTCTCGAGTGGCGACCCGCAACGGAAGGCGCTGTGTAGGCCGGCCCCCCGCTAGATGGACCGACGACCTCGGTAAAACCGCGGGGAATCGCTGGATGCAGGAAGCGAGTAGCTGGTCCAAGCGGCGTTCTATGAGGCCTATCTTCACCAGTGGACGTCTTCCGTCTGATAATGATGACTAGCTAGTGATGGATGATGAAAAATATTACAAGTGCTTTTCCGGGATACAATCAACGAACGAACGCAACGATGAATCATTAGAGAATCGCACGGCTGGAGAAATTAGCGTACAACCAAAACACTTCGATGAATAACGTTCATTTTATATAACTATTATGTATTCTGTGACCGCAACTTGTATTATTTCTTTATAGGCGTGTTTGTTTTCACAACAAGTGCTAATAGAGCTGGCTTGATTAGCCAATTTGTTCCATGGAGCTCTTGCTGCGTGGGAAGTTTACCCTTCATAACGACAGATATATAAATAAACATGGCATGCATCGGTGTGCGAAGCGCGTGCTGTGAGATTACCGAACTTTGTAATTTCAACTACTTTTTGGGATGGCATAACAACAATTTTGCCATTGAAAACCTCAAGATGGTGGGAAAGAACCCACAATGGCTAATCATTGATTTTTGATTTCTTTGAATTATGGGTAGTTGTGGGTTTTACCATCAAGCGCGTCCTTTAATAGTATAAAATAATGAAATAATATCAAAATACGAGTATATCTCTATGGAACCAATAAAAAAGTTTTTGATTTGATTTTTCTGTCAAATTACTTAATTTCGCCTTATGAATTTCGTCAATGACAAGTTTTAACTCTCTTAATGTACAATTTACTCTTTTATAAAGATATCAACTCACGAAAATATTCACAGATATTTCTAAGACCACTTTCAAGGTTTTCACTAAGAAACAGGAGACGTAACAGATTCCACAATCCACGGCTACAATAAATTTTATTCATGGTAAGCAGAAATGGAGGACAATTTTCCGAACAATCGCACTGAGTGGCTCATTTTGGGATGGATAGGAGCATTTAGACAATGCTGAGAAATCCTCAACTTCAGAGATATACTATTTTGGATAAAGATAACAAAGTTGTTTAATAACTTTACTATTATAAATGAAACTTTTTCTTAAATGATAATTTCATTATGTGACTAATCAGTTCAGTTTAAAATCCGACCAATATATCCGATAAAATATAGACGAACAATAAAAATCAACACAGAACACTGCTTGCATTGCCCTTCTAATGTCATACAATCGACACAGTCTGAAATTAAGCATCAATGAGGCATTGATTTCTATTTATTATGTATGTCTCTAATATATATGTAGACCAACGTTTCTTCAGGTCGTTTCATCGTTGAACATATCCTTACGAAGTTATTAATATCTGTGTAAATCTTAAGTCTGTACTCGACATCAAATTGAGTGGGAATAATGGAAGTGATTTGAGAATTTCACTGTGAAACCGTTTCAACTGATGACAATGAGTTAGTTTTAGGAACGTTTTAGAGCTAAGTTTGGAGAGTTTGGAGATATGTTTGATCTAATAAACTATCAAAGATATTTTACCTACTCTCGCTCATTAAATATCATATTATTGTTATCGAGTTTGAAACGTAGCGTGCGTTAAAAATACTTAGAAATAGAATAGCTGCCACTGGTCCAAGAACAATATCGTTCAGGCATTCTGAGCAGTTATATCATTCTTTATTGTTAATACTTCGTCTGACAAACTGTACTACGTCTGAGTAAATGCCTCGAAGTGCTGAATGAGTGCTGTCCTGGTATATAATGAGTAGAGAAAATAGCAGAGTGAACTGGATTAATACTTAAAATTAGTAGAACTCTAAGCGGCATAGTGCAGTATTAACTATGCTACCAACTATATCAATGTAGGCAGTTTTAGTAATGTCCCTCCTATCTTCTCTAGTCATTATGCTGAGCGTCATGTTCCCGATCCTTATCGGCAGAGTCGCCTCCAGTCTATGCGGTCTTTAGTGAGGTTTAAAGCATGTACTGTGATCTTTGTGTCCAGCTGTTCTTATTGAGCTATTTCCTCTTGGTATCTTCTCTTCCAACTTTCCTGTGAAAATTTATTTCTACAGGTTGGTGGCTTTTGGACAATTTAGCCAAAATATTGGATCACACTATGAAGGCAGATGCTCGAAAGCCTCTCTGTGAGCTAAAATTTAAAAGTGTAGAGTAGATAGCACGGATGGTAAGTCAATCCTACTTCCTACTAATATTATAAACGCTAAAGTTTGCGAGTATGGATGTATGGATGTGTGGATCTTTGTTACTGAATAACGCACAAACGGCTGGTAATTTAAATAAAATTTAGTATAGAGGTAGATGAGGCACTGGTTTAACACATAAGATAATTTTCATCATCATCCATCACCAAGCGGGTGAAAAAGCGTAATATGCTTGTACACAGCATAGACAAAATAATAAGTTCTCCGCCTACGTCAAGATCGTAATGATGACAGTTCTGTCAAAGTTTGTGTCAGTTACTGATAGTTTAGTCAAAAACCAAGTCAATTTGACAGGTCGATACACTAGACATGATCAGCGACCGTCAAGGGTGCTGAAATGTAACACAAATATTGCCAAGGGTGATGAAATGTAATGACAGTTTTTTCCATGGTGATTAATTTTATTTATTATTATTGTTTACTGATTTATATACTAAGTATTTAAATATACTCAAATAATACTATTATAGCAATTGCATTTGACTATGCGTATATTTTTTTAATGGTTTAAAAGGTTGTCTGGAAGAAATCGCTTTAAGCGATAAGACCGCCTTTTGTACAACTATGTTTTATTTTTTCTATCGTATGTTTTTATCTTTTATATTTTATTATAGTGTACAAATAAAGAGTTTTCTATATATCTATCTATCAAAATTCAATGTACGAAACGTACGCGTCAGAGGTGCCTCCTTCAGGAGTTCAGTTCTAGCGGGCGGCACCCACTGTGTATTCGTTTGTAAATATATTATTAGACATGTGGTAATATTGCTCTGATACACCCTTTTTATACTATCAGGTGCACTACGCACTACGGCTGCTCACTCGTTGCCCAAGATATTAGTTATAGACTCTGATTGGCTCGGTTTGCTGAACTTTAAAATTTCAATACAAAAATTACCAAAGTGTTTGAAGTTTTGAAGTTTTTAAACTTCACAAACTATTATCTCGACAACCACTTGTCCTATTATTTGAAATTCCTCTACTAGTTTTACCAATTTCGGTCTGTAAATAGTACCGCAGCAACTCTTTTTATATGAAAGGTACCCTCCCCCCCCGCCACTCAAAAATCGCCGATGATATACAAAATAAATTGAATAATAGAATATGCACAGTATCGTCTAGATTGGTTGAAAAATGCGAGCTGTATAGGAAGACAAACACACAACCTAATAAACATACGGACAGATGAAAGTCGATTGGGCTAAAGCATAACCGCTTCGCTCGCTCGGTTATGTTATACAATAACACTGTTTTTAGTAAAAAAGTTCTTGTTGTTTTGTTTGACGTAACAAACAATCTCTTATTTAAAAAACGAATCTATATGTATACAAATACATAAGCTTGCCGATGAACTGCAACACCATATTCAAGTGTTAACGTTTACAATAAAAAATAATTATTCCAGGAGGCCTCCTGGGCTCCTGCTGATGATTGCGCTTGCTCTCTTCCGTGGGGGATAAGTTTACGTAACAGTATGAACGTAATTGGCTGGTTATGCATATTAGAACCCGTTAAATAAACTGATGATAATTCTAAGGTTAAAAGCAATTACCGAAAACTCCTTAATCGAGCAGTTTATTTTATACAAATATAAGGAACAGGCTTCTATATTTCTTTTTTCGTTTACCATATGCAAATTAAATTTCTTAGAAGTGGTGAAATATTGAGAAAAGAATTTGATAATTTTATCATGGGGCCATGTCACAATCCTCTTGGTCTTTTACTTACCAATTTGCATGGTATGATTGCATGTTGTGACCGAGGCTCTCTATATACATAATTATATAGAAAATATATTACGGACATCAAATCTTATTTTAGGGGCGTAAGAAATACCCTACACCAAAAATAAACAAAAAATGGACCCAATATCAAAACCAAAAAGTGTAAAATAACTTGTTGAAGTCGGGAAACATGATAGTTCAAAAGGACCTTTGACAAGTTACTCGTATTTCACATTTTTTAGTTTTGAATTTGGTTCAAATTTTTAATTTGAATTTTTTTTCATCTCTCCATCTCCAAAGAGTATTTTTGCTCTTCAATATCTGAGTGCAAAGGCCGTTTTTATCCGCTAGAGGATAAAGTAATGTGAATTTAGAACATCGCGTGCACTAAGTTTGTGAATTCAAAACATTATTTCTACCTCCGTAATATCGAATTTATCGTACATCCTTTTTTAACATAATCTAATACGTACCTCGTAGATGTTGATAAGCATAATTATGCATGTGTTAGAATTGTATACGTTAGATATTTATAAAAATTCGTAAACTGTGTAAATTAGCTGAATTATTAATAATATTATATCTAAATGTTAACAAAACTGTAATTTTTAGCAAATGCCACACCGAAATACTACCTCGTTTAATTTGTACCGAGTGACGTAGCATCCTCTTGATTTCTGATAGGGTATTTTGGTTTGGCGGGTAGTATCTTGTTTCTGACTGGTTATGAGGTTTGGCGGGAGGTCTAATAGCAGTGGGACAGTCTCTTGGCGGCAGACATTGCTATATAAGCCAATATCTAAGATTGCCTAGCCTTCTTTACTTCACAAGTGACTGTTACATCAAGACCTGCTTGCCGAAATTTAAGTGTTATATTTCTTGTTATAAATACTGCTGTATGTCTATGTATTGTGTCTGTGTGTGGTATCTCTTAAATGTGTCTATATTTGCTTTGTTTCCTGAAATAGTGTGCCTATAAAATACTTTCCTAATACTTGGACATCTGAATCCTGTTGTATAATAATATTAAAATAAACACTATGTTTCTTGGGTAAAATATATGTTCTATAATAATGCTATTAATGTTACTTTTGTGTTTTCCTTCATTCCTTAGTAGAATACGTGGCTAGACAGGGAGTTAAATTCATATTATAATCATCGATCTCTTTCATAGGATATAATATGACACATCTGCTTGTTACCATGTGTGTATGAAACCTTTTAATGTAGTAGTGATCAACGCCCTCTATCTTGACAAATCTCACACATGCATATCAATTTTATTAATATATCTACTACTATACTCTTTACGTTACCGGTTGTTTTTATTATTGGTATAAACGGAGCATGTCGAAGTAATGAACTAACACATCTTAATATCAAAAACATTGAGAAACAGGTGACTATTATAGTATATTATGCACCGAGGGAGTAAATCAGTGTCTTACGTCAGCGAGGGAGCTATGTAGAGTCCTGAGTGAAGCGAGGGGCTAAAGCCGCCCAAGATAAAAACAGGCTTTATCCTCGAGGTGCATACTCTACTGTTCATACCTACTGCGAGACAATAAAAACTCAGAGCTTTAAAATTGCAGTTTTCAATTAAAAGTAAAATACAAATAGTTAATATTCAAATTGGACACATTTGTCCCGTTATAGAGGGGCAGAGTAATATCTTTGGAAGGAACATTTTATGAAAAACACTGTTTTAGACTTTCGCGGTTGTTACTAAGTTATAACTACGATTGAGCAATCACGCACGACTTCACTACGAGCGCTTTCCCTTACCTAGAGCTCGATGAAAACGTTCAATTGACCAAAATGGCCCTTCTGATATCCATACCTCGTGGCATATTTATAAGTTGTGTCCTTCGTCCCTTCGTCACGTGTCTTTGGAACAATCCTTTTCCCTGAAGCCTCATTCTTTTCTACGTGCTTGGATCGGATTGAAAGACAGGTTAGCGATTATAAAGCTGACATACAACTTTTACAAGTCCAATCTAGATAAAACTGGAACTACGTCTGTGGAGGCCGGATAGGAGATAGGTAGTTAACCCTCTCACACTCAAACATGTACTATACACACAAAGAGGAACATTTTCACCATTTTGGCGTAAAATTGTCTATAAAACGTAAGTTTTATATTAAACAGGATAGGAATGTGGTTTTATTACAACTGTTAATAAAACACCTAACATTTAAGTCTAAAATATCGAAGACTAGGAGTAAATATATGTCTAGCTTCATATGAAAAACCTGGAGTGAGGGGGTATATACAGAACGGCGATCGAGGCTCAGGCGATGAGTTAGTCTAGCTTCGGCGACAGGTAACAAGTGTTAAAACTATGTACGTCCTAAATTATTGGGAAATAAATTTATGATTTTTATTATAATGTTAAGTATATAGGTATAGTGGAGATACTTATTTTTTTAAATTTTGTTCTAAGACGGTACAAGCATGAGACCATCTGGTTTAAGTGGTAACATCTGCCTATAAAAAAAAAACAAATAGAACCGACTTCAACACCAATAGGTGTGAGTGAGAAGTCGGTTTCCGTTTTTTCACAATTTTTTCAAAAAGTTTTTCATAATTGCTTACGGTCACTGATGACTGACTCATCAAGATAAATCAACACTTTCCAGTATTTGGAGTGCAACTCCAAATACTGATTGAGCGAATTTGATGAAACAGAAATGGAACCACCTGGAACGTATTGGGTGGCTGATGAAAGCCGCTACCAAAAAAAATTTAATATTTTTTTTTCTATTAAATGAATCTGGTTAATTTTTTTTTTATTTTGCAGATTGACTTTTACATTTAACAAAAATGAATAACTGGGACACTGAAACAAGAAATTGGGTTGTCCGCCGCTATCACGCACTGGAGTCTGTAGTTTCGGTTCAAAGAGAGTATAGGCGCACGTTTGGCGGCAATCCTCCGAGCAGATGGACCATAATGAGACTTGTAAACAATTTTGCCGAGCATGGGACAGTCAACAGAAGACCTTACCATCGAAACCCTTCAGTTCGAACGGAGGAAACAATCGCTGCTGTAGCTGCTGCCATACAAAACAATCCACGTGTTTCGACAAGAAGCTTATCTGCTCAAATGGGTATAAGCAGACAGTCATTACAGTCAATTATGCACAAAGATTTGGACTTATTCCCATATAAAATTCAATTGGCCAAGAAAGTGAACGCTGCAGACTTGCCGATTCGCTTGAAATTTTGCCAGAAGATGCTTCAAATGGTTGAAGAGGATGGAAACATGTTGAACTGTCTTTTCATGTCTGACGAGGCCCATTTCGATTTAAACGGCAACATAAACAAACAAAATTTTTAAAACTAATTAAGCTATATTTAATAAAATTTAATGAGCTTTAACATGAATAAAAGAAAAATGAATTTTATACACTGAAAAAAAATATATTTGAGTTTCTTAATGTAGAAAAATTTATCAGCCATCCTGTATACTACCAAACAAAACAGAGCTTTGAGGATCGGTCCACAAATAGGGGTGAAATCGACTAACATACACATAAAAACATACAGACGAACATATAACCTCCTTTTTTGAAATCGGTTCAAAAGATGCATTACATTGATGCTAGATGTAACTTTAGTCCTTTAAATACATTTTTTTATCTGTTGCACTTGTTGTTGTATTTAAGATTTAATAACAAGGAAAATTTTAAAATTTGATACCGACTTCCATTCTATTCAGTTATTGGAGTGTAACTCAAAAACTACTGGACCGAATTTGATAAAATTTAAATGAGATCACACGGGAAGCACCAGCTTTGTAAAAAAAAGTTTTTTGGGAATTAATGCACCCAGTCGAAAGTTATGAGGTACCAAACATAAAAAACCTCCTTTTTGGAAGTCGGTAGAAAAGTGGTTGTGTAGCATAAAAAAATATAAACACTGAGTTTTTTCCCCGTTCTTTTCGATAGTGGCCGTGTTTATTTTGGAGTGCGGTAGCAGGTTTTAAAGTACATTAGTTAATTGGTAGTTATAATAAGTGTACATTTGATGGCTAAATTGTATACATAATTTTAAATAGTCAAACCGTGTCAACACCTTGTGGTCACCGTGCAATACAAATCACGGATACACACAGTTCAATATTCTACTAGTGGTCACCGATCTAATTTAAAATTAACTAGTTAAACTACCAGTTAGTATTACACATTTTAATGTTATTTTGTCGGTTTAACTTACGCGGTAGGTATAGTCGAATATCTCGACCGGTTTCGTGACCATCCAGGCCACTTCTTCATGGAATACTTGCGCACCTGGCTGCGTTCGCGCTAGTAACCATTAAAATACTACAAGCTCTGCGAACAATAGACCCGCGGCACATAGTCTTGTCAGCGGCAATTTTTCGTACTTCACAACCTATTATCTTGATACAACTTGAGCAATTATGCTCATATTCGAAGTTATCCATAATAAGGTACCTAATGTGTGCACCAAATTTTATCGAAATCGGTCGGTAAATAGCGCTGAGGCAAACCCCCTTTTTCAAAAAGTACACTGGGAAAAAAATGGGTCGATTTATCGGCAAAGTAGAGCCGTGTAAACCCGGTACTGCAGTTGCAACCGCGTTAACGCGGTAAGGGTTGGAGGGTTTAGCTGACACGGTTACAGTACACACACACACGGTACAAATACATAGTAGGTGGCTATCGCTGCCAAGTTTGTTTAAGCATACAGCTCGTTGGATCATGTGTAACACACTTACTCTACCGTGTTTGTTTTTCGCACTAACCAATGCGCTGTGTCAACACCGACAACCGCCTTAAAGCGTAGCCGTGTATTTTTGCAAACCGTCTATACTAGCAAACGCAACTGTGTAAGTGTTGTAACGTAGGCGTGTTATAGATCGAGCCGTGTACACAGCGCTTCACACGGCTGCCAAACGCGACTGGTGCAGCCGTTTACATGGCTATAGGAATCGTAGCCATGTTTAAAAGCCGTGTATTTTTCCAGTGTACCCCCACTCAAAATCACCGACGACAAAATATAAATCATATTATAGTAGAACATGCATACCAAGTTTCGTCAAAGTTGGTTGAAAAATGCGACCTGTACAGGAATACCAAAGAACAACCTAAAAAACATACAAAAATACAGATGAAAGTCAATTTTTTTTTGTTTGCTTCGCTCGCTCAGTCAATTATCAACTTCTAGGCAGGTTACACTACAAGCTCGTCTTTCCTCCCTCGTACCTCGTGTTATGATTACTGTTTCTGTTTTATTTTCTGTATCTAAGGTTTACGGAAGCTTAACTGTGAGGGTCAAGAAGCAGGATAAATATTTTATTTGCCTTCCGGGTAACGTTTTCATATTTGTAAGATTGTTCTGTGCGAAACGTTTTTAGGCCAGTAAAAATAGAATTTAATCTCTGGCTAATTTCCCATTACTTTTTTGTTTAAGAGTCACTTACTGAGCATAACATAACGAAATGCTGACAGATGCAAGTGGAGTGTCAAGTGCAATATTGGAAACAGGTATTTGGGCGATATCTCAGAAACTATGCGATTTAGGGCAAAAATTATTGAGACTATTATTATAGAAAATACATTTTTTATTATCAAACTTACCGTTTACGATTTATGGCCCATTTAATGAACCGCGAGTCCAGTATGGTTTAGCGGATAAGCTTGTGGCTAGTCGGTGTGTAATAGTAAAGACAGTCCGTAGTCAACTACACTACCGCATGCTTTATTTACCGTCAAAAGCACTGCAGGTTCGAAAATGCCATAATAAAATTAAGCTTTGTTATGGTTATGTAAAGCTATGCTAAAGTTAACGCAGGAAGATTAACTCCATGCATAACGAATTTTGAAATCCCTCCATTTGTGTTTTTATGCCGAAATAGTCCAAACCATGAATTTACTAATGACATACAGATAAAAAAGTATCTACCCAGCATCTGAATACATAAATTATATGCATCAGCCCATTTTCTTCCTCCTGCTGGGGTTCGAGTTTTCCTCGCAGAGAGAAGAGTTGTGCCTTAATCCAACATGCAGGCCCAGTGCGGTTTTGGTGGATAGGCTAGTAGAAGCAGAAGGCCAACCCATTTCGAAGTTCTCAGGCCGCCCCTTCCACATAGCCTAACGACTGTTGTCCTAAGACAAACAACTGCGACCGACGGCTTACCACTAGCGGTCGGGTGACCGCTCGTTCAGGAGTTGGATGGATATCCTGAAAGCAGCAAGCGTTGCTTAACTTTTTGATTTCGGTTGATCGGTTAAGGTCGCCAAGTCAAGCTCGTCTGCGAGCGCGTCTTAATACAAGTATACTTAACTATCAGACCCTTCAAAGACCTCGATCGCTACACCCCGTTCCTAAGTGGATGCTTGCAAATGAAGGCCATCATCAACTGCCACTTTCCAGTTGTGTAGCTCCAGAGGTCAAACCTCTTACAAATATCGTTACAGCCATAAAAAGAAAATAAAAGTAGCGCAATAAAGTTATCTTTCCGTTTACAAACATCATATATCAGTAGAGTTGTCAGCAGCGACTGACCGTGACCTTTAGCTGAATGGCTCCTCGGCCGCCCTTGGCAGGGGTCGGTATGTCTACGCACCCTTCCATGGGGTCGAATCGATGTAGGTGGCGGAAAATATGGTTCAGGATGTTTGCGGTTTATTTGATGTTTTGCAAATAGCGGTAATATATATATTTTGATTACGTTTTGATAATGTATACTTTAATATCTTATTTTCATTCTAAACTAGTGACTGCCTAGGGCTTCGTTCGCGTAGTAAGCTCGGCCTTCGGCTTCGCCATTACCTCCCTTCTTTTCTTTAATAGGAACCTTCTCCTAAAAATAATTAACACACCAAAAAAAATTTTGCGAGATTGTTCCACCCGTTCTCAAGTTATAGCGTGAAATAAAAATGGACAAATAGGGAATATCATTTTTAAACATAAAGATTTATGTTCTGGCATCTCTCATTAAATGGTCAGGGATGAAACGGTTGGAAGTGTTAGCATTCTAGACCTAGACTTTATAGAAGTGTTTGACTAGAGTGGCGAATTTTCAGACTTGGAATAGCGACTCTGGTTCTCAATGATAGCTAGATAGATAGAACACAAAGAAAAAGCAGAAAAAAAGAGATTTTTAACATAAAGGGTGGTAGGTAGCCAGCCGAGATCCGGCGCTATGGACTTTCTGAGGATATCACTCTTAACAATGTCGTGGAAATATAAGTAAGAGTTCAAAAGACGACTGCAGCTGCACCCACTAAACGAGATATATACTCGCTTTAACAAATTTAATAATGAGTAACGTAAAAGAATAAAAACGAATGTAACTTGTTGAAGTCGGTACAATTATAGTTCAAAAGTACCTACTATCACAATACTGTGCGCATGGTACCGACTTCGAGAAGTTGTTTTACCCTTTTAGTGTTGAAGTCGGTTCCATCTTATGGTTTAATTGTTTTACCCTTTTTAGTAACCCTTGCTATTTACGGGATCGATTGTCATTCTCCGTCAATAAGGATCATTAGGATAGGCGAAACACTTTTCGGTTATTAGAGTGTAACTTAACAATCATTAGTTCGAATTGGATGAAATTTACATGTTGTCCACCTCAAAAATTCGGTATACTCTACCAAACAAAAAAAAGAATAAAAGGTATTCAAATTATCAACGGGATAATTACCATGTATATTTTCTATGAGTTTCCGATATTTCGGCACTGTTCATCCGTGATCATGGCGCTTGCAACAGTGCCGAAATATCGGAAACTCATAGAAAATATACATGGTAACTATCCCGTTGATAATTTGAATACCTCTTATGTTTGTGACCATGATAGTGTAAAAAAAAAGAATGATCAAAATCGTACTATTTTGTAAAAGTTAAGCACGGTATAAAAACATATTTCGCATGGATTTGAAAACCTCCTCTTGGATTTAGAAAATTGAAAAATAAAAGGAATCAAAGAAAGGATAATCTATATAATATAAAAATGAATATCTATTTCTTTTTATTACTTTAATAACGCCATAGCTTGAAAATGACTTTTAGATTTCGAAGAAATTTGGGAATGAGATAGAAGGATATATAATCATCGGAACTTTCATCATCATCATTCGTCACCACGTGGGCGAAACCGCTGGGCGCAACAAGTGTACTCTGTGTTAAGTTATTCCTTTTTATCTTTTCACGAATTTTACTAGGCTGTAGAAACTAATTCATTCCCTCCAAATATTGTTAATTATTTCAAAACTTGGAATTACTAAGAAACTTGGCTTCTGACTTATAAAAAAGTTTAAATTAATTTTATATCAAAAATTACATTACAGCGAAGGTATAGTTGTTTGTTTGTACGAGTTATGAAGTACGAGGTTATCTGTGTGAAAAAAAAACAGACTGATGCTAAAATTAATATAAAGCTATGTTCGCGAATATCTGTTCGCAAAAGAGCAAACAATAACTGATGATAACAACGAAAAAAACGTTTCATATTAAATATAGTGAAGCGAACACAAAATGAGAACATTTTTCTCTTTCTAAAAAGGGAAAATCTCTGTAAAAGTTTCTAAAAATATACTTCGATCCCATGAGGGCCAGAAAATATAATTAAGAAATACACACAAACGTGTTGTGTTTCCTATTTAATTAGGCCACATTGCGCAAATTAGTGAACCCCTATTAATCCCGGCCCAATATAAATTAAGGTCAGCTGCTCACTCAGTCTGTCTGCTAATCTGCAAGAGTAAATTAAAATGTATTTATTCACTTGAAAAATATGGTAATTCACTGTCGGGTACACCTGACCCGCGTCTGGGGTGTCGCAGTACACTTACATGCAGTAAGAGCTTTTACGAAAAATCTTTTTGAAGTGAAAACTTCTTTAGGCGCGTTGAGCACTTTTTGGTTGACTAAAAATCATAATCACGTCTTCGTCGTACTTCAAGATTAACTTCTATCGGCAGTCTCCAAAGATTGCCCGCTTTTTCATTTTATATGATTGTTTTGTTTGTATATTAATTGCAGATCTGTCAATTTTTATATATTGTTATGATTGTAATAGACTAATTATTTAATATTTGTATAGCCTAATCAAATTGTACTGCAAATATTACTAAGTACTTAATATTATAACTTCGTGGCGTGGCCTAACTTGTTTCTATGGGCGTTACAGCTATGATTGCTATAATGCTATATTATATACCTACGTATGCTATATGATAATTACTTATTAAAAAATCATCGTTATAATCTCAGCCGTAGGGCCTTCACTGCTGAACAATGGTGAACATTTTCAAACAGATGCGAAAGCGAGCTGCATTAAAAGTCGACCGGCGATCTTAATTATTAATTAATAAATTATCATTAATCATTATTTTATAAACTATTATGTTAAGTTTGTGCTAGTTTGCCCATCCCAAAGGGAACGCTATCTGCCAAAAACAGTAAACTAATTCCACCAGGATGGTGAAATGGACTATCCGCGTGATAAAATTGGGTGATTGGAGCTCACAAGTGTCAATATTTTTTGGCAGTACTTAATTACTGTTCCACATTTCAAAAGCAGTGTTTATTTAGATTTTTTGAGTTTTGAGCGATGTATTTTTTTAATACAATTGTAAAAAAACAAGAAGTCCATACTAGAACTTCACCAAACTATATATAAAATCGTAGAACCACATTGTGGCTTCGACACGACACAATTTGTGACACGACAGTAATTTGATAGTATAATAGCATTTCCTCTGCTCTTTGAAGGCATTTCTCCGAAATTGTCTAAATAAGAAGGTTATAACAACTTTATAGAATGCTAGTCTACCAAAGTTAACAAAGTGGTTGATAAGTTAATAGGATCAGTTGTTACTTTGTGGAAGATATGAATAGTAAGATTGTCAAACGAATAGCTTGATGCGGTTTGGTGTAAGTTGGTGAAGATGCAATGAAATAACGTTCATCATCATGTGCACTACTAGGTGGGTTTCTGAGGTACTTTAGCTCTAGTGTATATATTCTTAAAATTATGATACTAGTGCAGTAAGTTGGTTTTTACAAACGAGTAGTTGACTGTAAGACCGAGATGAAGACGAGGGCTTAACATAGCCAGATGTTCGTAAATACCAATATCTGCACGTGTATCTTGTATCTACCAGAAAATACAACAATAAAATATACCTACCTTACTTACTAAATATGTGTTACTTAAAAAAGCTTGTAATAAATAATAAATATATATATATAATGCTAGTATTGACTTATTGCATGTTAAAATTAGGTATATTTACAAATAAAATTATAATTACAAATGAAATGTCGTCATTATTTTGATAACTCGACTTTGCCACGTCAACAGAAAAGGCGCCCGCAAAGTTTTATAGAATTTCGTTGGTGGTGAGATTTAGCCATTAGATGAAAATTCATTATTGTAGAGCTTTCAAGACAGTTAGTTTGGAGTTCCAAAAATAATTTTTGAAATTATTTTATTCCAAATTTTGCTGTATACATTATGGATTATAAAAGCAACATTACAAAAAAAAAGCAGGGGAAACAGATAAAAGCTCGAAACGGTGAATTTTCTTGCAAATATTAAACATTTTCGTGTTATTTTAAGGTGCTGGCAACCTCAATACGTCCTTAACAATTTGGTTTTTTAAACCAGTTTATCTCATAAATAGCGATTTCCTTACAAATGCCGAAAATAAAATGACCTTTTCAAGACAATCGAGTACATTTTGACTGAATTAAAAACTAATTTTAAAATAATTGAGTACAATAAAAAAATCAAACACATCACTTATTTTCGTCTTTAAAACCATTTTTATTTTAATTCACTATTGTATTTGTCATGAAACACACATTAGAAAAATGGCAAATTGTAAAACACATACATTGACTGATTATTTTTTTATTTAATAGTGAACGCATTTTTTTTTATTTTTACGATTTTTGTAGATACACTTGCTTTATTTCAAGTGAAAGTAATAGAAATAATTCAAGCTCTGAATGGACAGCGCCTTAAATGAATTTGTAATTGAGTTTAAGATTATATTTAATAAAACATTCATTGTTTTATATATTTCACTTCACCGAACTTTTCTACGGTCAAATTTGATTGTACCGAAATGTAAGCCGAATTTAATCGGATTATTTTCACAATCAGAGCAGGTTTCGTGCTCGTTTAACTAAATATTTTTGGGTTACCGACATTATTAACTGCTATTGACTTAAGGCTAGGAATACATAAATGGCAGTTTGATAGAACCAAATGACCCAGTTCGTTTTGCAGCACTCTATATTAAAGTATTTTTTTATTTACAGTCAGTTTCACTCGTTTAAACATTAAAGGCCTTACATATTAACGTAGCTGTAATTTAATTAATGTCTTTTAGTACGGCGCAAAACATTTTGCTGTGCGCAGTACTAAATAACACCATTTAAAGTTAAGCTGCGTTTATAAGGAACGAAGTAGGTTGAGTTGAGTTGAAAAATCGAGCTGGGACTACAGAAGTATGATGTTCTTCTGACTCGACGGAGGACTGAGTGTTGACGCGTTTGGGTTAGTATTGTGTATGTTGAGTAGTTTTTCTGAAATAATTAGTACGACAGCACAGATTTTTATTTGTACTTCAACAGTCATCAAGATCATCATCAGTTGATCACGTATATAATAAAGAGAAAAGGAGAATGGTCATCACTGAGAATGAAAACCACGGAGAATGAAACTTTGCCAAATTTATTTATTATTAGTAGATGCAAATAATTCATACTATATTTATATTTAATTAGCAGTTAAGAATAATGAGAAAACCCAAATGTAAAACCATAAAATTAATACGCAGAAGATGCTTGTGGGCAATAACGAAACGCTATTTAGTTCATAGACTATAGGATACTATACAACTTTCTTGATACTACGTATATTTTGCCAAAAGAGTGTGACATGACAAAGTTACACCAATAGTTTTTTATGTTGTTAGATTCGTACGTGTTGTACATTTGCCATTTCTAAAGTAAGTTTAATCATGTTATCACATAAAATATAAGTAGTTGCATCCATATCTACGATAACGATACCTAATGCCAAGCGCCCGTTTCTCTATTACGATACATTTCTTTTGAAAAACCCTGTCAGATACGAGTATTTTAAGGTAACGAATTCTGCCTATCTAACCTAACCTAGAAAAAATATAAATGCTAATACAGCTTCAAAAACCGGCTCGATGGCTGGTTGCAGAAAACTAAGGGTCTCTTGCTAACCTGTGATCAGTTCACCAGTGGACTTTAAACATTGTGGACATTATGTGAATTGAAATAAAAATTTCGACACAGTGTGATCTGGGCATATCAGCATAGTGCTGCTCGCCCATAACCCAAATAAATAAAAATAAATATTAGTTGATTTGAAGCATTATATGTACCCAGTAACACTAGCGCCATCAAGACGAATCTAATGATAATTTACCAAAATTGGTTCACCTCGTCTCTCCTCAGCCTAAACAAAACAAAGTAAGTACGTGCTAATGACTAGTTAGGGAGCTTTTGTCGGTCACGAAAATTTTCCGGTCGCCGATAAGAAATAAGGAAACAAAATTATAAGGCCGGCTTTCACAAATTATAATAAATTTTGATGCCTTAATTAGTTTAGATTTATTGCTGGGGAAAAACGCACCTGGACGCAAAATAAGTATTATAGATGTCATTTCTTCCTTATTTGTTTTATTCTAAAGTCGAGTAGGCTTCATTATCAGTCGAAAGAGGTCCACTTCTGAACATACACCTTACCCATAGAACGCCTACTAGCTTCCTGCATCGATTCCTCGCGGTTTTGATGAGGTTGTGGGTCCACCTTGCGAGGGATCGGCCGTCTTCCCAAGGCTACGTCTTCCGGTGCGTGGTCGCCACTAGAGAATCTTGCTTCCCCATCATCTATTGGTTTTGCGAGCGATTGACCATGCCACTTCAACTTGCTAATTTTGAGAGCTACGTCGGTGACCTTGGTTCTCCTACGGATCTCCTCATTTCGGATCCTATCACGCAGGGAATCCCGAAGCTTTGCTCGGTTAGCGACTTTAAGCTTGTTAATGAGGCCAACAGTAATGGACAACGTTTCAGTACCATGAGTCATCACTGGCAACACACACTGGTTGTAAACCTTGGTTTTCAGGTTCTGAGGTTAGACAAAAAGATGGATTGTTCGTGCTACCTCTTTGTCGAAGTTGGCCCTAACGAATTGGATAGTCTGTCCCAGATAGACGTACTCGGCCACAACTTAGAAGAGTACCACCAAGCTGTTGTACTACGCTTCAGGCGTATTGCCTTCGAAGGTGATTGATGAGATATTTATTCAGGCAGACAGAGTCAATTCACGTGACAGATTTATGTATTTATAATATGACTGTGACTTGACTCTGAATACTTGAATGAAAATCTCTCTTCATGCAGCATAAGTATTCATAATTAACTTGATGAATGATAAAAGTACAAACGAGCGAGTCCACATATAGGACAAAGATATACTAAAAGCTAAAGCACTCAAACTCTCTCGACATTGCGGGATTTACTGTAACGTAAGCAAACCTAACTAATGTGATATCTGATTTTAGTCCGTGAGTACACGTTTGTACGTGACTCAGTGCTGTATTGTGTGAGAAAACATTCTAACGTTCGAAGTATAATTAGATCAACGAAACCACATTACAATATCCTCATCTCGAATTCCAGAAATTAATTTGTACGAGTAACTCGTAACGTGTTCTATATACGGACGAAGCATAATGAATTGATAATAATTTAGGAATACCGACATATACTCGTAATATTCTTGGCAGTTTGATTTTCTTAAAAGTAATGGGAGAGTGAGGACTGGTTTTCATAGCACGGCGAAACCTAGTTTGAATTCCAGTTTTTCACTCATGCTATCATAATAAAATAAAGTATTCCTTTGAAAACTTTATTACACTCATCATTGATTTCATGTTTACATAACATGTAAATATTGTGGAAATAAATGAAAAACAAAAAAAAATAAAAAACTCTGTTCGCTACGTTTACGATTCGTTCAGCCGTTTAATCGTGGAAGTTACAAGACTGATATATTATAATCCAAGGGAAGGAAACAGGGTATTTTTCATTATCATCATTATCATCCATCACCACGCGGGTGATGCAGCTCCATGCAGATAGTTATAAATACATTTGATTGCATCGTTAGCTCAGTTGGCTCAGTAGGTTTTATATCTCGCCGTAGCGAATATTTGTGTAGTGAGCACTCATGTTTACTCTAGCTAGGGTATTTATTGGTCGGTCTGCCGCAGTACAGGGAACTAGTGCGGGGGTAAGAGACTGATCGTCCAAATTGAGATAGAGATTTGGCTTTTGCAGCGGAGATGGAAATCGTAAGACGTAAGAAAACATGACTCGAAGCATTAGTATGCTAGCATTATCACGTGGACATGTAAAATGTGCTGAAGCAAGTGAAGTTTCTAGACAAATCAATCTCGAAAAATAATGTCTCGTACGATGTCAAGTAAAATTTTAGCTTATACCTACGGTAAATGTCATGGGTAAGTGTGTAAACTACAAGAGGGTGTATTAAAAGATTGTTAAGAATTTGATTCGAACATTTCGAACTTTGCATATTGCAGAATAAAGTCGATTTTACGTAGTCTAAAATCGATAAGTATATATGGTGTTTTGATATTGCCGCTAAAATCGAGAACGATCAACTTATGTATAAATATTACTTAAAATATTACCAACGGTTTATATAAAAAGTGAAATTAAACGGCAATGATATCTGGTTAAATCTGTGATATTTAACGCGAGTTACCAGTTAACTTTTAAAATAAAAAATCTATAGCAAGTTATGTGCTTAATTGTTGTTTATGAGCCAGCTACGACTTGAGATATTAAGCGGAAATTCAGGAGTAATTTTAGAAACAGAAGAAAGCGGTGCGAGCATGGACTGTCGATAAGATAAAATCATCGATAGATAAAGACAGTCCGCGATACAGCCATCGTAGCTAATCCATACTAGAAACGTGGCAAGATACAAGTATATCGTGAGATCCACGCTCACACCGCAGTTTCGAACTATCTCGTGAGTTTAGGAAGTAAGTTAGCTATTTCACTGTTTATTTTTTTATTGTGCTTATATTAATTCACTCCATATTTCGTTTTTTCATAATTATGTTACTAAATTCGGCGGAGCTGGTTGTAGACCAGCCATTAATTTGTTATTAATGTTGTAATAATGCATGCTGTGTTCGCCTATTATTGGATTGTTACATAATACATTAATATTAACACAACTTTATTAATAATTTCTATTCAATGTATCAGTATGTTGGTGAACTAATAAAAAAATATGAATTCCCAAATGTGAAATATGAAATAAGTTGGAGCTTAAGTTAACCTTTCCTCTACCGTAATTAATTAAAACAAAAGGTTCCATTCATAAAATGACGAAAGTCTACGTCCTTAGTAAGAAAAGGGTAAGGTAAGTTCGAAACTAGACAAAATAACCGCTATATAGAATGAGTCGTACGTTCTTAAGAATAATTCATATTTGTACATAGATAAATATATATATATATATATATATATATATATATATATATATATATATATATATATATATATATATATATAATATAAATCTAATAGATTTATTTATTTAAGTAAACTCGTAGTTATAATAGTTGATGACGATACAGCAAGCAACAGATCATAAGGTACTTTGATCCAATGTGTTCTAAGGTGAATGCACCAGTGGCTGTAAACTACGCGTAATCGCGATCGACCACTTCCGGCTTCCGCGCACGTCACGACTTCCGGCGTGCGTTATCGAAGCTTTACCGCCACAGCTGAGCTTGTGGTGAGCGGCTGGGAAACTGTGTTTATTCAGAGTTGAATATTCACACTCTGAACGATATTTTGTTAAACAGAGTTTAAGGCATCATAATCTGACCGTGTTATACTTAGGTTATATAAGTTGTTGTTGTATATGATATATAGTATATAGATTATATAAGTTGTTGTATATGTCTGGTTTTGCCTTAGCAAGAGGTTCAATATCAGGCAGGTGAGGGAGGTAAAACTTTGCAAATATAATCGTATTTGGTTTAGGTGGTATAGCAAGTAAAATAACTATTTTAAAAAGATGTAAAGCTAAGTTTATAGAACAACGGTAGTGACAAGTGATTAATGACGTATATCATTTGATAGTTTACTGATTTATTAATTTTAACAAATATTATATAAGGTACTTCCAAAGATTAAAAGACACTTCAAAATTTATTAAACCATTTGTTGAAGGAAAAGTGCCCAGAATGCTGGCTGCATTTCCACGTTGAATAGCTAAGCTAATTTTTTGTGCAAAATATGAACCAGCATTCTGGTCAACTGACGCTTCAACGTCCCTGAATATTAATTTGATAGTTGTAATCACTGAGTGACTTTTAAATGGTATGGGTAAGTATTGTGTACAAGAGAATTACTTTCTCCATATCATCATAAACGTTCAATTCAAATGATTATATTTTATTTGAGCATCAAATATGCTCTTACAGGGCCACTGAATAAAAGCGACTATTCATTAAATGAAAGCCATTTACAATTATTATTTTTTGTTTATCAGTTACATAAGCGTCACACAAAAACAGGGAGAAACTTCTACTTATCCTTTCAGTTTTTTTGCTACTATCCTAAAAGTTAGTTCACCTACTAGTATGAAAAATGGAACAAACCTGACGTTAACGTGACGAAGAACAGGCGTTCAGTCTTCATTTATTTTGCAGTTTTAGTTCGCGAGTTTATAACGTCACGACACACAGCGAGTCTCCCGAAACTAATATTTTATAGTGTCACCATCAATCTATACTGTCAACACGTCACGTTGGGTTCGGCTCACAGCCGCGTAACTTAATACTGAAACCGACGTTCAGACCAGCAGTTTTAGTTCACTGAGACAACCGTCTGCAATAAACCGATGGCCCATTAATTGACGGCTCCGTGAACTCAGTTGATAGTGCCCCTGCCTTCAAAGCGATTAACCGCAGGTTCGTTTATTGGCTGAGACAAATATTGGAATGATAAAAAGACAAATCTACACGTTAAGATCAGCTTTACAGGAACGTGTACAATATATGTAGAATCCTGGCCTCCTCAGAACAAAGAAAAGCAAGGAGACTCTTACATAATCCCATACCGAATCACATCATACAAAAAAATGTCACGTTGTGTATCGAACACATTCATGTCGAACATCTTCCACAACACCTGGGTGTACGTGTCTGACTGTTTGTTTATGTTTAAATACAATATATATGACGTCGTCAGCCGCCTATTGTGACGGAGCATGCACAACGGGCGAGCGATCAAGTCACCGCCGCACACCCATCACCACAATCGCCCATAAAACAGCTGCACTTGGCAACCCGAGCTCTTACAGTCCGGTGTCAGACAGAATCTACAGCTCATTATAATACATTAATTAAACTAGTGTATAAAACTTAAAGCCAATAACAGATTCAAATTATTTAGCCTAAATTTACTTAATGCGACAGTCACTAACAATTTAATAAAATCATGTTACAAAATAAACTATTAAACATGAATTATGTAGTAAGCAGGTATTGTTGTGTGTGTTAGTGTGGGGATATGTGTGTGTATGAGGGTGTGTGCGTGAGAGTGTATGTTTGATGGTGTGTTTTAAATTGATTTTTCAATTACGCTCTAAATATCTACATCATTAAGAATTTTCAGAGTTTCTCGTCTGAAAACCTCCCTGCTATCATGAAAAATATCTGTACATTGAAATCTTTTGTTATAACTTCTGTGTAACCGACTAACAAGTGAGTGTTGACCATAATTAGTTCTTGTTTGCGGGACAGCGAACAGTTTCGTGTGCCTAGTACGAATTTTTGGAACATTGAAACGTAACATTTTGGTCGACAATTCATTACAATCCACGTAACCATTACAAATACCGTGAAGAAAAGACATGTCAGCAAGAATCCTTCGATTTTCAAGACTCGTGAGGTGGTGATAACTACACGCTTCATTATAATTAGTAAATGTGAGACAATTTCGATAATTGAGATGTTTTAAAAACCGACTTTGTATGCTCTCAATGCTCTGATTGTAGGTTATATAGTTAGGGTTCCAGATGGGACTACAATAATCAAGAATGCTCCTTACAAAGGAATAATATAAAACTTTCAGGCAAACTACATCAGAAAAGGGGTGGCTTACTCGCAATATAAACCCTAAGCTTTTATAAGCTCTATTTACTATTGCATCTATATGGTCAGAAAATAATAACTTGAGTCTATTTGTACACCAAGATCCATAACTGAATAAACTTTTGTGATGTTTACATTGTTTATATGGTAGTTGAAATTAATAGCATGTTTTTTTCTGGTAAATGATATAAATGAGCATTTACTTACATTTATATTAATTCGATTAGCAGCATAATAAAAGCCCAGTCTATTCAGATCCGCCTGAAGGTTTATACAGTCATTATGTGTAGCTACTTTCATGTAAACTTTTGTATCATCGGCGTACATTAGAAAATGGGCAAATGTTTAATATACTGACCTACATCATAAAGATAAGAAGCGTACAGGAGAGGTCCTAATATGGAACCTTGTGGTACTCCTGAAGGAACCTCAGTAAAGTCCGAACGATAGCCACCCACTACGACGGCCTGAGAACGATTACGCATGTAAGATTCCATCCATCGCAACAAGTTACCACGGATACCCAGTTCATAAAGCTTACGCAGAAGTATTATGTGGTCTACGCAGTCAAACGCTTTTTCGAAGTCCGTGTAAACCACATCAACTTGAGAGCCACCCTCCATGTTACTTGCAACATTATCAATAAATGCTCCTAAATTAGTAACAGTGGACCGCCCTTTCATAAAACCGTGCTGTTCTGCGGGAATTGAAGGTGAAACAATCGGATAAATGTGGTAGTGAACTACTCTTTCAAAAACTTTGCTTAGTACATTGAGTATCGATATTGGACGATAATTTTCAATAGATGTCTTGGGGCCTTTTTTATAAATAGGAACAATTAGAGCTTTTTTCCAAACATTAGGAAAGTATCCTTCCCTGAGACATCTATTGAAAATTGACGCTATAGGGCCAGACAGTGACTCAGCACACCTAACAAAGAATATTGGAGGAGTTTCATCGCAACCGGCTCCTTTCGTTATTTCAACGCCTTTTAAAATTTTAAAAATTTCATCTTGACGGACTTCAATTTTGTATATTAAGTCAACATTAGAAGCATTGTCTAATTTACTGAATGAGTACTGATCAGCGGGGTTACTAAAGTTTCTGTCAAAGAAAGTGTTAAATGCGGTACATATGTCAACCTGTGAATTTAATGAGCTGTTATTATATGTCATTTGTTTAGGGTAATTACTATTATTTTGCCTCTTGGATTTAATGTAAGACCAGAAATATTTTGGATGAGATTTAATTTTTACCTGAGATAAGTTTATATATGAATCATAGCATTTAGCCTGTAGTATTTTTTGTTTATGTCTTAGTTCTGCGAAATCAACATAATCATTAGGATTATTATAACGCTTCCATATTCTATGCATCTTAAATTTTTCTTTTATGACGTTGATGAGAGCTCTGCTGTACCACACAGGATACACGTAGGTGCCAGAACAACGAACTTTTGGAACATAAGATTGTATTACGTTATTTATGATCGAGTAGAAATGATTTATCATATCTTCTACATTGGTATCTTCTGCGATAAAGGACCAGTCATGATTGCTGAGTAAATAATTTATACTACCAAAGTCAGCACGTTAAAATTGATATTTAACACGGGGCTGAGGCTTAAGTGGCGGAATCAAAATGTCAGTCGCGATAATACTAAAAGATGGATGAGCAGAATCCTCTTTCACTAGTGATAACTGTGATTTTTTAATAGTGACATGGAAATCAGTGAATACAAGATCTAAGGTGTTGTTACTTTTATTACGAAGCTTGTTGTACTGCGTTAAGCCCAAAAAAGAAGTCTGGGCAATTAAACTGGATGCTGCATTCTGGTACTCAATTATACCTTTCTTTAGCACTACTGGTTCACTAAATTCCCAGTCTATGCATGGTAGATTGAAATCTCCTGCAATTATGAAGTGGTCGTCAGAATGAGCACTGTGAAATTTAGTCATTATATCTATAAATGACTGAACTCTCGATGTAAGATTTGAGTTTGGCGGTAGATTTACGAGTGCAATGTGCAAGTCATGTGCAGTAGAAGGAATAGTTATCCACATACATTCAGGGTCCTCATATTGCCAGTCCGGTCTGACGCGAGCTTGCAGATACGGTGCACACATAATCATAAGACCTCCTCCCAGGGACTTGCGATCGTTACGGAATACAATGTATCTACTGTCACAAAGCTCAGAATCCAATATCCCGTCGCAAAGCCATGATTCTGTAATAATCACAATATCTGAGTCCAGTAACAAGGAGTTGTTATAAAATTCAATTGTTTTCGTCCGAAGCCCCCTGACGTTCTGGTAATAAAGTTTTAACTGTTTAGTTGTATCAACCATTTTTATCACTGTAAAAGTATCCACACTTACGAGTAACATAGAAAATAAAAACTTTTAGATATGGTGATAGCAAAGAAGATGTCTCTGATAAGATATTCTTATTAACTTGTGAGCGTCGGCAACTGTTATTACAACGTACTAGAACGTGATACGTTATAAAAAATGTGAATAGTAGGTGTGTGTGATGTGTACATGTATGGCAAAACTGTTCTACGTGCAATGTGGGTACAATGTTGGGGTATTGAAAACGAATGAGTTTCAGTCTACAAAAGTTACATAGCCAAAAAATTACAATGCTAGGCGAGGTATAAAAATAGGTCATAATATTAAAACGCATCAAACCATTCTTACAAGATCCGACGAGGAATTTATGGGAATCGGAGGCGCAGTTTCGTTTTTCCGCACATAAATTCGGCAGTTTTTTGTCCAAACGTACTTATAATAGACTTCTTTAGCTTTTTGTTTACACGAGTTCAACAATAACTTGTTGTCTCTAGTAAGGTGTTCATTAACATAGATTTTAAGTGACTCGCTTCCGATTCCCATGCCTCCAGCAGTCAAAGTACGATGTTTGCGCGCGGCGGCGATTATCTGGTCTTTTACGGCGCGCCTTCTCAAGCAAACTACAATAGGGCGCGCGCGTGCCGCACTCTCGGCTCGTCGTGGCTGCACTCGGTGAGCTAACTCTATATCAGATGGCTCGATCGTGACGCCAATGTGTTGTGTAACCCTTAGTACCAGGTCAGTTGTATTTTCATTATTATCTTCTGGAATACCAGTAATCTCAACATTTTGTATTCTATCCCATTGCTGCTGTCTCAAGTTCTCGACTTCCAGGGCTTTGACGCGATTCAAACATGCAGCTAAGTCCCCCTTCAAGCTTTTATTTTCATCCCTCATACACTTCAGTTCAGATGAAGTCGTACTCAGTAATTTCCTTAAGTCTGTGATTTCTTTCCTAAGATCTTCATATTGACTACTGACATACGCAAATGAATCTTGAGGATTTCAAGATTCATTTGCGCATTGACTGTTAATGGTCTTAAGTTCACTAGAAACCATCCTCTTAATGGTATTTTCAAGCATAGTTTCTATTTCCTGCTTCATCTCGTGTTTCCAAATCTCGCGCAATTCGGTATGCTAAAAAAAATTAACCTATGCCAATTCCGAAACCATTTCGAGATTTTATGTTACAAACCCTTATTTTTCTACTCTGACCTTTTAAAACGATAAGATGCCATTTATTTTAACAAAAAACGATGAAATAATTCGACTTTCATTGACCTCTAAATGACGTCACTTTTTTGCACTTTTGTTTTGATTGAATAGAGACTTACGAATTAGTAGGTGTCACTGTCAAGTGTTCTAGTTTCTTTTTTTTTACTCGCGTGCTTTTCTTGGCTCCTCAACGCAACTACATATTTGTGCAAAAAAGTGACGTCATAGGATTCAAATTTTCAAAAAAATATTATAAAATAACTACTGAATATAAAACAAAAATATTGAAATTAGTTTCTTATAATGACCTAATCTACGAAATAAAAATATAAAAAAAAATACCAAAAAAAAACTTTACATACCGAATTGTCCTTCCTTTATATACTCAGTAGAACTCAGCGGTTCAGCAGAACACGCAGACTGAGTACATTCTGGTGACATAGTTAGAAGCGCAGACCCAGTCTTAAGCAATGACTCTTCAGTACGTAGACTCGGCAGGACGCAATAAATCAGTCTTTTTTCGCGATGTCACGTTACTGCTGTCAGACACCACTCTGTCAACCTCCTCGTCTATTTTGAACTGTGGGGTGGGGTGGGGTGTTAGTGTTGTCAAATTTCGGTAGCTTACTTTTACACTCATAGCACCTCCATTTCAATTTTGCCTCTTGATTGAGCTTTTTAAATTGCTTAGGTGATAGATTAGCGCATTGTAAGTCATACTTCTGCTTATAATCGGGCATTTACAGCCTACGCACATACTCATTTCCCCACGAATAAAATACACCTAGCTTGGAGTACTTAAGTGCAAGTAAGATAGGTTTCGGTATGCTCTTGTGATCGAAGATTAAAGTTGGAATAGACGTTACGTGTTTTCTTCATACCCGGGTAACACTTTATATCGGCTCTCAGCCGATATACAATAATATAATACATTCAACCAATGATGATCTACTCAAAAGGTCCAGCATGCGGTCGTCACCAGCTGATAGAGTATAACTAGCTAGCTTGTTCATTATAAACAAATAAATATAATGTATATAACCGAAAATATAGTACAATTAGTATTGCAAATTATTGGTAGCAATTCGTTTGTGCAGAACACCAAACTAAACCAAACGAACTAAAATTATTTTTTTAGTAAATTATACTAGTTCTATTGAAACTAAATTCTGTTGAAACTAAAATCTAAATTCGTATAACGATTGCGAATGACAGCCCTTACATTTGACATTACCTTGTGATGAGAGCACTTGTGATTGACAGTCCTTAAATTTGACATATCTGTTCAATTGTGGGTATGTAAAGTGTCAATTTAGTCGTCATATAACTTCTTGCTTTCTAAAGTAATGGAAAACTACACACAGTTGATTAAATTAACAAATTATTAGAATTGTCCATTATACGTGGTATACGAGTGGTAAAGTATGCACTATCATAGTTTAGAAAACTTCACGTTTTAGTTGCTACTTTAGATATGAGTGGTAGTAATTCGCTTGTTCAGAACACCACACTAAACTAGCGAACTAAAATATATATTTAGTAAATTATGGTAGTTCTTATTCTGTTCAAGCTTAAGTCCAAATTCGTATAATACTTGCAAGTGGCAATTCTTAAAATTGTCCTTTCTGTTTAATTATGGGTATGTTTAGTGCAAATTTGTTCGTCATGTAAGTTCGTGCTCTCTAAACTAGTCTAAACTGATGTAAAACTACCCACAGTTGAATAGAATAATCATATGTTTAGAATTATCATTCTAAGTGTTACACGAATGTGGATCTTAGAATTAACATAATAAGGACTACCATAGTTTAGAGAATTTTAGTTTAATGTACGCATACGCGAATCAATACCATTATTTGTTTACTTTAGCCTCTTTAGTTTAGTGCCATGCACAAGTGAACTGCTGCCAATGTTCATTTACATCATGATCAGCCCATTTTGTTCCTACTGCTGGGACTCAAACCTTCCTCTCAGAGAGAGGAGTTGGGCCATACTCCCACCGCGCGGGCCTAGTGCGGCTTGGTGGATAGGTTAGTGGCCAACCCATGTCGAAGTTTTCAGGCTGCCCGAAGGCCTTCAACATAGCCTAACGAATGTTGTCCTGAGACAAACAACCCCGGTTGTTTGTCTGAAGCCGACGGCTGAACGTGCCCTGCGAAGCACGGAAGCGCTCAGTTGAATAATGCCACTAGCGATCACCCATCCAAGTCCTATCCGCAGCAAGTTGCTTAACTTGTTGATCGGTTAAGATCGCCAAGTCAAGCTCCGCTACGAGCGCTATATATTTTCATGTTAATTAGGTAAATACAAAACCGACTTTAACTGAAGCATGAGTTTCGAGGTTCAAGGTTTGGATGGTACGACAACTATCATGGTCAGGTTTCTTTCTTTTTTTGATAAACAAGCATTTGACCACAGTCTCACCTGATGGAAAGTGATGACGCGGTCGACGGTGGTACTTGCTTGCTTAAAAGGTACCTTTTTCACTCACTCATTCACTCTGTATTTGAAGACTCCCAGATTTTATATGTCTGGAAATATAGACGCTGGTAGGTCGTTTCATACTTCAGCCGTACGCATTATGAAGCTAGATTTGAAGCTCTTCGTGCTTATTTGTGGAACATCGGCCATGTACGGATGCCGTGTTCCTGTGCGTCTTGTTGTTCGATGAAAGAAAGAAGATGAGGTAGTTAGTTTGTGGCGATCAATGGCACATTTTCCGAAGTGAATCCTGTAAAACATGGATAAGCTGGCAAATTTCCGTCTATGTTCAAGGCTTTGAAGTCTAGCCTCCACTAAAGCATCGTCACCAATGAGCTTCTTTGCTTGATTATCTATGGAGTCCAAGGCTTCGAGTTGGTATTTAGCCGAACCATTCCAGAGATGGCTGCAGTATTCCATACAACAACCATTGAGCTAATTTAGCTCAATGACAACAACGGACACGGAGGTGGTGCTTACCTTCAGACGTGCAACTTTTCCATCTCATCACTTGACAGGACACATGACAATACTACTCACACTCTTGTGACACCATTACACAGTTATTTACTTTTTTTAATACAGGATGTTTGGTAGAGGGACCGACAAACCAAATGAGCGTGTTCGGGGGCCCACTTGGAGAATACAAGTTGGCCAAAAAAAATCCCCGACACCGCAATTTTTTTTAACTTTTTTTTGTGAATTTTCTCGTTTTCTCCAATATTGTACCTATTTACCACCATAACATTTGTAAAGTATGTTTTAGACCGGATGTTTTTAGTTTTTTACAAATTTTACAAATGTTATTTTGGTAAATAGGTACAATTTCGGAGAAAAAGGGTAAAATCACAAAAAAAAAGTTAAACATATTGGGGGGTCGGGGATTTTTTTTGGCCAACTTGTATTCTCCAAGTGGTCCCCCGAACACGCTCATTTGGTTTGTCGGTCCCTCTACCAAACACCCTATATATAGGTTGTTACATCTAACAGTGAAAATAAATGTAAATATATACTCACAAAAAATTGTAAATGCCCTACCACTTGCTTTTTATATTACAAACAATGTTCTCTTTCATTAAGTAAATGATTTGCCGTTCTGCAAATCACCGCAATCTAGGAGCGGATGGTGAAATAGCGTTATCAGAGTACACCTCCGAAAGACTGATGTTATGTCCATTACTTCCTGGATGTTTGTTGCTAAGGTGCGTGACTACGTAACGCTGAAGAGGGCTCTATTCAAACTTACGATGTTATAGTAATAATTTAGAATTAATTAACATGTATCATGTCATTTTTGGTCAGCTTTAGTAAGTACTTTTCTACCGACTTCCAAAAAAAGTAGGAGGTACTCAATTCGACTGTATTTTTTTGGTATGTTTGTTACCTCATAACTTTCGACTGGGTGAACCGATTCACAAAATTTTTTTTTTTTTGCTAAATTGTTGTGCTTCCCGTGTAGTCCCATTTAAATTTCCTCAAATTCGATTTAGAAGTTTTTGAGATACACTCCAATAACTGAAAAGAATGGAAGTCAGTATTACATTTTTCAAATTGTACTTGTAGTACATACAGTGAATAATCTTATATTAAAAACAGGTAGACATGGTACTCGCGTATAAATACGACAAAAGCAAATGTGGCTGTTGAACGATATTATATATGCGTCGTAGAATAATGGTTAAGAACCTCAGCAAAATAAGTTCTTGTATGAGCAAAAGCTGGGACAACATTGACTTCGCGTCAGTTCTACCTCATAACGAATCTACCTCTTTTTAATGTAAGTTTATTGTATACAGTACATAAGATAAGATTTACGGCAAACAATTTGACATAAATTGCACGATGTTAATTTTTTAATGACTCAATAAAAGATAATGATTCACAGAGTGAGCATAAACAACTTTTACATCTCTCATATTCGGTAAGTAGGTCCTTATTACCCCCAAATGGGGCTTGTAGGTGACCAATTAGCGCTCTAGGATAATAATGTAACTAGAAAAGCCCTAGGGCGGTAAGTAATTAAAAAAACACTTCACTCTTTCAAAAAGTTCGCGTACATCTAACCACCATACTGCCAATAGACATCATGCATTCAGCCCAATGACAAAAGAAGTCGTTTCGCTATTCAGCCCTGTCTTCGTATGAGTATAATAGTCATCAATTTTATTTATATAATAGCGGTTTTTTTTCTACTTACCTCACAATCGAGATGTAAAGCAGAATAGTTAGCTCGGGTGTAAGCATCAATTGCACCCTCGAACTATAGGCGCATGTAAACATCTCGGGCTGCAATTGATGCCTTACAGCCCTTGGCTACTAACCTACTATTGACGACTGGTTTTAAGCAAACAAAAGTCACACATACTGAGTGAAATGAACATCCCAATAATATTATAATAATGTGTAAGTTAAGATGGATGGATATCTGGATATTATATATGGGGATAAATTATCTATATGTTAATCCTCCAACCATACTTTCGCATTCTACAAATATTAGAATCGCGAAAGTTTGTGTGTATGGATGTATGTATGTGTGGATCTTTGTTACTCTCTTAACGCACAAACTTTGGTATGGAGGTAGATGAGGCGCTGGATTAACACATATGATACTTTTCATTATCATCACCCATTACCACGCGGTTGAAAAGGCGTGATATGCTTGGGCACAGCATATACCAAATAATCTCCGCCTACGTCAAGATCGTAATGATGACAGTTCTGTCAAAGTTTGTGTCAATTTCTGATAGCTTAATTTATATATGTGTGTACGTAAGTCCTGTATTTTATTATTATTGTTTACTGATTGATACACTAAATATTTAAATTAACTCATATTACTATTATAGCAATTACGTTTGACCATGTACATATTTTATGACATTTTGGTATAAAGGTAGATATGGCTTAGGAGAAGATAATAAGCTACTCGAAATACTAATCCTGCGTAGACGTAGCCGCGGGCACCAGCTAGTTTATAATATTATTAAGATGACACATTATATTTTTTTGGACAGCGCCGTTCATTTTGCTCCTAGCAGTCTTCGCCTTGTTTGCGCAACATACTGATCCAATTATCGCGCTGAACAAATTAAGGCTACTCGACAAATATTTAATGCAGCATGCTGGTATAAACAATGTATAGAACAAGACAGGTTTGCACAGTAAGGATTGCAGATAGAACCATTTGTATGTTTATAATGGAGATAGCTACTACCAAAGGAACTATTTTGATGGCGATTAAACGTTCACATACATTAACGCATCACAACATCCAAAAACCGAGTACGAACATTTCTTTCTTATCGCGCAAACATTTACCCGGACCAGGGATCGATCCTGGGACCCCTCGCTACGAAGGCAGGGTCACTACAAACTTAACTGTTGGAACTGTTAAATTCAGGGGCAATTCACCAGGGGAAAAATCACGATAGACTTATTCTTCATGATCAAGTTTGGCATATACAAGTACAATTTGAAAAGAAATATACCGACTTCCTTTCTATTCAGTTATTGGAGTGTATCTCAAGAACTGCTAGACCGAATTTGAAGAAAATTAAAAAGGACCACACGGGAAGCACCAACGCTCAAAAAAGAGAATTTTGAGAATAGGTCAACCCAGTCGAAAGTTATGAGGTAACAAACATTAAAAAAAAAACGAAATAACATACAGTCGATTTGAGTACCTCCTCTTTTTTTTGGAAGTCGGTAGAAAAGTAACTGAAAGCGAGGTTGAGTCAGCCATGTCCTTAAGAATGGTACCTTGATGTGGACGTGTATTATATACTCTTGTGCACGGTCCCTGCTTGGAAACTGTGAACTGAGTCGTGGTTAAAAATACATTATGCATTAAAGTAACTGAGCGAAATGGTCTGATCAGGTACCTACGTTTCCAGGTGAGGAGCTCGCTGCATTTGCTTATGTGGAGTATCAGAATCCTATGTGTACCCAATATAGGACCCAATCATTAAAATCTACCAAACCGTAATGGTACGAAATGAAACAAAGCAAGTTCAAAAACTAAAACCCGACTACTGAAACCCACGCTCTAATAGTATGACACAAGAAGATATTCTCATTTGCAATTGTTATGTTCAAACCATTCTATATTTATCGCCTAATAAATAAACAACGTACATTTAACATTATTATCACATCAAAATCTTTATTTTGACTTCACCGTAACCAGTTTATAAAAAAATACGAAACTATACTCACATATATCTAGCACGTAAGACAATTGCAAGCTCTAAGTACAAGCTCACTCAGCCAACCATTAGCTCATTCAACTCTCTCACACACACACACACACCTACACGCTCACACACACATGTGCACTGTTAGGATGGCACGCTGTAAGTTCTTAAAAACAGTTTGTTACACTACTGAAATATACGTAGACATAATATATATTTACTTAGTAGACGAAAGTTGGAGTTGACTGACTCCATTATTATGGAAAAAAAATATGTAACTTACATAATGCTTACTTATAGCGTTTCCTACATTATAAGTGTACGTAAATACAATATCGCGTTCACATTTGCAGTTTTATACAATTTTAATATTCATAATATGAAACACTCATTAGCAAACCCATGTAGCAAAGCTTCTGCAAAATAATATAGATCATACACCAACTAAAGCAACCCTCCGCTCAAACACAATAGTATATTGAAGAAAACCTCAAAGAGCTCCTTTCAAAAAGAAAATGTAGATCTTGAAGCAATTGATGCCGCGATAGGGTTTCAAAGTAACTGATGGGTTGGTTTGGCGTCACGGTGTAAGTAAACCTGCCAGTGAGATCAGTTGCAGTGAAATCAATGGCGTTCAGTAAAATCCTTCTGTGTTATAACGATCAATAGGATAATCTAGCTATGTATAATGTTTACAACTATGATTACGAAAGCAGTGTATTTTTGTTTTTGGCGTGCGTGGTGTGAAATTATTTTATATTATTATACAAACATACTTTTCAACACCCTTGCTCATAAATTGGCTACAATTTCATCGCAATTAGGCACATAATGACACCTGTAATCAAACTGTGACTTTTCATTGCTATTATTAACAAGTGAGTTATAGAGATTTATTTTATTTACTGAGTTACTATGTTCTTAAAAAAGTTTCGATACAAAAAATCGTGTTCAATACTACAAATAAATTATTGTACCTATTGCTTGCTCATTTCATGCAACTTTTTAATTAAATAGATAATTTTAACTCGTACGTGTTTAATAAATACAACTTTCACTCAAATATTAACTTTTTTTTCTCTGTAATAAGAGAAAACTTTAAATTCCCCATTTTGTATGTGGCAGAATAGCTGCAAACCCTATGCGCGGAAAATAAAAAAAACCGCATCCCTTTAGTCTGTGGCTGATCGCAATGCGCGCGCATAGGAAAACTGATTAATTTTTTCCCGCCATAGCGAAACATTTTTCACAACTCGTTTTCACTGTTGAAAATTATAGTTATTTATTAATTAAAATGTCTACAAGTACTAGTCACGAAGAAAATGATTTATGCTGTATGTACACCGCCCGATATAAGATGTGAAGCCCTTAACGTTATGGAAAGTTTACTACCTGAAAACTCCAAGGAAAAATATCTATTAGCGTACCAAAATTTCATAAAACGGCAAAACAGTAAAAATACGCAGTCTTTTTCAGAAAATGTGTTCATGGCGTACTATAAAGAATTATCTTCTAAGTACAAACCTAGCTCTTTGTGGTGTTTATACTCAATGTTAAAAAGTACAGTCCGAACAAAGAATGGAGTGGACATAAAAACATACTTTAATTTGTCAGCTTATCTAAAGAGACAATCCGATGGATTAAAAGCAAGAAATCAAAGGTTTTATCGACTGACGTTATTAATTTTTTTTATAAAAGATGCTCCAGATAACCAATATCTGGCTACTAAGGGAATAAATTGAAATTGATTACGCTTATTGACTAATAGACTAAATAATTACAATTTTCATTAGATATTGTAAAACATAAACATCATTTTAATCATTATGGAGAATAAATAATTCAATATTGTTTATTGACTTGACTTGGCTTGACATGACTTCTTTGACGTCGCTTCTGCTTATTGTAATTCTGCGAATGTTCGTTCAACGGCTTCACTTTTTTGGAGGTTGTTTATGAATATGATCAGTGAGTCATAGGGATTTATTGACATTATGGGAATCAAACGCAATGGACAAGTTGATCTTCTGTTAAAGTGCTCTGTGATACTCGTATAGATACATGCACGTACTATAATATAGTGTTATTGCGCTCGTAAAGCAGCGAGCAATGCGGTGTGCTGTCCCTGTGTGTTATGATGTCGTTTGCTTCTATAGAAATGACGATGCAAATAGTGTGAAAATCTTTGCTTTCACACTAATATTTTAATGGAGGGCATGTTTGGTTTGGTGGACGGATATTTGTGAGTTTCGCACGCACAGCGGCTGCACCTGTCATTTTAAAGATACTTATGACTTGAAATAAAATAATAACAGGAAAAATTTCCTCTGCAATATAGATTAACATGTGTATTCGCGGGCTACTAACTTTACAGATATTACTCGTATTTTTATTTGTTTTATATTGTATTCTTTGTTTAGCTAATAATATGACATTATTGAGAATGAGAGTTAGCCCAGCCGCAGCTGTAACTAACACTATATAATTAAAATAAATTAAATCAAACAAAATATTTTTGATGTTTTTTCTTTCAGAAAATCTCTATTCTTCTAAAACCTTATAATAAAAGTATAACAATAAATGACATGATATAATAATATATTGAAATATTCACAAATTCAATTTTTTTAATCTTAGCTAAAGTCAAGTAGTTCAAATATTGCTATGTTTTGTAGGTATAGCAGCAATCAAATGGCAGTCCCCGAATGATTACGATAATCCTATACCACGCTCACGAACTTGCGGGTATACTAGTACCTAAGTAACTTAATATATGCGAATCTAATGCCCGTTTTCACCAACATTTTAGGTAACACCTAAGCCAGTTAGGTAACACTTAGCAGTACAAGTCACCTAAATAGGCTTAGGTGTTACCTAAAATGTTGGTGAAAACGGGTATGAACCTCTTTATAACATGTTTCTATAGTAGTAACTTATTGAAACCTCCTGAAATATACAGATTTATTACTATATGTTGAAGTCATTAGTCGGCGACAAATGTCAAATTAGTAATAAAATGCCCCACGAGACTGGTATGCCGAATTGTGTCAAACGCCAATAGAGCGTTTGAAGTAAAAATAGTATTTTTATTTAAATAACCTACAAACTTGGATACTTGAGTTGACACAGTTAACAATGTATGCGTGTGTATTATAGTTATGCCTTTTTACTTGAATTCAATTACTAACTACCGCGGTCTCCTAACTATCCATGCCATCCGCGACATAGGTAACTCTAGTGAGGTAAACGTTATTTAAAAAAGGATATATATGTATTATTTACAGTGAATTATTAAGTATTATACATTAAGAGACCCAAAAACGATCCCACAACCTTACAGCCTTATCGATGTGTATAATAATAGCCATTATGTTACACCTATAAAAGTTTACTACATACGAGTACTTTAAAGGCGTTCAAGGCTAATACCAAATACGTAAATTTATCTTAATAAGTAAAAGGACAATTTCAAAGCTTTTATGAAGTAATATTAAGTTTTTTTTAAATAACACTAAACCTGTTTTAGACTACACCACTAAAACGATGAAAAACACCTCACCAAAACTTTTGCTGAAGGGAACATTTATTTTTTCAAAAAGCTGAAGCCCTTTTGCTTTAAATATAATAATGGGAGCACCTCTGAAATATATTCTGCCAAACACAAAAATAATCATCAAAATCAATTCATAGTTAGCAGAGTAATTGAGTAACAAACATACTAAAAAACGTAGTCAAAACAAAAATCATTTATTCAATTTAGGCATCAAAGACGCACTAATGAACGTAAATTTTTCATTATATGGTACTTTAAAGACTCTACCGCCGAGTTCCAAAATATATAGAGCCCACCGAGAAGAAGCGGCAAGAAACTCGGGGCCATTCTTTTTATATAGATGTTTACAATGTTTCTACTTAGGTACTACTCGTACAAATATTACATTTTATGGGCGGCAGAGTGACAGCTTGCCAGAAGTGGAGTATTCCAAGCATCTTTGTCTTCTATATAATGTCGGACTTTATATTAAGCTTTTTTTATCAAAGCGTTTTTAACTTTAAACTTGAATTTGCCCTCTGTTAGCTCAGTTATGTGTTTTGGGATTTTATTGTAAAAGCGCACACAATTTCCTAGGAATGACTTATTAGTCTTCGCAAGTCTAAAACTAAGTACAGGTATCAGTATTAAAATTGTGGTGATTACTATTTAACCTAACTTTTTTAACTTTTGTCGTTTTGAGAACCTCCTCCTAATATGAAGTTGGGTAATAACAGAATAATCACACTAATATTATAAAACAAAACTTTGTGTGTGTGTGTTTGTTACTTCTTCACGCTCAAACGGTTGGACCGATTTTGATGAAATTTGGTATAGAGGTAGAAAAGGCGCTGGATTAACACATATAATACTTTCCATCTTCATCATTCATCACCAAGCGTGTGTAATCGCGGAGCGCAGCTAGTCAAAATGGTATCAAGTATCAAATAAAGTAGGATTCCCGCGTCTGTCTGTCTGTATATCCGCAACTCCTAAACCACGCAAAAGATTTTAAAATGCGTTTTTCATCATCAGTCATAGTCATCACTTCACATAAAACAACTTCACATTATCTCATATTTGTAAATTTCACCCGTACGAAGCCGGGGTGGATCACTAGTATAACTATAAATTTACATATCAATCTATTTAACTTTTGATTATATATATAATTATTAATTATAACATAACATTTATAAATGTATAATTCAAATGTACAATAAGCAATTAACGATTTTGCTTTTCACTATATAAGAAAATCAATGTTAAATATTTCCGATGTCGGGCAAACCCTCCTGTTTTAAGCTTTACACGTCTAGTCAATATCCAATACCCAACCAGTGCACTAAATGGATATTAATTCATAACAAAAGTGTCCAAGCTCTGGAAGGCCAAACAACCCGTGAAATGAACAAAACTATATACCCACTCCCCCGCACCGCTTCTCGCCGGCGGCAATCTGCCACAAATTGCATCGAGAATTACCCGCCCGCCTCCGTGGCCTACATTACTGCCCGTAATGTCAGGAATACCTACGTCTGTCCGGGAATTGAACAGACGCGAACGAAACAAGGAAAAGGGAAATTTGTTTCCGCTGTCAGGATGCGAACAACCTGGCGGGATCTCGATATTGATAGATTGTTGTAACGATGGCTTTTGTCATTTTTGTATTCTTTACAATACTATAATAAATATAATGGCCATGGATGAAATTTTTCGCTTGTGTAAGAGGGAACATAACAGCAGACGCATCTCCATAAACTTTTCCTACATTTATAGACGGAAAACTACCCACAACTAACCATAGTTACGAGTATATTGTAAAGACTTAAAAAGTGAATTCGAACTTCATTCAAGATCATCTCTTATCTTTGAATTAACAATACCTAAAAGTAAAGAATGCCGTGCGATTCTCTAAGAGCAAACATCGTTGCATCTTTGACAAAATCCGTGAAACAAATGAAAAAATTACAAGAAACGTTGGAAAAGCAACAAGTACAAGGGCGATATCTTATAAAGTATTTGACATCGGTGAGCTCGTCGACGAGCTAGTCAACGAATTATTACAAAATTACACGGCAGTATTTAGATAAGATTCTGGGGTTTCATTGCAATCATAGAAACTCGCAGTGTCTCGTGAAGACAATAATCTAGACAGTTTTTAGTTGACACAATGCAATTGAGTCTCAAATATATTTAGTTAACGAGAGCTCCTGGAGGCATTGCACGATGGAATGAACACGGTTGTGAGCCTTCAGTATGATATGCATGACTGGTTTCTCAATTGTTAATGTCGTTAATCATATTTAAATATTCTAAATAATCGTACTATTATTTTAAACGTGAAAGTTTGTGAGTATGGATGTATGGATGTATGGATCTTTGTTAATCTTTTACGCAAACGGCGGAGGCAATTATGAAATATGGTATAGAGGTAGATGAGGCGCTGGATTAACACATAGGATACATTTCATCATTCTCCATCACCACGCGGGTGTAAAAATGTAATATGCTTGAGCACAACATAGAAAAAATATCTCGTAATGATGAAAGTTCTGTTAAATTTTGTGACAGTTTCTAATAGCTTAGTCAAAAGCCTAGTCAATTTGACAGCTCGATACACTAGACGTGCTCGGCGACCGTCAAGGGTGAAGAAATGTAATGACAGGTTTTTTCCATGGTGATTAATTTTATATTTATGTGTACGTAAGTCCTGTGTTTTATTATTAATGTTTTACTGATTGATACACTAAGTATTTAAATTTACTCATGTAATACTATTATACCAATTGCGTTTGACCATATGTACATATTAAATGACATTTTGATATAAATGTGGCTTTGGAATAGATAACTAGCTACTTGAAATACTAATCTTGCGCAGACGTAGTCACGGGCACCAGCTAGTATGCTATAAAACATATTAACACAAACCGGATCGAACAAATCTATATTTCTATCTTTTCTCTTTATGCTAACAATATCACTAATAATATAAAGAGGAAAGATTGCTTTGTTTGAATAGGTTCGGAAACTACTGGACCGACTTCAAAAAATCTTTCACCATTAGAATCCTTTATTATCCCTGATTAACATATATTGCTATATATTTTTATGCATCAACATCCATCACCACGTGGATGAAACCGCGGACCGCAGCTAGCTCTTAAATATTCTTGTTTTGTTAGTAAGTAGTAGTGCAACTCTAACATTTTCTAAAAAGCTCTGGGTGCTACTTCAACTCTCATACGTAGCGCAGTGCTTACCATTAGGCTATAGATTTGCCCGAATATTCGCTTGCTGAAAATACTTACTCCAAATTTTAAGACTAGATATTGATCATAAGCAATTATTAAAATAAACTCCAACTCAACTCAAATACCACATGAGAAGCGCCAGCTTTTAAATAAAAAAATAATCATAAAAATCGATTCACTTGGGAAAATGTAGTGAGTTAACACATGTAAGTAAATCTAGAGAATTCAGCAATTGAGAACCTTCCATGAAGATCTTATACGCGTACCTTCTAGTTATGTATAGAAGTATAGAAGTATAGAAGTATATAGTATAGAAATGTTGCACGTTCATTTCTAAACAAATTCACTGAGCAAAATTGTTTAATTATTATTTCCACGACTAAACTTTAGGCAGTCTCACATGAAAAGATAAACAAGCTGTTGTTATTCCATAAATAGGCCATCAGTGCCCTTAGATCCCAGTGTTATTCTGCGCCGGTTTGGTTTTACTGTCGGCCCTTTATACCGGCGACGATAAATTTTTATCCATCAACGTCTGGGGCCGGTCGTTTTTAGTACTAGGTCGCGGATTTATCTTCGTTTTAAAGTGAATTGGTAAATTCCTTTATTCAAGCTTTAAGCAAAATATATTGTGTACTCTTAGGGCATACAGTTTTGTGTACGTGGATCACTTTTAGTTTTTCCAATTTTTTTTAGAAAAGTTGCTCCCTGCGGCTCTTCCTGCGAGTAAATGTGCAAGTTGGTAGCCGGCTACATGAAGCCGCGGCTAACGACGTGTCGCAGCGACACTACTGGTTTCTATATAGTTCTATGAAACACCATTCGTAGTAAGCGACACGAAGCTAGCGTCACGTCGTCGAGCGGCAGATCAGACTGTCGCTCAACCGCAGATCAGTAGTGCCGCTCGCGGGTACCAATCTACGTAGTAAAACAACTGAAAAGCTTTGAAACAAAACCGTTCGTATCGCTTTGCAAATGCTTGATGCCATCTGCAGTTGCCGTCTGCAGTCGGGTTCGAAATCATGACGCGACGACGTGACGCGGAGACGTGAAGCGAGGTCACGTCGTCTGCGGCTACGACGTGTAGCCGGCTACGAACTTGTACCTTAAAACGAACCAAATACTTCATTAATTAATGTCAGGCCGCAGAGGAAGACCCGGAGCAGGCCGGTTGGCACAGTTGGTAGATATCTGCCTTCTGAGCCGCTGGTCCCGGGTTCGATCCCCGGACAGGTCATACATTAGAGTGCATGAACATGTCTGTTTGAGCTGTGTCTGGGTGTGTATATGTATATAAATATGTATTCCAGTCATCAGGTTACCATAGTACAGGCTCTGCCTCGTTTGGGATCTAAAGACCGCGGGTGGATGTTGTAAAAAAGAAGGTTTCAACGGCTTAAAAAGTTAAAAATATAAATACATATAGAAAAATAATAGTATCTGTAACTCATATCTGAAACTTTATCACATTTTGAATATCCTACCATGTTCGTCCTTTAAAATAATGAGACAGAAATAGCCCACAAATTTCCTATAATTAAGTATCGCTTAACACCCGCGGGGAAGCGCTGACAATTTGGGAGACCTCCATTAAGGTTGAGTGTGCTACGCGCCCTAAGCCTCTCGAGCCCTCAGGACCTTTGTAGGACCCTCCAATTTTGTGAGCCTTGCACGCTCCACTCGATGAAGTGGTGTCTTCCATTTTGCGGAGGTGTTCATTGAGATCTAAGAATGGATCCGAGTAGTAGCCGTTTGAAGATCGAATGTTGAACCTTTGACCTATATCTATACTATATTATGTATATCTATATACTTATATTGTAAAGATAGTAATTGTGTTTGTTTGTTTGAAATGGTTAGGCTCCAAAACTACTAAACCCTTTTTGAAAGGAATATTTGACCATTATAATCCTACATTATCCATGATGAAAATGGGCTATATATTTTGTATCATCATTCATCACCATAACGAATAAACTCAAAAACTACTAAACCAATTTCAAAAATTCACTCACCATTAGAATGCAACACCCTGAGGCTATATATTTAGATTCATCATCATCATCATCCATCTCTACGCAGGTAAAACCGCGGAGTTCAGCTAGTTTTGTATACGAGTATTCGTATAAAATTGTACTACTTGTGGTTTCTCAGTATTGTTTCTCTCGCATCTCTATTTTTGTTCAGCTGATAAATTATAAAGTCGAGTCATAATAATAGTAGATAACATGATACCAAAACGACTGTATAAAAATTAGTAGAATCTACTATCCTAGAAGATAATCAGTACAAATATCGTATAATATTGTAAGATGCAATATATATTAATGAATATTAGCGGACATTACGCACATAAACTTCAATTAATACTCGTACGTGGGAGTTTGAAATAATTACCGTGAGTAAAGAATGTCACTCATGAGGTAAAAGAGTAAATTTGAGTTTGACTTAAAATTCTAAATGAAAATACTGGCAGAAGTAAATTATCTAAAACTAGGAATGTCCCTAAGTCTTCGTACTTTTTGTGACTACCTACTAGTTGATAAAATATACGTATATGTAATACATATGCATGGGCTTATTTTTTCAAAGATTGCGTGTTAAACAATTGTCCAATAATTTCACTTCTTAATTAGAATAAAACTCGATACAAAGTCATGTATAAATTTAATGGTTCCCACATCAACGGTTCTTAATAGCGAACGAAATAGAGTGACTATTTGGTTGTGAGTGGTTCTATTAATTCAGTTTAGTCTAATTTTCCTAGTAATTCTGATTCATCACCTTGGGAACAGTGTATATATATAATGTCTACTTATTGTATAGTATAAGTTCTCTTTCGTATTGTTTTATTACTTACTTTGTCTGAAGTTTTGCTTCCTAATATGCTTCTATCCATCTTTCGCTGGCAAATTGCAATTTTCTCTTCGTGTTTTCTCCTAAGCGAGTATGCCTAGCAACCATATATTATTTTAAGCACGGTAGTAGTTGACATATGGCACTGCAGGCTTTTTTGTAGTTATTAATGTCCTTTATAATACCTACATCACTTTGCTCTATTGTATTAACTATTAAGTGGCGTGCAATTGGAGAGGCCTATGTCCAGCAGTGGACTGCTACAGGCTGATGATGATGATGATGATGATGATGATTAACTATTACTCAATAATGTCCGCAGTGTATACGATTTAAGAATTTTTTGGTTATACAATTGCATATGTAAACATGATGCTGACATTTTTGTTGACATTGACGTCTTCTAAAAAAGAACTACATCACTTTGCTCTTTGTCAATAGTTTTCGTAGCGTACGTGATATAAGAATTTTTTCTACCGACTTCCAAAAAAAGGAGGAGGTACTCAATTCGAATGGTTTTTTTTGTGTTTGTTATTTCATAACTTTCGATAGGGTAAACCGATTCTCAAAATTCTTTTTATGTTTGAAAGCTTCTCGTGTGGTCCCATTTAAATTTCATCAAATTCGGTTCAGTAGTTTTTGAGTTACACTCCAATAACTGATTTTTACCAAAGTAGTAGAATGGAAGTCGGTATACAAATTTTCAAATTACACTTTTTATTTATTTATTTAATTATTTATTTATTTATTTATTGGAAAACCAACAGCTTTTTACACTAAAAATATACAATGGAAAAACGATGGGAAGCCAATTATAGGTTCTCACGAGTAGAGATAGATTATTATAAGTTAAACATGTGCAAACACAAAGAAAGGTTTAGGTAACAAAAAATTTAAAGATAAAATAAAATAAGAATAACAAGGTAAGTAGGCAATAATTAAAAATATAGTACACAAAATAAAAAATATTAGCCCAACATCTTACGATTGTTGACCGTCTGCTAGGAAAAACTCACTGCTTAGTTGCCACCTCGCCGAGGAAGCGCTGGTGCAAAATAAGGCAAGGTCAGTGCGTTTGCTCAGTTTGTTAAAGTTGTCGCTTGCTCGCCATAAATACGAGTTCTGTCTATAGTTTGTTGACACTAAAGGAATGTGTAATGGTTTATAGAATCTGGTTGTCTTAAAAGGAACGTTTAGTTTGATTTTACATGTGAGGTCTGGGCAATTAATGGTATTATTTGAAATGTTAAGAAGATATACGACGTCTGCGATTTCGCGTCTTTTTGAAAGAGGTAGAAGATGAAATTGTCTACAAAGGTTAAAGTACTTATCGGACGAGTAAGGAATTCGAAGACGATAGCAAAGGTACTTTAGAAATTTAATCTGGATTCGTTCGATTCTTGAGGTGTACTTATCATACCGGGGGTTCCAGATTTGAGATGCGTACTCTAGGTTGCTCCGAACAAAGTGCAATAAAGGATTTTAAATGTGTTAGCTCGCTTGAAGTCCCCAGAAGTACGCATGATGAACCCTAAAGCTCGTGATGCTTTGGCAACAATAGACTCAATATGAGCATCGAAAAGAAGTTTTGAGTCATGAACCACCCCGAGATCTCTAACTACGCTGCTTTTTTGGAGTAGCTGGCCTTTCAATGTGTATGATGATGGTATTACCAGTTTATTACGGGTGAAAGTTACTACTGTACATTTAGAGGGGTTAAGGTCCAGCTTATTAAGTGAGCAGTAGGCATCAAGGCGTAATAGGCCAGCTTGAAGGTTCATGATATCTTCAGTTGATTCAATAGAACTAAATATCTTCATATCGTCGGCAAAGCATAATAGTTGACTGTCGTGAAAACATGTAGAGATATCGTTGCCAAAAATTAAAAAAAGAAGTGGTCCAAGCAGGGAACCTTGTGGGACTCCGCTAGATATATGAACCCATCCAGATAGTTGTTGACCAAAACAGCTTGAGATCGGTTATCTAAATACGAAGAGAACCACCTGAGGAGGTCGCCTCTTATGCCGATGCGTTCAAGCTTGGATATTAGTAGCCTGTGGTCTACCCTATCAAAGCATTTACTGTAGTCAGTGTAGACTACGTCAACTTGATGGCCCTTGTCCATAGCATCAGTTAAGTATTCATTAAACAGAACCAGGTTGGGGACTGTTGAGCGGCTTTTTAAAACCCATGTTGAGCAGGACTGAAAGAGATTCGCAGCGCAGAGTAAACCTGTTCATAGATTATTCTCTCAAAGACTTTGGCTATGATGCATAACTTGGAGATCGGTCTATAGTTGCTGACCTCAGTTTTTGATCCTTTTTTGTGAACTGGGGTCACGAAAGCCGATTTCCAGATACTGGGGAAGATACACGCGGAGAGTGATTTTTGAAAGAGGATGGTGATTGGAACGGCTAGAGTAACGGCGCAGTTAACTAATAATATGACGCTGACATGATCTGGGCCAGCCGATTTTGATGGGTCTAGTTTTAAGAGGTGTTTGGCAACGTTATCTATGTCAATATTAATTTTATAAATATCGGAAACCTGAGATGCTAATGATTCATTAGAAGTGTTCAACATCAGGACTATTATCACGGCATAGGAAATTTGAGTTGAAATATCTAGAAAAGACATCGCAAATTGCTTCTCCAGTTTCCGCCACTGTGTCTTGGTACTTCAGGCAGTTAGAGATACCACCTGACTTGGAACGTGATTTGATAAATGACCAAAACTGCTTAGGGTTCTTTTCAATGGAATACTCTATCGTTACCAAAGATTTTCTATAGCATTGATTTTCCAGGCACTTAACTCTGTCACGTAACAGTTTGTAGGTCTCTAAATTCGCCTTGTTTCTGTAGATTCTGCATTTAGGAAGGTACATAGACTTTTCTTTAATTAGTTTTTTAAGCGCCGTCCAAATTGGTATACACATACCAATTTGGATATGATCTAATATTAACATGTTTTGAAGGTATATATTTATTTTTCAAACGCTCAAGCACCTTATAGAAAAAATCGACGGCACTTTCGAGTGAACAGGGGGATAGTTCTTTCTCCCAGTCAATTTCATTTAACTCCGAATTTAATGAATCATAGTCACCCTTATTATAAAGATACTTTAGGTACGTTTTAGGCTTCAATTTAGGCAAATTGAGGAAATTAACATTAATTATGAGGGCCTTATGGTACGGATCAATTGTTACTAGTGGCTCCTCACATTCAGACACTGAGATGGCGTCATTTGACAATGCTAGGTCAAGAATCTTACCATAAACATTTCGAACAGCATTGTATTGGCGAAGGTCACAGGTAGACAGGTCATCAATGAGAAGGTACTCGTCGCTACTAGACATACTTGAGGGATTCAGTGATAAGTCGTTGCCATAAAGCTAATTTATTTTACTTAAATTAAAGTCACCAAGCACGACAAACTTGTCTGACGGGTTTGATAGAACTATATTAGAAAGCTGAGATAAAAATGATTGTAACTGTATAGAGAAGGAGAAGCCCAAGTTTTGTTGATATAAATAAATACTACATATATGAATATACATAGGAGGTCTATCCTTGTGCCTCACTAAGATAGTGACCCATATGTCTTCCGCGGATGACTGATAGGTGGGCTGTGACGTCACATGAATATCTTTCCGCACAGCTATGAGAACGCCCCCTCCTTTCGATTGTCCAGTCATATTAATAGCACGATTTCGCCGAAATACTGTGTATTTTGTACAATCAAAAAGCTCTGAATCACTCACACTATCTAATAACCAAGTTTCAGTGATTGCAATAATATGGTACGAAGATAGGCAAAGATTGCGATAGAAGCTAGTTGTTTTGGAACGAAGTCCGCGAATATTCTGATAGTATATCTTCAACTTGGTATCTGTGTCATCCATTTTTATTTACAAGAATTAGCAACTGTCTAATTACATTGTATCGAAAATAAAATAATAACAAACTACCATCAAACACACACACATCGCTAATCACAGACTGATTTGAAATTATTAAATTAAAAACAGGGTAGAAAAGCATTCGGCAGAAAAAGTGACAGCGCAAACAAAAAGTTATAGTAAGTAATAACGGTGCAAAATTAGCCCTTAAAGCTAATAGCAGAGACATTACTGCATCATGAGCCGTGCGCACTAACGCATCCTGGTAGACTCTTATCTGTTGTGGACAATAGCGACCCGGCTGAGCGACGGGCAAATCAGCGGTTACAAACCTTTTAGACGTGGGATTTAAATTATAGTTATAGCTACTAAGAAAGTCGAGCTTAAGATTATGACTTATTGTACTGGACCAGTTTTGAACTTCGTAAAAACAGATTACGTAATCTTGTTTGAATCCAGCTCCCTGTTGATGATGAACGCCGGCGAAGTGTCGTTTTTCCGAATTTGTATCTTCCCATACTTCACCCATAAATAGTGATTTTCCTTCGCGAGTGATTTAGCTTTGTTTAAAAGGTTTTTAGACTCCGCATTGAGATGGTCATTCACGAAAATCCGCTGGCTCGAGCTTGAGAAGCCGACGTCAGCTGCTGTCAAGGTCTTACACGCTCGCGCTGATGCCACAAATTCCTCCTTCACGTAGCGGTTGATAAAACTTACAACAATGGCCTTCTCCTTGGAGCCGTGAAGTGGAATCCTATGCACGTAATTAATCTGCGCTTTCGGGAAGGTGTAATTGGTCACTTTACCGATCGCGAATAGATTTTCGTCTTTTTTGAGCGGGACACCCTTTATTTTCACATTATTTAAGCGGGATCTCTGCTCACAAGCCGACAACTGAGACTTGACAGATACTATCTCTGTTTCCCATGAGCTAACGGTTTCGCGAATTAGTTCAATACTAGTCAATCGATTTTCCATGTCGGTAACTCTGGTAGCAATGCCATCAACTTTGCTGTTAGTGAAGTCACAGCTAGATTTTAATTCTTTTATTTTATCTTTAATGGATTTGACGTCCTCAATGAGAGTCGGCAGGCTAATCAGCTGCCTCCTTATGTCGCGAATTTCCGTGAGTACTGCTTCCAACGAAGCTGACTCTGAAGTAGTAGCGGGAACAGGGGACAAGGATTTGCAAGCCAAGCATTTCCAGGCCGCTCTTCTGTCGTTACCCAATTTCCTGCATCCAATCTCCGACACTTGAGCACAGCCGAAGTCTAAGTGCTTCTTGCATGTTCCACACTGGACTCCATCATTAAACGCCCCACCACACGCTGGAGCACTTCATTTGGTGTCATCAATGTGTGTTACCAGTGATGACTTATGGCACTGAAACGTGGTCTCTTACTATGGGCCTCATAGATAAGCTCAAAGTCGCACAACGAGCTATGGAGAGGGCTATGCTCGGGGTTTATCTACGTGATCGAATCATAAATGAGGAGATCCGTAGAAGAACGAAAGTCACCGACATAGCTCAGAAGATTAGCCAGTTGAAGTGGCAGTGGGCAGGGCACATAGCACGCAGAACAGATGGCCGATGGGGCCGAAAGGTTCTGGAGTGGAGACCACGTACCGGCAAGCGCAGCGAAGGTCATCCACCGACACGGTGGACAGACGACCTGAGGAAGGTCGCAGGACGACGTTGGATGCAGGCCGCTTCCAACCGGTCCTTTTGGAAAATCATGGGGGAGGCTAATGTTCAGCAGTGGACGTCCTACGGCTGAGATGATGATGATGATGATGAATATTATAATATATACTAGTGTAGAATTCTTACATATTGCAGCATCTAGGTAGTAAAATTCTAACATTGATCTAGAGCAATTAAAAATAATTGAATCTATGTTTCTGAAGTACCACTATAAAAGTGATACCTATAATTACCATCGTTATTAAATCTTATAAATATAATAAAACTAATATACTTATAGTTTTATCGGTAGCTAAAGGCAACGCAGCGATGAAGAGGTGCAGCGGTGCATTCAACCGGAAGTAGCAAACGAGCGCATGAATTCGCTGAAAATCCGATATCCGTTCATCCCAAGTATTGACGTAAGATGCACATATAGACTTATATAAAAACTTCAGCTTGTTTATTTTAAGAAGGCCCTTTTGGTACATATTGTTCATCCATAACCCAAAGACATTGAGTATATTTTTGTTAGCGCCTATGAAATTACTTATAATGAACGGATATCAACTTTCAACCTTAAAAGGAATAGTAAATAGAAACATAAATTAACCAAAACGTCGTAAAACGCCAAATTTAAAGTTAACGGTATTTGGTTGTATCTGTGCCAATTTTATAAGACTAGATATAATGACAGTGTAAAATGGTTTAGTTGATAGTGTAGTATTCAGTCATAAGCTAATGTTGCTCAACAACAATAAGATTGTGGTGGAAAACAGAAGGACCTAATTAATTTAAAATATTACGCCAGACTTCTTGGTCTGTATTCTAAAAAGAAATTTAACATAATATATATATAAACTTGCTGACCCTGCGAACGTTGTTTTGATTATACATAAAAAACGCGAACAAAAACAGATGTTGATCGTACAAGAGTGAAAATTTGAATTTGTATGTATTTTTCAAATCTTAATCATAATAAAATAATAATATAAAATTTTGCCTTAAAATATTAAGGGGTATTATTAAGTCACTCTTATCATTTATCGCTATGAAAAATAGATGGCCGATTCTCAGACCTACTGAATATACACACAAAATTTCAAACAAATCGGTAAACCGTTTCGGAGGAGTTTGGCAACAAATACCGCGACCACAAGAATTTTATATATTAGAAGATATGTATGCTCAGATTTTAACTCTTCTTTCACACCAACTAAGCTAGCAATCGGTAAGCTCGTCAACGAATCATTAGAGAATCACACGGCTGCAGGCCTAGACAAAAGATGATTCTGTCATCGTTAACGTCAAACGACAACTCCAAAATTTATGGCGTTGACATTACCTGTGGAAAATTCACGTGACGTCACGCTAAGTTCGTAGACGGGACCCGGGAACGTTCTGTCTGTAGCGTGTGCGGAAAAACGCCTGCTTGAATTTCGTCTAGGCCTGCTGGTGTTTGCGATGTATAACCTTATCATATATTTATGTAATACATAACAAAATGTATTAAGAAAATTCATAGCTGTTCGTTCTTGATTTTAAAGCATTTAGATAAAAATATCCACCGGGAACTTCTTAAAATCTCGGAATCTCCTCGAATCGACTCAAGCAATGTATTCCATTCTTGCTAGTTTACAATAAAAAAGTATGCTAGATGTATATTTTTTATATAAGTCGTATACCTGCTATGTAACGATGGTGCGTGTTCGTGCCTCAAGTTGTCCGATCAGAAATGGGGATGGAGGAATTAAGTTCCATTTTACTCATCGTTATATCAATAACAAATGCTACTGGTCAGGAGGGAACTCTGAGCCGGTGTTAGATGCTCTTGAAGCCCAGTTTAAGCCAATAAGTCGTTGCCAACAATCCTCTAAGCTCGCTTTTCAATTGAGTTCAAAGCTTTTAACTCAAATGCAGCTCTGCTACCGTGTGGTAACATAAGTTCTATCATTGAATGGTTCACATAACATCAATAAATGCTAAAGTTTGTGAGTATGTTTTATGTGTTACTTCTTCACGCTCGAACTGCTGGACCAATATTGATGAGTTTGGTTCGGAGGTAGATGAGGCGCTGGATTAATAAAAGATACTATTAAGACTGACATTCTATAAACCATTGAAGAAAATAATAACTATGTAGTTACTGATGTCTACTTTTTAACCACATCGGTTCAGCAATATACTTTGAATTTAAACTTATTTAGAAATACAGTAACGTACTCGATAAGTATTCGATATAAATACAAGTCTATCATAATTAGTGTAGAAATTTATTAATTTTAAATAAGATTTCGATAAATAACAAACTCGTAAAATTTTCTTTTGGTTCAAACTATTTAAATTCTATATGTTCAGTTCGATATGCATTATACTTATTAAGTTTGCACATTCCTGTGAAACCATATTACCTGGCACGGGGTATATACCCAGCAAGACATACTTAGAAGGCCTACCATTTGCATATCATACATATCAAATCGTGCCTGCCGACCACAACAATGTGTCAGAACTCAAATATTGTGAGGGTATTTATACAAGCCTGAGCCAAGCCGCACGGTAACCGGCTGAACAGTTATCGTAAAGAACTAAAGTTCATATTTTAGTAAAACTTTCGTTCGACACCTTGAATTTATTGATAAACTAGGGTAGGTGATAATGACTGACCATGACAACAGCCAGCCCGATCATTACCACCTCGATAACTGACGACCAAAATTAAACGTTCATGTTCAGTTACAGATACTAAAATGCTACGAATTACTGTAGAGCAGCTACGGTTCTACAAATAACAGTAGAACTGCTACGGTTCTACAAATAACAGTAGAACTGCTACGGTTCTACAAATCAATGTAGAACTGTTCAATTTTCTAAAAATAACTGTAGAACTGCTATTGTCTTACAAATAACTATAGAACTGCTGCTTTTCCAATAATAATTGTAGAACTGCACATTTTCTACAATTAACTGCAGAATTGCTACGGTTCTACAAGTAACTGAGGAACTGCTACGATTTAATGTTTTAATGTATGATGCTTTAATGTATTTTAATCACAATCGTTGCCGTTATTTTAAGATTATCTAGCCTATTCTACAGAGATATTTTTTTAATAATAAAATAATATAATTCATAAAATAAGCTTTCTCGTTATTGTTGCAACCGTCATTAATACATAAACAATTGTTGAAGGGAACGTACATGATATGATGAATATCAAAGTTTAATTGGTTCTCCGCATATACAGGGGTACTGGTAATCAATTAGCATCCTTTTAAAAGCATATTCTGTACATCAAAACAAACATCTTTTGTTCTACGACTTTCAAAAATTCGTAGGTACTTCTTTTCTTCCATACAAAACTTATAAAAATCAATTTGACCGGTCTAAACATAATTAACACTCCTTAGACCTTATCGAGAGTTATAGTGATGACGACAGTGTTTCGGATACTCTTGCTCCGTCTGCACTGTTGAGCGAGCGAAAAAAGCGCGCGCGCAATACTAACAAGCCCCGGCCGGCGTAGATGAATGAAGTGGAAGCAATGTAGAGTTATGAAGCGTAAGAGAGAAACAAATCATATTTTTTGGTAAATTTGTTTAGTTTTGAGAAAAGTTCTAAAACAAAAGATGTTTGTTTTGATGTACAAAATATGCCCTTAACATGATGCTTATTGATTATCAGTAACCCGGTATAAATATTTACTGCATAAAAAATAACTTGTAGCTTATTCTATGAAGTTGTTTTGAATGTGCTAACAAAAAAACCTGCACTTGTGTTTCCTCCTTGCATCATTTTTTATCGTTTACACACTAATTCGGTTTTTTTTTCAACCCTCCGGTTGCCGCTAAAGTAATTCACTCATTCTGCGCACACAATAACACATCTCATCATTAAATAACAGTCAGGCTGTTATGTATCTCAGTTGTTAACAAAGTGTTGACTAAAATCGAAAAAAAAGGCCTTTCAACGTCACTTTTGTCAGCTCCAGTCATCAACTTACTATAAGCCCGGCAATCTCGTGCGCGACCGTCCCGCGGGGTGACGGGCGGTGGCGGGGATGAGGTAGCGCGTCATTCTAGCACACGGCTACACACGAAGAGAAGTGTTCCAGGATAACATTTGTACCTACATCGAAATGTCTACTTACTGTCAAGCGTGTAGTAAAGAAGTGACTAGTGAGTTAATGTTGAAGTGTTCTGAGACTAATTGTGACAAAGTATATGACATACTGTGTCTTGGAATGAAACAAAAAGACGTTGAGTCTTTTTCATCGGATTTTAAACGCCAATGGATCTGCCCGGAATGTGTTAGCACGAAACCAAAACGTTTGGGTAATGATACGCCTATTTATACCCCGGAGAAAAGAAGGATTATGATTAGTTCTAGTCCTATAACGGTGAATACCCGACGAGGTAGTCGATGCAAGCAATCGGAGGATACAGTGAAAGATTGCGAAAGCAGCTGGTTGGCCGAGTTAAAAAACATTCGTATCGACTAGCTTGCCTAAGGAGCCCTGTGGCGCCCTCGTGATTGCTCCCGAGTGTTACGACCTGCGCCCGCGTCAAAAGTTTGCGCCGAGTTGGGAATAAATGGCTCTTGTTCCATACCTATAGCGAGTTAAGAGATTAAATTTTTGTCAGAGATAGTTGAATAACCAAGGAATCTGATACATAAACATTCATGTCAAATGTATTAGTAAAATGTTATGTTACACGAGGACAAACTTGACGTAGCCGAAAAAATCAGAATTGATGTGGAAAAAAATTGTAATTTAAAAATTTTACATTAATACCTATAGGTTTTTTGCGGTAATTAAATAGTAAAAACACATATCTATCTAATTACATTCAAATATTTGAATTCGTAGAAGAATAATATCATAAAAAAAACTTGCAATCTGACCACAAAAATTAAGTTTTATCAATAAATAATGCTTCCCAAGACAGGACATTGATTTGATATTTATAAATATTTTGAATGTCTAGAACAGAAATATTATTTTTACCTAGTAACATATGCTTAGGTTATTAATAATTACATAAAAAATAAGAGCTACTTTGAAATTTCGGCCAATAATGATTTTTTTTTCAACTTGGGGGCCCATTTTCTAGACTTATACATGGTGATTTCCAAAAATTTTTTTTTGTACGAAATATAAATTTTCTTGTTGGTTTTTTTATTTTATTGGAATTCTTATTAGAAATTCTACAAACCAAACTAGGTTTCAAAGAATAATTATATATCAGAAATATTTAAAAAAAATTACAAATTTTGAATTTTTAGTACAAGCGAATTTAACTGTCACGTGACTTCGATTTTTTATCGATCCTGACATGATATGGCGTATTTATCATATTCTGAGTGGGTGTAATTACTTGACAACATTATTTCTGTGATATTTTACAATGTAAAAGTATAATCTATTCAAAATAAAGCAAATTATAACCAATCATAACAATGAGAAATTAGCTTACCGAGTGTTGTCGGTTCGTGACAAATTTATATCGTAAAATTTTGATATCAGAACCTAAATCACATATTTACAGTATTCCTTACACATTCACGATCATATTCATGTTTAATTTGTATCAAAATCATGAGTTTAACCCGATTAATTCACTAAAAACTATAGCACAAAACATAACCTCGCCGCCAAAACACAGATGAAAATATAAACATTGATTATATTTTTTTTTAAAGTTCACAGATAGAACATGTCCGTGTGTAGTGTTGCCATAGAAAGAAAATATATTACGCTAAAGAATTAAACTCTATGGTTAAACATTGGGATGACTTTAAAAAATAAACAAAAGAAAAACGAGCGTGACACTTACTTGCAACAATTGTTGCGCCGACACTTTGGACCTCAAAAATCCTTGCAGTTTTGTTGCGCGGGCAAACTAGTCGGTATGGAAATTATAAACAGATTAGACGCTCAGGAACGAAGTATAGAAGACATAAAACAGATGTGTTATACTACTAGAGAAGAAGTACAACAACTAAATGTCACTATTCAAGGATTGCAGGATTGCGGGCGTAATTTTACTTTGTTTGAAAACCAGTTAAAATTACTGAGCGATCGTAATCAGCGGATCGAATCATTGCTTACTGGCTCAAAAAGTCACATGCGCACAAAATCGACTAATAGCAAAAAGGAGACGAATCTGTTAAATGTACAAAACCAAAGTAATATTATGTGTAATGTCAAACATAACACTGATCACGCAACGTTGCCCGCTACCCCCAACTTAGAAGTGAATCAAGACTGTGAGGCCACGAAATCAGCGGCGCCCATAGGAGACAGATTGTCGCAAAAAAGCGACCTGCCGGTCGCGAGTGTCGTTGAGACAAGAGTTACTAACACCGTGGAGTTGAGTAAGATATCTGACATTGATTGGGTCACGGTCCGGAGGAAAGTTTCTAAAAATAGTAAGAACGAGCGGGAGCACAATGAAGCTGGTACAAGCACGGCAGGAGTGACGGTCCAACTTGATCAGTCAGTAGTAGGCAGTGAGGATAAAACTAGTGAGATAAGACCATCTCTCATAAAACCTTCATTTGTAAAGGAGGCAAAATTGCAACTCAAGGAAGTTAAAAGAGGTCAAAACACAAACTTTACAGAAATTAAGGCCCTGGAGAGACGGAAACATCTTCACGTTTGGAGACTCACGTTAGATGCAACGGTGGAAAAGTTAACATCACACGTGAAAGGAATATGCGGGTCGGACGCTACGGTTAAAATAGAAAAAATTAAACATAAAAAGGAGAGGGATTATTCTTCCTTTGTTATTTCGGTATCTGAAAAGTCATATGAAAAGTTATGTCATCCTGAAGCGTGGCCTTTAAATGTAGCATTCGGAGAATGGATATGGTTTCGGAGACAGACAAACAAACATATTGACAAAAAATAACAATATACATTTGTTTTATCAAAATGTGAGGGGTCTTAGAACCAAGCTAAATTTATTTTACAATAATGTGTATTCGTCGGCTGCCGATTTCTTTGCGATCACAGGGACCGGCTGTCACGAGTCTATACAGGATGCAGAAATTATCCCACCGGGATTTCAAATAATGAGATGTGACCGAACGGACGGTAGAAAACACGGCGGCGCGTTTTTAGTGGCCACAAACCGGTTCGAGCTACGACGGATGAACCTTCCAAGTAACGTTGATATAGATAGTTGTACATTTGAAATAGTAGGAGCGGCGGTATATTTAAATAATAAATTCTTGTTTTTGTTGTGTGTAATTTATATACCACCGAGCAGTAGGGAAATCGAGTACATGATTTTATTTAGAATAATAGAAGACTGGTGTTCAAAATATAAAACAATGATAGTGACAGGGGATTTTAATCTTAATTCTAGTAACAACAATGTAATTAATTATTATGAATACTTTTTAACTTTTTGCGACTTCGTACAATTAAATAAGGTTCCGAATTGTAATAACAGGCAACTCGATTTAGTGTTGTGTACGTCAAATGTAGCGATGGGAGTGGAGGTGTCGGCGGCGGACGAGGCGATGGTGCCGGTGGACGAGTATCACCCGCCACTCGCTGTCACCGTGCGCGCCGCCCCCGCCAGCTCCCGCCACTCGGCCTGCGCTCGAGCCGCGCCGCCGCCGCCACCGCTCTCGCCTTCCGAACGCTTACCGACCGATACAAGCCACCACTATAACTTTACCAAAGCGGATTTTAGTTCGTTATATGCGCTAATGACAAACGTGGATTGGAGTCCGTTGTATGATAAGCGAGAGCCAGAAAGTGCCGTCGACTATTTCTATAGTAAGCTAGATAGTATTTTCAGCGTCTGTGTACCAATAAAGCGACCGAGTAAAAAAGCCGATGACAGGTTTAGTTATCCGGAGTGGTATTCATTAGATATCATTCGAGCTGTACGCTCAAAGGCAAAATTACATAAAAATTATAAAATTAACAATACCGCGGAGAATTACACCATTTGTTCGAAGTGTCGGGCTAAAGTTAAATGCATGATTAATACTGCACACGAGCAACATAAAGAAAAGGTGCAGAGAAATTTAACTAAGGACCCTAGGTCGTTCTGGAACTATGTAAGATCTAAAAGAGGTACTGTGAATAGGAAAAAAATTACCAAGGGTGGAGAAATCCTATCCGATTCAGAGTGCGCAGAAGAGTTCGCGAAATTTTTCCATTCAGGGTACGGCAGCGAGTGTGCAAAACTGGACGTGGAGGCGGCGGAGGCGGCGGGCGGTGCGAGCGCAGCGCGCGTTCATCTCCCGCGACTCACGGCGGCCGAGGTACGAGCTGCGCTCGCACGGCTCAAGCCGAAGCGTTCGGCGGGTCCTGACGGCATTCCTTCTTTTGTTGTCAAAGACTGCCGCATGGTCCTAGCGGAACCACTTAGACACATTTATAACTTATGTTTGGACACGTCATATTTCCCAACTGTCTGGAAAACGACACGAGTAATTCCGATACCCAAAGGAGAGGCTGGCTCTGATGTGAGCGGGTACAGACCGGTAGCGATCCTGTCGACACCAGCGAAGGTTTTCGAGTCTGCCGTGCATTGCAGTATACAACGACAGGTATCTGTGCAACTATCGGACGCTCAGCACGGGTTTAGGCCGGCTCGCAGCACTGCGACCAACTTGCTCGAGGCGATGACGTACGTCATTCCTCATGTGGACGCGGGGGTCCAGGTTGACGCCGCCTACTTTGATTTCAAAAAAGCATTCGACTTGTTCGATAATGATATTCTGTTATCAAAGTTGGCGGCCGTCGGGTTTAGCAACCAATTGTTAATTTTTTTTGGGAGCTACATGAAAGATAGAAAGCAATACGTAGACTACGCTGGGTGCAAGTCTGAGCCTTATTATACGAGAACGGGAGTAAGCCAAGGATCAAACCTCGGTCCTCTCGAGTTTACCATCATGATAAATGATTTACCAGGAATAGTACGCGAAGCCAAATGCTTACTGTTTGCGGACGACCTCAAGTTGTTGCGGGCGGTTAAGGACAGGGATGACTGCGAGCGACTTCAAGGAGACGTTGATAGGCTGGTCGAATGGAGTCGTAAGAATAAGCTGCAGTTTAATGTCAATAAATGCTCGGTCATAACTTTTGGTAAGTCTAAAGTTCCAATACGCTTTGACTATGGGATCGGTGGAGACATTTTGGACCGCGTTGCTTGCGTCAAGGATCTCGGAGTTAATATCGATACCGAATTGACGTTCCGAGACCACATTAAACAAGTCTGTAAAAAGGCTTACAGGAATTTAGGTTTCATGTTGCGTCAAACGGAAGGCTTTACAGAAGTGGGAGCTTTAACTGCCCTGTATAATGCGCTCGTAAGAAGCCAGCTCGAATGTACTGCCACTGTCTGGGCTCCACATGAGACTAAATACAATCTTATGCTGGAACGCATACAAAGTAAATTCACTCGATACTTGTACTTGAGGTTGTATGGAGTTTATCCCTTTTATCCACTGATGTATCCAACCCTGTTCGTATTGGGCATGGTTGGATACAACAAACTGGAAACTAGGAGGGATTTAGCACTCACATATTATTTGATGAGAGTATTTCGAGGCAGCATGTCGAGTCCTGACATACTGGGGATGATGGGACTCTGTGTGCCGAATGGGTATGTGGCGCGGCGACGGCGGCCACGTCTGTTTGCGGTGCCCCGCGCGAGAACCAATCTACTAGATAAGACGCCTTTAATGCGCGCGTTGCATGAATTAAATCGAGTTGCCGAAAAAATTGATTTATTTGTGTGCTCGGTGGCAGAATTTAAACAATCAATGTTATTTCAATTGTGTTATATGAATAAGACGACATAAAGTAGTTAGTTTTTTAGATATATAAATATAAATAATATTAAGATTGACATGCTTACTTACGCTATTGCATTGGGAGAATCCTGTAATAATAGTAGTAATTTGATTGTAGTAAATAAATAAATAAATAAATAAATAAATCATGCGATAAGTTGTACTTACTTGTGACGTAATATAGGAGTAAATAAAAAGATAGAACTACTTTTATTATTTATGATTTTTCATTATGCTTATAGCAACTGAGAAGCATAATAGTTTTAAGGAAAACAAACATTTCTATCACACATAATTTTTGCTCTGACAGGGATCTAACCTGTGACAGCTTGCTTGAAAGGCAGGGGCACTACCAACTGAGTTAACGGAGCTGTAAGTTTTACACTTCTGTTCACACAGTTTACCAAAAATTGACAAGCAATGTCAATTTTTGGTAAACTCTCCTTAATGTTGAAATAATTTCAATCAAAAGATCGGCAATCGTATAATGTTACTGCCACATCAATAAACACTGTTAGTTTCCAATAACTCGGTGGTACACCGATCCTGTGATTGGAGCCGATTGTGATAACCGATCCGTGCGTATGTGTGTACCTACTCGTATGTTTCGAGTGGATGCTCTGTTTGCTGTTACTGACACGACTTGTAATTAGGTCTGGGTCGATAAGGCTGCATTAATACAATGTTAAATAAATAGAATGTGAGAATGTATATTGTTACCACTTGGTTTTGCTTTGGTGTATAATAACTTTTAGAGATGTAACTTCTGAAATAACGTATCATGGCATTTTTCATACAAACGTACCACCATGCCCTTACATCCTTGAAGATGTCAGTAGAGGTGTTTAATCACTAAGTTTATCAGTACTAGTAGTAGAATTAAACTATTCCGTATGCTTATATAAGTATGCTGTTCAAATAAACTCTAATTATTTTATTATGTTGCAGAATTTTTATGAAGTTCGAGAGTAAGGCCCGTAATATCATCCGCATTTTATTCCATGACTCTATGTTTAAACCATCTTTATCGATTTTTCTGTTGTATGAATTATTATGTTGTATGAGTTAATCTATCAGTGTTATCAAAAGTTTAATCGGTCGAGGGATGTCAGTTAAACTGCCATGTAGAGTTCAAACCAGAGTAATAACAAAATGGCTACTCTTCATCAGCGGTTTGACTTTCGGCTTGTATTGTAAGTTGACTTGAAAGCAGAATAATTATATTTATGGATACAAACGAAGTGATTAAATTATATTTGAAGGATACTACGTATAAAATCTTGCGCCGCACCGTTTTTCACAGTCATGGGGCACAATCATTTTATTTATTTTATTTTGCCTTTATTTTATTACACAACTGACCGATAATAATGCACATTTTGACAAGTGTTGCTACATTTAAAATAATTAATCTCAGTTTAGCTAATCGACCAGTGATATGCCATTGAAATCAGGAGAAGTGTTTATTCTACAGTTCAAATTTTAGCTTCATTTTGTTAAACTCTGAGATAAGCGGCGATTGATATTCAGTTCAGGCCTAAGAAATGCTACATATTTTGGAAAAGATTAGTCATTTTGGTACGTTGTTTTATTCAAAATGAGGCTCTGCAATTTCATGTTAACCACTATCAGTTGGGGGCCTATGTTCAGCAGTGGACGTCCTACGGCTGAGATAATGATGATGATGACTACCTGACCCACCAGCGGCTTAACCCCTCACCAGTCGACTGTCCATATAACAATGAAATTTCTATTGTGTCTGGGTCGTTCGACTGATGAAGTATTGTAACGTCGCTTGCACCTATATATCAGAAATAGCTCGATGGCTTTTAGTTACATTCTGGGAACATACGTATTTTGTCAATTTTACGAGTGTTCAGGATCTGAGGCAGAGCAAATACACATGCACTCACGTACCTGGGACTGCTCCGGACCTCCGTTGATGCTTTCACCTATAATCTTCGCGACACGGGATATCACGTACATAAAATGTATGTCCTTGGTTAAATAAGTTTCTTTCACAGCTGCTGCGAGGCACCAGTTCACGCGAGATATGTTTTTATTTTCCTTTGTTTTTATGATGCGGTGTTAGTTCAGCGCCCGCGTCCGATTCAAGATGGATGGTTCTTCATACTTGGCAAGCCTTACGCTCCCATTGGACGAGTACGCGGTGCATGACAGTTGGTGTCACTGCGTTTCACTACTGCCCAATATCTGGTCACTCGAATTTAATTGATTAAATAAAGTAGTAAAGTTGTAAAGAAAATAGTTCCCAGAAATAGAAGCGTTTCGCTTTTGTGGCAACGGTACAATCTCACTATCTTTGGGAACATCATCATTCAAAAACAGAGAAAAAAAAATTTCTTTATTTATTTAATTTATTTATTTATTTACTTGTATTATATACCTGCTCTTGGGTATGCATGACAGTTACCCAATTCGCTTACCCAAGGATCAAAAATACACAAAACGTTCTATCTAATCTATAAAAACCCATTTAAATACTAATTAAGAACTTAAAGATTAGAAGAACTAAAAGAGAGATTTAACTAGATACTTTAGTAAAATATTTATACAGAAAACAAATACACCTACATACATTTATATTTCCAATCCATGATAAACAGTTAAATTACAAAACTACATTAAAATAAGGTCAGGTCCAGTAACGAAATCCATTGCCGCTCTGTGAAATTCTCGTGGGCTGCAGTGGAGTAGGTCCAGGGACTGGTGTCTGCATAAATGATCAAGTAATCGCAACGCCCAGTACATCGGGGACTGGCGGAAATCGAACTTGTAAACTAATGCCAGCAAAAGATATGACCGTTTATAGAGTTAGTTTTTTAAAGCGCTAACGCCTGCTTAGCGCTCTCAATATCTCTCTCTGAGATCTCTTTATGTCACATGTATAGAATCAAAGCCTATAGCGTACTTCCCGTTGACCTAGAATCATACAACTTTACACAAAACAATGTCTTACAAGACATATAAAGGAAAAAATAAAAAACGTTATAAAACAAACAGCTAATTTACTGTTACAAATTTATTACTGACAGTTGGCGCAATACTTGTGTTTACGGATCGCACAGCAAAGCTAAATTTGTACTATTAATCTAGTATGTCTTATAGTTAGATATATAATGTGCTGCTATCATAATATTTGGAAACCTCGATGCGCAAGTCCAACTCGCGCTTGACCAAGTTTGTATCCGTGCGTAGCGGGGCGGGTCGTTAGCTAGTAGAATATATTATGACGTTATTCCTAAATTATTATCAATTCATTTTGCTTCGTCCGTATATATAAGAACACGTTACGAGTTATTCGTACAAATTAATTTCTGGAATTCGAGATGAGGATATTGTAATGTGGTTTCGTTGATCTAATTATACTTCGAACGAATGTTGTCTCACATAATACAGCACTGAGTCACGTACAAACGTGTACTCACGGACTAAAATCAGATACCACATTAGTTAGGTTTGCTTACGTTACAGTAAATCCCGCTATGTCTAGAGAGTTTCCTCTTTTGGTCATATTAACCATTGACCCAAAAAGAAGGCTTTTTATGGTTTCGACTCCGCCCTTGCATAGTCTTAGTGTAAACATTACAAACTGTCATTTATCTAGGGCAACGTGACACATACTATTACACATATGACATATACGCATTGATACGAACACATTTTCGCAAACTGTTTGTGTTAGGGCTTGTGATCGCGATGGTTCTTAGCTAGAATTTATAAAGATCCATTCAGGCGTTTCAATGCCGTCAGCTCACTTGTTAGCTGCGGTAGGGCTCTTAGACGCACAATTGTGTCGGGGGTCACTTAAAGTTAAGTTATTTTGTTTCCTTTATAATTGAACTCGTACGTTTTTAGATTTGCCATATCTCAAGTTATTTAGGTAAATATTTATAGTCAAACTTCAAGTGGCATTTTTACTCAAGTACCTGGTATAATATTAAACATATAAGTTGAAGCTGTTATGGGGTGTCCACTGGCCGTGATTTCGTTAATAAAAGTCTTGTTGGCACTTTAAAGTACTGTATAATGTAGAAAACAGATATTGTACTAGCTTAGACCGGATATTTAGTAAAAGGGCGCGGCGCGACTACGCACCCGCTCGGTTTTAAGCGAACTGACATCAGGGCGCGACCTACCTTCGGTCACTTTTTAATCATTAAACCTAGTTACAAATATCTACCTACTTACAGACCACATTCATATTATACTAAAGAGCGCGTCGCTAACATAAGTTTTATATTAAAATATGAGATCTAATATAAGTCAATCTAATGCTACACCAACCTGTCTGTTTCACCTGTTGACTAAAATTGATTAAATTACGCAAATATATATACAAAACTAATATAATATAACCATCTGTTGGCTCTATTGTGTAAGACCCGCTTGTCCCAAGGTATATACGAGTATATATATATATACGCTATCATATATAGGGAGGATAGGACGCAATAAGTTTCTTGATCCATTTGAATCCTTTGGGAGATCGTCTATTATATAATAGTTTAAACATTTTTTTTTGAAATAGATAGGTTTTGAAATTACTAGACCGTTTAAAAAAATAATTAGAATTCTATTTTGATTCATCATCATCATCCATCACCACGCAAGTGGAACCACAGAGTGCAGCGAGTTTGTCATAAATTAGTTACTTACTTTAGTAACTTTTTCATGAGGAGTTACCAGATTCTTAATTTTATTAACGAGGTTATGATTTTTTCAGGCCAGTAGTACTACTCATTAACTAAGATTCTGTTGGTGTTCCACAGACCGCTAGACCGACAGAAACCGCCTGTCGGTCTAGCGCTCGACGAGTCAACCTGAGGATCTCCTGAGGATGCCTCGTGTAGAGGCGAAACACGTGTCGAATCGGTTTTGGTTTATTTGGGGTTTCTTGTGTTTTTTATTTTGCATTCTTCCTATTAGCATTTTATGCGGGAGGGAGGGTGGTGCACGCCCCCAAATAGGCCAAAATCATTGTTTTCTTTTCAGCGGAAGTGTCACTAAATATTTTTTAATATCGTTTTTTTTTAGTTTTTCTTAACCTAGAGGATCAGCTATGTTTGACGTATACTGACTTTAATGATGTGTGCTAATTAATTTTATTATTATACTTCTTTATGACATGTGTCAATAAATTATGGGAATAATTTAAATTAATAAACAACCTTACTAATAATATTTTTCATTACCAAAACTTATTCTATGTTGACAAGGAGACCAACAAGCATGCAACATAACTAAAATATGATAGTAATTAAAGCCAGTATTAAGCAGAACCCTAAGATAAGCAGGGAGTTTGGACAGGGATCTGGTATATATATATTTTTTTTATTATTGCTTTTGTTCACAGACTCAATGGGTCCGTGGCATTGTTTACATTTATATTTTAAACTTTTTTTTTTAATAATTACTAACGGAATACTGGAGGACATTTTTTTTTCTTAATTAAACTTACATAATAATTTTTTTTACTAAACTAACTAATTTCTAAATATCGTACATACCGAGAGCATACCGGCTCCCGCAAGCAGCGCCCGTTCACGAGCTTGACACGTGTGCCAGACATCGCCCTCCTCAACCATATTTGAGGGAAGAGGACGACCCGCCACACGACGCCGCCGCGAGAAGAAGCCTTTTAGTGAGCGTGAATGCTCAAGGTATACACGCACACATAATACAAAAGCCTAAGCTTGTCTAATTTTTTTTTTATAACTAATTTACCTCCGTTACATCCACATTGCGATCTTTTATGGCCATCTGCAAGTTGTAGTCGCGGATAGCATTTGGTGACGCAGACACCGCACGTCGCACGAAACGGCTGATGGCGTCTTCTTCGTCGTCGGTGTAGTAGGTGAAGGTCCTGGTGTGCCGCGAGACTGCAACCACTGCGTGCGGGACGCTCTCGTGCAGACTTATGTTGCCCTTGGTTTTACCTCTGGTATATATTTATTACCGAAAGAGTTGGTAAATTAACTACAAAATTATATGTAGGTATATTAAAAACCCGACGTCTAACACTGAAGTATCGAGTTCCAATCAGTAATGGGTAACAAATTATGGGAGACAGAATACATCGATACGCCTCCTTAGGAAGGTTTCCAGATGAAGCCGACATAATGTTCCATCGTAGCGTCGATAACACGTAAGTTAGGTATCGCTCGTCTAACATTGTATTACGTATAACGTACTCAGTAAATACAATACTGTATTACCAATAAATAGGAGCGTTGAATAAGAACATAACTTGTATTCCATTATCAGATCCGCTAGGGTCGATGTATGAGTATTGGGCTAATTCCACTAATTAAATTGCAATCGAATCGTAGCTGAACGGCGACTTTTATGCGTTTTCTTATTCTTCTATCGAATAACAGTCCAGCTGTAGTTACGTTTCTATTGACGCCAGCGATCGATCAACACTTTACTTTGGCTTGTCATTACTATATTACGCTTAAAGCAACACTTTTTATTTATGTAAGCATAAATCATAATTAAATAATAATTAGTACTCTCGGGACGTTTTGGAGTTCCCGATATTTCGGCGCAGTTATATACATGCACCATATTCACGAGGTGTACAGATGCGGGTGGATGTGAAAAAAGTCCGAAGATAATTTAAGAGCAGACAAAACGATTTACCCCCTTTTAGAGAAAGAGGCCGCGGAACACATAAAATATGGCGCTAGGGGTTATAATTGTTTCACAATTATTAGTATCATGAGTTCTGACCGTGAATCCTCCAACTACGCTGGTGAGAGTTGAACCTACATCAAGAACAAGTATGGTTATAAACGCTATTGAATGTTAAAATGTCTACCCAAATCAGCAGTAACATGGCGATCTCTGGTATCGTCTAATGTCCCGGGGAACGGAACTAACGTAACATGCCCCGTACTTGAGCAATAAATGTCGCCGGTATATTCATCTACACGATCCTATTATTTATTTATCCTGTTATTTCACTTTAATGCATAATTTCAAACAATTATTACAAATCAGAACTACAAATATGGTCAGCTTTTTGCTGCTCACAAAACGTAGATTTTTTAAAAGGTTCTTTAGTCGCGGTCAAAAGTTGCGCTTCTTTTCCGAACTTATTGTTTTGATGAATATTCAAGTACTTGCGTATACAAGCGTTTCGGAAACTGTCCAGGCAAGCCAGTTCTACTCCTACTTTATGTGCCCTATTCTTTACCGCATCATCACTGACCCATTTTTTTATTCTTATTTTTTATACAGGGTTTTTTTCTTAAAGAATATGCCACCCTTATTGCTAATCAATACATTATATACACAGTAAAAAAAAAAGTTAATATAGGTATTATTATTATCCAGTTTTAGGTGCCTGTATGACTGCCTGGTACAAGTCATATAGCCCTCGGGCATCTTCTGAGTCAGGCTGCGACAGAACTCCGTTACACCCACCTACTTGCCAGAAAGCATGGTCCGAAACAAATAATCGCCGACGCAGGGCATCGTTACGAGTAGATTCCACTAAAACACGGTAAACATCTTCTAATTTGTCACATTGGTCACAATTTGGACTATCTGTTTTTTTCATCATATACATAAATTTATTTAGTGGAATGTGCCCGGATCGAAGTCTTAATGCTGTTACTATCTCGCTTCTTTCCATGTTGCTCCCCAAAAACCATGGGAAACGAAGAAGTGAAGGCTGTATCGTCCTATAATAAATTCCTTTAGATAGGGATCTTTCGTCGAAATACTCTGACCAGCTGTCGTACATACACTTTTTTATAAATGGTATCAGATCTGTATAATACGGTAAGCAGGTTAATCTCACTCCATCCACAGTTGCTTCCTTGGCCAGCCGATCCACTTCTTCATTTCCCACCAGTCCAACATGTGAAGGTATCCATTGAATTTTAATGATCTTGTTGGTATCTCTCAGTTTCATCAAGCCGCTGATTAAACTACCAATGGAATGCCCCTAAAGCTCGAACCACTGACACAACGGGCAAGATGGAGAGTGGCACTTTTGGAATCCGTAAATATTACAAAATTGTCAAAGTTTAAGGATTCTTTATATGATAAAGCTTCTCTTAACGCGACGAGTTCTACGTTCATGATATTAATTTTTGCTCGTATCAGGACTTTGGTATAGAGGCCGGTTTCTGCATCAAAAACAGCGGCTCACCCATTATTTAAGGCAGTTGTTAAACTTTAGCTATTTTGATTAAAATAAAATCCAAATATTGCGAGCACTTCTCGCTCTAACGAGAAGGCTCAAGTTTATTTGCCTTTCTACAACCCTATAGTGATGGTCTCGAGTTGATCAATTGAATTAGATTGATTAAAGCTGATACAAGACACCCGGCGGCGAGGGAGCCTGGCACGGGCCGGGTTGTATTACTGGATGTAAATCTATGCAAATCGACCTTAAGTTATTACTTAATCTGTGTTTTAACTAGATTTGTGACAAGCTTGTATATATTTATGCTGTGATCGTTTTAAATGCAATATAAACACAGGCAGGTGTGAATTAATTGGCTGCATAGAGACTGCCGTGCAGTGCCTCAAGACAAGAGTCTTCGACCAATGTGTGTTACCAGTGATGACTTATGGCACTGAAACGTGGTCTCTTGCTATGGGCCTCATAGATAAGCTCAAAGTCGCACAACGAGCTATGGAGAGGGCTATGCTCGGGGTTTCTCTACGTGATCGAATCAGAAATGAGGAGATCCGTAGAAGAACGAAAGTCACCGACATAGCTCAGAAGATTAGCCAGTTGAAGTGGCAGTGGGCAGGGCACATAGCACGCAGAACAGATGGCCGATGGGGCCAAAAGGTTCTGGAGTGGAGACCACGGACCGGCAAGCGCAGCGTAGGTCGTCCACTGGTGGACACACGGTGGACAGACGACCTGAAAAAGGTCGCAGGACGACGTTGGATGCAGAAAATCATGGGGGAGGCCTATGTTCAGCAGTGGACGTCCTACGGCTGAGATGATGATGATGATGATAGAGACTGCCATTACAGACACAGAGAGGTTCATTTTTTCAAGGTAAAAGTAGTCTTTATACCAACCATGAATAAAGTTACATCTATTTCAAATTACACCCACATTTCTTCAGCTGTTTTGATGTAATTTTAAAACTGACACACAGGCACACAAACTTTCACACAATTTTTCGGTTGATATTTATTATCCTGCAAGACAAACAATAAGCCCAAGATAGACCTAAGTGGCGTGCAATTGGAGAGGCCTATGTCCAGCAGTGGACTGCTACAGGCTGATGATGATGATGATGATGAAGACAAACAATTTACTTAAATGATTTGTCTGCGAAAAAAAAATTGATCACTTACTTTAATATTTAAGTCACTAGCTGTGCCTCAACGTTTCACCTGCGTGGTGATGGATGATGATAAATTTGATGATTTTGAAAAAGATGATAATATTATGTATAAAAAGTATTAATTTCATCCAAATCCGTTCAGACGTTCTAGTTTGATTAAGTAAAGAAAAACATTGCAAACACTATTAGTTACATTTACTCACATAAGGGTTAGAATACGTCTCGCTGGATTTCAAACATATCAGATGCTTGAATGCTGGTGTGCAGTGGTGTCTCTCAGCCGTCACTGCCTGCCAACCGTGTTTCTGGTAAATAAAAGTTTAAAAAAATATTAAAACACACTAATATTCCAATACTATAATATATAACAAACTATTACTTGTTTAATTTGTTATTTGAAAAAAAAACAAGCTCGAATCAGTTGAAGGCGAGCTCAAGTGGAGCAATGAAGGTAAGTGAACTGCAATGACGGCTAATGGCCTCTAATGCCTCTCGTGTTTATAGCGACCGGCTGCTGCATTCGGAAAGGGCACAAACGAGAGCCCTGCTTGATGCCTCTAGCTAGCTGAAAGGGGAAGTCTAATGGCTGAAATTACTAAGGAATATTTTATAATATAATAAATAAGTAGATTACGTTATTTCAAGATTTCGAAATGGCAAAGGCATGCCATTTTGCTTGTCAAACTTTGCTTGTCAGGCGTGCGATTCTCTAACAGCCGTTTTCAATATTCTATCTATCCATAGTTTTCCTTACTACCGATAGAAATTTGACATAACGTTCATACAAACAGTGTCAAATATCTATCTCTAGTAAGGTAAACCGGCGATAGATAGGTTATTGAAAACGGCCGTTAGAGGAAACATCGTTTCATCTTTGACAACATCCATGAAACAAATGACGAGATGACAAGAAACGTTGGATAACAACCTTATATACAAGAGCGATATCTGTTTGACATCGGTGAGCTCGTCGACGAATAATTACAGAATCGCACGGCTGTATGTGGTTGATGAAATAGACTAAATGTTTTCAACCGGAAAGACATACGCATAAGGCAGCTTAGCAAACCAAGTTTTGCAATTATAGAAAGAGTACAGCCTGGGGCGGGATTCAAACCCTCGTATTCTGACTATCCCGTGTCAGACGCAATAACCGCTAAGTGACCGAGGTATACACGCATCGAATTTATCCCATATTTATATAATCGGCGTATAGGCGGTACGGCGTTTCTCTATTTCAAAAATATTTTGAGACATGCTGAACGCTAGAAATAAAAGTAATTGCTTATTTAAATGGAATAACTATTGCATCAGGATTAAATAAGTAGCACTCATTGTAGAGATTTCATACAGTTTGTCAGTTTAGAACTTTTAATAACCACTTATAAAAGTTTAGAATTAGAAAACCTTATCAATGAACAAATAAGGTATATTTCGAAAAGTGTTATTTTTAATTGTATGGAATCGGTAACTGATAATTGAATAGTACATAATATGCTACGAAGAAATAATATCAGCGAGCATAATTCAGAACAAATTCCACACATAAAGTGGCCCTTCAAACCAAAACCACGTGTGATTCCTAATACAAATTACATCCGAGGTTACAAATAGACATGTTCGGTGATTGGTTTAAATTCAGAAGGAAAGCAGGGCTTGGTGCACGCGCGTGCTGCAACGTCTACTATGACAGCTGAGTCATAGCGGCGTGAACGATGTTATTGATTTAGCACGACTTTTATTGGGTAATTTTTTTAAGGCAGTTACTCCTCCTGATATTATTTCTTCGTAGCATATATGCAAAAATAAGAAGACATACTAACAAATACATACAACAGACTTAGTATCGGTTTAATTACAAATACAATTATTGTTACTAAGGTGTTGAGATCCATTCTAATTCTTACCTCATTGCAGTTGAAACAATGACCTACTGATGAATAAATACGCAATACGAGGTGGCATCAGCCTTCAGATTACGATAATCCGGTTTCGTCCAGCGATGCGACTACTGTGGAAAAGTCCTAAAGTAAATTCATTATATTTCGTTTTCTAGCTAGACATAAAATTAACGCTTTACAAAATTCGACAAAACAATCACTGTGCACGGTAAGATGTTATCAAAGTAATCTGTGAATGTCGTTGTGACGTTTGGTTAGTGTTTTGTTTGAAAGTAGTGTGTATTAATTATACACAAGCTGGTACCCGCGACTTCGTCTACGCAGGTTTAGTACTTTTTCTAGTTTAGTACGTTACTATCTTTTCCAATGTCCATATCTATCTCTATACTAAAATGTCATAAAATATCTACATGATGCAACTCAGTTCTACAGTATTAAATGAGTTAATTTAAATACTTAATAAATCTGTAAGTAAACGCTAATAATAAAATACAGTATCTATGTACATGCAAATATATAATAAATCACCATAGAAAAAACTGTTATTGCTTTTCATCACCTTTGACGGCATTTGTGTTATATTTCATCACCCTTGATGGTCGTCGAGCAAGTCTAAAGTATCGAGCTGTCTAAACTATCAGAAACTGACACAAACTTTGACATAACTCTATTGATAGAAGATAAGTCATCATAACGATCTTGACGTAGGCGGAGATCTTGTTATTTTGTCTATACTATGTGCCTAAGAATATTTCGCCTTTTCACCCGCGTGGTGATGGATGATGATGATGATGATGAAAAGTATCCTGTGTGGTAATCCAGCGCCTTATCTACCTCCCTACCAAGTGTCAATCAAATTGGCACAGCCGTTTTAGCATGAAAGAGCAACAAACATCCATCCATCCATCCATCCATCCATCTAAACTTTCACATTTATTATTGTGAATATATAAATTTAGTAGGATATACTTTCTAATCAATAGTACTCGTCGTTTGTGGTTTCATTGACAGATAGCCTGACAGTGACATTTATATTTATAAGCACAGATCAAACTAAGTGATTTATTATATTCAATACATAGTATTTATTAGTGTTGTGCTGTCCTGTAATATCCTATAAATGTTGTGTCAGATTAAGTATCCTCAGATGGAAAATTGTTAAGTGGTCCAGCAACTACCGATCATCTTGCTGCTTACCGATCATTCTCTATCGTTTGTTGTCCACTCCTTCCGCGCGACCTGTTATTGGCAAAATTGTGGTTACGTCGCACAAGCCATACAAACAAGAAGTCTAAGTGTTTTTTTATGGTATTCATATTGGATCATTATGAAGTCTGGTGGACTCTCCCTATGAATCGATCACATTAGTCTAAGCAACCTCCAAAAGTTTATGAAACTACGGAACGGGACGGATATTGGAAAAATTACAATAAGCAGAAGCGCCATAAACAAAAAACTCAGGTCAAGTCATAATTCACTGAAGCACCAATTAAACTTTTCATTGCGAGTAAGTTTGTTGTAAATAGACGTATTATTTTTGCACCACCAGACTACGAGTACCTACGGATTTCAGTTAACAATTTGTAAATTGTCTGAAATCGACGTGATGTTCTCAATTAGTATAGTCAAGGATGATTACTATAGCATATATATGGATCCTTGGTATAGTGGAGTGGTGTACTGTGGCCTGGCTTAGAATGAAACATCTCTTTTAAAAGAATAACGTAAGGTACAGCCGTGCGATCATCTAAGAGCAAACATCGTTGCATCTTTGACAACATCCCTGAAACAAATGGCGGGATGACAAGAAACGTTGGAAAAACAACCTTATGTACAAGGGCGATCTCTTATAAAGTATTTGACACCGGCTGGAATGTCATTTCACATTTACTGGTGCACAATTACGGTGTATTGGCTTGCAAAGAGATTGTATTTTGTTTTGGTTTTAAAGTGCATGCTTGCTCTTAAAGATGATACGTATAGATCCAAGCATGTTTAAGAACGCACCTTTTACATAACCATTTTCGATTTTTACCGTTTAGTATAAGTATAATAAGTAAATCATAGTATCAATTAATATTAATTTCCGGTTTATGGTTCCGGTATACTAAATGCCATTAAGCTGAAAGTTCCAACGGTAAAACACTTTTAAATGTAGGTCGCGCTTAAAACTCTTCGTAATAATTTTGTGGGCCGAGCAATTAGCCGCATTGACGTTTTATTCGACAAAACAGGTAAAAATAACTCGTCCAGTAATTAAAAATTATTTTAATTTGTTCAATGTTGTGTCTTCTGAAGTTTCAATATGTATTTTACCTTTATTTGATATTAATGCTGTGTTTGTATTGAAACTGAGTTTGAAACTATTATTTACCAGCAATATGGTCACGTTAGGGTCATGCGTCTAATGCCTAATGACGAGGGCCGAGCGTAGCTACCTGAAGAAGGTGTTACTCCTGCTAGAGCGTGACGTAGTAAGCGCGTGCGATTGCCTATCGTATTGCGCATAAACTTCAGTAACATAACAATACATACTATTTTATCACAAAATAAATATATATGGGGCTAAAATAGTTTAGGTACTAACACATATTAGAAAACAAAAACAAACGCAAAATTCAACTGAAAAAGATAACGAAAAGCCGTGAGCAAACATCGTTGCATCTTTGACAACATCCGTGAAACAAATGAAGAGATGACAAGAAACGTTGGAAAAGCAACCTTATATACAAGGGTGATATCTCATAAAGTATCTGACATCAGTGAGCTCGTCGACGAATCATTACAGAATCGCACGGCTGTCTGGGACTCAGACTATGGTGGATGGACCGTTAGTGCATGACGCGCACACTCGTAGCCAAAACGGAAATTGAAAATTTACATCGAAATAAGCTTATCCCTGCAATTAACTATTGTGTTCGACTTTTATTTTAAAACCTAGTCTTCATTTCGGTCTTTTATAGTATTCTGGTATAATTTAAATTAATCTTTTAGCTTCTGAACAGAAAAACAATCAGTCAAGTAGGTAATTTCTTTCGTTTTAGGGGATGAAAGTATACTATATATTTTTTTAAATTATTTCACACTACAGACTTTTAAAAACTAAAGTATGTCCATTTTTATACATGCATGAATACATGTATATTATTTACATTACTTTATTTTAGTTTTATGTTTCTTATACCGTACTTAAGCTATTGGCCAGAAGTAGTAGCCTCAGGTTCACGCCTTTGCCCTGTCCTTCTTCACGATCTCCTCATTTCGGTACTGAGCGGGTTTACTTTGGGGTCTGCTGAAGTTTTCAACGGCGTTTGCTTGGCGTTTGGCCGTTTTGGTGATCTTGTTTTTAACCCCGTGTGTTGCTGCGCTGATCACTTCCATGAACGCCGTTTTGCGTCTGACTTGGACAGTATCTTCTTCTAGTCTAGCTTCTTGCATTTTCTTCGAATTCATTGTGCCAAGTTTCATCAAATCTGGTCCATAGTTTCAGAGTGCGTACAAAATGAAAAAAAGCACTTACAGAGTGACAGAGAGGCATATTTCACAATTCGAGGAAGATATCGGGAGCATGGGTATAGAAGAGTTTGCTACACCAATACAGGAGAACATCACACTCACACCACTTGTCGTAAGTCAAAGAATACCTTCTGTTACTACTACGCTGACGGATGATAGTAATTTTAATAAGACTACCTACGGCAGACTAAACGAGCCCACTATTATAAGTCAACTGACTAAAAAGCAAACCAGTAGCACTACTAACGAACTAGTGGAAGAAAACGAGGGTTTTCAGGTAGTGACTCGTAAAAAACATCGCCGGAAGAGTCGAAACATTGTGGGAACTTCTACGAAAATAGGCAGTAGTAAAATAAAAGTAGCGCCACGCATAGCGTATGTGTATGTGGCGAACCTAGACAGCTCAGTAAGTACTCAAGACCTGACTGAATATATGCAAGATATTGGCGAAACTGTGATCAAAGCTGAAAAACTTCCCGATAATGCTAGAGTCACATACACCGAATTTAAGATTACGATACCGTGGGATCGATTGTCAGCCGTAGTTAGAAAAGAAGTCTGGCCTCCAGGCGTTATTGTGGGTCGCTACCATCAAAAGAATGCTCGGAATAGCATTAAGGCAATACAAACAAAATAATATGGATGTAAGTCTTCTAAAAATAACGTCTATTAATTGTAAATCAGTGCGGAGGTCAGCTAAATTCGTATTTGACCTTTGTATTATGAACGATATCATATTACTGCAAGAAACCTGGCTTCTACCTTCGGACCTACATTACCTGAACACTATACATAGAAGTTTTAATAGTATCGGAACATCAGCTGTAGACACTTCAAAAGGAATTTTAATAGGCAGACCGTATGGCGGTGTTGCAATATTATATAAAAACACCTTGAAATGCATACCACTAGAATGCGAAAATCCGCGGCTCTGCGGAATCGAAGTACACACTAGTTGTAAGAACACCCTTCTTATTATAAACGTGTATATGCCCACTGCTAACACTGACAACTTTCCGGAGTACTGCGAATTGTTGGGTAAAATACACTCAATAATTGAAGACAGAGAAGTCGCCGATTGTCTCATAATTGGAGATTTTAACGCAGATCCGAAGCATCAATTCGGTGCTGAACTTGAACAATTCTGCGAGGAATATAACTATAAATATGCAGACAAACTAATTTTACCGAACTCGACATACACGTTCGTCAGTGACGCGCATAATACAACCAGCTGGCTCGACCACTGCCTCGCGACTGAGAACACGTTTGGAGCGATAAGAGACATGTCCATAGACATAGAAACTGATTGGACAGACCATAGGCCAATTACGTTACAATTAAAAATACAAGGATTAACCAGCTGCACCTACACAACATCACCATCAAGACCACTCTGGTCTTGGAAACCTAACTCTACCGAGTGTATAAATGGTTACACTGCGGCAGTAATGGAACAAATAAACTGCTTAATGTCGGTACAATTAAACCTAAACAATTCTTTAACGATTGACTATCTATATCAGTCGCTCGTTAAAATTATGCAAAACTGTGCTACACGTATTTTTAAAACAAAGAAAACTAAAATGCAAAATAGAAACATAGTACCGGGATGGAACGATTATGTTGCAGAAAAGTATTCCGCTTCGCGCCAATCTCTAGCTCTATGGCACCAGGCAGGTTGCCCGATAAGCGGGTCAGTAGCGGACGAACGTAAGATACATCGCGCTGCTTTCAAACGTGCCTATAACTACTGCCTACGACATCGTGACCAAATAGTTATGGACAAAATAGCGTTGGAAATGAAGCATAAAAACTTCGCGAAATTTTGGCACAGTATTAATCAGGAAATTAAGCCCTTGTCAACCTATCCGTCACATATAGACGGTATAACAAATGACAAGAAAATTGCCGATAATTTTAATAAGTTGTTTTGCCAGCCTGCACCGCCCAGGCTTCATAACAAGTTAAAGATAAGAAAATTTCAGGCTGACGCAGATATAATAATCACAATAAAAGATGTTGACGATGTTATAAAACAAACATCTGGCGGTAAGTCGCCTGGAATAGATGGTCTCACTATAGAACATATAAGGTATGGAGGTGTAGGTATGAGACTGGCGCTGTCGTTGTTGTTTACAGCCATCATAAACACTGGGTATTTACCGACGGCCCTCACCGAGACGGTTATTGTTCCGATTTGTAAAAATCGGAGAAAAAACATATCTGATTCGAATAATTACCGTCCGATTGCACTCGCGAATATGGTAGCTAGACTGTTGGAGAAAATTCTACATAAACACGCCGCCCCATTCATAAAATCGTCAGATTGTCAATATGGTTTTAAAAGCAATGTATCTACTAGTACTGCTATCTATATACTCAAACAAGTTGTTGGGTATTACAAGAAAAAGAAGACCTCGGTTATAGCATGCTATCTAGACCTAAGCAAAGCGTTTGATCGTGTGAACCAGGACCTGCTTTGGGAAAAGCTTCACAACCGTCAGGTTTCCAGTAATATTGTTTTGACGCTGAAAAACTGGTACCAACAACAGCTAAATCGAGTCCGATGGAAGAACGAACTCTCCGAGCCCTCTAGACTTGAATGTGGTGTAAGACAAGGTGGAAGTATGTCTCCAGCATTGTTCAACTTGTACATGGATGGTCTATCTGACAAGCTCAAAGAAACAGGAGTAGGCTGCTCGATCAACGGGACTTTAACCAATCATATAAGCTATGCAGATGATATGGTTTTGTTAGCGCCATCTGTATCTGCGATGCGCAAAATGCTAAAAGTGTGTGAAAACTATACTGAAGACCACAACATGAGTTACAATCCGGATAAATCCGTCTACATGGTCTTTAAAAGTACAAACAGCTACAACGATCTACCTCCTCTTAATATATGTGGTGCCAAACTAGCCCAAGTCGAGCAGGTAAAGTACCTCGGGCACATTATAACAGCCGACCTGTCTGACCACGCAGATATAGCGAGACAACGTCGAGCCATCGCTGTGCGAGGCAACATGCTGGCGCGGAGGTTCAGTAGATGCAGCGACAAAGTAAAAGCTCAACTGTTCATCAGTTACTGCACCAGCGTTTACACCATCGAGCTATGGTCGAACTACACGAAAGCTGCACTGAGTGACATGCGAGTACAGTATAATGACGCGTGGCGAGCTATGTTTCGACTGCCTCGGTACTGCAGCGCGAGCACTATGTTCTGCGAGGGCCGCGTACCCGGGTGGGCAGCGCTACTTAGAAGCCGTTCGGCTGCCATGCGCACTGCTATCTTCCGGTCGACCAACACTCTGGTGGAAGCTGTGAGGGAATGGGAACACAGCTCACTACATCAGACGTGGGCACAATATCACACACCCATCACCTGACGTGTACTCATCATAATTATTATATTGTTTTTCTATTATTTCGTTCATATTATATAATCTGTATTGTATATATATATTGTATCTATTATGTACCTAAATTGGATGCAAATCTGGTTAATAAACAATTTCATTTCATTTTCATTTCATTTCATATAAAATTTGTAAATAATACATTTTTGGCTTCCACATCGATAACAAAGTACACCTCATAAAACCTCAAAAAAATTTTGCTCCGTTACAGTTATATTATATTTATAGATTAAGATAATGCACTAAACATTAAACAACAATATTTATTACTGAGTTATTCTGAATTAAAAATTCTTATTCTAATACATGAACAGTGATAATAATGATAACAAACACCCACAGTAATTCACAGTACCCACACCTATACGGACATTTACGTAAACCAAGCTCAGCTTTATTTAAATTTTCGATTCCACAATTCCAACAAGGTAATCCTCTCAGCCCCCGCGCCGGATTTAACTCAACCCTATAAAAGTTGTGTAGCTTAATTCCCGTGCATTTAGTTGGTTCCGATTTTGTGAGCGCCATCCGAGCCAAACCCAAAAATAAATCAATGTAATGATTTCCTAGGCTTTCCCAATTCTTAAACATTACAGTTAAATAACTTTAAATTAAATGGGAACATTTTGATTCAAATATGATAATTGCTACATAAAATAATTTCTATAACTTTATAACAGACAACTGTCATCCAGTCTACCCGTGACCATTTTCATTGAGTGTTCCAAACATCAGGATAAAATAATATAAAATTATACGCGACCAATGTATTACGTAATTAACATAAACACGTTCAACACAATAAACGCCTTAATTAAGTTGAGCGAGTCCAGAAGATGCAAAAAAACCAAAATGTTTTACAGGAATTTATTTAAGAATGTACATTTATTATATTTAATTTAATTATTTCTAAGTATGTGTCTAATGTTCAAAGTTGGAGCCAAGAGTGACACGAAGTGGCGGCGAGGCGAGGCATCCGGTGTCCGGTGGCGTACGTGTCGGCCGCGCTCACGTTGTGCTGCGTCGGCGCCTCATGTTCGCTGTTACCGCGTTGCGCAATTCATATGTAGGTGAATTGCGTCTGCGGATCAATGAGTTACCGATATGTAACACCTTAATGTTGAAGAGGTTTATAAACAGATACATTTCAGTACTGTAGAATAGGTAACTTTGTATATAGGTATTCCTCTCCATGCATGGATGTGTGAAAGAGATATCTCTGAGCTATAAGACCGCCCATTGTAACACTATATTTTAAGCTTTTCCTTGTTGGGTAGTATTTTTATCATTGATTATGTCTATGCTAATATTATAAGAGGAAATATTTGTTTGCTTAAATTGAATAGGCTCCAAAACTACTGGGCCATACATTATCCCTGATGAAAAAAACCTGGAAAAATATACGAGTAGATATATTTTTTCAGTCAAGTTGGGCTCTTTACAGAATTTATGAAGATTTATTTAGTTTGTTATTATACATGACCTTCATGTGATAGTATACGGACTGGAATAATATGTAGCCCAAGTATCTTAAATGTAAAGAAACTAAATACATTTTGTGGTAACATGATATGTGGATTTATGTGTTGTCACGAACAGCAATGTTTTTGGGTTAATTTGATGGCCTTCATCAGGAACTAAATCTTGTTTGAAAATTCATAAATCTGATAAAGCACGCACTAAGCTCTCGGGGGTTTTGGAATGATAACAGTATTATTAGCATACTTCTTTGAAAAGAGCTACTACTAACTTATATCTTAAAAATGTTTAGATTTTGCAATTACCATTGTGTATTATTCTCTGTAACTTGATCGAAACTTTCGTATGTGTAAGTTGTTTGAAAATTATTTCGACGAGTCTGACAAAATAGAAGTAGACAGCGCGCTCAAAAAATTGTCGTGATGCGAACTTTTTAATGAAATTATACTAAAATTTGTAAATAAATGTAAACTAATAGAGTCTGTTCCACCCATGTTAGCTTCCATCGTTCGTAATTATTAATATAAGCTAATGCAAGTAAACACGTAGTCTGCATTAAAACTAGGTTTACACAGATTAGCTTGGAAGTTAATGTGGTTAGGAAGTAATGTAAGTTGGCTTGTACACATTATCATTATAGAGATAACATGCTAAATTATGTATACGGAAAATACTTATATTTGTGTTATAATTCAGGAGCGTCGGGACATAAACCGATAAATCACTGTTGTGTTTTTGTGACAAATTGTAAAAATATGGTAAACATCATGGATTTCTAAATTAGAATTAAACGACATCTATCAATTTATCGGTGTTGGTGTTGAATAATTAATCCATAATTAATAACTGTTTGGAAACCTTAATTCGTTAATGTTGTACTTGTGGAATTATATTAAAAAAAAACATAGATTAACCTATATCTATGATAAACCAACGGGATATATCGGTTTTCGATAAAACACTAGGAAAAATGTTAAGAATTTATCGGACTCTGTTTAGATCGCCATCTTCACTTAATACAATAAACGTAATTAGCGGTTTAAGTTCAGATCCGGGTATTTCGCGGATGGATTTAGGGCGGATTGATCAGTTTTGAGTCCAGGTTACATTAACGATAGAGAATGATATGTAGGAAAACAAACAATAGACAACTTTGAAAAAAGTAAATTTTGATTTATCGGTTTTTGTTCCGACGCTCCTCATTATTATTTTTGAGATACACATATAACAATATAGTAATTCTAAAAATAAAACTAACTTATAAGCCCCATGGTCGGGGGAAAATAGGCCAATATGCTGGCAGCACTGCTACGCTGGTGGCACAAGAAGGCGATAGCATATCGGTCACTCGTCGCCTAAACTAAACGTTTGGCCAGATCCACCAGATTTTGTGATCAGTTATTATATATATATATATATATATATATATATATATATATAAGAATACAAGTTGAGAGCGAACGGCCCCCACGGGCCTAATGTTTCGACCCCAAACGGTACAAACGTGTATATGCTAAGCCTAAGAAATAATTGTCTCTTTTGCAAGAAGAGTGCAGAACGCTCGCGGTTGCCCTCGCACTGAGGGCGAGTGCGAGGCGAGACTCAACCGCGAGCGTTCTGCACTCTCCTTGAAAAAGACCACTGGATGTGGTAGGTTGAAAAGATCTGACTTTTCTACCGACTTCCAAAAAAAAGAGGAGGTACTCAATTGGACTGTATTTTTTATGTTTGTTACCTCATTTCCTTCAACTTTCGACTGGGTGAACCGATTCTCAAAATTCTTTTTTTGTTTGAAATCTGGTGCTGATCGTGTGGTCCAATATGTGTCAAAAAGGTGTCGACCGTTTCATGAAATTCGGTGCAGCAGTTTTTGAGATACACTCCAATAACTGAATAGAATGGAAGTCAGTATTAAATTTTTCAAATTGTACTTGTTTACGTGTGTGAATCCTGTTTTCATATTAAAAATGTATACAAACCATATTGAAATACATAAATTTATGACGTTTGAGGTCTTCCTCTTTTTTCTTTCTTTTCTTTAGGTAAACTAATGTAATAGGTACGTATATTTACAGTTTCCCTGAATTGAAATCGACTATAGATAGATATAGTGAATTGGTTGTGTTACAGCCATTACAGAAAATGTATTTTTTGCACAGCAGTTGAGTGCAACTCTAATTTTGCCTCTTTTCGCTTTCAGTACGGCTGCGGACTCTGTGAAATAACGAGTAGGAGAGTGTTTAAATTAAATTACTTTGCGCCGTGTGAATCCGAGTGCTGTAGCGTACTTTCCGGATTTAAATTCACTGTCGGCGCTCTGCACCTTTCGCGCTGTACAGATGAGCCTTTAGAAGTAAGGCTTGATATATTATGGAGCTTGTAACAAACAGGTGTAGTAATACTCCGCTTTGTGCATATGTACCGAGTTAGGATTCACATGACAAAGTATCAAAATTTAAACCTAGTAACCTTTACCTTAAACCTTTTAGTCTACACGTTCTGCAGATCATTGCCGTCTTTGGCCTAGTTTTCAGGGATGATCCTGCTTAACCCGTTGACTTCGCCATTTAACCCGTCCGCATCAGCGCAAAAAATAACAATAGATTTATGAATGAAACTTAACTCGAATGAGTCTTGCTGATTCGGACAGATTAAGGCCAATAATACAATAGATTTCGCAGAAAACTTTTCAAGGAACTGCAACGTGTGTGGTTAAGTATTAGAAAACGATTAGAAAGACAATTAGAAAAAGAAAGATTCCTATTGGAAATTTGTGGAGGAGGCATATGTTCAGTAGTGGACGTCCTACGGCTGAGATGATGATGATGACGATGAAATATTACGAAAACTGTGGCGACTCTTATCTTGGAATGTTACCGAATGTTTACTGATTCCTGGGTTGCAGTAGTGCGGTTCCAAATGTATGCGAGCTTCAGCGTCTGTGGTTTTAGAATTACACAATGCTTTATATATTGTACAGCCCGAGGTTCTAGTCAGTGTTCACCGTGACTTTATCGAAATTCGAATAAGACATTTAGTATTGTGTCATCATAAGCGCCCTGGCCGATGATTTGTGATTCTCGAAGCTGCAAATGGAGAAACTGTGAGTATCGAATATTTATCTATGTCTCAACAGAATCTTTTATAACGATTCTGTCATCAATTATTTATCTGTTTTGCCTTATCATAGTTTAATGAAATCCTTTCACTTTTATTCACCAAATGTTCTACAACACACACATTCACACATACATTGTCATTCATAAACACATACTTTTAGTCACGCGCAGCTTACACTATATAAATTACATAACTCAGCTGTAATTTGTTTAAAATAATATGTTATTGTATCGTAACCTAATGTATACAAATAATGATGTAACTTATCATTTTATATGTGCGGCGGAGGGCAATGGTATGCCATACTACAGGTCTCACCTAGTTTGGGTATCAATGTGTTCCTTCCTGTGTTTAATCTCATCGATAGTTTCTAATATTTATTTAACTTGCTATGTACAACATTAATTGATTTTCACTTGATCCAGCACAGCCAGGAAGGACCTGGCTCTTGATATACAGACCACACGCCTAGTTTAAGAGTCAGAGATTCATAAAATTTTAATATGCATTAATTTTGGAGCAAATAAACATATTTGTATTTATATTTGTATAAGAAGTTTGTTAATATTATAAGTTTTAAGGATAGTTTGTGTTTATTCGACGTTTGTTGTTGCATTTAATAATTACTTTCAAATGTACGATGCCTTCATGATATAGAGTCTGTGCTTGATTGGCAGCTTTTGGCAAAAACGCGGGCCTGAGAGTGAAACAGTAGAGTGTACAATAATTAAGCTGACAATATCGAGGGAGAAGCTTTAAATCATTTTTTAAATATCATTAGAATTTATTTAAAAAATGTTATAGCTCAATAAAGGACTTCTTGATGATTAAAATCTATAATAGGTAATTATTTTGTAGAGTTTGACATTTAATTTAACTAATTGACAAATATCAAACAATTATTTCAAATGATATTCTTAATTATTATATCAGAAATCAGTTTGTTTTTCTTATTACTGCCTGTTTAACAGTTTGAGTAAATTCTAAAAAACAAATGAGTATTACTCTTTTCGAAACCTTTGCACGCCGTTTAGGTAGAATTTTGTTGGACCTGTATTATGTACTATAACATCTCTGCAATATTGTCCCCAAAACTGTAGCAAATATAAATTTATTCATTCGTTGAGTACAACCAAGTGGTTATATCAAGCCGGGAAAAGATTTTAAGTATAAAACATTTTCTATACTGCACTATTTAGTTTATGGTGCGCAAAACCAGATTGCTGTTTTACGTATTTGTTTTGCTCTGTGACGAGAGTGGGACTTAAAGAAACTCGAAAACCGAAAGAACTGAGAACCCGAGTACTAAAGTTTGATCCTACTTGTCCCAAAAAACTGATAAACTAAAATGTAGCCACACTAAAAACAGCCATGTACATGTAGACTCATTGCAGGTTGGTGAATAAATTTAGTGATGAACTCTAGTGTCAAGGGTTTCTCGTCGCTTGAAGGTCTAACTAAGAACTAAGGACTGAACAATAAGGACTAATAACGTTAGACAACAACCAGGACCTTCAATGTATGGGAATTCTTAGTTCGTGTCCATACGTCGATGACTAGTCAGGTAAACCAAAAGTATCTTACATCTGGCCGGATTCTCAATGGAGGTGAATTAATAAATACGTATTTTTTTATGGGATAGGTTGGCAATAGAGCAGGCGGCTCACCTGATGGTAAGTGATTCCGTCGCCCACGGACATCCGCAATATCAGAGGTCTCGAAGATGCGTTGCCGACCTTTGAAGAAGGATGATAGGAAGGAAGAGATAGATGGAGAGAGAGATGAGGGGGAAGTTGAAGAAAAGGGAGAATGGGGAAGGGGGGAACCGGGCCTCCGGAACCTACCACAAATCGACAAGACGCAATAGCAAGCTATGTTACTTCACGTCGGTGTTATTGGGTATAACTCCAACATTTGGTTACGGCGTAGCGGAACCCACTCCACTACGTAACAACTCTACGTAGTGGAGTGCTACGCTACTCGAAGCATGCGTAGTAGGTCTACATCAATACGTAGCATTCACTGCTGAAAAAACAGGATTTAAGTATGTAAAAATATCAATAATAGAGGCTATTCCTATGTAAAATTTCAGCCTCCAATAAAAACTTTTCTGGCAAGAATGGACGTCCCCGTGAGAAAACAACATACCTTCATCCTTCATCCCTCACCTAAATCAGGTACGATTTCAAACGTTTTACAAAATATTTAAGCTAATCACAATGAAGGTTATATGTCATAGATGTATAGAGAGGTGTGGAAGTGTTCTTATAAGATGCGAGTGACCAAAGATCCCTCAAACAATCACTCACTCAATCGGTCCATCCTTTCAGACGAGCTTACAAACCTATGAATACCTCACCCTGGCATGAGACAGAACAAATGCCGCTACACCATTGTATAGATGTATAAACGTCTACAAATGGAATTGAAATTTCCAAACACAATGGTATTATACCACAGGTAAGCTCAAATTGTATTAACATACCTATTTGTTTAATGTACACGTGTCGTATCTCACAGGTGTAAGTACCAATGTTAATTCTTGTGTACTTGGAATACAGTTTTGTTGTATTGTATGTTTATGTATTAAGTCCCCTAACAGATTATTTAGAATTATGAACCACCCGTGCCGTTCGCATGGAGATAGACACTCGTGGGTGACGACTCCGATAAAGAAAAATGGAATTAAAGAAAGAACAAGGTTTATTTAAGACTAAGAAAAAAAAAATATGAAAGCAAAATATGTTGTGCCGTAAACAATTAAAAATTAAACAGTTTGAATATTAATATTGCAATAATATTTTGGCAAAGTCTTCATTTTACTAAAGATACATATAATATAATATATATATATATATATATATATATATCATTATATCATTAGTAACGGTTTTCTAAATTATTGATATATGTAGATATACATATAAGAATAGTTTAAAAAACAATCAAGTGCCATTTGGAAAATTTCATACCAACTTTCATTTTATTACTTTGGTAAAAATCAATTATAGTGTACCTAAAAACTACTGAACGGAAATCGTTTCACCCAGTCGAAAATTATGAGCTAACAAACATTAAAAAAAATACAGTCGGATTGAGTACCTCCTCCTTTTTGGAAGTAGGTAGAAAAAAGCAATGGCATGAAAAAAAACGTTAGCCTAGTCAATAGCGACCCTGACTTTAAAGTGCGGGGTCCTAGCCTCAATCCTTGACAAGGGCTACTTTTTGTTGATGAGCAGAAAATATGTTTGTTATCGGACGATGTGATGTGTGTGTGTGCCGCCCGCGACACATGGGCGTCTAGTAGTAGTAGTAGCATAATTGTGTAAACGTTAGTTAGACTAGCTAGTACCAACTAATCTGGCCGTCTTATATTAATTACATGTATTGTATGCAAATACTTTTGATGAATTTGGTACTCGTTTAGATTTTATATTTTCATGAGTTTTCAAATTTATATAAGTTTTCAAAATTATTTTACAAATTTATTCTCAACTATATTTTTATTTGAGATAGAAAACTATCGCGAGTTATGTTCATAATTACGCTTTAAAACCGGCTAGGACTCGCGTTATATTTATCTGAAATATTCTCCGACCAGTTTCGAACTTATTTGAAGTTCTTCTTCTGGGAGTCACTCTTGTGCACAGCGACGAGCGCGGGCCACACCACGTAACTGGCGCTGCGACGGTCGCGCTGTGTCTGTCAGATTTTTTCCGTCTGGACTGTCACTTACGTCAATGTCACTGTCACTGCCGTTTTTTAGTATATAGGGCTGTTGACGCACCACACCAGATAACCCCACAATGTCCCAGTTTAACTTACTCATTTCTTCTTCCAGCTCATAAATCTTCTCGTCTGTCCTCATCGTGCGTATGTTGTGTATCACCAGGGCCAGTCGTCGTCGTTGGGGGTGGTAGCCGGGCGTCTGCCGGGGATTCTTAGCACCCCCTGCCCCACTGTTACCGTTGCCGCTACCGTAGCCAGGAATAGCGGGGCTGCCGGGGACTGGGGGCCTGGTTCTTTTTATCAAATCCATAGCGGGGATTTTGCCAATACTCGCCACGCTTGGCAGGCGGGTTGGCGAGCGCAGTTTTGGGGTTTAAATACTGGGAAGGTGCTGCTGCCCACCTTTCGCTTGTTATCCCTTAGCAGATTTCTACGCACCCACGGGTAGAGTTGGGGGGGTACTATTCTAAGCCGGTACCCCACGGCGAAAATATACTGTAGTTGTAGATAAATAAATAACACAATCGATAATAATCTATATCTATATAATCTACTAATGTATCTATACAAATATTTATTGTGAAGTTTTCAGACGAAACAAACAACGGCAAAACATTTCCAGTCGAGTTATATCGATGAGTTCGTTGAACCCTTTCTTGTAGTAAACAAGTTTAGGCAAACTAAAAGCTTGTAAAATAATTCTACTAAATTACGTTGACGAAGTGATAGCTTTACAATACCGCAGTTTCTTGTCACGCAAGTTGTTAACAATGTTGTTTCACTGGCCGTTTTGTATTCGTAATGTAAAACAACGTTAGTGGCTAGCAAGACCCAGCGCATGCTCCCTAATTTAGACACATATTTAATAATAGTTACTTGTTAATAACTTACGATCATAAAGGATTTGCCACACTGAATGCGGTCTGTGGTCTGCGGTCAGGTCAAATTTAACGCAGCCCGCATTATGAATGAACAACATTGTCGGTCAGGCCATCGGTCAGCGGTCAGCGTAAGGCAGTCAGCGGTCTGAGCAGGGAAACCGGTCAGCGATCAGTCCTGCCCGTACGTGTCATTCCGTTCCATCCAGACGGTCACATCGCATATCTATACAAAATAATATACACGTAATTTGTATAATTACCAAAAAAAATGGGCGGTACAAAAGTGTTAATACATTGTAGATATGTAGTCAAAATTTTTTATTACTTCACAGTGAAATAATTATTAATTGTTAAAGTTTTCGAAAATTCCACCTAAAAGTATGGACACCATCTTAACAAAAGTACTACATGCCTATGTACAACTTATTAATGAAAACACATGATTCGCGTCAGTGAAAAAATATCTCTCTTACTCTTTCTTACACCCCCCACCCGAGCGTTCGGTGTGAAAGAGATTGTCGAGTTTCGGCTTTCGTTCGTTCGTTTTCGGAAGAAACAAAGGCCGCGCGGTGGCAGGGCGGAGGGTGCGGGGTTGGTCCGGTGGCCAGGTCTTGCGAGAATGCCCGAGCGCACAGAATGTACTAACGAGCTAGGACGCGAGTTTGCCGAATGTTATGATTATGAATGATACATTTCTATGTAGGGGTGTTAAGTTTCATGCATAAACCGCGCGCATGTAGTATATCTTAATGAATAGTGGAAATGCCTAGAATAAAATTTGTAGGTGTGAATCTATCTAGACGTTTGACCAAATATTGATGATATTGTGGGTTTTTTTTTTTAAAGTAGTTTTAAATATTCTTCCCATGTATATATTAAGTACCAGCAGCATATAGTGCTTTTTTTTTGGTTATTATATAAATTACGTGTATAGAGACTGACAATGTTGTTCACACATAATACGGGCTGCGTCAAATTGACCTGACCGCAAACCGCAGACCGCATCCAGTGTGGCAAATCCTTTAGCGTCTTATTGACACTATACTTGCTAGCTGCTAGATTAAGGGCGACTTGGAAAGGTCAAAATGATTTTAAATTGAAATTGAAATTGAATTTGAATCACACGGTTCTTGGTCGTTAGTAACTAAAAATCTTCTGTACAGTTTCACTGTACATTAGATCGAGCACTATAAACTTGCAAGAGAGTAAAGGGATGAAAAGAATATAAATTACGGAATAAAATGAAAATCATATTGTATATATGATGTAGCAAATAGGAATAATGAACGAAAGAACGGAACCATTTCTTTGCTTTGCCTCCACACTAGTTCGCTAAGCTTGCGAATTTAGGAAGAAAAATCAAGCTGCAGAAATAAGTTGCTTAACTTCAAACAAAGTCATTTAGTACTGATCACAACACTTTTGCTGTACGCAGTGCTAAATAACGTCGTTTAAAGTTAAGGAGCGTTCATAAGTAAGGTCGTAGGATTCCTTGTGTTGTAAAGAACACTATTTTACTTTGTAATTATAGGGAAAGAATTACACATCCTCAGGCAGGATTCGAAAACGGGTCTTTCGACAATCCGTGTCAGACACCATAACCGCCTTGGCAATACGATTTTAGACTCAAAAAATTGCAAAATTTGGTCTTGCTAAGCAGTCGTTAGTGCTTTAGATAAAACATAAAACCAAACCATAATTACACTCAAATTTAGTAATGTTGTAGTAATCAGTCTATGTGTAATCATTTATCAATTTGTGTATAAGTATAGTACGTTTTTACTTTCCTTTAATAATGATAATAATACTGATGTTATGAAGAAAAAACAGTTTTTTACTATAGGGTGTATAAATTTTGTACTAAAGCACTCGTCTTTTATTGCAGGGCCGTCGAGTACCACCGGAGGCGCAACTAACGACGTCTCAATTGTGAAGCTGAGAGCAGAACTCCGAAAGTTACAAGGTTCGAATAATTAATTTGGTCACAGCTAATGAAGATTTTTGTATAGAATTATTAAATTTTTAACGCTTTCTCGGCGCTTTTGCGACGGCGGTCGATAGTAATACCGGCGGCCGTGACGAAGCGAGTAAAGAGAGCGTTAAAAATTCAGATATTTCCTGAAAAATCGCAGATATAACTGAATTTTTGAAGAAAAGACTGTTTTTTGCTAGGTTAGGTTAGGGTAGGGGGGTCTCGCGACGGTAGAGCATTTTGAAACTTGGTATGTAGGGTCGCCTTGAAATGGTCTTTTTTTGGACCCCACTTTGAGGGGTCTATCGGCATTATTTATGGCACCTGTCATACATTTTTTTAGTGCCAAAATAAAAAATAAAACGCGCAGTTCTTTGGTCATGTGATTGGCATGTCCTATAAGATATTCTTGTTACGCGTCGATTGATACCAACTTTGTGATTCTGTGACTTTAAACAAAGATTTTAGGGCCGGGTTCGATTTTATTTCGTCAAAAACTTGATCATGCCATAATACTACCATCGCATCTCTAAGTCGGCTTTTACAAGATTCATGAGTATTTTAAACATGAAAATGTCAAATGCTTCCTCTAAATCGTAATTACGAGAAACATACAACGCTCTCGTGTCCAATATGTCTGTTTAAAAAAGAGTAAAGTGACTTGGGACTTTTATTACATTGCTTTTCATACTTTAAATATAAAAATAGAATTTAAATCACATTGAGAAGTGCAGGGTTTCATTTTTAATTAAAATATTCTACTGAAAAAGCTTCGTGTAGCTACCGAGTTAAAATTATCCTTTCAAGTCACCTGAACAGCTGCAACTGAAATAATTCTCTATTTTAGAATTTTATACAAATGTCATCACTAAGTTACACGCGTTAGCGATTCGTTTAATTGTTTCTACTCGTAACATTACAAATCTTTTAATTGTTTCTAACATATCGCCCTTGAAGATAAGGTTGTTTTTCCAACGTTACTTGTCATCTCGTCGTTCTTTCACGGATGTTGTCAAATATTTGCTCTTAGGGAATCGCACGGCTGTTCAGTGCCATTCAGAAATTAAAAGTACAAGATTTCAAAAGTCTGCAAGGCAACTGCGCTTTACACACTAAGATAATAATATGTTAAATCTCTTGCTCTTTAATACAAAAGTAATTTTTTGCTATTAATTACTTCTGGTAATGATCTTTTTAACCAACTTGCAATAAAACGGGCAAACTTGTTTATTTGTTATTTTTGGTTTAACTTAATAGTCACGAGTTGGTTTGAAAGTCATAACTTATTATTGAATATGCCGGTACCGATAATATCTTTTGAGTTTCGTTAGATAATAGAAAATATAAGTGCTCCCTTCTTCGGTTTATAGGTTCACGTGTAAATACTAAGTAGTATACAATATAAGAACTTCGTACTAGATAAATGGAAGTGAGTTTCGTATTTTATAATATTCACTCGTTTACTTCACTAATATTATAAAGAGGAAAGATTTGATTGTTTGTTTGTAATTGATAAATTAAAAACTACATAACCGATACAATTTTATGACAATTATTGTGCACATGGTACCGACTTCGAACAAGTTATTTCACACGTTTTTGTGCTAAAGTCGGTTCTATTTTTTGGTAAAAATGTTTGTTAATTATATTTACAAACTACATACATGTACTACGTATATTTGTATATTATTTCATTCCCTTCAAACGTGTGTCCATTAGAGTGAGGCCCCATTGGTACGTTACATCAACGCTGCGACGGTTTAAATAATATACGAGTATATTTTGTGACATTTCCCATTAGTGCGTTGCGTCGCACGCGGCGTTTCAACGGATCGACGGACAAGAGACGAGGCGAAAAAGAGGGTGATGCTCTAGCCTATCGGAGCTCCGATGCGACTACGGGCAGTGTTCCACTGCTAGAGGAGCAAACTATTGCTTCTAAGTTTGTTTCGGCAGTGGCGTAACAAAAGCTACAAAAGGACACGTTTGTATCGACCCATTGCGGAGGCTGAACTGAGAAACTTCGCTGCGACTGCGACGGCTTGCATAGACACTACGCAGATGTGGCATACAATGTGTTGAACCGTTGTGACGATGCAACGCAACGCGACGCATCGTACTTATGAGGCATCTCTCTTAGCCTATCCAACCTTACCCCAAAACATTACACCTCTCAATTTTTCTTTTAAGTAATTTATTATACACATATTCAATAAAGCATTTATTTTATAATATTTATTTATGTTTGGATGATCCACGATCTCTTCTATTTCGACGTTCTTGAGGATTCTCCAGCTTCCATCCGGTCTTTGCCTAGGGCCAAGAATCTTTCGGATAATTTTTCTTTCGGCCGCTAAGAGCTTGTTTTCCTCTTTGAGCATTAATGTCCGGCTTTACATCCATACATTAGAATTGGTCTCTATATCTATTTTATAATGTCGTTAACATATAAGAAATAAATTAGGTTAAAACACATGTATGCCCTCACACTCAGGGAATCCTCCCGTATATATTATTATATATACGGGATATATGGACGAACTTATTATCACAAAACGTCTAATTTCCAAGACCATAATTTCTGCTCAATACATATTTGCCCTTAACCTGGGGTCGAACCTGAAACTTGAGCTTCAAGTCTTCAAGGTGTTTTTGTTAACTTGACGATAAATCCGTAATTTTATAACTCTATTATAATCTAATATATAAATAAAATGACCCTTATTTCTCCTGGTCATGCTATAATTTGAAAACGGCATTAACGAATTCATTCATCTTTTTTTAAATGTTTTCTAATACTTCTAAAAAGGTTCATACAGTAAAAAAAAAGTTGGAAGGTTATGGCGAGGCCGAAGGCCAAGTTTGCTACGCGAACGAAGTCGCGGGCAGTCGCTAGTATATCATATAATTTACCTAACTTTTCTGCCGTGCATACACATCATTATTTTTCTCAGAAAGTTACAGAATCATAAAGTCAGTTATCCTGTGAGTAGTTCTACAAAATATAATCGAATACGCATTTATTTTTGATAATAATTCTGTATATTTATATTAGAGGCACCGAACACTGATGTGTGTAAGCGGTTCAATGACCGCTACCTAAATAAATTAAGGTCGCACTCGTGTGGGCGGTCTCTACAATTCATTATCGGACATCAATCGGTGTGCATTCATTAGCAGCCTACCAAAAGGAAGTAAGTATTCCAGTAAAAACTAACATCAATATCTAGGGTACTTTTCCTCCAGGGATTTGGTTTGGTATAACCTGTATATTGATTAACCTAATATTGACCATACTGTTTTTGTTGGAAAAGAGAAAAAAAGTATCATTATGGAAAACGATATTAAGAAATCCTTACTGACACTTTATTCCTTAGTGTATCTTTAAATTTCGTATAATATGGATTTCCGCAAAGTAATGCCTGAAACAATATAATATAATACTAAATCGTAAAGCATAAATCTATCTTTTATCTTATATTACCAGTTACCAAAGTGCTGCAGTCTGCGCTCGCTGTTGTTCACAACAGTGGCTCTCAGACTCGTACTTACTTCAAATACGTTCAAGTCAAGTTCCAAACTGCCGTGCGATTCTCTAAGAGCAAAAATCGTTGCTAGGTTGTTTCGCTAGTCCTAGCCGGGTCTTAAGGAGTAAATACAAAATGTACCAAAAATAGTTAGTAATCACGTTCTGTTATTTAGGCTAAAAACTATCTCCAGATACCCGAAACGCATGAACTGTCTATGACGTACAATGTAGTTTACTGAAAATGTGTTTTTCTTTCTTTTACGCTAAAAGATCACGTCGTGCACTATCACACAAAACATCTGAAGTTTAAGTCATCTAAATCTGAAAAAGTTTTCATTAACATTTTTAAGTCAAACATTATTAGTCTTGAGTGAAGACGAGCGCTGACATCATTTTAATTAAGAGAAAATCTTGGCAGCGAAAACTTTTAATAACTTAGTTCAGCGAACTCCGCTAAGTAGCCGTGACTACACTGTGCGCCTTTAAAAGGGCCAAGTAGAGAACGAACTAACAATATTTTATGTTGAATGTTATATGACATCCGAAACGGGTTAGAATTGAAATGAAATGATTTATTAAATACTAGCAACTGCCCGCAACTTTGTTTGCGTAGTATGCTCGTCCTTCGGCCTCGCCATAAGCTCCTATCTTTATTTTATTATTATAATTTTTTTATTAGGAAGAATATGGACTACAAAAGTATATATAGACAAAAGTATATATAAAATACATAGTCATAAAAATAAAACATGATAAAAAGTCATTTAGAAGTCTCAACTTCTAGCATTAAAATAACCAATTTCTAGATGAAAGGTTACTTACTACAATAAAACGCAGCTGCATTAAGAAAGTGGTCATTATTTGCACACCCTGAATAATTGCCGATTATTTACTAATAGAAGGTACTGCAATTTAGTGTTCATAAGTGATAAAGAAATTTACACTAATTTGCTTCCGTAATGAAGTAGTATGCTAGTATGATATAAGTCAAGGTCAAGATTTGTGTTATTACATAAATCTTTAAACGTTTTAGTTGCACGATAAATAATACTGTTCTACCTATAATTAGTAGAAACTAGAGGTATATAGAAAAATGAAATTTTTCGATATGACCTATATGGTGTGTAAAAAAAAATACTAACCAGATAAAGACAGTCAATATTTGATGTAACAGTTTTTTTTCAGAAAAATGACGTCAGACGCCTGACGTTTAACGGGAGAAAATGACGCTTCGCGCATGATTTTAAGAAATTTTCTTCGTTACTTCTAGTTCGATAGTTTATATGACGTATACATTTTCGTTTGATGCGCTCTATACGATCGATATACTCTGCATAATATCTAGGATTCCAAATCTGAGAGGCATATTCCAAGTGACAGCGAATATATGTGCTATAGAGAATTTTAAGAGTTTTAACATTAATGATAACCTTCTACGAAGTATTCTAAAACATTTAAAAAGAAGATGAATGAAATCGGTAAAGCCGTTCTCCAGTTGTATCGTGACCAGGAAAAATAAAGGTTTATTTTTACTAACGAACATCGCATCGCTTAAACACAAACTATCATCAAACATTTGGTATATGTTTTATACAGGAAGGAATACATTGATACCCAAACTAGCTGAGACCTGTGGTATGGCATACCAATGCCCTCTACCGGACATACGAGTAAACCATGCAAGTAATTATACAATTGACAAACATTATATAATTTTATAATTAGGTACACTATACCCAAGTTCAAATAATCTTGTGCGTTAATACAGAGCTAATTGGCGACCCTCGACAACGGGAAAAATCATAGAGTATATATAAACTACGAGTATAGAGCGTATCGCTCCGGCCCGTTTGTGCCGATGGCAAGCAGATGTTATATACGAGTACAAACATGTCTATTGTGTACTATGTCTATGTCAAAGGCGCGCTCTGTAGTTATGTATACTCTTAGAGAAAATACCCTATATAAAATAATATCTCGAATCTCGGTCCATTAGAATTTTTAATTCTAATAAACGACCTCCCAGACGTAGTTCGATCAGCTCGATGCTTACTCTTCGCAGATGACCTTAAGTTACTCTTGGCTGTTAAAGACAGTAGTGACTGCAGGCGTTTGCAGGAGGACGTAGATAGAGTGGTCGAGTGGAGTCGAAACAATAAACTACAGTTCAATATTACGAAATGCTCAGTAATATCTTTTAGTAGGTCACCGGTTCCACTCCACTTTGACTATAAAGTCGACAACGAAGCTATGAAGCGTGTTATCGCGATTAAGGACCTTGGAGTAAATATAAATATTGATATGACGTTCAGAGACCACATTGTTCAAGTCTGTAAAAAGGCGTACAGAAATTTAGGCTTTGTGCTGCGTCAAGCAGAAGGCTTCACAAACATAAAGGCCATAGCAGCCCTGTACGATGCCCTTATCCGAAGCCAGCTAGAATGCAATGCTGTAGTGTGGGCTCCACATGAAACTAAATACAGAATCATGTTGGAGCGCATACAAAATAAATTTATGAGGTACCTATACCTAAGACGTTACGGAGTTTACCCTTTCTATCCATTGAGGTATCCCACATTGTTCGTTTTGGGCATGGTGGGATACAACAAGTTGGAGACGAGAAGGGATTTGGCACTCGCATATTATATGATTAGAGTGTTTCGGGGCATTGTCTCAAACCCAGACATATTGATAATGATGAGTCTATGTGTGCCGGACAAATACGTAACGCGGCGGCGGCGGCCACTACTGTTTGCTGTGCCCGTCGCACGAACTAACCTGTTAGCCAAGACTCCGTTGATCCGTAGGTTGCACATACTTAATTGAGTTGCCAATAAAATTGACCTATTTATATGCTCAGTTGCAGAATTTAAGACATGCACTCTATTTCACTTATGTTATGACACAAATGAATAATTCATATTTCCGCTGATACTTTTTATTATATACCAGATATTTTTAATTTGTATTAATTTGTATTGTCATTTGTTTGGTGTAATTTACATTAATACCTATTAATTAGTTTAGATTAATGATTAACATTATTTATTATTAAAAATTAGATTTATCTTATTGACTTTTGTAATTATTGACATGAATTTTTGAGTTTGTAATTATTGACAGGAAATTTAAATTGTAATTATTGACATGGTTTTTAATTTGTAATTACTGACATGGATTTAAACTTGTAATAATGGACGTTGACTTATTTATCATAATGCATAGTAGTTGAATTTGATTTAATTGGTAATATTTTAGATTAGACTGTAATTTTAATTATTGCTTTTCGTTTGTATTGTTTGGTGAAGGTATTTAGTCATTTCTTTAATCATATTATGTTACATACACGATTGAATTAGGACACTCCTGTAATAATTTGTGTATATGAATTTTGCAATAAATAAATAAATAAAAAATAATTAATAATAGTGACAATAGTTATTTTGTTCAATTTTTCTAAATTCATGTTTATTCAAGTTTTGACATGTAAGAAGGTTGCATGTATAAAGGTTGTACTATTAACCGCAAGTGAACCAAATCATGAAACGTTTTTGAGTTTTCGTCTCCAACCGACTAAGATTTAATAAGTTTTGAATTTTGTTCTTATTTATGTTGTGTTTGTGTGTTTTAGAGTAATCACTGGAGTGGAACAGTTTGTTTGATTCTCTCTTCTAATCACCGACCATATTCTAAATGTTTACTTTAATTTCTCCTACAGTTTATGAAACTATCATGTAACAGATACTGGCAAAGTTGCGACACTCAAACAAGTCGCAGGGTCATACACAAAGAATCTAATCTAAGATTTAATAATGCATCCACTGCTTAACTGGAACGTGATTTGGACATGACAGTGACTTGATGACGTATTAATGTAAATGTGATTTGAAAGACCACTCAAACAAAAGCCAACCAAAAATACAAGCCAGAAGAACTGAAATTCGATTGTGCCGTCAAGTATAACTGTAATGCCAATCCACGCCCACACATGGTTAATTCTAACTGATCCGATCGGCAATCTGCTGATTGCACGATAGGAAGGATAGTGTATGGCATGCATAAGTGTAACACTTTTCAGTAATTTAAGTGCAACTCAAACTGCTTCGACCGAATTTGATGAAATTTATATGGTGATCCCATATAAATTATCGGAAGTATATTCTACCAAACAAAACAGAAAATTTCTAAATCAGTTTACAAATGGGGGAAAAATCGGTGAACACGCAAAAAATACATACCGTCGAACATATAACCTCCTCCTCTTTTGAAGTCGGTTAGCAATAGTATTAATCTTATAATAATATAATTAATAATAATATTTATCTTACCGCAAGGACGGCTTGTGGCGAGCCGTCGGTGAGTGGCGACACCGCGGACTCTGATTCTCCCTGGGGCTAAATGAGACCCCTGACAAGCAGGGGTGCTTGCCTTAATTGGCCGTCTGGGGGTGGAGACGCAAGAGCAAGTAACAAGCTCCAAGGGTGGAAGTTTTAAAGGGCATAACGCAGGTAGTAGCGCTCTAGTAACCGCAGCACACCTCTCATTACCCTTCAGCCATCCACACCAACGTTGCCCCTTTTGTCACCATTGATTGTGGCTCTTATGGGGGGCCCGTTTAGTGGGTGGCAAGTCACCACCTGCCTAAATATTTTAAGATAAGACTGAAATTGGCAGGTGTCGTAGTCTCGTCCATAGCCCATATATCCCTATATGACTAATAAGTACATATCAATAGCCATGCCATTTTACCCATTTTTGTAATAGATATACCATGTAACCATCCATCCAAAAGGTTTCTGTTTTTATACTACATTGTATTTTATACCAAACAGGCCTCTACGTGTTGACTACAGCCCCACTTATGCCTTTATGAAGGACCGGATGACACCCGTGAAATTGGTTGAATAAAAATAATAATAATCTATACTTCAACACATACTTCGTAAAATTCGCACAAAATCCACCCTACCTCTACAGATATCACCTACTCTCACATACTTCCAGTGATCAGGAAGGGTAAAATTACATTCCACCCCGCAGAGACTCGTGTTAAGTACGTCGAGGAATTCCATCCCTCTCGACGGAGTCCTCGTCCAAAACCTCAGTGAATTTTACTTTTGGTAACGATGTAGCTATAAGAACATTGTTCTAATAATATTTTCTTTCGTGCTTTTATATACAAAACGGTCGTAAAAACCAAATGTATTTTGTATTAACAAATGTACTCGTAGTATAACTAGTAAAATAGAAAATTTAAAAAATAATTTCCAGAAAAAAAAATGTATAATCGAGTGCGTATATCGTCCGCTTCGGCGCTTGTAACACGATACTTGTAAATAAACGTTATGCGTTTATATAACTAAATTGCTTCTCTCTACGTATTTGTTTTAGAACAAAAACGTCGATTGGCTTATGACAGCTTATGTTTTCAAGTTGCAAAGTAAAGTCAAGTCAGAATATCCGCGTTGGGTAAAGTAGAATATCTCTTAAGATTTGAGACTTAAGGTTTCCTTCTGTTGGTAATGTGTGAATTTTCTTATTGTCTTCATTGACCGAATAAGCGAAGCGAATGAAGTCTCTGAAACGGCTCGATGGTTGATTTTGATCTTATCAGTGGCAGTATCACAAGCAATTTGCAAAAAAGTATTCATATCGTAAGCGTCGACGCGTCATCCTTCGGCGTACGAACTATGAGTAACCTGTGTCATCGTTGCAAAGATACTTGCCAGTTTGTACAGTTGCACGTGAACGACACGTTACGTTACACGACAACTATTCGTGTTAAGCCACAGAAGAAAGTTTGTCCTCTACTTTTCGCAGAACGACTAGTTTTAAACTAATCAACTCTTAAATGCAAAAATGGGACAACATACCTGCGTTTTAGTATCAATAAATCTATGCCGTTCTTAATATTGATAGTTCCTCATTTCAATGGAATATTAATGGTAGAAACCTTTTAAAAAGTAATACTTACAAGTAGGGACGTCAAAAAAATCTGAAAATATTTAGGGCTTATAAGATACGAATGTCACTTTTGCGTAGGTAGAGATATTGTACTCCGAATCAAATTGCCCGTTTAAGCTGTTTTTGAATATGTGCCGTGTTATGAGTTAATTAAAATGCTAGTCTTACAATCTTGCTTATTACGCCTACAAAGTAATGTAAAAATTTTATCTTTTTAACCGTTAAGAGCCCGATATACTCAACCTTTTTTTTATTAATCATTTGATCCAAAGCTTTGATATACTAACCCTTCTATTGTCTATTTTTTGTGTTTGATACAAAATAATTCATTATTAGAATAGTATTAAAACACACACTAATTTTGTTTTAAACTATTTACTAAATTGATATTAAATGTAATGATTTTCATATTAGACTATTGAACTTATTTGTATACTATGTATTGTATATAATATAAATTCGTACTCGTATTCGTAGTCATGGTGCTTGCAACAGTGCCGAAATGTCGGAAACTCAAACTAAAAGAAACACACTTTAATAATCCCGTAGTTAACGTTAGGTCTCGTATAAGCGTCTGTGTAGTACAAACACTTATGTAGTTACAGATTATTCTCGCAACTGTCGGGCGATTCGTAAGAGATCCGACTTACTGAGTGGTATTCTCCTAGTGGTAGAAGCCGTTTTCGGTGGACATGACTGAGCCTGTTCGCATCGTAAATTGATATGTATTTACTTCTATGCTGGAAAATATAAGATTTTGAAATGAATGAAATGAAATGAAATGAAATGAAATGAAATATAATTTATTTATGACGGCAGCATATAACATTGATTGATAAAAGTAAGAAAGTAGAATTACAATTTACTGCTATGTCATAAAATGGTCCCCAACTCAGCATAATGCTGGTTTAAACCAGCGCTGGTCTTCCGTTGGAGCCAGTCTGTGACGTCACGGTGGATTTATACTACAACAGCTTAAATTATTATTAAACAAATGAACACTACAACTGCATACTTAGTTCTACAATAGCTATCTGTACCGATCTACTTGTTCAATAAAAGTAACAGAATCGACACCAATAACTAGCATACAATTTTTGTTTTTTATATAAATCTTAAATTATGACTAAACATACAGATATAAACGAGAAAGTTATTATCGGGTAAGTACATACCTACTCATAAGTCATATTAGATACATTACTATATGGCACTGGTGTCATGTCTTTGATTTTCCTGGCATTTTTTATGTGTGAAGATAAATTCTCTTAGTTTTATTTTAAATATACCAATGTTTTGAAGGTTCCTAATCGGTGGTGGAATATTATTCCAACACTTGGACGCAGCGTAGCGGAAACTCCCCCTAAAAGCAGCAGAGCCATGCTGAGCTGTGGAGAGTTGCATCGCGCACTGCCGCGATCCAAATGGTCCATGTTTTGACAACCAGGATAATTTTTCATATAGATAGTTCGGAGATTTATATTTTATAACACCAAAAAGAAGCGAGGCTATGTGAAGTTTGCGACGATGTTTCATTTTTAGCATACAGTTTTCGTTAAGGTATGGAGTCACATGAGCTCTAAATGGAATGTTGAAACAGAAACGTGCACAAGCGTTCTGTACTCTCTGGATAAGGTTTTGAGTTCTTGCTAGCAGACGAGGGCCGAATACCACATCCACATAATTTAATTTAGATAGAACCAGTGATTCTACTAACTGAATACGTAACGCTTCTTTAATAAATGGTCTCATTCTATATAGCACTTTTAGTTTGTAAAAACAGCTTTTAACTGCATTTGCAACATGTTTTTCGAACCGCAATACAGAATCCACATGTAAACCCAGATTACGCGCTTCGTATACTCGCTCAATAGGTTCATCTTTGAGCATAACACTCACCGTTGGACGTACGCCTGCTAGTTGATACTGACTGCCAAATAGTAGATATTTGGTTTTGGTGGGGTTAAGCAAAAGGTTATTGCTAGTAGCCCATGAAGCTATACTAGATAGATCGTTATTTAGAGCTAGTATTGCGTCATCAATTTCAGAAGGTTTACATGAAATGTATAACTGAATATCGTCAGCATAAATATGATATTTAGAGTTTTTAATGTAATTACATACATCAGCCGAGTACAATATAAACAAAATCGGCCCCAGTATTGATCCCTGTGGGACACCTCTCTTGACAGCTACTTTGTCAGACTCCAATCGAGATCCGTCTTTTTGACTGAGTTTTACAAACTGAAAACGATTTGTGAGATAGCTGTTGAACCATTTTAAGGCTTTCCCGTCGAACCCATAATAACTTAATTTAGATATGAGAAGATTCTGATTTATGGAATCGAAAGCTCTGGAAAAATCAAGTAAGACCAGCAAGGTACACATTCCTTTATCTTGGGATTGAAGTATATTATCAATTACATCCAGTAATGCAGTTGCTGTGCTGCGCCCCTTTCTAATGCGCTATTTTATTTTATTTTTTATTTTATTTATATTCTATGCGCTATTTTAAAGGCATTTCAATCTAAACACCATAACTAATAGAATGACTTTCTTTTTTATTAAGATTTGTAATACTTTTTTTCATATCTTACGGAAAAAGTAAAGTATAAAATTAGAACACGTAAGAAATCTTAACGACAATTTTAACATCACCACGCGAGTGAAACCGCTGGGCGCAGCATGTATTATTTTGGATTTGAATAGTATCATACGTTTTCGTTTTTGAGTTTTAACCACAACATTGATAATTAAAATATAAAAATAAATATATATCTTCTATACATACATTAAATTAGTAACTGAGTCAAACTAAATTAAATATCTATGTAAGACTTTTCTTTGCTTTAGATATAGCAACCAAATATATATTATTTTAAAATTGTGTCTGTCTGTGTGTCTATTTTACTCGCATCACTCTGAAACTACGAGACAGATTTTGATGAAACTTGACACGATGATAGGTTATATTATAGTATAACATAATATGATAATTGTATTTTATAAAACGAACAGTTTCTTCTTTATTAGGGTTATTTTTTTTTGTAAATAACTACTTGAAAGATATATAAAATAATTATTGTTTTATCTTTATTTCTCTGTTCGTGGCTGAAACGTTACCTTAAATTCTAAGCCATGTTCCATCTCTCTATGAAGTCTATGACTTAGGAGTGCTTCAAAGACTGAGTTGAAGACTAGATTATTTGAATAGAATAACAACATCGAATACTTTATAATCGCTTATAGCAACGAGAAGCTTATTTCGCAAATCAAATTCCGGTGGCTCAGGCCGAGAGTGTGGGTGTCACACGCTAACGGTCCATGGTTCGAGTCCCAGCAGTTAGTTTTTTTTGTAGCATGAGTCAGTTAATCTTTTTTAAACCCATATTCTTTTTTGTAATAAAAATAGCTTTTACATTGTTATTGTTGGAATTCATGCGCAATACGATAAGCAAAGGGCGCGCAGTTCGAGCCACCTAAGTATACCGCGTGAGAAAATAATGTAATAATTTAGAAGACATGTAACACATATAATTTATTTTTGCAAAGCAACGCCTAGCTGTGCAGTGAAATGCAGAAATTTGTAATACGGATAAATATTTCTAATGTGATTCACTCAAAACTTGGTGAACATAAACTTTAACGTAAATAACTAAATACATGCTATTTTTAAACTCAACATATCAAATTGTCACGCCTATATATTCTTGAAGAGGCAGGTAGCAGTGTTTTAAACACCTACTTTTCGGCAGACATGTTTTGGTCCCATGTAATATGGGGCGAGTCTGTTGCCATCTACGGGGTGATGGTCCAGACTCCTGCCTGCAATTGAGAATTTATTTTGCAGAAAGACCCAATCACTATCCAACCCGGGTATCTTACCCAGGACTTTGAGATTTCAAAGCGTTGACCACTGCACAAAGACTAAGTGCGAGCAAAGCCGCTCGCAGGTCAGCTAGTCTTAAATAACAATACTCTGGAATTAGAACGATGTACAATGCTATTGTAAATTCCGCAAATAGACTCCGAAATACTACGAAAGCGAGACTTACTAAATATCATATTGTTAATAAAATTTAATTTAATTTAACATTTCCAAAACAAACCTGTCGCGACAAAGCGACACTTCGCTCCTCTGCTAGATTTAATTTATTGAACACCTCCACGACACCCGGGGGCGGCGTTCGGATAAGAAAAATATACGTGCAGTAGTGATATACTATATGAAGACATGTGCTTGAGTGATATACTATACGAAGTTGATAGTTAGTGATAATGCGGTCAAAGGTATCACACTAGGTCTAGATTGGCTGGCTCTCAAGGACAGCTGCTGGATAGGTTTTCAATATAGAAAGAGGTGGCTAGCCAGGCTGGCACCAGAAAGTTCCTTGCCACAATACGGTGGATATCTTCACGATGTTACATTCTCCGAAAGCCGTATACTGGCGGACAGACTGTAGAAGACTAGGGTGGAGGGACAAATGGAAAAAGTAGCACAAACGTTTGACAATTTTATTAAAAATCCTAATAACATGAACTTTAGCTAAAGGTATGAAGCTAAATTTCACACTTTTTAGTGACACTTGCTACTTACGGGATGGATTGTCATTCACAGTCGATAATGATAGAATCAAGATATGTTCAGTTTCAGTTCAAAGAAGATTCAGTTATTGAATTGTTACTTAAAAACTGCTTGAGCGAATTTCGTGGGACTTTAATGGGACTACTTCGGAAGTATACTCTACCAAACAATAAAAAGAAATAACAAAATCGGACTTGTCTGTAAAAGGTTATGCGAGATCGTATATGAACAAATATACTTACGGGTCGACTTCAGAACCTCCTCCTATTTTCGGAAGTCGGCTTATAAAATAGAGAGGCTATTTATTTATTATGACCTATTTAGATTGATTAGATTAATTAGATTGATTTAGATTTTTTTAGATTTTTTATTATTGCCTTTGACATTTGACTTTTTATTTAACACTTATATAAAAATGTATAAGTACTAACCCTTAGTTTACTACATGTTTTCTAGTATAAGGTAAATTGTATACCATGTATAACGTACAACTGGCATGTAAACTGTCATTAATTTTTATTTTTATTGATTTTATTGATCATAATTAAAAGAAACCGATTCGTATTTTGAAGTTTCAGAAACATTGGAACCAAAATATATGGCCATTATCAAAGCAACAGCAAGCATGTCCTTACAAAGTAATAAATATTATAGGTCTAAGGCTTTGCTACTGCAGAATTAAGTGGCCATGAGAGACAAAGGAAGAAATGTGAAAATGTGTTTGTATTCTGCAAGACTTACAAAATTGATGATATTGAAGTAATAACTCGGAACGGGCGTGAGCTTAACTTTATCTTCCATGACTACTTGTTTTATGATCCTTCTTTGTATCGCGTGTGTTCACATAATTAAATTATAATAGATTAGATATTTTCCACCAAGTCGCACTGGGACCGGGTTGTGGATTATGGCCCATACTCCTGTCTGTGAGAGGAAGGCCCAAGTACTTTTCACTGGTGCGCTGGTATAACGGTGATGAGGTTGCTTATCCATTCCATTGTTTTTAAAGGAGTGGGCCGGTGACCCCTCACCGGTCCACTCCTTTAAACCAGTTTTTTCCACAGTTTTTATTGTCTGGTAGGTTGTACTGTTAAAGGCATTATATTAAGCTTAAGGCCATATAAGCTATATTTGTAGTTGTGTAGGAAAGCCAATTCTGAAGCCACTGCCGCTACCACTGCCGCCGCTGCTGCTAACACTAGGATGCATGCACCTCCTACAACTCTGGTGGGGGCTGAATTATTGATGGAGGAGCTGAAGCGCTCACTGACCATAACGTTCGGGGAAATGCTCAATGTCCGAATCGCAGTGGTCGAAGGGCGACTTCCGCCCACCCCAACGATTCGTCCGCCCGTCAAGGCGGACGCTAAGAAGACGGCGGTAAAGGCCGTGCCACCCAAACCGGTGTCCGAGCCGGCTTGCAAATCTGCCAGTAACACGAGCAAGCAAATAGAACATACCCTGAAGGCTACTTCGACCCCCACGGAGACGCTGGCCGTGGGGCCTTCTACCTCTACCTCTACGGGAGCCACCACTTCCTACGACGCAAAGCAGGCGGAAGATTAGGTCACGTTTGGGAGGAAGGGCAAGGGCAACGGTGAAAGCTAGGGTAAGGGGAAGTATTTTCCCCCATCCGCCATACCCACAACTGCCCCTGCAAATCGTGCTTCGGCCACGAAGGCTAAACAAAAGCCGAAGGCTGCCGCTACCCGCAAGACTGGGACGGCGTTAAAATCCTCAAAGTTCGCGGCTGTGGTGCTTTCGCTACAGCCTGAAGCCATGGAGAAGTGGGTAACTTTTAGCACCGTCCTAAATATGGCACAGGAGAAGTTAAATCTCCAGGAGCTGGGAATAAACCAGCTCTGCTTTCGCCAGACGGCCACGGGAGCCAAGATGTTAGAGATCCCTGGCTCACAAAATGGCGAGAAGGCAGACAGACTAGCAGAGAAGCTGCGCGGCGTTCTGTCTGAGGTGGCCAGCGTCACAAGGCCCGTAAAATCTACCGACTTAAAAATTACGGGTCTAGATGATGCATCAACGAAAGAAAAGGTGGCACTGATAGTCGCCGAGGCGGGTCGGTGTGACGTGCGGCTGATAAAGGCAGGGGAGATACGCCCAGGCTTTGGCGGTGCCGGGTCCATACTTTTCTCCTGCCCAATCCCAGCTGCCGAAGACAAAAGGGGCGGCCAACAAGACCCAAAACACGCCTTTAGCCTTAAACAAGGCCACACATGACGCCATTCCCCATCCGGCGTACGAGAAGGTTGTGTTGTCTAACTAATGGATCAAGTCCGTCATCACAATTTCCTCCAGACGAATCTGAACCACTGCGCCGGGGCTCAAGACTTGTTTATGCAGAGCTTAGCGCAGTGGCAAATAGATGTGGCCTCGATGCCACATGTGTCGGAGGTGGAAATTAATGCAGTAGTCAGCCGCTTGCAAGGCAAAAAGACCGCACCGGGTCCAGATGGGATCCCGGAGCGGGTCCTCACGATCGCCTTGAGGAAAATGGGTGACCAGCTTTGGGATTTGTTCGACGCGTGCCTCACGTCAGGGCAGTTCCCGAAGCTGTGGAAGGACGGCCGACTGTGCCTCTTACGGAAGGAAGGCCGAGCCCCTGACTCGCTCTCCGGGTACAGACCAATCGTACTGCTAGATGACATGGGCAAGCTGTTAGAAAGGGTGGTAGCCTCACGTGTCATCCGGTACCTGGAGGGTACTGGGCCTGGCCTGTCGGAGGCCCAGTTCGGGTTCAGAGCGGGGAGATCTACAATAGATGCCCTGCTCTGGCTCAAGCGGTGGACGCAAGATGCGGTCAGCAAGGGAGAAAAGGCGTTGGCAGTTTCGCTAGATATAGCCAACGCCTTCAACAGCCTCCCGCATGGAGCAATACAAGAGGCAATCCGCTATCATGGAGTGCCCTTCTATCTGCGCAGCCTGTTGGCTGACTACCTCCAGGACCGCGAGATCCTGGTGGAAGGACGCGAAGGTTTGAAGCGCCGTCGCATCTGCTGCGGTGTTCCACAGGGGTCAGTGCTGGGACCGCTCCTGTGGAATCTAGGCTACGACTGGGTGCTTCGTGGCACGGTACCCGCAAGCATGCGGTTCGTGGTCTATGCGGATGACACGCTAGTCGTAGCCAGAGGGAGGAACTTCCGGGAAGTAGTGCGGATGGCCGAGGTAGGCACAACCCTCGTGATCGACCGCATTCGTGCCCTAGGACTGCAGGCTGCCGTCTCCAAAACTGAGGCTCTACTATTTTAGGGGCCTCGGGGTGGGGCCCCTCCAGGAACGCGAATTATCCTGGTCGGGGTCCTCGTGCCGGTTGGGGCCAAGATGAAATAATATCTGGGCCTCAGCCTGAATGGGAGGTGGGCTTTTGGGAGCAATTTTGCCCAACTGGCCCCAAGAGTCATGGTAGCTGCAGCCGCGTTGGGAAGGCTGCTGCCCAACGTGGATAGTCCGAACGCCAACTGCCGCCTGTACTCCGGAGTGATCCGGAGTATGGCCCTTTACGGGGCACTGGTCTGGGTAGACACCCTCGGTTGCAATAATCGGAGCTTGCTGCGACGTCCGCAGCGAGTCATTGCGACTAGGGCGGTTCCACCATCCAACACGCAACGAACCATAAACTCGCAGATCACGGTATATCTGGAAGCCTGCTCAAGTGGTGTGGATCGTATCTCTCAGATCGGAAGTTTAAGGTCGTGGTTAATGGTTTTTCTTCAGACCTATTCTTAGTATGGTCAGGGGTACCACAAGGGTCTCACTTGGTTATTCTTCGAAATTGTAAGGACTTCAAATCCCCTTCAACCAAAATTTTATTATTTAACGCATTTGTTCGTAGTGGTCTTGAGTACTGCAGTGTCGCCTGGAACCCCTTCTATGACATATACTAAAAGAATAGAGAGTGTGCAAAAGAGGTTTATGTGGCACTTAGCGTACTCAATGTATTTGGGAAAATCAATTAATTCGTACAATGAACGATTGACTTACTTGATAACTTCACTGACGAGTCGAAGACGCATGCTGGACGCTTTATTTCTTTATAAAGTTATGAATGGTATTCTGGATACTCCAGAGCTGCTATCCTCCGTATCAATCTCCACACCTTTGCGCTTCCACGAACCTCAAAACATTATGCCTTATTACACCCTCGGCCCTTGAGGTCTAATTTGGGTAAGAACGCTCCGCTTAATAGATTATCGAGGGAATTTAACAAAATCGTTAAAACTCATGACATAGACCTATTTGAAACGAACCTTTGTAAATTTAGAAGATGTCTCCGTGATATACATTATAATTTTTCGTAGTTGAAGTTATGGATATTTTTATTTGAATTTAATTTTACAGGGTTTAATATTTATTATACTCTTACATGTCGTCAATATCCTTTTATATGCTTATAATAATTACTGTATAAAATGATGCTTAATATGTTATTAAAACTCGCTTTTATTTAGGATGTCGTCTTCGCCTATAATTGTGATGGTACTAAGTTTGTATACTAGTAGGTATACATGTCGTTATTTTTATGAGTGTAACAGTGTACATTATGTTGGCGATCAATAAAAATAAATAAATAAATAAATGTATCTTGTGAAACAGAGGATCTTAGTGCGGAGGTATTATTGTCTGCATATATTATATGAGTTATCTACACAAATATTGTTAAGAAGAAAAATTTGTATTTTTGTGTGTGTGTATGTTTGTTATGAATAAACTCGAAAAATACTGTGCCGATTTCAAAAATTATTTTACTATTGGAAAGCTACATTCATCCTGAGTAACATGCGCTGTATTTGATTCATCCTCATCATCATCCATCACCATGCGGGTGAAAACGCAGACCGCAGCTAGTGTGTATAATACGAGTATGTTTATGAAACTACGGGATAGATGTACTGACGAAAAAAAGGAATATACAAATAACTTTTCATGGTTCTTTAGACTTTGCCTACACTCATGCACAATAACGAACAGTTGACGGTTCAAAATTATCGCTATAACACTTCAAAGTTTAAAGAGACATTTGGAAAATTAAACTAAATCAACGATAGCTAATCTTGGGCTTTACTCCGCCATCATTACTACGTTTAAAAATGAAATCGTGCTATCAAATAGTTTCAATCTGGGTATATACGAACTGAAACCGTTCAGCCGTTTTAGTTTGAAGAAGGAAGAAATCTCACCGCACCGCACGCACAAATTCGGATGTGTTCTTCTGGAAGGAAGAGGAAGACATACTGACAATTTGCTTCTACGGGGATGAAGATGCGGGCAGTCTGTAATAAATCGGTTATTTGAAAGCTTCTAATGTCACATCCAGTTATTTAAGGTCAATACATCCTTCCAACGGATAAGCAATTGGGTCATATTCCGTGACAGTGCTCATAATTCGATTCTACGTTCGTGTCGCAATTGCCTCGTGTAGTTGTAAAACGGGCGCCTTTACGCTCCAAGAAGTCAAGCGGTAATAACCCCGTTTAAGAGATCTTTAGACAAATTTTAGACTACCCGATACCGAGAAAAAGGTTAAACAGGTATACCTAGCTGGCAATTATTGTATCTAAACAATGTTTTTATTATTTTTTATATTTGTCTTTATAGCTGGCCATAAAATAGAAGCACAGACAATAACCATAAACTTTAGCAAGGTGTGTAGTGATAAGCGAAATACATATTACATCAACCCCACGTCAAAGTGGTTTAAGAGTAGGAAGATAGTTGAATTTATCTCTAGACACTGTGGTGACATGCTGCAATAACTATAATCTAAAATTTAATAATAAGTTAATTAATAAGTAAGTAATTACTTGTAAGTCCAGTGCACATTTTAACGGCGTTAGTATAAAGCATCTTAGAAATAAGCGCACCGACGTAAAAATTACCTAATAACGGGAATTTTATGAAGTTTTTCAAGGACAATGGCAGCAATTCGTTTGTTCAGCCGTGCGATTCTCTAATGATTCGCCGATGCGCTCGTCGACGAGCTCACCGATGTCAAATACTTTATGAGATATCGCCCTTGTAAATAAGGTTCTTTTTCCAGCGTTTTTTGTCAACTCGTCATTTGTTTCACGGATGTTGTCAAAGATGCAACGATGTTTGCTATTAGAGCATTGCACGGCAGAACACCGAACTTAAAATAAATGGTAGTCTGAAGGTAGTATGAATTCTGTTCATGTTAAAGTCCAAACAACTTTTCGTGTCAGCTGCAGTGCCTCCTAGAAGCTTAAAATGAAGTTTTGCGGACTGTGCTCGTCAGGCCGAGACTTTCGTTTTGGGTATCTTTCGCCCAGTCATTTCACTTGCTACAGTGCCCTTCATATACATACATAGTATACGCACTATTGCTTCTTATTTATATTAGTACCAATCACGAAGGCATCTTGCACAAGAAACCTGCCACCTAATACATCGGGATTCTTTTCACCTCTTACAATGAGCTTCCCAAAGCGAAGGAAATACCTATTCTTCAACTCCGTGCTCTCACGCAGTCGACCGCTAGTACGACGATGCAGTCCAAAGACACGCAAAACTGTCCGTCCTGTTTCTCTTAGGACTTATAAACTGAATCTTGGAGCTGCGGTAAAACAGCGTTAATTGAGCTAACTCTCCAACCCACACAGGGGTGAATTTTAGCTAAAAATCAATGGGTACCTTGAACGCTGACTACTAACACTACTATACTAAGAAACAACTTGTATCTTTAATCATTGCATTCTAATGTAGCCTAGTAAGTATATCGCCCTATTTCCACCATTACACGTTACCCATTAGTGATTTCATTAAAACGAATAATGAACAAAGACTAGAACCTTCGAGAAATATGTCGCAAGTTATAAAGAGATGAAAAAGAAAAGTCTGAACAGTTGTTTTGCTTTCATGCCTGTCGATAATGCTCGGTGACGTCAGATCGTATTCTGAAGAAATGTTCGCGCTTGGACGGTTTTATTCAAAGGACTTTTTGCTTAGGTTTATTATTAATAGGAACGCGTATGCCTTTTATAAAACTTCGACTTGAGAATTTTCAGGCGATTTTGTTACCAATTACTAATAGGACGAGGTTCTGAAGTCGTCAAAAGAGTAAAAAATATACGTCTTTTGATGTATCACACATAACTTTGACGTATCACACATAACTTTTTGTACAACTTTTAACTTCCAAGTTTTTAATAGCGCTACACCATATATTAGCAGGCACTCGTAGTAACGAGTAGTGTACTTTTGGACTTTTTAGTTCTCCCTGAAAATATTTACCTGCCAAGATGAAACGTCGAGTAAATATCCTCCTTACTCATATTTATGATATCTACGTAACTTAGGTAGATAATATTCGTAAAAGAGTTTTATAGGTACCGTTGATCAATACGTAAGCTTACGTGTTATGCATTAAGTAAGGAAGCACTCGCAGTGGAGCTTGACTTGGCGATCAACAATGTTAAGCAGCACTTGCGGCAGTCAGGAGTTGGATGGGTGTGTGCTAGTGGCATAATTGAACTGGGCACTTCTATGCTTTGGAGGGAACTATACTTACGTTTTTAGACGTTCTGCCACTTAATAATGCCACGTATATACCAACTATAACTATTTCCCGTGACTTTTGCATGGAATAAAGTTATCGGGATTTATTGGGAACTATAACCGTTGAATCGGAATAAAGAGTAGCCTACTGATATTCCTGGGTGTAAACGTTTCAAACCGTTCGCATTATTAACCGTTACGTAAGTGTAAGTACGAAATACATTGGATGTTTTTGGGTTTTGCTCGTCAATCACCTTACAAAGTTTAAGTAATGTATCCAACGCTTTACTAGAACGTTATGTAGACAGAGCAGTGACTTATTGGACAGACATATTTATGTGACTCTGACTTATGAGAGTTAATGAGAGTTAAAAAGAACATATTATCACAATACTGTGCGCATGGTGCCGACTTCGACAAGTGAAGCAAAAACTATTTGCTAAAATAATTTGAGGAATAGCAAATTTACAAATGTACGAATCCACTTATAAAGTAAAAAAAAGACATATTATTTGTTGTAACAAAAATTTTATTAAAAGCCCTTAACTTTCCAGACTAACTATCAAGCCGATTCCCTCTCCTTCTTCTAAGTAGTTTTCAGCAAAAGTTACAAAACATTTTTTCGAGAAAACATTTTTTTATGTAAATTGCTCTTGTCAAACTGTCCCGTCCCAAAATCTACATAATATCACAAACCGACAACTGACAACGGAACTTGGTGACGACGTTCATCTTTATTGTACGGGACCCTAATAAAATTTGGGTCACTTTATCATTCTTGTTCTACTTGATGTTTTATTATTTTTACACGCTGTGTGACATGCAAGCTTCTTTATAAGAATACAAGCTGTGCCCGTGGTGTCATTCGCGTAGTTATGCATGATCATGATGAAAAGTATCATCTATCTACTTACCAAATTGTATCCAAATCCGTTAAGCCTTTTTTGCGTGATTTGATTAAACATCCATACATCCAAACTTACACATCTATAGTAATTTAATGAAGCGGAAAAGTTGTTATGTTTAAACGCGCTTATCTCTGAAACTACCAGTCCGATTAAAAAAATATCTTTGTGTATGATGGCCAGAGCTATGCAGTATTATTTAGTATTCTGGAAAAAGCAGGTGATCCCGCAGAGTTCCGCTAGTTATAACGTTAAAAAATTCGAACATTCCAAAACAAATCTATTGAGTCGTTTCAACAATAAGAAATAACATTTATATATTTTTTAACTTATATAGAGTGAAGGAGTTGGACGATAGAATGTGATCTATAGCATATCGACCATAACACTAGCTCACCCTCCAGCGGCTTTGCTCGCTTGGTCTTGGTGTAGTGGTGGAAGCGCCGTTTTGGAATCTCGGGGTCCTGGACTTGATCCCAGGGTTGGACAGTTATTGAGATTTTCTGACAAAGAAATTCTCAATAGCAGTCAGGAGTCTGGAACATAGTCCCGTAGATGGCAATAGTCTCGACTCCTAATACAAAGAACTAAAAATATATACCTGGCAAACAGCAGCTGTTCAAAACGCCGCTGCAATCGTCACACCTAAATATTCTCGAAGGGGTAACCCATCGAGAATATATGTATAGTTGTGACGATTTGTTGTAATGTGTTTTAGAAACATTGATGTGTTGTTTTCATTAAAGTTTATTTTTACCACGTTTTGAGTTAATTGCATCAGAAATAATTTTTCCTTATAATAAGTTCTGAACTTTGCTGCATACCTTATATGAGTGTATTTGTTAAAATAAAAAAATAGTGTTACGTTCATAATGAATACAGTTTTTACCCGTACAATAGAAGTTCATGCGCTGTTACCAGTCAATCTAGACCCCAGTTTTTCATGAGACCGTGTGTGCGCAAAGAAAGAAAGAAAAACGTTTATTCAAACAAGCACTATACACAACAATAAGTAGTAATGTTTATGGGCATAGAGAGATCAAGCTGCCATCGTGGATTTATGCGACGGATCAAGATAAAAATTATAATTATAGTTGGGTGCTCCGGGCTCAATTCCATCTATGTACCAAATTTCATTGAAATCTGTGATGTTGTTTTTAAGTTATGAGTGAACATACAGATAGACAGACAGTTTTTTTTTCAAAAACATAGGTTTGTTCAGTAGGTAATTTTACGTCTTCAACCCACATTTTTAATATTTATGGAAGTACAGACTGTTTCGCCTCTACTCCTTTATTATAAGTAAGTACTTATATAAGATTGTATAAGTACGTACTTATATAAGATTGAATTAGACGAGTGCTCAAAGATATTTTGAGGCTGTAACTGGAAAGTACCCTTTTCAGGTTGTTAAAGGCACTACGGGCGATTTCAATGCGAGTTTTTAGTTCAGAGCCACTGTCTCAGTTTTCATCTATGTGCCTAGATACACGCACCCATTCCAACGCCTTACCTTGGACAGGAATCACCGGATTTATAGCCTCTTTCTTTGGGATCAACATGATTTTCATCTTGAAGACATTAATATGCAGACCCGCCTTCAAACTGCACTCATTAACATGGTATTGAATCAATCAATCATTTATTTAAACCTTGTGGATCTAGGTAGTACATATACATGTGATGTTAAAATTAAATAATTTTACTAGATCCGCTTAATAAGCGTACAAGATGTTTACAAAGAATAATAACAAATTAATACGAAACATGCAATATATATACATATAAACATAACTTTAATTTCGTATGTAAAATAAATTTTAAAAATTGTAGCAATTATGTTATACAATGGTATAGAGTAAAAACGTTATTTACAATGTCATGTAAGATTTTTATCTTCTGAAAATTCCCTAATTGTATATTAAATTTTGAATTTGAATGTATGTATGTAACAGTTTGTGCCAATTCAGCCTCTGTGGGAGCTATCGGGACTGTGTAAGGATTTATTAGTATAGTAACAATAAATTTAATAGAATCATCACCATTCTTATAGACAGATTGTATACACCCACTTGAACAAACTAACAAATTGAGATCAGAATCAGATTTCAAAGCATCGAGTTTGGATTGAAACTGAACTCCCTCAAATTAAACTTTCAGGGGTGCCGACGCCGCGTGTAAATTTTTAAATGCAACTTTTTCACGAGTTCAGCTGAATTTTGATCAATATTTAGCTACCTAGTTTCCGACGCGGCTACATCTAGGTTTATTTGAATAGTAACTTCACTGTGATTTGTTATTATTTTATTAAGTGTTAAATAGATATTCATACTAAATAGTTTTTACAATTGATTTCTGAAGCACTTACGTCTTAGCGAAACCAAATTTTGCAATTCTAGAGACAAAATTACACAGACTGGTAATAGATTAAGTTAGTATTATAGAATTAAATGTGGTAAACCCCATCCTACGCATTTTCCTTGATTTTGACCATTGTAAATAAAAACAAGACCCTTTGTTAGCTAAGTTCTGCACTTCTGATTGGGGGAAATGAACAATCCTTATCACGATGATAACTGCGGTTAAGTAATCTTACTAAGGCTAAGTCTTAAAGGTTAGCTAAGTAACTCCTTTATTAACTTTTCAGTTGACAGCGCCTCAAAGTGAGCTAAAATTGTCCTTGATGTAAGTTTGTTTAGGAAACTTCGTGATGTAACTTCTTGTTAAGCATCTCCTTATTCCTATAGGCATAGTCTAGTTTAACTTTAGACCTAAATTACTTAAGTGTGAATTTAGTCTACCGCACACAGGGCCCACTCGGGACAGTGCTGTTCATACATTTTATACGAACCTTCTCTCTTCTCTCACTTAGTGGTGTAGGATAACCATTTAACGAGACACGCGTTTTTGGTTTGCAAATTTTAAGGAAAATATTTTCCTACGATCCCTAATCGGACTTTATGTGTAGCAATGGGTTACCAACCACTTGTAGTCGCCATCAAACCACAAGTGTAATTAGTAGCCACTTCCAGCTTGAGATGGTGGTGTTTTGTAGCTGTCACGAATAGGCTTTTTGTGGTGAGGCGTAGCTTTTACATCTTCAGGTGAATATGAGTCTTGGTGAGATGTCTTGGTTTATAATTATGTTAGAGAAATGAAGTGGTAGGACTTTTGTAGTGTTTGCCTGGGGAAGTACTACACTTTTATCAGTTATTTTAGTAGCAGCAGCAGTAGTGTACAAACCTTACTGTGTTGCAGTTCGAAGGGCAATGTTTCTAGCAAAATTACAGGGTAAGAGTGATATCTTATATAGGGTAACGAGCGCAGGGCGTTGCCATGCAGGGTTTCTAACTGTTATAATACGATATATATAATGTATACAAAATCTTTTATGCAACTCAGGCATCAATGTCGCTCTAATGAACATCTAATATTCACGAATATATTTCAAAAGACTGTAGTTCGGTCAATTTAGACATTCAAAGGTGCATAAAATCCCGACAAGCTGAAAATTTGTAAAATTGTTCAAAACATAATTATAAATAATATTTAAAAGTTCCCTATCATTCCCGTGTATGGAAATTTTTTTATTCAAGGTCAAACGTCAAAAAAAATGAGATTTTCGCGATTTTCAGCAAAACGGTAAGTTTTATCATAAAAGTACAACCTTACTTACTTACCTTTTACAAAAATTGTAGATCATAAAATTATATATTAAAAATGTTTGTACACTTTTTTTCCTACGAGCAACCCTTTCTGAGATACGAGTATAACGATTCAAAAGTTATAAAAGTTGTTATCGGTTATTTATTGATTGGTTTAAATTCAGAAGAAAATCAATGATTGGTTCACGCGCGTGCTGCTATGACTACTATGACAGCTGAATCATAGCGGAGTGGACGATGTTATGCAACAAGTGAACTGGACCAACTCAATAATAAATAAATATTTTAAAACTCTATGTTCCACGAAATAAGATAATGTTTTTAAATTATTGTCTTTAAGACATTAGAGGAGACTTAAATTAAAAGATTATAAAAAGAATACGCTAATTGTACTGATTCGTTTGTGCGTACACTAAACTAAAATTCTCTAAACTATGGTAGATCTTATTATGTTAATACTAAAATCTACATTCAAGTAACACTTAGAATGATAATTCTAAACATATGATTATTCTATTGAAATGAGGGTAGTTTTACATCAGTTTAGACTAGTTTAGGGAGAATGAACTTGCATGACGATTAAATTTGCAGTAAACATACCCACAATTAAAAAGAAATGACAAATTTAAGAATTGTCATTTGCAACCATTATACGAATTTGGACTTAAGAATGAACACAATAAGAACTACCATAATTTACTAAAAACAGATTTTAGTTCGCTAGTTTAGTTTGGTGTTCGGATCAAGCGAATTACTGCCACTATATTGGTAGATGTTTTCCAGTGTGTTCCCAGTGGTGGCAGCATACTTTCATTATCATTTAATTTAGAAAAGCACTGTGTTAATATTACTGACAGATTAATTAGTTACTTCAACGGTTAATTTAAACAAACAATGAACTGTTTTATAATGCTATAGTTACCTACATTACATACCAACTGTAGATAATCGTTTAGCATTGTTTATTGTTCATTGTCTGTAGTATCTCTTGAAGATGTTGATGTTTCTTCGGGACGAATCATCAGCATAAAAAGATAAACAGGAGATTTTACATATTCATAATTTAAAAAAAATAAAAAATCCTAAATTAAATAAAAAATAGACTGACTTTATTTTGCATAGTATTGACCATCTCGATTTGTTCACGTATTTGAACATCTTGGAATATTTATAATTTTGCTACTATTTACTAGTACAAGTGATTCCTGGACATTTTAATCGTGTATTGCTCCTGCACTACTTCACAACGAATGCTGGCATGATGATTCACAACTGTAGTTCCCTATGATAGACATAAAAATTTACGCGAAGATTTGAAGTATGCTCGCTTACAAAAAAAATGTCCGTTTGATGACTTACTGAACACGACTTATAGTTATAACTTATGTATATTTTATATTTTAAGTATAAGTAAAGACCGAAAAATATTTCAACATGTATAATATATAACGACTCTAGAGATGTATAAACGTGGCGTACTCATGAATATTATGACAATAACAACTTTTATAACTTTTGAATAGTTATATCTCAGAAACGGTGGCTCGTAGGAAAAAAAGTATTGAAACATATTTTATAGATATTTTATGATGACTTTTGTTTTAGGTATTTTTATGATAAAAATTACAGTTTTCCCGAAAATCGCGAAAATCTAATTTTTTTGACCTTTGACTTTGAATTAAATATTTTCCATATACGGGAATAATGGGGAACTTTTAAATATTATTTATAATTATGTTTTGAACAATTTTACTGATTTTTTGGTCTAGATTGAAAGGACTACCGTTGCCGAGTGCCAAATTTAGATTGTGTTTTAAAGAATCTTTTAAGCGGGGCTAACCTTTCATACAATCTTATAAGTAGTACTGTCAATACTATTATTATTTTTACTTAGATGAGTGAGATAATAACGTTTTTGCAGGAATGGAGTATTCGAATTACCTGTCTTTTTACATTATTTCTTACTTCATAATATTTTTTGCAGTATAAGTCAAGCTCATTTGCCTTCGCTATTCTAAAGTTAGGCCCTGCAATCCCATTTTTATTCCTAGCGTAGTGTGTAGGTAGTGTTATACGTGTGATGATCGATGTGTGACCTATATTTTTTTTTTGTCTCGGGGAAATCCTTTATGGATACCACCTACCACGGGGAGGTAGGTGGTTATGTGGGAGTCCGTATACCCACCAAAACCCCGGGGTGTTCCGTCACTGCCGCTTTTGGCGGGAACGCGGGACAGATTTTGCACACGACCGTGAACCCGCCGCGGCTGTCCGTTGCCGGACCCTTCTCTTCGCGGCACGCCAGAACACATGGCGCGCCGCAACTACCTCGGAGACCAAACCCGCCGACAATGAGCGCCAAACTTCCCCGTGTCTGGACGCCCGTGATCTCCCTGCGGTGGGTCGGATACGTAGCCCCACCGCCTGGTACGTCAGCCACAGGGGATAACCCCCCAGCGACCCCACCGCCTCGAGTCTGCGCCGAACGCCCGGACCCCACCTCCTCGTGTCTGCGCCAAAGCGCCCGGACCCGCCACTCTTATGTGGACTTGGCGGCCAAAGCCCATAGGAGCGGCCCTGCCTGAGCCGGCCAGCGCACCCCAACGCCGGCGCAGCCCCTGGGTTCCTCTCGGCTTCACCGTGGTGATCCAAGCCACGGCTTCTGACCCCCCCCCCCCCCCGGCCACGTCAATGCGGGAACCCTTCGGGGGGGTGACTTACATTTAACTTAAGATCTTGGTAGGAGATGAAACACTAGTACTTGTGGATGGCGTGCTATATCGTAGATATAGATTATCGTAGACTTTCTTTAAATTTCCTAGATTGTGTTTCTTCGAGTTTTAACGTAGTGGATTTTTAACAGTTAAACGTTCGTAACGGTGAACAAGTTTCGGCAAAGTGTACAAAATCATGAAACGTTGTTTTAGTATTTTCCTCGTCAGTCGTCTTAGTTTAAGTACCTACATAATTAATTTAGCACCTTGATAGAACGTGATTCAGACAGGGCAGTGACTTAATGACAGACATATTTTACTATTTGTGACTCTGACGTCGTTCAGATTATTTGAACAAAAAACACATAAATGATGTGCGAAGCCGCAGGCGGGTTAGCTGGTAAAAAAATAAAACACTAGTATAATGTATAACCACATGAAGTACCCTCGTATCCCTAGACACGGATGAGTGTGTACAAGCGGAGAGCGCGGCAGTGGCTCGGCTCAATTGACCCACATCCGGATATCGGATAAGCAAATGTCATCGGCCGGCCGAGCCTGCGACCCACTGACCAATTCGATTGGGGACTATATAAACACAAAAACAGACACCTACGTTTTGGAAAATATAAACTATATAGCTAGCCTGCCAGTGGCTTCATTCGACCCACCTCCATATGGGGGAAATTACCAAAAATCGTTCGTACGAGTACAATGTAAACAGTATTATAAGTTAAAATGTAAAGTTTGTAGCCGCAGTGGCTTAGGATTTGCGTTGATGAAACTGCATACGAATCAGTTAAACCATTTCAGTGCGAAGTAATACCAAATATACACTCTCATAGCTTGCTTTTGTTATATTATGGCCTTTGCGCTGCTAAACCTACAGCTACCCAAATGACCCTATTTTTGTTGTAAGTTAGCCGTTTTGGTAAACAAGTCGAAACTTCATGTCCGTCAACAAATCGGCGCTTAAAAGTAGTGGAAGTACTTTTACGCAGAGTCCCCCTTGGGAACACCTTTGACAGATATCCAACAATGAAGCAGCAGAACATTTGTAAGCCTTTCGGCAAGATATTTCTGCCGTCTTATGCTGAAGTAAAGTTGCCACACTCAATCTGCCTCGAGACCAATATCTTGCATTGCACTCACCAACTTACGTAAGAATCCAGACATCACCATCCTTCGTTCATGTAAAGGTAACTCCACGGTCATCATGGACACATAAAATTATAGCCCAAAAATTTAAGAACTTTTCTTATTACATTAAAAAGTATTACATTAAAAACTTGTAAAGAGCGATTCATCATCTAAAATAGTTACTAAAATAAAAGAATTATTTAAACTCTCTGAGACAGTTAGTTTAGACGTCACAGCGCTCATCTTTTCATGGTTGAAACCACCAAAACTGTATGGGTTGCCAAAATACACAAAAATGAAGTTCCCTTGCGCCCCATTGTAAGCCAGATTGACTCGCCAACTTACAAACTGCCAAACATAATATAGCGAAAGTAAGTACGGTCACAACTTCGTGGTCAAACTTATCTCGTTCTCATTCAATTTCTCGTTATCGTTTTCGTTCCCGTTCTCGTTCTCGATCTTATTCAATTTCTCGTTCTCATTCTCGTTCTCGTTCTCGTTCTCGATCTTATTCTCATTCTTATGGGCAAGTGTGACGCTTAAATCAAGCAAGCAACTAGCTCCCCTGATCGTCGACTTTCATTTAAAAAAGTTTATCCGCGATGACGGGAATGTATCAAAATCAAAGTCAAAGTCAAAATCATTTATTCAATTTAGGCACCAAAGACGCACTTATGAACGTTAATTTTTCATTATAATGTACTTGATAGACTCTACCGCCGCGTTCCAAAATATATAGAGCCCACCGAGAAGCGGCAAGAAGCTCGGGGCCATTCTTTTTATATAGATGTTTGAACATAGATACTACAAATATTACTATTTATGGGTGGCAGAGAGACTTTAAATTTTTACGAACATACATTATATTTTCAAATATATATATAAGGAAGGCAACGTTAATATATTTATTTCTTTAAATCAATCTCTCAAAGATTCACGGGGACCCATTTCGTATATAGCTCGAATAGCATCAGAAGTAGGTACATTATCCACTTAACTTCAATTTTCGCTTAAAATGTAATTCTAAGGGTGCGTTCAGATTCGCACGCTCACACACGTTTTATAAGTGAAAGCTTCGAGCAAATGTACTCAAAAGGAAATTAACAATCACGTCGCCAATTTCCAGTCTCGATTTGTTCTCGTCTGCTTTATTATTATGTCAGTGGCAGAGATGTGTTGGTTTAATATGGAAATGCCTCGTCAGTGTACAGCGTGGAGATGGGACACTTTGTTGTTATACAGTTCCGTTCAACCCTTCAGTGGCTTCGCTTGCACGGCTTCGTGGGATAATGCACTTTATGTTTTATGCGCAGAAACGTCAAATTTGTTTTTAAACTGGAAGTATCCTTAGTTACTCGTTACATCAGCTCTCTTTGTTAATGAAATCCCGTCAATATCGGTCTAGCATTATCGAAAATTAGCCAGAACAGACAGACATACTCTCTTCTTAGTCGTTCACTCTTGACAGAGTGGTCGTGGTTGAAGACGATGCTTTTTCTATCGACTTCCAAAAAAAGGAGGAGGTACTCAATTCGACTGTTTTTTTTAATGTTTGTTACCTCATAACTTTCGATAGGGTGAACCGATTCTCAAAATTCTGTTTTGTTTGAAAGCTGTGCTTCCCGTGTGGTCCCATTTAAATTTCATGAAATTCGGTTCAGTAGTTTTTGAGTTACACTCCAATAACTGATTTTTACCAAAGTAATAGAATGGAAGTCGGTATTAAATTTTTCAAATTGCACTTGTCTTTAAATAATGCAGCCCTCGCGATGCGCCTCCATTCATTGCGGTCTTCTGCGTTTCGGGTGCTTTGGTCAGACATACAGAAAGACACAATTTTAAAAAAATGTTTTAGGTTCCGTACTTACTTCAAAATTATAAAGGTACCCGATAAGTTCACCTTATTGTCCGTTTGTCCGTCTGTCTGTCAATACCCTTTACCTCAGGAACCCGTAAAGGTTTTATGTTGAAGTTTATATAAATACTCGGTCTACGGTCTCTTGCAGCTGTGGAATAATCAAGCTTGTGAGTCAACGCGATTTAAATATACAACTGTTTATGTCGCATGTTTTCGAATATTTTGTAATTTCAAAAGGGAACCAAAATCTTTAGTCTACCTCCTGTTGACCTAGAATCAAGAAATTTCGCAAAAAGCAACGTTAAGCATAATGGAAACTGAAAACCGTAAACGTGTAGGTAATTAAAAAAAAAAAGCGATTTCTCTATTACTAACCGTGGTGCTATAACCGTGACGAGGAATTTACGTCAAAATGAAGTTTGTCTTCGTATTTCTAACATAAAAAGACAAACCCTGTGGTGTTCCTTACCACGAGGCAAAGCTTTTTTTAGTATTTGTTTTTGAAATTTTGTCAAAAATTTACATTTACTGTTTACCACTATCAAATGTGTAGTGTTATGTTTGTAACAAAACTGGAATATTTGATCCCTGTTTAATTTAAAAGCATGAATGTATGGCTGTAGCCACAAATGACTTACATAATTAACAGTGTGAACAATGGACGGTGGTAATCATTAAAAATACATTAGCGATGTGTCGATAAAGCCGAATATTGAGTACGCATGTCATGTTGATGGCACCATAATCGTTTCCAACAGACAGAATGATTATTCAAGATATACAACGTTGTTTATGTAATACAAAGCACTATAAAAAAAGTGATTTGGATTTTATTACTTTCCTGTATACCAATAATGATCCAGAATCGAGATGTGGTGTTGGAGAAGGATGGAGAGGATAAAATGGACAGACATGGTGACAAATGAAGAAGTTTCAAAAAGAGTAAATGAAAAAAAGAGTCTCACTCAAGACCATACAAGAAGAGGAAAAATGATTGGCCACCTGTTACGACATGATAACTGTATATAGAATTTAAGCTTCTACATAAACCTGCGACTATGTCACGAGCACGCGGATTATTTAATTTGTTTTGTTTGTTTTTTCCGAGGGTAAACAAGAGTTTATATTATTTCAAGTGCCATTATTTCTGTGCCACCTATTCGTACGCCTGGCGGTAAGCACTACGCTTGCCGATGACAGGCACCTGGAAAAATAGAAGGAAAGCGACAAAGGGGTAGTACTAATAAGGAAGGGGAACTCATGCAACAGCCATGGGCAAGCAAAGTGCTTACCATCAGGCGCCCGATTTCCTGTTTCGTCACTTGATTGCATAAAAACCTCTACTGGATTATTGGCTTTCTTCCTAAGGGAAAAGAATTGGCTTCAATCGACCACGTTATCAGTGAGTAATCTTAGTGGCGAAGTTTTCAGACTATCCGAACTCCTTCGATATGAGCTGTCAGTGGTTCTTAAAACGATAATCCGAACCGACGGCGAAACCAATGCCAATATGCGGTATATGCCAATATCTCAGTTATAATCAAATGTTTATTAAACCTCCTGCCTACCAGAAATACTTTTTGTATAGTATATTGCTGGAACTTTAGTATTGTATTCCTAACTGGTTAACATGTATCAGAAAAATATTGAGAAAAATCTCACCTCTCGGAAAAACAAGTTTTTCACTATGTCCTTTATAAAAGACAAAGTGACGATATCACTATGTCATTTATATAGAACATAGAACAGTTTTGAATAATAAATTGTAATTAGAAAAAGATTATGATTTGAAAGTGAAACAACTTTTATAATATGGTTTTCTATTAGAAAATATAAGAATAAAAACTAAAACTAAACATTATACCGAAAAAAAAACTCTAAATTAAATATAAATTTCCAAAAAACATAAATGAACCAATAATTAACATAATTTACTAATCAGCCGTAAATAAGGAACATGAGATCAAAAAACTGGCCAAGTGCAAGTCGGACTCGCGCACGAGCGGTCCCGTACTATTATCTATAAATCTCCCATACAACAGACATTATTTATTGCCGGTTTTACGGAAACCTTCGTGCGTGAATCCCGACTCGCACTTGTCCAGTTTTTTAGTATTTGTTTTTATAGCGGCAACAGAAATACATCATCTGTGAAAACTTTAACTGTTTAACTATCACGGTTCATGAGATACAGCCTGGTGACGGACGGACAGACAAACAGACGGACGCACAGCGAAGTCTTAGTAATAGGGTCCCGTTTTTACCCTTTGGCTACGGAACTCTGAAAAGGACGAATCAAACGTATATACTAAGACTACTCATTACCCTCATGAAATTTGGTATAACAATTTCGATTTGGCGTAAAACAATATCACACGTTTTACAAAAAATGGTGGGTTTCTTGTCACATCCGCTTGCCCTACAGCGCGATTGTTTCGGACCATATTCCGGTAAGTGTAAAGGCTGCTCTTTTATGGCGTTCCTTGGCAGGTATCTGTTTTATAAGAACCTAATGCTTCTTATGTTACGGTTCAAACTCTTCGTAATCTTCTACAGAGTCAAAATCGATTTCTTCTTCGTTATCTGTCACAAGTTTTGTACCCAAATCCAATGTATTATCTCTCATCTACACAATATATTTCTTTGCTGTACTGTTACTATGCTGTGTTTTGAATTGTCTCACAGTTAGCCCCATCGATCTGCCTGTCTCTAAAGTATTTGTTCTATTCGAGCAGTCAACCATAATTGTGAAAATTTCATCGTCTGTACCTATATTGATCGTAGACCCTAGGCCACTTCCAATCTTGAGTTTCGATATGTATGTAAGCTGGTTGCATCAAATCGTTAGTATCAGGTTCTTATGTGTATTTTGTGTCTTGCACGCCAACAATCGCTTGGCGATTTCTGATTGCAATCTGTCTGGTAGATAGAGATGATGGTGGCTCTGCTGACATTCTTTGCCAAGATTTGAGCAATGTCCGCGAACAAATCCGCGTTCACGCCCACGTCTTGTTCTTATACGTCCTCTTGAACGAAACCGTGATGAGGTACTGTCGGATAGCGTTCAAGAAGCTAGTGGAGGAATCAGATCATAAACATCTTCGTCTGAGCTGCTGGACTCATTAGTCTCGTGGTAACTCAGTCTTCGAATCAGTTCTGGAGGCGAAAACTCTGCATCATCGTTGCAGTCATCTTCGAACAAGACTAATTCAGAATCATTTAACTCCTCAACTATGCTATTATCTGGTAAACTTGAAAAAATGTATAAATAATTGTAATTATCTTCCAATGTACTACACAAAGTATGTACATTAGAAGTAAAACTATCAAAACTGTAACTACCTACATTTGTTCTTTGCAAAGGACATAGAAAAACAATGCAAGGTTACTAGATGGTAATTTATTTTTACGCAAAAATAACACTGTGCATCTACGTCTTGATGTACTCGTATTAATTACTTACAAATTGTTCAAAATCTAACACTTATTAAGTATTTGATAAGAATTTAACAGATTGACTTACTTATGCGTGAGCGCACGGCTGCATCTCCCTTCTCCAACGCCATTTTGAAATAAAATGAGAGATGTGAAGAGTCACTTCAACTTTTCTACATGTACCTAAATATCCGTTAGATGTAACAGTTAAACAAAATTAGTATTTTCGTTCAAAAATAAAGATTTTTGATGCAGATTTTTTAAATTCTTATGTACTATGAGTAATACTTATGGCACTGAGACGTGGTCCCTTACTGTGGGCCTCATTAACAAGCTTGAAGTCGCTCAACGAGCAATGGAGAGGGCTATGCTTGGGGTTTCCCTGCGTGATAAGATCCGAAATGAGGAGATCCGTAGGAGAACTAAGGTCACCGACATAGCTCTCAAAATTAGCAAGTTGAAGTGGCAATGGGCAGGCCACATCGCTCGCAGAACTGATAACCGATGGGGAAGAAAGGTTCTCGAGTGGCGACCACGCACCGGAAGGCGTAGTGTAGGCAGGCCCCCCACTAGGTGGACCGACGACCTCATAAAAACCGCGGGGAATCGCTGGATGCAGGAAGCGAGTAGCCGGTCTAAGTGGCGTTCTATGGGGGAGGCCTATGTTCAGCAGTGGACGTCTTCCGGCTGATAATGATGATGATGATGAGTAATACAGATGTAGGTAGGAGGAAAATTTTCTGAAAATGGCGGTTTTGTGTCAGTTTTGCCAGCTCCAGTAAGCAAAAATGTTAGTAAATCGCTGACTCGAACTAACACAAGTACAATTTGAAAAAAAATCTGACTTCCCTTCTATTCAATTATTGGAGAGTATCTCAAAAACTACTGGAGCGGGAAGCACCAGCTTTCAAACAAAAAAACTTGAGAATCGTTTCACCCAGTCGAAAGTAATGCAGTAACAAACATAAAAAAATACAGTCAAATTGAGTACCTCCTCCTTTTTTGAATGTCGGTAGATAAGTGAAATGATTTAGATTTCTTTGCAACTGAAATACGTAATTACCCTGAGTTACTCGCCCATTCCTCTCTGTATTTATTTTGTGAGCGCGGCTTTAGTCTTCTTAAGCACATTTATTAATCACTAGCGATTGCCCGCGACTTTATTCGCGTAGTAGGCTCGGCCTTTGGTCTCGCCATAACCTACCATCTTTTTTTAAAGACTTTCTACGAAGTATTAGAAAACACTTAACAAAAAGATGAATGAAATTGATAAAGCCTTTCTCAAGTTATTGCATGAGCAGAAAAAATATGGGTTCTTTTTTATATATATAGATTGATGTTCCTAAATTCGTCTGACGCCTAATTTTTTTCAATTATTTATATATCATTTGATTTGGTGCGCGAATTCAACAACTATAAACAACTCCTTCTCTTCCACGTATAGCGTATACGAGTATTTATACAATTTCATATTATACTTACTAAATAATGTTGCTTTTCTAATTACAGGCAACCTTTAACTGTTAAAGAAGCAGGTACTAATTAATTATCAAATTTGGTAAATATATTTCATTTTCTTCACGTCTTCACACACAAGAATCGCACATAAGAAATGCTTTTTAAACAATATTTTAACCCTACAAAGTAGAGTAATTACCACCGTTTACCTAAGTAGGTAATTTATGGTCATCCCATTTTAGTGAGCTAAAATTCTGCTTGACGCAGTTAGAAAAAGGTTCCAATATCGAAAGAAAGTGGTCGTGTATCACCCAGAGACGTGTAATGCGATACTGAAGAACCGAAAACGGCCCGTTGACGTCACTGTTACATCTCGTCGAATGTAGATTAATTTAGTACACAGATACGACAGTCTGGCGCAATTATTCCCTATTTTCGGTGGCTAGTTCACCCGTTTGTTTAATCAACTGACAAACTTAAAACAATATGAAGTTGGATAGAGGAGAACAAACCAATAACGGCTATCTTTTATGTAGTTACATTTCTTAAATTTGTGTTTTTTTTAAGTGCGCACGTGACATATTGGTAGATTATTAACAGTTAAGAGTTTGTAATTCGGTATTCTCAATTAAAAGTAGACGAAGTGTTGTTGTTTTTGTCAATCACCTTAGAAACCTTTAGTAATACATCCACCGCTTTACTAGAACGTGACTCATCACTGTGATTTAGTGATTCTGATTCAACAATAATCTCATTTGATGCAACTATAAATATGGCATGTGTACAAAGCTGCAAACGAGTGCATTAGTCTTATAAATAAAAAATGCTGCACAAATACAGGTTACCTTTTTGTTGACTTACGGTAGTTAACAAGTTACAATTAAATTCACTTATGTAATTTATTCATATATCCACAAAATTAGTCGCAGAAACAAATTGTTGACAAATTTTGTCTTTTTTAACAATTGCATAACAACAAGTTAGTATGATGAAGTTGTCACGATTTTTAAGAGATTTATGTTCTAACTTGTGACCTTCATTGACATTTTGCTATTTTTTTATTTCAAATTCAAATTCAAATTACTCACAAGTGTTTTCACATTAAATCAGTAGTGTAAACAAACACACCCATTGCCTAAATTACATATTAAAACTAAATAATATACAAAATTTTGTTAAAATAACTCATTATGCTGGACCATAACTAACCAATTATCAAAAATAATACAAGTACCTTTTTCGGCAGCCCGATATTCCCGAATTAATGCTTGCAACAGACGTAACAAATGTATGTTAAATTAATTTAATTCCAATTAAAGTTGCAGTGCCACCTAGTGCTTAGAACTGGTACTATTGGAACTATGGTTTTTATATATAAGCATACAGGAAAGTGTTAGAGTCCAATTAAACTTTAATAGTATCTGATTTCTAGCTAATAAAATTGTCTTCGCCTTATAGAAATCTAATCTAAAACCTCTAATTTGTAGCATTATTGAGTTCTCAAAGGAGTATCTCATCTCCGCTACCTAGTCAGCTAATCTCCGTCCCGTGTCGGCACAGCATCGATCGCTGTGATTGATGTGACAGGCGGGAGCGGGGGCGGGAGAGGGAGCGGGAGCGGGTGTGCGCCCAATCCTTTCCAAGGCGTATGTAATTGCACACATTCACGAGTCAACTCCTTACGATCCGAATCTATTTAAATTAACTTCATCCGCGTTTGATTACAGTTTCAATAATATTTACTAGTGCACATTCACTTTACCTATGCTATGTAATGGCATATGTAAGTGTAAGAGTGTGGCATATAAAAAACAGTGGGCATACATAGGATGCTACACTTTTCAGGGACATTAGAATCAAAATTTATTCTTAATGGATAATATAGTACTTTTAAATCAAAAAGTGTATGTATCACACATCTATAAAATAAACTAAAAAATACACATCCTGGACGCAATTCGAACTCGCGTCCATGTCAGACGCCATGATCGCTAGGCCATCAAGGCATACCGTCCGAGCTTCGATTTTTAACCCTCTATCTGATTTTAACTGTCGTATGGGGACGAAGCGACATTATCCACCGAATGAAAACTTTTTTCAAACGCTTTACTTTTGTATTGATGTCGCAACCTTTCATAATCTTTATTGTATGAGTTGTAAAGTACTATCGCCTCCTTAGCTCTCCAAAATTACAATGTTTGGCTTTAAGGTTTAATACATTAGCTTTAAATGTTGTATAATACAGATTATTTCGTCTATTACCAACCGACCAACCACGCTGTCCACCTAGTTGGACGGTTAGTATATATTTTTCTTAACCGACAAACTATCCTAGTATGTTCGTTAGTAATCTACATTTTTATTCCTAACCGACAAACTGTACCAACCGACAAACTACGCTGTCCACCTAGTTAGGTCAGATAATAATTATTTGTCTTAACCGACAACCTATCTAGTTTGTTTGTTAGTAATCTACATTTTTAATCCTAACCGACAATCTATCTCAGGATGAATTAATGGTTTGTTGGTTGATAAACTTCTATTACCAACTGACAAACCATTGTATAGTTTAGGAGTCCCCAAAGGTTTTACTCCTCTGCACTAGTGCGGTTTATGTATAAGAAAAAAAGTCTGCCATCAATGTAGTAATTAGGTATTTATCGCAAGCTCCCAAGCTCATAACAATATCTTCAGGTCATTTATAGCGTCCTCTCAGAAAAAACCACTCATTTTCAAACTAGCTTTATAGATTTTCATGAAGATCATTAATAATGTTTAGGATAAAACCATGAGTGATACCATCCCACACTTGTAAGAGCTGATACGTCAACTCATACAATAAAAGCCGGATTCGGAAGGATTCGCCTTCTCCTTGACTGTCACATCAATCAGACCGAACGACTCTCGTGTCGACGTACTACTCTCTAGAGAATCTTATAATGTTACATCGATATTTTACGACTTAGGATAATGTAAGATAAGCGATTTTTAACCTAAGATAGCTTAGTATGGGTTGGCATCTTATTAGACGTTTACTAGTTCATTCACTACATCGGATGAAATTGCAGCATGATGGTACTTTACGGTACCTCAATAATTGAAAATATGTCATGAAGCACTTTTGGGTAAATTTTGGCAGTTGTCCTTGAGTTAAGTATTTATTATTATAATTTATTTAAGTCATCAGTTAAGGTCTAGAGTGTGATACCAACTTTTACAGCATTATTACTGAAAAAAAGTGAGATAGTAATCAAACATTGATATAGACTGAAGTTGTATTTCTGTGAACAGTAGACCTCGCGAGCAAGGTCTTATCAGCGATTTTTCGCAGTGTGAGCAATTTTGCAGTTAGAGGTGAAACATTAGTGATTACTATTTAAATTTAAAATAATATAAATATTTATATTTTAAATAACTACATATTTAGTTAGGTTAGGGCTTTGTTTTGTTTTAAAGACTGATAATATGTATAATTGCAAGCGCATTCATATCAATAAATAAATAAAAATAAATAAATTAGTACAAACTGTTGAAAGTACCAATTTTCTTACCGAATATTATGAAAATCGTTCAGTTTTTAAACTTTACAACTATCTCGGCAATTATGCTCATGTTCGAAGGTACCTACCTACTACCAAATTTTATCGGTAAATAACACTGGAGCAAACTTCCTGCCCTTTTAGGAAAAGTACCCACCCACTCAAAAATATTGCCGACGAAATAAAAATACATTGCAAGCGCAATATTTTTTTATATGTAAGTAAATCATAGTGTTTATGTTCCAGACGACAACCTCAAACTGCTGTTTTGTTCTTAAGTTTAAAAACATATCTCAAAAATATATATTAATTACCCCCAATTTTAGTACACGTGACGTTTATTTCTATATTCCCCAAAAGCTGTTGTATTATGTAGCGGTTTGAAGCTTTTTTTTGTTTCCTTTATTTACGTTTCAGAAAAACTTTTAACCGGAGTAAAGAAAATTTCAAAGTAATTGTTCCCATCCTCAGAAGCACAAATTCGGCTTCATGCAACATTTACCAAGCTCTATTATTTACCGTTGGATGTACTGCAGCGCAGATCCACAAGGTAAATAATACAGCTATTCTCTCTATTTCTGCGAGGAATGGATTCACGGAATCTGGAGTAAACTGCTGAATGGTTAAACGGAACGCCACACACACTGTGGGATGAATATAAGGGTTCGCATACACTGGCAATTTTGAGCAACAATTACCTGGCTACAGTTGTTGGAGATTGTTGTGCAATTAATGTAAAATCTAGAGCAAGTTATGGGTCAGACTATTTCGGTAACATTGTTAAGTACTATATATATTTATTAAGTTTTAGCTGACCCGCCAGCGGCTTGACTTGCGTGGTTTGGGTGTAGTGGTGGGTGGGAGCGCCGCTTTGGGATTTCGAAGTCCTGGGTTCAATACCCGGGTCGAACCGTTATTGGGGTTTTCTGACAAAGAAATTCTCAATATGAAATGAAATGAATGAAATACATTTATTCGGACACACACAATATTACATAAACTTATACGTAACACAAACATATAGCTAAACACAAAAAAAATATTAAAAAATGCACAAAAGGAATTATTAACATAAATAAAAAGAAATAAATATATATATACGTAGGTATATAATATTGTGTGTTGCCCTGAATATAAATCCCGACTCAGCATTAGACTAAGGCCTAGCTTAGTCCTTAGTCACTGATTTTAAGTCGAAACCCATCAATCGAAACAACGTCAACGATCGCAACATGCGTTTCAACGGACACCGGCAGAATTGTGACAATAGTCGCAGAAACCATAATCTAAGAACTGAACAGAATAAAACTGGAGCTAGTCTGTGATATGATCGCCACGTATTTAGCCTTGCCTGCCACGTCAAGTCACCGTCACGTCAAACGTCAAAGCACGTTCTCGGTCTATTTCTACAGAACAGCCTGTCTGGAACAGCCCCGTAGATGGCAATAGGCTTGCTTCCTACTAAGTCAGACAGACAGACAAACAGACACATATTTTTTTTCAATTACGTCATATACGTAATGTGGTATGGTAATGGGGCGGTGCGGAAGGGGTGTTGTTTTTGTTTTTTTTTATTTTTTATTTTTTTTGCGTCTCGGCAAACGTAGTGTAGGACGTCCTGAGGCACGGTGGAGTGACGATCTGCGCAAGACGGCTGGCAAAAACTGGATGCGAGAAGCCCAAGATAGACCTAAGTGGCGTGCAATTGGAGAGGCATATGTCCAGCAGTGGACTGCTACAGGCTGATGATGATGATGGAAGGGGTGACATAAATGACTAAACATCACTGTCGACTGTCAATCTACAATCGAAATGAATAGTTAGTAAAGAAGAATTAGTATCTCTCTTAAAACCGAAGAGGTTGTAAACCGTAGGTACCTATGGACAAGTTAGTAGTTAACTATAATTATTTATTCAAAAAAATGTAGTAAGCCTTTTTTATGTATTATGAAAATTGGTTAAATTGAGGTTAAGAATTGTTCTATCTTGACTTTTTACAATATAGCCTACAAGTTAGTTCGATTTGTGATAAAATGTAGGAATAATATAAAGAAAAATCGTTGAAGTAATATACATTGTGTGTTGTAACTTATAACTATTTACGTTCAAATGGAGCAATTTAGTATGTATTTGCCGTGTTTAAACAGTTTAGATGATTAGGAAGGACAAAGGAAGGGGCACTTAACTCTTGAGAATACCGTCGCGTTGAGCTGCAGGGTGATGCTTTGGCTGCTGCACTGCCTGGCTGGCGAGCTTCATTCTATTCTGAGGGCTCCAACTTGTTCCTCAAGATTTGCTAGACTGGCACACGTCGTTTGTTTTGTAAAAACGCTCGGCGTGTGTCGTAGAATTTCTTTGTGGACTATTATTACAGTCCTATCACGGTCGCCAATTTATGTATCGTAATGTACATAATGTGGCTTACTCTAAATAAATAAACCCAATTTTGAACTATATCTACTGGCTTAAACCCTTAGCCAGGTGTTGGTCGTATAGCGACCACATAGTATTTTATTTTTTTAAGTACTAAATACATTTTTTCGTTGATGGTCAACATAGGTGTTACAAATGTGAGATGGAAGTGAATAAAATCATAACAGGTCGGTTGTTTAGAAAATATAACTGCGCGATGACTTATAGCACAAGTACGTTTGGAAAATTTTGCTATTTGAACGTTGTAGGCGTGAACAATCTCTACTATGAGATTTTTTCCGGCCGAAATATGTATATTTTATTTTATTAAGTTATTGCATAGCTTCTATCGCAGGCCTTGAGCGTGGAGACCGAATCCAGAAATTCCGTAACGCTAATAACCTAACACCCACCACTCCGACTCCATCTATCGATGAATAGCAGAACTTTTAATGACTTTTTGAAATATCACTCTTGTCTCTTTAGTTCAGCTACTCGCCTCTAGATGGCATTGATTAAATAATTATAATTGCATAAGTTGATTTGCCATCTATCGATGAATAGCAGAACTTTTAATGACTTTTTGAAATATCACGCTTATCTCTTTAGTTCAGCAACTCGCCTCTAGATGGCATTGGTTAAATAATTATAATTGTATAAGTTGATAAAACCAGCTATGCAATAGCTTTACCGCGGCAGTCTCCAAGTGCCACACGTCTTTTTTTATTGTATACTCATATTCTTGCCCGTTCTTCTCGGTAGTACTTATTTTGAAGTAAAATCTTAAAATTTACATTCAACTGTTACACTCATTATCTGTATTTTTTGTATATTTGTACCTATGTGCAATAAGTCCATATTGATGTCTAAATATAATGTTTTTTTATTTAATTTGATTTTAATAACACATAAGCTGTGTGTAATGTGAAATGTATACCTTTCAAAGGTCAAATAGACATACTTACATAATAGTGGCGGCTTACTTAATAGAATTCTGTAGTTTTATAAGGAACCCTAAAAAGCAACTTAAACGTTCTCTATTCTTTCGTTTCCACACAAATGAAGTCATCAATTTGAGAACGGCGTCCTTAGATTCAAATGGAAATAGAAACGTAGACAGAGCGAGGTGTCTCAAACGGACAGTCCATTAAATACGGGATTGTTTTAAATTATTCCCAAAGTAAACATCATTACGACTGCTCTGTGTTCCGTGCGGCCACTAACACAGCGTCCATCTTTATTTAAAAAGGAGTAAATAATTTATAACTTAAATATTATTACCAAAAAATGGAACCGACTTCAACACCAAAAAGTGTGAAATAACTTGTTGAAGTCGGTACCATGATAGTTCAAAATTAGGTACCTATTATCACAATATTATGCGCATGGTACAGACTTCGACAAGTTATTTCACACTTTTTGGTGTTGAAGGAAACTTATAGGATCGATCGTCAATGATTATACACCCTCAAGATAAATCAATACTTTTGAGTTTTTGGAGTGTAACTCAAAAACTGCTTAGCCAAATTTGATGAAATTTGAATGGGACCACCCGGGAAGTATACTCTACCAAAAAACTGTGAAAGTGAGAATCGGACTACATATGGGGGAGAAATCAGCGGTTAAAAAACTGGTGCTCTAAGTATGTTTTATATTCAAATCGTCGTTCATATATAAATAATGTATAGTTGTTATACTAAAAAAAAAAAAAACGATATTAAAAAATATTTAGTGACAGTCGGTCTAGCGCTCGACGAGTCAACATCTCCTGAGGATGCCTCGTGTAGAGGCGAAACACGTGTCGAATCGGTTTTGGTTTATTTGGGGTTTCTTGTGTTTTTTATTTTGTATTCTTCCTATTAGCATTTTATGCGGGAGGGAGGGTGGTGCACGCCCCCCAAATAGGCCAAAATCATTGTTTTCTTTTCAGCGGAAGTGTCACTAAATATTTTTTAATATAGTTTTTTTGATAATGGATTTCCGCAAAGTAACGCCTGAATCAATAAATTAGTTGTTATACTTTTAAGTTACGTAACGTATAATAAGGTATTCCTACGCATGACAGTTTCTCTATATTTATACTGTGGTTGTAGTTTCACCCAGAAATGCACTGAGCTCGTCACCCTGCGACATTGCTTTTTAGGTCTGTTTTACCTAATGACTTCTCGTGCCCTGTACTCTTTAAACTTTAATACAGTAGTGCTGGCACTCTGTTGTTGTGCGGCAGAATAGCTGGCACCGTGGTGGTGCCAAATAAGATAGCATCTTGCACAAAAAGCTTCCTACTCCACTTAGTCAGGTTCCCTTGCCTCTTACGATCCGCATGCCTACATCGCCAGGGTATATTCTTTAATTCCGTCCCGCCACTCGTCCCATCATGTGGTTTAACTCACGCTATGAGTTAAACTTATTATTTAACTTATTAAACTTATAATTCTTTTTTGTACTACACAATAAAGACATTCAAATGTACAAAGAACTTGTAGTAGATAAGGGTTTGGACTGTTATACTACATAATTTAGTTATTTCATTCTGAGTCTAATGAGTTTATATGGGAAGTAAATAAAATACACATTAAAAAAATAACTTTGTCAAACAAAATACTGCATGTATTATACTATGGTTTATTCATTTCAATTGAAATAGTGATCTTCTGACTAAATTTCACATTGATCAATCAAGAATTTCAGCTACAAGAAACTTTTAATCTTGTAAAATAGAATCATACAGATTTCATATATCTTCTAAATTTTGATAGTCGGCGGGAATTTGCTTTAAGTATATTCATAATTACCATCGATATTAGATGCAGGACATCTACTACTGTACATTTTCAATTCCATAAGGGACCCTACGAAATTCAAACGGCCCAGTAGGTACCAGCGACCACCAGCAAGGGGGCAGACGAGCCAGTAAAGGTCACAGGACGATAACGCTGCGATAGCTGGTCTATAGTCGCCTCTCTAAAATCGTTCGCCCACATCAGATATCAGGTCTGCGTTCCAAGCTCTTTATTTTGTATATTATTAACTTAATATTATAATAAAGTAAGTGTCTAATTTGCGAGTAACTAAATCTACTAAGGTCACTAAAAGTGCATTTTTAAAAAAACCGCTATTTATGACAAAAAAATGAGGTGTGGCTGTATCATGTACACGGCCGAATGTTTCTTTTTTTTTATAAGTAAATAGGCTTGCGTTTGTCTACCATCACGCCTGATATTAAGCGATGATGCGGTCTACGTTGGAGCACGCTTGCCTAGAAGGAACCGATTCACTCTTGATTTAAAGACACCCAGATTGTAACCTTCGGGGAACACCCATTCCGGCAGCGAATTCCACAGACTAGCAGTTCGCATAATAAATGTGGAATCAAAGCGCTTCGTACGGGTTTTTGGTGACGATTTTTTGTGCCCGCTCTGGCAGTCCGATAGAAAAATGGGCAGGAGGGAATTAGATCGTGCAGATCCGATGCACACTCTCCGAAATGTATCCGATAAAAAACCGATAGACTAGCAACTTTACGTCGATGCTCAAGACTAAGAAGCTTAGCCCGAACTAAGGGTTCGTTTCTGATGCGCTTTTTGGCCCGTTTATATACGCTTTACTACCAATTTTGAGTAAGAACTTTGAAAAAAATATGCTCAAACAACTTTTGGCGCACTTCAACGAGCATTCATTTCAATACTGCACGAAAATCAGTTCGGCTTCACGAAAACAAGATCAACTAAGGATGCCGATGTAAAGTTAATGACGTATGTCTTAAAGGCTTGGGAGAGCTCACATGATGCTATTGGTGTTTTTTGTGATCTCTCTAAAGCATTTGATTGTGTGGAACACCGTATACTGATTCGAAAGCTTTTCCATTATGGTATTCGTGGAGCTGCGCTTGATGTCATGGAGTCATATTTATCTGATGCAAAACAGAATGCAAAAGGTTGGCATAAATGGTGTAACATCTTCAGGATCTATAATTAAAATGGGTGTTCCACAAGGGTCCATTTTAGGGCCTTTTTTGTTCTTAGTTTACATTAACGACTTGCCACTTATGGCCAAGGATCTTTGTGATATTGTTTTATTTGCGGATGACACATCTCTGATTTTTAAAGTAGAAAGGAAAGATAGCACACTAATTCAAGTAAACAACGCTCTATCTAGTATCTCTAAATGGTTCTCAACTAATAATTTACTTCTGATTTCAAAAACGACAAAATGTTTGAAGTTTTCTTTGCCTACTGTTCCATATTTGGAGTCCAACGTTACGCTTGATGGAGGTAAACTCGTAATGGACAAGGAAACAGTCTTCCTAGGCATTAAAATAGACGCAAAATTACAATGGGGTCCTCATATAAATGCCCTGTCTGGGAGACTCAGTTCTGCTGCATATGCAGTACGTAAAATAAGAGAGCTAACAGATGCTTCTACGGCGCGGTTAGTGTATTTTGCATATTTCCACAGCGTAATGTCATATGGGATATTGCTATGGGGTTCAGCGGCTGATTTGGAGACCATATTTATCCTTCAGAAACGTGCTATTAGAGCTATATACGAAATGGGTCCCCGTGAATCTTTGAGAGATTTATTTAAAGAAATCAATATATTAACGTTGCCTTCCTTATATGCATTTGAAAATATAATGTATGTTCGTAAAAATTTACATAAATATAAGTTAAATAGTGATCACCACACTTTTAATACCAGAAATACAAATAGGATAGCTGTACCTAGTTTTAGACTTGCGAAGACTAATAAGTCATTCCTAGGAAATTGTGTGCGTTTTTACAATAAAATCCCAAAGCACATAACTGAGCTCACAGAGGGCAAATTTAAGTTGACTGTAAAAAACGTTTTAATATAAGAAGCTTACTATAAAGTTCGACATTATATAGAAGATAAAGATGCTTGGAATACTCCACTTCTAGCAAGCTGTCTCTCTGCCACCCATAAAATGTAATATTTGTAGTACCTAAGTAGAAACATTGTAAACATCCATATAAAAAGAATGGCCCCGAGTTTCTTGCCGCTTCTTCTCGGTGGGTTCTATATATTTTGGAACGCGGCGGTAGAGTCTTTAAAGTACATTATAATGAAAAGTTGACGTTCATAAGTGCGTCTTTGATGCCTAAATTGAATAAATTATTTTGACTTTTTGACTTTTTGACTTTTTTGTTTCTCTATAGATTCCAATGCCTCAAGCTGGTACTTAGTATGTTATACGTGAATGCGTTTTCTCCGAGTTTTTACTCGGAGAAAACCTCAAAAATGATGGCATTTATTCCTCCACCTCGCGCGATGCGTCTCTGTCCTCGTTTATTGTATTAAATTATTTGATCCTTTAGCTATCTAGTGGTATAATTTAATTTCGGATGTATTGGGTAGATTCAAAACTAAATGCTGTTTTTTAGAGGTTTGGTTTTTAAATTGGTAATATTTTTTTATACAAACTGTCAATTTGACAGTTGACAGTTGATTTGTAGTCAGTAAGTTTTACCATTTCATCATGTTTTATGAGCAGGTGGAAACATTTGCCAAAATTTTTAAAAACGATGCCGGTCATGATTTGCCCGTAAATGGAAAACGCTACAGAAATCGATTGCTGACTTCCTCGTACCTCATTTGAATGGCATTGATGAGACAGATCGTTTAGTTTCAACGAGGTGCAACATGCTACACAGCGGGCCATCAGTTTTATGCGGGTAACATTTGGTGAACGCATAGTTTCGCGTAATGCACCTGTGAACTAACCTCCACAATTATGTGATCACACAAAACATATTTTGAGAATTTTCTTTGGGGGTATATCAAGTCACTAGTCTATGCTGATTTTGGAATATTTGAAAGTCTTAATTCGCTTTGTTATTGCTGATTTACGATTCAAGTTTTTCGATAAAGTCGTGAAAATTAGACTTCACGATTGCGCTTCATTCGACCTAGCCGTGGCACTCATATGGCCGAATTCATATATAAACAATTATGCAATAATTTATATCAAGCCAATATCTTATACATTATGTTTTAATTTGTTTTTCAATACACCTACTAGAATCCCATAGAGTCCCATGATTCTGAACAGTAATTAGAATCAAAATGCAGCGTATTTCGAACACTTGCTTTTTACTTGTCATTCCCGCACGAGTGCGTAAATGAAATTTATGATTTTAAAAATGAGCAAAAAGCTATTAACTTTTTGCAAATAATAAAACTGTATTCGTCATAATACAATACAAAATGATTATATTTTAGCAAATAATTAATTTATATGATTTATATGTATGAATCAGATTAAAAGTTAAAAAATAAGTGTGTAGTGCGAAGCGTGCTAACAGAAAGAGTTTGATTATGTGCGAAACTCAGATGCGAAACCTCTTTGTTCTCATTTTATCTGCGCGCGCATGTTTGTAAACGCGGGAAAATAGAAAATTGCAATTTCTGCTTTTGCTCTTGGATTTAATGTAGAACAGAAAGTTAAACTTAAATAGATAATTATTATTCTGTATATAAATTTTACGCTATTTGTTGCTATTTATTGTAAAAAATGTCAGCTTCTAGCAATGAAGATGAAAACGAACTCAACAATATAATACAATCTACGCCACCAGAAATATTATCTGAAGCTCAAATTGCAAAAGCTTTACAAGCAAGTAAGTGTGTTGAAAAACGTCGTATGAAACTCGTGCACGTTGTTTATTACAAGCTCTACTCCATTTAGGCCCGTCTCGGTTGTAATAAACAACTTCGCGCACTTGTTGCATAATGTACTATTATTTCATCTTGAAAATGTACACCTCTAAAAAACCCTTTACATCACCAAACTGTATCCCCCATTTTGTTATCATTATGTGTTTTAGATTGCCCTCATGTGGTACCAAATTTAAAACGGTCACGTATTCACGTCACAAGATTTTTAGAGGAGATCAGGATTTTACATGAAATTAAATTACACCGAAAGTTCTAACGAAACACACAGTTTTTTTATAATAATTTGGTGTTACCTCCCTTATAGTCTTGATTATGCAATTCTTCATCTACCTGATGATGATGGAGTCAAGAAATTTCATCCTACTCCGCTCAGACTGCTGCAATAATTTTTGTTTCCGCTTTTGTTACTTACTTATACTCATACGCCTGTTCTATGACTCACCAAATAGCCCAGAGCATCAAGACAAACGATGTTTACGTCTCTCCCGGATGGAACAAACGAACGGAGGTGTTTCTATGTTTCTTTCCGGGAAATAGCTTTTATTCTCCAATTGTCTTCAAGGATTGTTATGTGGAACATTCGTAAATCTTTCGCAGTATTTTTATCACACTTCTTATCACGGTTTAATACCAACAATAATATGTGAATGAGTGAGTGTAGTAGAGTTTGTTATTTATTCTTTCTAAAAGGGCTCAACCATTAAACTAGTTTCACACAAAAATTTTCCATTAAAACCAAGCACAGCAGGCATTTATTATACTAGCTACGCCTCGCAGTTGCACTCGCGTGTGATGATGATGACTGTTAATCCGTGTATAACCTATAAGTGTCTATCCAGTGCTTCATAATTTCAATCATCATTATCCATTAAGCCGATTCTGCGTGATTGAGTAACAAGCATTTATACGTCTACATTTCACGTTTATAATAATACTACCAGTGTTGCACCTCTCGGTTTTACCCGCGTGGTAATGCTGATCAAGATGGGTGGATGGATGATGATTCAAGAGCTTAAATCTTAAAGTTTCACCAATCGTGTTTTAGTGTGATAAAAATTACTTCGCCGAGGTTATTAGTTTTTACTGATGAACCCTTAATTAAAAGTCAGATGCTAGACTCACAGTCCTTAGGCCCCAGATACACGAGCAGCTTGAAGCAGTCAGCATGGACTGCTTCAAGCTGCGACTGCAAAGTTAATTACAATTTTCTACTTACACACTACTACTTCGAGCAGTTCCAAATGCTTCGGGCGGTCGGCTGCCAAGCAGTCGTCAGACATACACGGACTGCTCGAGCTGTTGACTGCTCTCGCACAGTTACACGCCCGCGCTCTTCATTCCACGTCACGCGCTTTTCGCGCTTGAATTGAAATTGTGACTTGTTGAGCAGTTAATACCAACTGCTCCAGCAGTTATCAATGGCAGCTTCAAGCTGTTGACTATGACTGCAAGAGTGGTCCATGTATGTTGATCACTGGCTAACTGCTCGAGCAATCCGTGTTTATCCGCTCTTAACATCATTTTATCTATCACAAGAAAATGGTAAGATAAAAGGAATTAAAAACTATGAATGGTTTTTTCACTCCCCTCTCCCCTACTCTTCAATTAAGAAGAGCTATTAATATTATTGGAGGTCATTTCTTACTTCATTTTACCACATCATTATCATGTTTACAGTTTACAAAATTTAGCGCCATTAAGCGGCTTACAAAGTGTGTTACCGTCAGGGCTAACAACCTTATACCACGCGAACAATCTCGTTGTTTGGAAGTATTTCCAATTATTTATGCACAAAAGTATAATACTAATTACTCAATTATATTGTCATACATATGTGCTAATGTGCATGTGTGAGATTTGTCAAGATAGAGGGGGTTGACCACTACTACATTAGAAGGTTTCATACATAACACACATGATAGCAAGCAGATGTGTCATATTATATCCTATGAAAGAGATCGATGATTATAATATGAATTTAACTACCTGTCTAGCTACGTATTCTACTAAGGAATGAAGGAAACACAGAAGTAACATTAATAGCATTATTATAGAACTATACATTTTACCCAAGAAACACAGTGTTCATTTTAATATTATTATACAACAGGATACAGATGTCCGTGTACTAGGAAAGTATTTTATAGGCTATTTTAGGAAAGAAAGCAAATATAGACACATTTAAGAGATACCATACATAGACACAATACAAACACAGGCAGCAGTATTTATAACAAGAAATATAACACTTAACTTTCGGCAAGCAGGAGGTCTTGATTCAACAGTCACTTGTGAACAAAACCCAGGTAGCAGACCGATGACGTAAGACGAAAAGTGACGTTGCACAGACGTCCATTTAAAGTAAATTAAGGTCGGTACGTCTTTGGACACAAATTAGACGTCTTCACTACGTCCTAAAATAGTATAATAATATCATATAGAGACCTTCTGTATGAACACGTCTATATGAAGTCAATAAGACAACACAAACTACCTACAAAAATTCCAAATCCTAACGTCGTCTTTCAATTGACCAATGGAAGACATCTGGTCAAAGACGTCCTTATTAAGTCGTAAAGACGTCATGTTATCAGGAGTCTCAAGCTACGGAAGTTCTCTCTTTATGTTTAGCTAAGCAGTGCATATAAACTTTAATGGTGTATTATTAATATATTTGACATGAAATCGACACAATTCAAATTGTTTTGTAATCGTAGAAGTATATTTTGTACAATTTAATGTCAAAGTCGAAACCGTAGCTCAAAAGTTTTGAACTAGATGGCGTGACTAATTTGCAAGGTAATTCTACATCGCGCAAGCGTTTGTCGCATGTGATTCGTGTGTTCTCGCCTAAGCTCGGTTTTTGTTAATAAATTCACCCTATGGTTGCAATATTTATACTAAAACATGAAAGTATAAATGTATAGAATGCTTATTGAGTGACTGAACAAACAGTAATTTGATAAATATTCTAATGGCAAATATTTAAGATGTAGGTCTTAAATTTATTATAAGCATAAATACTTAAGCAAAAGATTATATTGTATTTTTAAATACATTTTTATATTGCAGATTTATTAGTTTCTTTCTTCAACACCATCCTGAGGGCACAGTATGTAGGAACGACGTCTTTGTAGATAACAAAGCCACGTTGTTTTGAGTTTTGACGTGCACATAAACGTCATATTACCCTCCACAAAGACGTATTTTTGCAGCCTCCATTTATATCTATATAAATAAATATCATAGGTCTTCAAGACGTCATCGAAGTCGTCCCCCAGGCGTCTTTTTCAGACACTGAGGACGTCATAAGGATGTGACATATTGGAGTCATTTTAGGGGTTCTTTAAGGTCAATTTTAGGACGTCAAAAGGTCATATACTGACGTAAATTGGACGCCTTTACGACCAGTTTTTGCTACCTGGGAAGAAGCCTCGGCAATATCAGATAATGGCTTATACTCGTATAGCAACGTCTGCCGCCAAGAGACTGTGTACTACCACTATGACACCTCTCACAAACCTAACAACCAATCGGAAACAGTATAGTTCCAGCCACAACGAAACAGCCTATCAGAAATTTAACAGGACGCTACGTCACTGGTTACAAATGAAACAAGATAGTATTTCGGTGAAGCGATTGCTAAAAAATACTAAACACATTAATGTTTTAAACATAACCAACTTTTACAATTCTAACGCATGCATATATATATCTCAACTGTCTGTTCTATAACAGATAAAATAAACATTAATTTGGCAAACTTTATTTCATGGAAATTGTTAATGATCGTAACTCGTAACACGGAGCCAGTGTTAAACTAAAAGCATCTGATAATAATAAAAAAACATGATAAGTACGAAATTCACGCAAAAGTGGTAAATTTTTTAAAACATTGAATATATTTTTCGTTCTAAACTTATTTTATTAAGCAGCCCGTTAGACGCAGATAGCAAAAACCTGTCCCACAAGATACCTATATGCCTGAATAAAATAAGGTTCTTTTGGGTTATTATATGTCTATGCCGCAAACTTAATATTGCTTGAGAAAATATGTAGTTATATCAAAGAAAGTTGATAACTTTACATATTGGCGTCATAGAAGCCTAAATAATTACCTGAATTAGGTAAATTTAGTTTAGTTTTCAAAGACATTGGTTGTTAAAATTGTTTTTTTTAAGATATCCACCTAAAAATTAATATTCTATTTCCCTGACGAAATAAAATAGAATAAAAATGCGTTTATTTCTAAAAAATACAAATAAGTAAGTACTACTTAATTTAGAGTAGTTTTAAAATGCAACGGGTGTAAGGTCAGCGCTGTGCTGCGTAAATCTGTATAATGTTTATACAGGGCTGGTTTTGAGCATACTCCTTGCTCGAACTAAGACGTTAGTCGAGAGTATATAGATATATTTTCTATAGAGAAAGGAACAGATTTTTTATTGCTGATTGTAAAGCTCAAAGTGTAGGTGCTCATTGCATACTCTTAAAAGTACATCATATCAGACTCTGAAGTTCTACGTTATAACCATAATTAATAATTTGAGCAGGTTCTAAGAAATCCAGATGACTGAGTTATGACCAGCTGCATGGTACATTGTATTGCCACTTAAGGGACTATACTACCTCAGCTCGAATTCAAATTTCGGCCCCACTTCGTCGCAACCACCACACGTTGCGCGGGGATCGCGCGCGGCTCTGCGATGCCACATAATATTATGTAGAAGACAGTACAGTACTTTTATATTCTGACGTCTATTGATAACTTTTGCAAAATTTGAAGCAGTTAGAAATTTTCTTCTTAGTTCTAACCATTCACTAGAATCTCGCTGCAAAACAGTAGCTTTTCAATTGTTTTTCTTTCTTTTTCTGAAGATGGTAAGCCTTTCAGAAAATCTGTTTTGACTCTGTTGTATTCTGAAGAGGTCATATCCGGCTTTTGACAATTTGCACCATAGTCCTTTTCGCTGTCTTTGGTACTGAACATTTTTTTAGCTTTTCTCACATTTTTAGCACTCTGTGCTCGTTTTTTTGACCTTTTCTCTTCGGGCATTTTAACAATTGCTCTAGGACTTCTTCCTAAAATAATTATGTGCAATATCGAACACGTCTTCAGGGTCAAAGTCAGATGTTCGCTATTTCTTTCACTCGCGCAGTAGTAGCGTTGGCAGTTTTCATGATTTCCAAAGGCATGATTGTAAGAATTTGCTATGTCTGTGTATAAGCTACTCACTTTTGTATCGAAGGTTGCGTCTTTAGCATTGTGTTCAATTATGAATAAGCAAATGACTCTTCGGATGGCAAGAATCCTTTGAATTGTTATTTTCATTCTCAAATTAGACGGATATTTTATTTCGGTGGTTATATATTTTAGCTTTTTACACATAGTTTTGAAAATTGTGATTTTTAAATTCCACTTTTTTAACAGTGCAGTTCGAAGGCAATTCCATTGCAAAGGGGCGTGAGACAGGGAGACGTTATATCTCCGAAACTGTTTACCGCGGCATTGGAAGTCGCCTTCAAGCTTTTGGAATGGCAAGGATGTCAATGGCGAGTACATCACTCACCTTCGATTTGCCGACGATATTGTAGTCATGGCAGAATCCATGGAAGACCTCAGTACAATGCTCGAAGTGCTCCATCGAGTTTCCCAACGGGATGCAGGCTGCTTCCAATCGGTCCTTTTGGAAAATTATATGGGAGGCATATGTTCAGCAGTGGACGTCGTACGGCTGAGATGATGATGATGATGATGAACAGTGCAATCGGGATATGGCCGGCCGATGTTGCATAATTAAATTGCTACTTCGTTAGAACTTCCTACACTTATGCATTGCTGTAAAAGAAATACTTTACTTATTTGACAATTTAATATAACCACGTTGTTGATGTGAAGTCTAATGATTCGACACCGACATAGTTTAACAGTTCTTTGCGTTATTTTATTACCCATAACAAAGTAATTAGACGGCGCGGCCCCGAGTAAGTACAATATCATCGCGATAAATAGGCTATGAAAGAGAGAGGCGGTGGGTGGGGGCGGAGGACGCTTGCCGGCAATTGTTTCGTGAGTGCCGGCAGAGCGGTCGCGGTTGGCAGTTTTTAAATGTCATTGTTTTCTGTTGTGTAGTAATGCTAACAATAAAACGTAGATGCGATGTGTACTTGTTTTGTGGCGATGTGACATCCCTATACGCGTCTCGTGCCAAACCTCCGTCAATCAACGCTAGTAGGGAAGACGTTCTACTTATATATATTTAGTTACTTTTTCCCTAGTGAGGACAACTGTAGATAGATAGATTATTAATACTTACCAGCTGATAAAGTTACTGCAACAAATGAAAGTACTGGAAAGCTATATACAAAAATCAATGTAACCCGCGACAAGCGTAGTACAATACTAAGTAAAAACAAAGTAAGGTACGTGTAATTAAGTCAACAGAATAGGAAGTGAATATACTGACAACTAGACAAAATATAATGGCATAATAAAGGCAGTTATGTAGTTTATTTTAGAAGCAGTTTACAAAATTAAACTGCGGAATTATTATGCTGTTTCCAAATTAAACTGCAAAAACTTGTGTTTACTAGTTTTACGTAGTTTTATTACTTTGTAATACTACCAAAGTTTTGTCATAGCATTAAATTAGCTACATTTAACGAGACCTACATAGCATGTACTTCATGATTCTAAGAAAATGAACATGATATTTGGCCCTAATTTGTAATCATTTGGATCCAACTACAATAAGTCTCAATAAATGGTTCATGTTATCAATATGCATTTCATTTTGTGTAAAGAGCAAACTGTATTACGAAGTTAAAATTTATTGTATCACCTTAAAGGTGGAACGGATAAGGATGATAATAAAAGGAAGATGCGGATGTCACCAATATGTACGATGATACTGTGACTTAAGATTACCTGTAAGTAGTATTAAAGATACCATAACATTATTTAAATCGTGTCGAATCAAGCTGATCATATAACGATCGACACTACACACTTCACGTTAGTTCGTTTGATCATTAATTATGAATGCGCATGATACCTGGATGTATAGTGATAGACATCGTTTTAACTTACTGTTTAACCTAAGTAGGTATCTACTTAAATATAAATAATATACGAAGGCTGGTAAGTAATAATTATAATTATGATATCTAACACCATTTCAAATAAGTAATTATATGATATAAATAATACGAATATACGATGTCAATACGAAAGTTTAAGTATTTCTAAATAATGCTTCTTTCGGTTGGATGGTACTGTCAAAGCTATCCAATAGATGTCGCTCCGTCCCCGCAAGACGGTTAGTCAAATAGATAGTTAAAATTCGATGCTTGGACCCGAAACTCGGTGGCCTAGTTGGTCAATGGCGTCTGACACGGAGAGTCAGAACGAAAGCAGGCGTTGGTGCTTTAAAAAGTAATACTATAATAAAAAGTAATTATACTTACCTCATAATGTTACGTGATCATTTTTTCTTTCAACTACGGTACAACTCTCTCATAACTGCACTACATGTCCTGCACTTTGTTGCTTAAGAGCAGAAAAAATGTATGGAAATTAACTAAACTTTTTAGATTATTTTTATAACGCGACCATTGGTCATGTAACATGTCAGTCAGATACTATAAGTAAAACTAGTTTACAATGCGTTCCCCCCCGAAGGGTTCCCGCATTGACGTGGCGGGGGGGCTCATTAGCCGTGGCTTGGCACACCACGGTGAAGCCAAGAGGAACCCAGGGGCCGCGCCGGCGTTGGGGTGCGCTGGCCGGCCCAGGCGGGGCCGCTCCTATGGGCTTTGGCCGCCAAGTCCACATAGGAGTGGCGGGGTCCGGGCGCTTTGGCGCAGACTCGAGGAGGTGGGGCCCGGGCGCTTTGGCGCAGGCTCGAGGAGGGGGGCCGGGCACTTTGGTGCAGGCTCGAGGAGGTGGGGCCCGGGCGCTTTGGCGCAGGCTCGAGGAGGGGGGCCCGGGCACTTTGGTGCAGGCTCGAGGAGGTGGGGTCCGGGCGCTCGGCGCAGACTCGAGGAGGTGGGGTCGCTGGGGATTATCCCCTGTGGCTGACGTAGCAGGCGGTGGGGCTACGTATCCGACCCACCGCAGGGAGACCACGGGCGTCCAGACACGGGGAAGTCTGGCGCTCATTGTTGGCGGGTTTGGTCTCCGAGGTAGTTGCGGCGTGCCATGTGTTCTGGCGTGCCGCGAAGAGAAGGGTCCGGCAACGGACAGAAACGGCGGGTTCGCGGTCGTGTGGAAAATCTGTCCCGCGTTCCCGCCGAGGGCGGCAGTGACGGAACACCCCGGGGTTTTGGTGGGTATACGGACTCCCACATAACCACCTACCTCCCCGTGGTGTGTAGGTGGTATCCATAAAGGATTACCCCGGAAAAAAAAAAGTTTACAATGCGTTCGGTTCGCCAATCTGTATGGAGTTACACAGTTTGCATGTGAAGTGATGTAATGCTTGGCTTTAAAAAAACAAGTGAAAGTAAAGAAATTAAAAAGAAAAAATGCGGGAAAGGACACAGAGCTAATTTTTACTGAAGAATATGAGCGTGCAGATGCCTGCATAACAATAAAATTGTTATACGCAATTTTATCATAAAAATGGAATCTTCAAGTGATACGGAAACTTCAGAAGAAATTCAAAGCGAAGCTAAAACGTTTTTATAGAAAACTGCCGCAAAAAATACTAAAAAGCGTGAATGCAACTTTATTGAATGGAATATTTCTCTTCAGTTTTATTTTTTCCTACTTTCTTTGCAGTAGTTGAAAGAAAAGCAAGTGCTGCACCTCGCATTCACAAATTATATTGAGCATATACTTACCTTAATTTACTTTCTGTTTGGTTCAACAATATGCTATTATCGCGTTGCTATATCAGGTAAATACTGTTATGATGTTTATAGTTGTATAATTAACAGGCTGGTTGGCGCAGTTGGTAGCACCCCTGCCTTCTGAGCCGCTGGTCCCGGGCTCGATCCCCGGACAGGTCATACATTTGTCTGCATGAACATGTCTGTTTGATCTGTGTCTGGGTGTGTATATGTAAGTATGTATATCAGTCATTGGGTTACTATAGTACAGGCTCTGTCTAGTTTGGGACCTGAAGACCTTTGTGTGGATGTTGTCCCATAAAAAAAATATAATAAAAAAATACGACAAACCTGTAGTTATTTATTGACCACGTCCCTATAAAATATATCACTGCCTTCATTGTTTATTATTTAAAGTTAAAGCCAGTTATAATTATCTGACATTGTAACGACAAGATTCCATAACTTTAGCAACGACCCAATTTCGGAAACAGTTTAAGTTATGTGATTACTGGGAACCTGCGTAAACTATGGGAGTGAGACTTGGCCAACGATTATATTTATCAACTTTGTAACCGGCTTCGAAAAAGAAGGACGTTATATGAAACACTGTTTTAAACTATCACGGTTGTTCTCTAAAATTATATGATTATTAACGGGATATTTACCGTGGTAAGGTTGTGGAATGAGCTCCCGATATTTCGGCGCAGTTACATGCACCATGTTCACGGGAAGACTGAAGAATGCGGGTGGTTGATCAAAAAGTTTAAAAGTTAGGTGCAGACATAACGATCTACCCTCTTTCTTAGTCTTTTGCTACGGTTATCACTGGAACTCGAACTCGATCCTAAGTCCCGACAAAACACACTCACTGTATCACTGCGTATAGTATTTTGAACACATTTTGAACGCGGACTTTTATTTTTAAAACAACCTAATACTGGATTCCACGCACTGGCGAGTTGAAAACCATCACCTCGATTGAAATTCTGGCATTTCGAGATCTCAATAGTTTCCTTTATTAGCCTTGGTATGTAATGGCGTTCGGTGGACAAGATTTTAGGGTTATGGAATTCAATCCAGTGGTTAGGACCCGCGTCCAGCAGATGCTCAGCTATGGCAGATTTGTGTCTTTCATTGTTTTTTACTGCCTTTATGTGTTCCTTGATGCGGCATGAAACAGTTCGCTTCGTCTGTCCTATGTACGAACTTCCGCAGCTGCAGTTAATTTTGTACACCCCGGGATGCTGAAAGGGAATCTTGTCCTTAGGGGAACGCAGACATTGCGCAATCTTCTGATGAGGAGTAAATATGGTCTTGATAGCATATTTGTCAAGAATTCGACCTATTTTGTCTGTGACTCCTTTAACATATGGCAAAAAGGTCGGCTGTCGTTCCACCTTCGGTTTCATCAGTTTCTTCCTTGGCTTGGTTATACCGACCTGAGCCTTATAACCATTCCTGCGTAACACCATCTGTACGTGGGATAGTTCCTCTTCAAGGTGTTCTGTATCGCACAGATCATAGGCCCGATTTGTCAGTGAACTGACCACAGAATTAAGATGCCGGGGATGATGGTGAGAGGTGGCATGCAAGTACAGGTCTGTGTGTGTCGGTTTTCTGTACACTGTGTGGCTCAGAGACCCGTCTTCCCTCGCTGTTATTCGAACATCCAGGAACGGCAACACTCGATCTTTCTCAATCTCAGCCGTAAAGCGCATAGCGTGAGGAACACTGTCCTAACCACTGGATTGAATTCCATAACCCTAAAATCTTGTCCACCGAACGCCATTACATACCAAGGCTAGTAAAGGAAACTATTGAGATCTCGAAATGCCAGAATTTCAATCGAGGTGATGGTTTTCAACTTGCCAGTGCGTGGAATCCAGTATTAGGTTGTTTTAAAAATAAAAGTCCGCGTTCAAAATGTGTTCAAAATACTATACGCAGTGATACAGTGAGTGTGATTTGTCGGGACTTAGGATCGAGTTCGAGTTCCAGTGATAACCGTAGCAAAAGACTAAGAAAGAGGGTAGATCGTTATGTCTGCACCTAACTTTTAAACTTTTTGACCAACCACCCGCATTCTTCAGTCTTCCCGTGAAAATGGTGCATGTAACTGCGCCGAAATATCGGGAGCTCATTCCACAACCTTACCACGGTAAATATCCCGTTAATAATCATATAATTTTAGAGAACAACCGTGATAGTTTAAAACAGTGTTTCCCCAACCGGTATGGGCCGGAATTATATAAACAAATACGAGATCTTGAGCGTTTACGGAAAAAGTGTGAGTGTATACGGGAATCGTTGGTGTTCTTAATTAAGTGCCGCGATAATGACTTGATACCCGTCTGTGTACGTATTAAACCACGACTTAACATTCCTGGCTCCGCAAACGTTCTACACAATGCGAGTGAAAAATTGCTACGGAAACTCATTCGGCATAACCGTTTCCTATTTGACAAACATCAGTGCGAGATATATAAACTACATATATGGTTGAGTTCGGTGTTGTCAAAGGATGATTTTGAGCAATGTGACCATCTTACATACCTACAAGCACAACGTTCTCGCGAATTGACTGTTTTGAAACAACAGCGCAAGTTTGAGGCCCAACTACGGAAACATAACTCGAATCGTGAAGATGACAATAACTGTGCGGTTCAGACTGTGGTTAATCGATCTAGTAAGTTATTGAATGAGGTTACTATTGACGCCTTAAGGAAAGGGTTAAACTTTGCACCTACACCATCACGCATACCTTTCGAAGATGTCATTGGCTGCATAGAAGAAACCATCGTTAAAAACAAGGTGCCAACCAATGACGCCGACGCATTAAGGCAAGATGTCGCGACAGTGTTACGTCATGCGAAACTACCGTGTAGCAACATCACGCCGGAGGAACGGGCAGCACTACGTGAGTTACGCGAAGATGAGGACATCTTGGTATTAAAAGCTGACAAAGGTAACGCGACTGTTGTACTCGATGTGTCCGAGTATGACCGTAAGATGGAGGGTCTACTCAGTGATAGTGCAACATATAAACCAGTGAAGTACAACCCTACAGCGAGAGTCTCTCGGCAGACCATCCATTTGATAAGAGAATGTCACGAGGTCTTCTCTGATGACGTTCTGAAAAAGCTCCTACGACCCAGAACTCCACAGCCACCGAAAATGTATGGTTTACCCAAAATCCACAAAAGAGATGTGCCACTGCGGCCAATAGTCAGCCAAATTGATTCCCCAACATGTGACCGGGCGCGACAAGTCTCACGTGTACTTCAGGGACTGACAAGTCAGACGCCATCTTTTGTAAAAGACTCTAGACATATGGTGAGCCTTTTGAAGCAGACTAGGGTTGAAAGTGATGAGATCATGGTCAGTTTTGACGTCGAATCTCTATTTACGAAGGTACCGGTACTGGAATGCTTAGAGGTAATAAAGAAGAAACTGTCTGACAACAACATTTCGATGGAATACGCCAAACTGCTGGAACACTGTTTATCTTCCAGTTATTTCTTATATAGAGGCCAGTTTTACCTGCAGATAGATGGAGTAGCAATGGGTAGTCCAGTGGCCCCTGTGGTTGCTAATCTGTGGATGGAACACTTTGAAGACCGGGCTATATCCACCTGTCCCGTAGAAATCAAGTGCTGGAAGAGATATGTAGATGATATCTTCTGCATACTTAAGGGCGGTGAAACAGAAGTGAGCAAATGCCTGGAACATTTAAACAGTGTTCATCACGCTATGCGCTTTACGGCTGAGATTGAGAAAGATCGAGTGTTGCCGTTCCTGGATGTTCGAATAACAGCGAGGGAAGACGGGTCTCTGAGCCACACAGTGTACAGAAAACCGACACACACAGACCTGTACTTGCATGCCACCTCTCACCATCATCCCCGGCATCTTAATTCTGTGGTCAGTTCACTGACAAATCGGGCCTATGATCTGTGCGATACAGAACACCTTGAAGAGGAACTATCCCACGTACAGATGGTGTTACGCAGGAATGGTTATAAGGCTCAGGTCGGTATAACCAAGCCAAGGAAGAAACTGATGAAACCGAAGGTGGAACGACAGCCGACCTTTTTGCCATATGTTAAAGGAGTCACAGACAAAATAGGTCGAATTCTTGACAAATATGCTATCAAGACTATATTTACTCCTCATCAGAAGATTGCGCAATGTCTGCGTTCCCCTAAGGACAAGATTCCCTTTCAGCATCCCGGGGTGTACAAAATTAACTGCAGCTGCGGAAGTTCGTACATAGGACAGACGAAGCGAACTGTTTCATGCCGCATCAAGGAACACATAAAGGCAGTAAAAAACAATGAAAGACACAAATCTGCCATAGCTGAGCATCTGCTGGACGCGGGTCCTAACCACTGGATTGAATTCCATAACCCTAAAATCTTGTCCACCGAACGCCATTACATACCAAGGCTAGTAAAGGAAACTATTGAGATCTCGAAATGCCAGAATTTCAATCGAGGTGATGGTTTTCAACTCGCCAGTGCGTGGAATCCAGTATTAGGTTGTTTTAAAAATAAAAGTCCGCGTTCAAAATGTGTTCAAAATACTATACGCAGTGATACAGTGAGTGTGTTTTGTCGGGACTTAGGATCGAGTTCGAGTTCCAGTGATAACCGTAGCAAAAGACTAAGAAAGAGGGTAGATCGTTATGTCTGCACCTAACTTTTAAACTTTTTGACCAACCACCCGCATTCTTCAGTCTTCCCGTGAACATGGTGCATGTAACTGCGCCGAAATATCGGGAGCTCATTCCACAACCTTACCACGGTAAATATCCCGTTAATAATCATATAATTTTAGAGGACGTTATATGTTCGTGTGTATGTATTTTTATGTGTTTATTAGCCGATTTCTCCCCCATTTGTGAACCGATTCACAAGTTTTTCTTGTCTACCGACTTCCAAAAAGGTACTCAATTAGATTGTTTTTTTGGTTACCTCTTAACTTTCGACTGGGTGAACCGGTTCTCAAAATTCTTTTTTTGTTTGAAAGCTGGTGCTTCTCGTGTGATCACATTTAAGTATAGTAGTTTTTTAAATTACACTACAATAACTGAATAGAATGGAAGTTGGTGTTAAATTTTTCAAATTGTACCTGTTGTTTGGTAAAGAAATCTTCTGAAATGGACCCATTTGAATTTCATCAAATTGGGTCAAGTAGTTTTGTATTACACTCCAAAATCTGAAAAGTGTTGATTTATCTTGATGATCATCATTGACAATCGATCCTTTAAGCAGACACAAAAAATGATGAAAAAAAAATTTTTTACCCAAAAATGAAACCGACTTCAAAACCAAAAAGTGTAATATAACTTATCGAAGTCCACAGTATTGTGATAATAGGTACCTACTTTTGAACTACTACTTTTAGAAAAGTAAGAGATGCCATCGTATGTAGGTATAAATAGATTTTCATAATAATTGTGCTCTTCTTCTATATTGGGACCAATCCTGTTCATTTTGTACTTAGCGGATATAAAAAATCACATTCAGTACTGCCAATATCATATGTATGCGGACGATATACAGGTGTATATTTCTTATAAACCTTCCGAAATAGACAGTGCAATAACTAAACTAAATTATGACTTATCAAATATAACCACGTGGTCATGCTTATGGGTGAATCTATAGAACGTGAGTTCGAAGCACGGAATTTGGGCTTGCATATGGATTGTGATTTGCGTTTTGAGAAACACATTGCGTATTATTTAGTTAGTAATTGCTTTTATAAATTGAAAGTCTTGTATAGAATTAGGCCATTCGTAAATGAAGAGTTGCGCATTCAACTTGTCGAGTCATTAGTTCTATCAAAGTTGAATTACATGGATGCAGTTTTTGGCCCACGTTTGCTAGCAAAAACTCAAAAACTTATACAACGAGTTCAAAATGCCTGTGCACGTTTCTGCTTTAACATTCCGTTTAGGGTTCATGTTACTTCATACTTAAACAAGCACTGCATCCTTAAAATGCAACATCGTCGTAAAATTCATTTGGCCTGTCTTCTTTTCGGTGTTTTAAAACACAAGGCATCGTTTTATCTATATAAAAAACTGAGATGGGTGTCAAGCCAGAGATCGCTTGGATTGCGGAAATGCGTGAGACAGCTGTCAACACAGCGGCATAGCTCCGCTGCTTTTAGAGGCAGTTTCCGCTATGCTGCTTCCAAATGCTGGAATACTATTCCACCACCGCTAAGGGACCTGCAAAACGTTAATACTTTTAGAAAAAAGTTAAAACAATTTATATTTGTTCACCAAATGCGACAGGAAAGTCTTCTGACTTTCCTGTCGCATTGTACATCATGTCGCATGATACAAGTGCTATATAATCCAAGTGATGGAGAATTTGCTTTTACTTACCTGCCGCCTTATGTGTAACCCGCGTAGAATTATAGTTAATATATATATATATATGCATATCATGTACTATGTTAACACTGTTTTTTGCTGAGTGTATCGAAGTGTTGGTATAATGAATAATGTCTTAATACATATATTTGTTTATTTTTCATTTTATCTAATGCTTTTATTGATTTGTTTTATTGCTTAGTTCTTGATTTTTCTCTTATAATTTCCACGTTGTTTTCTTTTCAGTGTATATTTTTTGTAGTTGGTAATATGTACTTATTGTATTTTATATTTAATTTTTTTGTGTTGGTTATGTATTATTATGATCAAATTTTTTGTTTGTTACGGTCATAATATCAATATTTGTGTATCACGCTGTTGTATAGGTATAGTAAACACTCCGTGGCGTCACAAACCGGCCCCAGCGGAAGACCAGCACTGGCCAACAACCAGTATTATGCTGAGTTGGGACCGATTTGTGACATGTAACATGTCCTGTCCATTATTTACCTATTGTTCTGTAAATTAGTTTTAGTTCAATGTTACAGTCACAAATAAATATTTTTTCTTTCTTTCTTTCTTTCTTTTGCACGCTTATATTTGATCCTCGCTCAAGTGTCTAAGGCTGGTATTCCATAGAGGTGCTCAGTTGTGAATCTTGACTTGGATTGAGATTTGACAGTAAATGACACCCCTTTTTGCTATCACTCAGATCTGTATTGAAGCCTAGGTTCACTACTGCACGAACTTCAGGAATGTCTCTTTTTTGAATACCCACATCACATGCTGTAGAATAAAAAGAAACTAGTTTTTTAAACCGACTTAAAAAGGCGTTTTTTGAAGTCGGTTAAAAAACGTTTTCCTTGTTTATCAATCAAACCGTATATTTTTTATGTTCACGGATAACTTCGTTATTTATGAACCGATTTTGATGATTCTTTTATTGTTTGATAGAGTAAACTTCCGAGGTGGTCCCATTTAAAATTGGTCATCGAATTCGGTTAACCAGTTTTTGAGTTACACTCCAAAAACCGAAAAGTTTTGATTTATCTTGATGATATCATCATTGACGGGAATTTTTTTTTATCATAAAGTAGAACCGACTTCTACACTAAAGAGTGTGAAATAACTTGTCGAAGTCGGTACCATGCACGCAATATTGTGATAATAGGTACCAAACTATCATTAAAAATTCAGAACTATTTTGTAGTTCTAAATTAAATGAATAAGAAGAAACTAGTTTTTTTTTTTCATTTAATTGTTAACTTCTTCTACTTTGAGTTATTGTGGTATACAAATATGCGCGGAGCACTGAGTGCCAAATTCATAAAGAAATACCTACTTCATCTTATCAAGATTCTAAAATAGTGTAACACACTGATAGATGACTATGATATTTTAAAACAATTTTTTATTAACTATTCATAACGACCGACGAAGGAACTGGACTTGACGATCTTATAACTAATAAATAATATTAAGCATCGCTTGCTGCGGTCAGCAAGTAAACACGTGCGGTCATAAAACTATATTCATTCTTAAAATCTGCCGGTTACCATAGCTACAGATATCTGAGGCCGTAGAACAAACAACTTGCGAAAAAGTATTCATATCGTTAGCGTCAACACGTCACGCTTCTGCGTACAAACTATGAGTTATCTGTGTCACAGTTGCAATAGATACATGACAGTTTGTATTGTTTCACGTGAACGACACATTACGTTACACTTACGCAGTTAATCTTGCTAGGCCCACCGAAGTTGTGTCTCGGCATATTTATCCCTTTCTGGAAGTAGTCTACTTGGATTTAAAAAAAACTAACTGCTCTCCACCGTTTCACCCGCGCGGTGATGAATGATGATGATGATATATAGCCTATATCACTCAGGGTGAATGTAGCTTTCTAACATTGAAAGAATTTTTGAAATCGCTCTAGTACTTTTTAGCAAATTCGTTACAAACATACTTACATACAAATCTTTCCTCTTTATTATATTAGTATAGATTAGTATTAAAGATGACCTTGATACTTTGTTGACAGATATTCCGTTGAAACAGAGAAGAGGAATGTGGCTGCAGCATGATGGTTGTCCTACACATTATGCACGCAATGTAAGAGATTACCTCAGTAAACGTTATCTTAACCGGTGGTTCGGGCGCCTGGGAACAATTGTTTGGCCTCCCCGTAACCTTAGCCCAGACCTTAATCCGCTGGTCTTTTTTATTGGGGGTGTCTTAAGGACAAAGTTTACAAGGTGTCTGTCACAATTCTTAATTTTTGCTGAGAATTCAAACAGCTGCTCAAGAAATCAGAGTAGATTTGCAAGAACTATAAAAAAGATCTTTAAGGGATGTGTACATCTGATTAAGGGACTTTTTATCAGTTCCCATCGTGGTCATTTTGAACAATTGTTACAAAAATAATAAATTCTGTAATGACTCCATACAATTTTTGTTGCATTGTGTCATTTTAATGAGGTTCATTAGATTTTCCGTTTCCCAATCAATCTTTTAGATAAAATAGCTCTGCTTCTTTCTTACTCGTAGTAGGAATTACAATTGATTTAAACGCTGTTTATACCATTCATTATACTACTAGCTGCGCTCCGCGGTTTCACCCGCTTGGTGATGGATGATGATGGTGATGATGGAAAGTAGCCTATGTGTTACCCTGACTTTAATCTATCTCTGTGCCAAATTTTAACCAGATCCGTTCTGCCGTGATTGAGTAACAAACATCCATACATGCATGCATCCATCCATCCATCTAAACTTTCATATTTATAATATTCGTGAGATTTTAAAATTCTAATAAGATGGAATATTAATATTTATTAACTTGGCACTCAGGCCCCAGTACATAATTTTTTTACACTACCTACAAGAGACCAAAGAACAATTTTTTTTTATGAAAAACAAATTAGATTATTTTTTTACCGCAAACAAGCCTTACGACAACTACAATTGTAGATAACATTTTATGGCAGGTGTATCCAGGGGTAGTATTAAAAAAGACTGGAAATGTTCTTTTTTTTGTGACAATATGGCATTAAAAATGTAATTAAGGGGTAAATTTTCCAATAACTATTAAAAATTGAAAACTAATACTTTTGCTGAACATATTTTTATTTATTTAAACGGTCATGAGAGGATCAGCTCGTGCTAGTAACGGATTATCGACTCATTACTCCACATTCTGTATACATTATTAATACATTTCACACACATATTAAAATGTTTGCATTTATAATTAATATTTATCCCGTGTATCTATTTGTTTACCCAAATAAAAGAAAAAATACCATAACAGAATCGCAAGCACATTAGTGCTTAAAGACCGAACTTCTGACTCTCCATCTGTTTGAAACGATCTTTTAGCGTGCAGAGGCTAGCTAGCGCCTAGTATTAAAGTAATTTTATGTACTGTTTAACTTCCCAGTCTTTAGTCCAATTGCGATAATACAACCGCAGAGATAATAATAAATTGTATTATGCATACAAAACCATGACGAGTGCAGCAGAGTTGCATATAACGACTACTAGATGGCGCTTACTATACCGACCACCAATCTCAACCTATTTATTTATTATTTTATAATTAGTTACAATGTAAATAATTATAATACATAATAAACATAGCCTTATTGTAAGAACTTACTAAACTAACTCATGGAAAGGATGTCTTAATACCTCATACTCATGATTATGTTTTTATAGAAACCATTGCTATATGCAAAACGTTCCGTCTTGAAGCAGTGGTGTGCAAATTCTAATAAAATAGAGTGATATTTTTACTCTCTTATACACTAACAATTAAGAAAAAGACAAAAGACGTTATTTAGCAGTGCGCACAGGAAATTGTTCTGCACGTCCTAAATGACGTTATTTATATGTAAGCAGCGTTTATAAGTAAGACCGAAAGTAAATAATAAGCTAGAATAAGACAAATGGTACTTTCGTTTGCGGCAAATGTTCCTCATGGATAGCCAGTCAGCACACGCAAGCAGCGCCGATGGACACATTTACTGATTATATTATATTCTGTAAAATTTTACAAATAAACGAATATAACTGGAGAGTACAGTGATATCTACTGTAGCCATACAATTAGTTACACACTTTTTCTTAATTTACGATCCACTTTATCTGTTAAACAGTAAATCTCGGGGCGAGCTACACGGCACGCATTTTACGTGGCACGTACTCCGTGAAGGATGATAAAAGCATAAATTTCGTAGTAGACTGCCAGTTATAATAAATCTTACTTTACTTCGAGTAAGCTTGCTATTAAAATTTGTTGTAGAGAAGATTTTGAGACGGTTATGATATACTGTTAGGTTTATTCGTCTTTATCAGCCAAATTAAGTTTTAATATGCGTATATTTTATATATTTATAAGTCGGCTGTTTAGCAATACTCTTGATTATTAGGACTAGCCGTGAGCAGTCAGGTAATTGCTCGTGGCTGGTTAAAGTTGCCTCGCGCGGCTTTATGGTTGCTCAAGTCATTCAATAGAACCAGATACCCAGGATCACACTCTGTTACATTATGGAGTTGGGATGGATCTGGTAAGGGCTGGTGGGGGAAATACACATTACAACACAGGTCAGTGCAGGACTTATTGCTTCTTATCTGATTAGGAACAAGAATCTTCCTGCTCAGGTTTCAATCGCAGGCAGTTTCCTTATTCGTTTCTCACTCATTTGTCAGTTTTCTTATTAGACTGTCCGTATTCTTATTTGTCAGACAAGTGAAAAGCAAAACATTTGTATTCAAAAGGCTGTACATTTACACTACGCAAAACAGTGATTTAATATCATAGTTTTTGAGAGACTGTACAAGCATCAGGCCCACTTGCTTTTAAGTGGTAACCGCTGCCTAGAACAGATGCATTTCCTCACAAGTGACGAAATGCACTGAGACATTAAGTTGTAATAGTGCCTGTAATCACCGGCACCCATACCTTCAAACCAAAACACAGTATTGCGAACTTTACTGCTTCACGGTAGAAAGGGGTGTGGTGGTAGTACTTCCCCGGACGGACTCATTCACAAAGAGTTCCACTACTACAAGCGTAGATTTCTCGTTATTTTGTAATTTATTTGTAAATATAATAAGTAAACATTTCGGAACGCAATCGGATCATGGTGTCATGTTTAACAATAGACGCGTGCTGTTTTGGGGAAAATCGTTGGTCCGAATAAAGCTTTAAGTAGTAGACATTTAGATGCTTATAATTTTTTAACAAATCTATAATTATAAATAGGTAATCCGCTGATGTCAATAGGGTCACGAATAAAGGATGTGAGTGTGTGAGCGCGAATGATTGTTACTCCTTCACTTAGATTCATAGGCTTCATAGAATTAGAATAAATTTGAGATGGAGATAGATTAAAAGAATATAATACAGGATGTAAGGATTAACATTCCCATATGCACATTACAAATAATGTTCATTGCATGTATTAGAAATACTTTTAAATAACTAAGTGCATCCCGCGGATTCCACACAATATGAAAATTATACACTTTTTCACCCGTCTAATAGTGCAAATGTAACAACAGACTGATAGAGACTTACTTTCGCAATCATGATAATACAAGTGAGCCTCTTTTTGATTTATGTAGATTTTAACCGTCGCATAAAGAAATAGCGCCATGTATTGAGTAACTTGAACAGCTTTATCCGACCAAAGATATTAGTTTTTACTAATACCTAACTTTTTTTATAAGTTCGCAATCTTTTATATTTTTATAATAGTTATGATATTTGGAGCACTCATAGGCGAAACCAAATTTTGCAATAGAAGAGAAAAAAATAAGTGCTAAAATAAATTCTTAACACATTCGATATTGAAAGCTAAAAAAATATCAATAAGAAAATATGTACCATCCTTTCAATTGATGAAAAATATTAAAAGCAAGTTATATATATATATATATATATCGGCGCAACTACAACAGTTCGTCGAGAATAATTAAGTTTAATCATTTGATTGCCCTAAAAATAGTTTATAAATCATCAGTTGATTATTTTTGAGTTGATTACGATGTAAAATTAATGTTATGATTGTAATTTCAATACTTTACCAACAAACTTGTAAACTCGTGCACGTGCGCCGAGTCCTATAAATACGGCCGCACTGTAGGCGCTCGTCTTTATGCGCAGGGCAGTGGGCGCTCCGTGGTACTTGCGGAACGCCGAACTGCACTGCGATTTCACCCTCCCCTCTATTACGCAGTATATGAAAGACTGCTCCCGCCGCCACTTCGACAAAGCTCCCCACCACTCGAATCCCCTCGTGGTCGAAGCGGCGAACTACTCCACTGACATAACCGATCCCCACTTCCTTCCCCCCCGTCGCCGTCCAAGGCATATTTTGGGTGACCCGGACGACCCCATCGCAGCCGTTACTTCGGCAGCTTTAGCGTCGTCCCAAGGGAACCCCGGTAATGGTTGTAGACCCGACCAGGGCTGTGATCCCGATCGCATTGTAGGCTCCGGCCGAGATCTCCTTCGCAGCCCCAGTCGCAGTCGAGGTAATTCACACACACACGATTGTAGTCCCAGCCACGGTGCGGGTGGGAGTATACACCGCGGCCCCGGTCGCGATGTATCCTCCGGCCCAGCAAATGGCTGCGGACGAGGTATTACACTTTCTTATTGTAGCCCCACCCAAAGTACAGTCATGAGTGCACAACGCGACGATCCTGGTCGCGGTGTGGACCCATGTCGCGGAAATGGGAGGAGGCGAGGTACACAAGGTTATGATTTAGTGGTAAACACAGTCAAACACCGAGCTCGCCGGCGAGCTCGGTGTTTGATTAAGGTGCCTTAGGCGGTGCGCCCTCTGCGCCCGCATCTGGCTGAGTGCCATCTGCGCTCGCCAACCGTCCGGTGACGCTGTAAATGCCGGTAGAGGCAAACAGCATTAGTCCGTTCTAAAAAAAAAAAAAAAAAAAAAAAAAAAAAAAAAAAAAAAAAAAGGCGCTCGTCTCAGTCGCTCTCGAGTCGCCGTACAGTACGGACCTCTTTGTGACGTTGTTACGCTGCTCGTTGAATATACGAAGCTTATAAAAGTACTTGTGAAGTTTTACTTCGAAGACCCAAAAATGAGTGATCATCACGAAAACAAGCTGACGTCACACTTTTTAAAAACACTCCGGAGGTGCTTTCTCCGTCATCAGAAGTGGGATCAGAACAAGCTCTGGTCCCAACCACATCCTCATCGACTTCGGTTCAACCTGTCACGACTGGAACAGCGCAGGGCAGTACCAGGCTGATAGGCCCTGCCTCATTGAACACTTCAGGAGTACCAGCAAACAACCTGTAATACCATGCAGCCCATCACAACGGGAATTACCACAGACATGACGTCCACACCAATCGCTGCGGGAGATGATCTCGATACACTGCAAAACAACGCTGCAATCGCCCCTGATTCAGTGTCATCCACATCTCAAGCTGGCCAGTCAGTCCGGATAACTCACAACGACGAACACGCATCAACGGATTAAAACCGGCGAGTATAAAATTCATTATGTTTCACGATATTTTCAACTAGAATCTACAAGAATAAAATGTCTGGAGAGTGATACCTCTGAGCTAAACCATGTGTTACCCTTGAGCTAACCACGGATCCTTGATGCATCCACAAGTGAACCCTGAGATACCGTGGGGACTCCTTGTGGAACTATGGGTAGACACGTATACACCACAGATTCTAAATTAATAAGGCAGTGCACTTAAGATGCCTTAGTGTACTGTTGTAATCTACAAAAAGTCTGGAGAGTGATACCTCTGAGCTAAACCATGTGTTACCCTTGAGCTAACCACGGATCCTTGATGCATCCACAAGTGAACCCTGAGATACTGTGGGGACGCCTTGTGGAACTATGGGTAGACACGTATACACCACAGATTCTAAATTAATAAGGCAGTGCACTTAAGATGTCTTAGTGTACTGTTGTAATCTACAAAAATGTCTGGAGAGTGATACCTCTGAGCTAACCATGTGTTACCCTTGAGCTAGCCACGGATCCTTGATGCATCCACAAGTGAACCATGAGATACCGTGGGGACGCCTTGTAGAACTATGGGTAGACACGTATACACCACAGATTCTAAATTAATAAGGCAGTGCACTTAAGATGTCTTAGTGTACTGTTGTAATCTACAAAAATGTCTGGAGAGTGATACCTCTGAGCTAACCATGTGTTACCCTTGAGCTAACCACGGATCCTTGATGCATCCACAAGTGAACCATGAGATACCGTGGGGACGCCTTGTAGAACTATGGGTAGACACGTATACACCACAGATTCTAAATTAATAAGGCAGTGCACTTAAGATGTCTTAGTGTACTGTAGTAATCTACAAAAATGTCTGGAGAGTGATACCTCTGAGCTAACCATGTGTTACCCTTGAGCTAGCCACGGATCCTTGATGCATCCACAAGTGAACCTTGAGATACCGTAGGGACGCCTTGTGGAACTATGGGTAGACACGTATACACCACAGATTCTAAATCAATAAGGCAGTGCACGATGTCTTTGTGTACTGTTTACTAATCAAAAGACTCCTAAGGTTACATAACAGTTGTGTTAATGTAACAAACAAGATAAAGCAACGTAAGTTGTTTACAGACTCACTACTCAGAGAATATCTCATTTCTTTCAGGTCTACGAGAATCCAAATAATCTACGAGAATCCATAACAATCTACGAGAACCAACGAGGCTGGTGCAGAGCGCGCACCGCCTGTCAGTATGGCCGTATCGGCGCAACTACAACAGTTCGTCGAGAATAATTAAGTTTAATCATTTGATTGCCCTAAAAATAGTTTATAAATCATCAGTTGATTATTTTTGAGTTGATTACGATGTAAAATTAATGTTATGATTGTAATTTCAATACTTTACCAACAAACTTGTAAACTCGTGCACGTGCGCCGAGTCCTATAAATACGGCCGCACTGTAGGCGCTCGTCTCCCCCATCACGACAGCTCTGGCGTCGATCAGTCAGCCTCCTGGTAATATTGGCATTTCAGGTATTTCAGGGTCTACTCGCCGAGCCACGAGAGGTAATATGTCTGATTTTGGATTTCCAGTCTTCACAGTTAGACATCGAGGTCGTCGTAAGCGACTTCGAAATAATCCTAAATCAGACACAAGGTAATCTGTATTATATTTTGGTAATGTGTATTAAGGTAAAGGTAACGTATCGATTTTCGATTGAAAGTTTATAAGTATCATCAATATTAACCTGTGTTTTGTTTTCTTTCAGACAGTGCTGGCGGCTACCGGCACCTCTATTCCCTACTAGGCAAGGGTTCGCCCTTGTCGTTGTCTAGCGCTTTATGCGCCCTTGTTGTCCCTCGGTTGAGTGCTGCGTGCACTCACCAACAGTCCTGTGTCGCTTTTAATGCCCGTAGTGGCAAAAAGCTCAATGTCCTTCCTAAAAAAAAAAAAAAAAAAAAAAAAGGCGCTCGTCTCAGTCGCTCTCGAGTCGCCGTACAGTACGGACCTCTTTGTGACGTTGTTACGCTGCTCGTTGAATATACGAAGCTTATAAAAGTACTTGTGAAGTTTTACTTCGAAGACCCAAAAATGAGTGATCATCACGAAAACAAGCTGACGTCACACTTTTTAAAAACACTCCGGAGGTGCTTTCTCCGTCATATATATATGTCGTAGGATAATTTGATACTTCGAATCTTCGCGGAAATCCTAGGGTTTTTGCGAAAACGCGGATAATTAGACATAGGCGAAAAATTATCTTATCTTAATTACTGGACAAAGTCAGGATTTTTGCGAACAGCGCACGCTCGCTGCGCTCGCTCGGCTCGCGCGTTGTGGTCACAAGTAACCTAACACTCCTCCTCGCTTCGCTCGTCGTCGTACCTATTTGTGACTTTGCCTTAGACTGGTTTACGTTAATTTTAGGTATTAGGCACTTTTCGCAAAAATCCTGACTTTGTCCAGTAAGATTTGATGATTTTTCGCCTATGTCTAATTATCCGCGTTTTCGCAAAACCCCTAGGATTTCCGCGAAGATTCGAAGTATCAAATTATCCTACGACATATATAAAGAATCCCTATTTCTCTTGGTCACGCTATAACTTGAGAACGGCTTTTTTTAATGTTTTAACAACATTAAAAATAATAAAAAGAGACTTGTGGTTATGGCGAGTCCGGAGGCCAAGCCTACTACGCGAACGAATCGCCGGCAATCGCTAGTCGACAACAAAAATAACTATTCCAAAATTATCAATTTCTATTTCTCCTTTCAATTACGAATACGAAATAATTCTTGTGGTGAAAATTTACTTGTTACACCAGCAAAAAGATTTTGACAAATTTGCCAAATATTTGTGAATATAATGGGGCGAGATTCCCCAAAAAGGGTCACGACCCGAGCGCATTGTGCGATGTTCTATAATTTGACAATGATCCTATATTATCGTACTATTCATATCAGATAATGGGCCGCTGTCAATCCACGGAGTAATTGTAGGTCATACAATATGATCGAAGGGATTACTTTCAACAAAATAATGTTCTTTTTTGGGATAAAATGCGATTTTTGCAAGTATTTATCCGTATCGCATTATTTTGCGAATTTTAAAATTCATATCAACCGACATGTCTTATATTCATATTCATTATCAGCCCATTTTGTTCCCACTGCTGGGACTCGAGCCTTCCTCTCAGAGAGAAGAGTTGGGCCAAAATCCACCACGCGGGTCCAGTGCGGTGTTGGTGGATAGGTTAGTAGCCATCCTATGTAGAAGTTTTCAGGCCGCCCAAAGGCCTTCGACATAGCCTAACGACTGTTGTCCTAAGACAAACAAACTGGACTAATGGCTTAACGTGCCCTCCGAAGCACGGAAGCGCATAGTTGAACAATGACACACATCATCATAGTTGTACACACCCATCCAAGTCCTGACTGCAGCAAGTAATAATAATTTAAAAATTAATGTGAATAAAACTCAGATGATACAATTTCAAACTCATAGGAGACAACATATCAATCTGAACGTAAACTACGAAAACATTCAAATAGAGGAAGTTGATACTGCAAAGTTTCTAGGACTAAAGCTTGATAAGCACTGTAACTGGAAGGAGCATGTCGCATATGTGTGTAATAAACTAGACCGATTTGTGTTTGCTATTAAAAGGTTGCGTCAAACCGTATCCACAGAAGCGGCACTAAGTGCGTACCACGGATATGTGTCTTCGGTGCTTTAATATGGCGTTTTGTTGTGGGGAGGCTCGGTTGAGGTTGAGAAAGCATTTCGTGTGCAAAAGAAATGCGTGAGAGCTATTTGTGGCGCCTGGTTTATGGACAGTTGCAAACCACTTTTTACAAAGTTCCAATGTATTCTGAAACGCTTGGTAGAAATAAGAGAAATAAATTTAAATTACATCGTCCTAGGTGTGTATTAGACATATTTAAAAATAATGCTTATATTAGAGCTATCGAAGCTTATAATAAAATACGAGTACCTAATCAATTTAAGGAATTGCCGTTAACTATGTTTAAAAGAAAATTGTCATTGTGGCTCTCCGAAAATGTTTTTACAGTTTTAAGGAGTTTGTGACTTATAAAGAAAATACATCATATATTTGACTAATATAAAAAAACATTTTACTGACAAATTTAAATTTTATTCAGGCATTTTTTGACATCTTTAGTTTATAAACAATTTACTATTTTTTGACATTCATTAAATGATAAACTAATTTTAATTTCATACATTTCATCGACAATAATTTTATATTTAATATGAACTAAGTAATTGTAATTTTATATTTACGCACCATTGTTATGGTAGAATGTGACAGGACTTTTATTTGTTGGACATCACTATGTAACTACATTCTCGTAAATAAATGATTTGTATTTGTATTTGTATTAGTGTTGCTTAACTTATAGATCGGTTGAGATCGACAAGTCAAGCTCCGCTACGAGCGCTTCGATCTTATTTTATTGAGTTTGAATTCAGGCAGTTTGTATTCAATATAGGTACCTATAAAAATTAGTGTTTCTGTATATAACATGACTCAGAATGTGCAAAACTAAAGAAGACAGCTAAATATTTACGCTCAAAATACGCTGTCGTAAAATAACGACACCGAATTGAAAGATGTCTTAGTTAGGGGGAAGATATTTGGCGTTTTAAATGTTGATTTTTAAAAGTGATTTTGAGAATGTTATTTGTAGCTATGTGTCACAGTCAGCATCGCATAGGTCATATTAATCTGTTATTTATTATTATAATAATTTAATATAATTAATATTTTATTAATTTGTAAGAATTGTTTATTATTATTATTTACATTACAAAGTAAACTACCGTCTTAGAATCTAGGTAAGATTTGTAGTCAGTTATTTTCTTTAGTCTTCTATCTATTTTCATAACTAGCTGTGCTCCGCGGTTTCTCTCTCATGGTGATGGATGATGATGAGGATGAATCAAATATAGCGTATGTTACTCAGGCATAATGTAACTCTAAACTTGTGAAAGAATTCTTTGAATCGGTTAAGTAGTTTTACGTGTATCCATTACAAACAAATAAACAATCATTTATCTTTCCTCCTTATTATTAGAGTATATAATGATTAATACCAAGGTACGAATAATGTGGCCAAGTTCAGTAAATAACTCTCGGTCGGAAACTTGACCGGTTTTTTCAAAAGCCAATTCATTTGCGAAAGTAGTAAAGAAATCTCAGAACTGCTCCTACCCTAACTACCCAAAAACCCTTAAAAACATCTAGTAACTTGATATAAATTATTTAACGAATGTCTGACCAAATGCCTACACATAATAAACAGTAAACTACCAGAACATGTAATAAAAACCTGCCAAGTGAAAGTCGGATTCGCGCTAAGTGATGATAAAAAAAACATCTATGAGTCCATGGTATAATAATATTCAGTAACTCTCGGTCAAGAACTTGACCAGTTGTGCGATTCTCTAAGAGCAACCATCGTTGCATCTTTGACAACATCCGTGAAACAAATGAAGAGATGACAAGAAACGTTGGAAAAGCAACCTTATGTACAAGGGCGATATCTCATAAAGTATTTGACATCGGCGAACTCGTCGACAAGCACATCGACGAATCATTACAGAATCGCACGGCAATGTTTGACGTGATAACGTCTTGTAAATGGATAAACGCCGGCTGCACGCACGATAAGGCATGACTCTTTGTCACGTTACGTTGTCACGTTGAATTCGGCTTGTCTTAAAACGTTATCACGTAAAATTATCGTCCATAGACCGACTTTACAGACAACCATTTTTATTTATTATCCAATTCATTTGTAAAAGTAGTTGCAAAACAAAACTCACGACCGCTCCTATACTAACTACACAAAACCCTTAAGAATCCACCTCGTAACGTGATATTAAGTATTTAACGAATGTCCGACCCAATGCCTACACAGAATGTAAACTTTTCGACAATATCTCACTCTCAACCCTAGTTCGACATTAACGACCTACAACACTGAGACCTGGGATTAGACAGGTAAGTACACTCGACTTCATAATAAACGAGCCGGAAACTTTCAAAACTTATCGTACCTATACTTATATTTATTCCGTGCCTAAACTTTGCCAGATATTTTAATAAATATTACTTACTTTGTTTTATGGTATTTATCTTCATTCTAATCTGCTTCCAAATTAACGAATTCTGATTTGGATTTTACTTGGAATTGAACCCTGAATTTCTTATTGAGCTGCTGTAAATATTTTTAAATAATTAAGTTAAAGTCAAAATCATTTATTCAATTTAGGGATCAAAGATGCACTTATCAACGTAAATTTTTCATTAAAATGTACTTTAATGACTCTGCCGCCGCGTTCTAAAACATATAGAGCCTACCGAGAAAAAGCGGCAAGAAACTCGGGGCCATTCTTTTTATATAGATGTTTACAATGTTTCTACTTAGGTACTACTAATATTACATTTAATGGGTGGCAGAATGACAGCTTGCCAGAAGTGAAGTATTCCAAGCATCTTTGTCTTCTATATAATGTCGGAATTTATAGTAATCTTTTTTTATTAAACGTGCTTTACAGTCAATTTGAATTTTCCTCTGTGAGCTCAGTTGTGTTTTTTGTTTTAATTCATATCAACAGTCAATTAAAAACTAATATAATTCGATTCGCAGAAGCTAGTGCCTCAACTTTTAATGATTATTATCATAATGCTAATTTTATTTATTTGTACTGCACTAAAAAGGGCTATATGCTATGCACCCCCCACGCTTGTAAGGCAGCAAACATAATTTAAATATCCCCTCTATAGTTTGGACTTATTTACTTAAGTTTTATTTTAGGCACGTACTTACATAATAAATTTAACTGCATAACGTCGTATCACATAATTATGTGCGATTCCGACTGGACACATCTTCATTCAAAATTAAACAATTTGTCACACTATCCATCTAGATGGCGCTACTAGATGGGAAGGTCGTTAATTAATCCTTACTGTACCGTGATAATTGAAACAAAAGATTTATGAATGAAACTGGCGTATATTTACGTCTCTGGGACGCAAAGGGTTATTACATGTTTTTTTTAATTCGTAATCCTCCGCTATTTGCCACAAAAACTACCATATAATCACATTAATACTACTGGAATTATGTATTATTAACCTACACAATATTATACAATTTAAAAAGAAACAAGGTCTCAAGTAAAGGAAGAAATGTTTGAAAAGTGTAATTTTAAAGTTATAAGGCCTGATAACCTTTTTTTTGTAATTGCTGTACCTATCGTACAAAATAGTAACACCATATACAAGTTGGTGTGATAATAGTGCAAACTTTGAAAGAATACAAACAATATTCAAACCCACAGCTTACTTACATGTCAGATAAATTCTAATTCAAATAAAAAGGCACTCCTTGGACTGACAAATATTAGATTTGAAACCAGCAAAATATATTTATGATGTTGACTGTACCACGTACTCACTCAATTATGAGAAATGGCCCGTATGAGCTGACATGTACGAGTAGATACTTAATTAGGGCGTAACGAACGAGATTTTAATTACATCACGTGTGCCTGAAAAAGCCTTTTGTACTCGCAAATTGGATTTGGACGTATATATCATCATTCAACGGTTTTCACAGATCATTTTTAAGCTTTAATTAGAATTACCTACAGAGCATTTACACGAAAATCATACTTCTTCGAACTGAACAGAATAATCAACTTAAATAGCGTTAAAATATTGTATCTACGAGTATATATGACGCATAACTTTTTACATTTAGAGTCTTTCATGAGAGAAGAGATTGATTAATTCAATCTTTGTTAAATTGTATATATGTCGAAATAAGTATTTTGTTTTGTGTTCTTTAGTTCTTTAAACATTATTCAAATTAGAATTGTTGCGGGATTATTAGCAGTACGAGCGCAGCACGACTGGCCTGCAGGCCTAGACAAAATTCAAACAGGTGTTTTTCCGCACACGCTTCAAACAGCCGTGCGATTCTCTATTATTCAGTATCTCTAGTATTCAGAGCAAATATCGTTGCATCTTTGACAACATCCGTGAAACAAATTTCGAAATGAAAAGAAACGTTGGAAAAATACCCTTATGTACAAAGGCAATATCTCATAAAGTGTTTGACATCGGTGAGCTTGTCGACGAGCGTGTGAGATTTGTCAAGATAGAGGGCGTTGACCACTACTACATTAAAAGGTTGCATAGCATAACACACATGGTAACAAGCAGATGTGTCGTATTATATCCTATGGGAGAGATCGATGATTATAATATGAATTTAACTACCTGTCTAGCTACGTATTCTACTAAGGAATGAAGGAAAACACAGAAGTAACATTAATAACATTATTATAGAACATTATATTTAACCCAAGAAACACAGTGTTCATTTTAATATTATTATATAATCTCATTCGGTAATATTCTAATTATGAAATGAAATACAGACTTTTATTGGCATATTTTATTTACATACTTCGTTAAGAAAATTAAAAAATTAAATTAAAGCATTATTCTCCTAACAAAAATAATGCTTTAAAACATTTTTTTAATTATTAAAGTACAATGTGTCCCGACCAAGGAGGTTTCAATTCAATTTAAGTACACATTATCTGTGGAGAGCGCGCTGCGCTCGTGTTAGAATTGTATACGTCAGATATTTATAAAAATTCGTAAACTGTGTAAATCAGCTGAATTATTAATATATTATAACTAAACTAATTATTAATATATTATAACCATATTATAACTAAATGTTAACGGAACTGTAATTTTTAGCAAATGCCACACCGTAATAATTAACCAAAATACCCTATCAGAAATCAAGAGGATGCTACGTCACTCGCTACAAATTAAACGACATAGTATTTCAGTGTGGCATTTGCTAAAAAATATACTGATTACAGTTCCATTAACATTTAGATATAATTTTATTAATAATTTAGGTAATTTACACAGTTTATGAATTTTTATAAATATTCTGACGTATACAATTCTAACAAGCGCATCGACCAATCATTAGAGAATCGCACGGCAGAACGTTCCCGGGTACCTTCAACGAACCTAGCGTGACGTCACGTGACTTTTCCACAGGTAATGTCAACGTCGTACATTTTGAAGTTGTTGTTTGGCGTTAACGTTAACAGAAACATCTTTTGTCTAGGCCTGCTGGGTCGTAACAAGCCAGTAACCCAGCCATAGAGCTCCACAGGTCACAGATGTCATCAGCAGATAACACTTAGAGCTGTTTTCGAGAAGTATGCTGAGCAGTGTATCCAGATCATCTGAGAAAGTTGTGTATGGCATCATCAAGATACAAGGGTTTTTTTTATGGAATACAGACCTTATATATTTTTTTTAAAAATTTTTTTTTTTTAATTTTTTTCCAACTTCGTTGACCACAAATTTCTTAAAAAAGTTATGAGGTTATGAGGTTTAAGTTGTTGACGTGCAAACAGTGTAAATTATTCAAAAAGCTAGAATACAATATGGTATGAAAATAAAGATAAGTATGATAATATACAAAAATATAAGTATGCAGTTACATTATAAGCTTATTTTACATTATTCGAGAATAGTAAACCATAATTGAAACTTCCTATTGTTATGAGCTAGCTATAAAACAGTACAAGTCCGTGAACAGCATCACAATTGGTCGCTGCCTTTACCTCCAAGAAGGTCCAATACATACCTCCTAAAGCAACCCACACGTTCATGAAATAAGTCTATACAATTGAAAAAATATATTCTCTGTGACCCGGCTGTGAGCACAGAGAGAGCGTAAGTCTGTGGGGCATATGCTGTGACTGTAGTCAAGTCCACTTCTGCTACCTAAGGAAAGACACCAATTTGGTTGCGGAATCAATATGAAATCCAAGAGTTTAAATACATTTGCATTTTCGGTCGACTGACTAGAATTTAATAATTACACATTTTAATTTGTTGTTGCGTTTTTCATTGTAATTTTAATATGTGTTAATTTGTTTACACTCTACTTGACTATGATTCTCTGCGGGTGGCAGTCGTCCTTCGCCTGGGCTGCAAGGTGTGTGAACCCCACAGATGCACTTGCGGTACCATGGTGGAGAGCAATGGCTATCACGCTCTGAGTTGCCGGCGTTGCACAGGTAGGTTTCCGCGGCACCATGCCCTTGACGACATAATGCAGAGAGCTTTGTGTCCCGTGTGTGCTTGAGCCTCCTGGTCTGCTCAGATCAGACGGCAAGAGGCCGGACGGGTTCACTTTGGTGCGTTGGAAGAACGGCAAGTGCTTGGCCTGGGACGCCACGTGTGTCAGCACTGTCGCCGCCAGTCATCTGTGTCGCACCGTTCAGTATCCAGCGGCTGCAGTGGAAGATGCTGCTTACAAGAAGCGGAAAAAGTACGCAGCAATGTATCCACAGTGTACTTTGTTTGTTCCCATCGCCGCCGTAGAGACCATGAGTTGTTGGGGCAAGGCCTTTAGTAGCAGAGTTAGGGCGTCGTTTGAGGAAGAAGACGGGGGATCCCCGTTCCGGCTCGTACCTAGTGCAAAGGTTAGCCGTTGCCATTCAACGTGGCAACCAACGCAGCCAGCGTCATGTGCACCTTTGCACCGGGGTCAGTTAGGGGTGGGTTATTTTCTTAGTTTTAAGTTTGACATTTTATATTGACACTTTGTATTATTATAATAAAACTATAATTATTACAATTAGGCGCATATAATAATTGTATTAATTTGCCACACATATGTTTGAATAAAATATTCATGAATGCATTATTAGAAAATTTTATACAGATAAATAAAACTGAAGTGTATGTTTGTAATTTCAAATTAACAGCTTTTAACTGAATGCATATGAAAGTATATACGGTACTTACATAAAAAAATCCTTATTTTTTGTTTGTTTGTCTGTCTGTTTGTTTTGGCTAACTTCTGAAACTTTCACTGGCTATGGTGTTATAAGTAACATAGCCTATTTTTGTTTTATAAAAAAAAACTCTACCTTTATGTATGTTTGTTACGTTATCACGCCTAAACGGATGACCGGATCGTAATCAAAGCTTGCAAGGTCCGAGTGCATTTCCTGGGGAAGCGCATATGTTACTTTCATCATCATCATCATCATCTATCACCACGCGGGAGAAACCGCGGGGCGCAGCTAGTAAGCGTATATATTCAAACAGGAAGACTCACCTCGTCTTCCGTCGATGGTTTTATATTAAAAAACGGGAACTATACTTTGCTTTCAATATTAAAAAAACGTAAGCCAAGCCATAGGGCATGTTCCCATCTCTTGTGATAAAAAAATCGCACAAGCAAAGTGCAAACATCCGCGATGGCGTAGTCCCTCTTTATGATCCTATCAATTCATATTTTGTTTGATTTTCTCACAGATTTGACTGAACTAGTGTAAGCACATTTAGCCCAGTTGTGGGCACGGAATGAGCGGTCCCATAAGCGATAGCGGACGAGATAATAAAATAGCTTACCTGGTGTGTAACGCAATTAAATTACCAGCAGTTCTAAAGCGTTAAGAAATTTCAGGATTGATAATATTTGTAGATATACATTATTGATCGCTTTAAAAATTTTATAACACGGAGGTTTTTTGGCTTTTTTAGGTAAGCAAAGTACATTTATTTATCTAATTACTCATATAATTACTGCATATATTCTTTATATTAAAATTGTATGTGCTTATTGTGGGAATTTTATGTTTTGCAATACAATAAATTAAAATAATATATAATTAATTTGGGTCCGTGGGGTCCAGGTGCATACGAAATTTTCAGGGACTTGGCCAAACGTTTGGTTGAAATATCAGGCGACCAGAATGATGGTTCATATATTGCACAAAAAATTAGCTTAACTATTCACCGTGGAAATGCAGCCAGCATTCAGGGCACCTTTCCTTCAACAGATAGTTTAATAAATTGTTAAGTGTCTTTTAATCTTTTTAAGTTAGTTATAAGTGTACCATTTATACTATTTGTTAAAATTATTAATTAAATAAAGTTTGAAAAAGTATATTTCATAAATTAAAAAAATACTATATAAAATACAAGTGATCATTAACTGCGTTAAACTAACGAGCACTTTATAAAATAAATACAGGATATAAATAAATAAAAACCTCATTATCATAAAAGAATAAAGAGCTAATTTTTAATTTACTGATGACATTCTGTCGAATATTCTTCATTTAAATATTAATTTAAATTTACATGGACATTTAAATCAATGCTTAACCATATTAGTAACTTCTTGAAATAGCCACTGAACAAAAAACAGCAATGGTGTTGCAGACCACTAAATAATGTGATATTTACCTAGTATTTCGGTGGTACTACATAACTTTTATCCTATTAAATAACGGGACAGTTAAGTCGTGCGGAGTCCTCAGGGGTCATCAGGGGTAACCAGGGTTAAGCATTGCGCTGACATACAGTTGCAGTAACACCCAGAGCTTACAACTGTTGGTCAGCGTACTACTACGCTACTGCAATGCGATACGCCCCAAAAAATTGGGTTTTACGTCTCTTTCGCCCAATTCATTGGCTACAGTGCCGTCACATCCAAATACTGTAAAGCTTGCGCACTATTGATGATGTAGTTGAATCAATGAGGATAATTACAAATCGCGCACATTCTCTGTCCACCTAAACTTTTAAACTCTGGTGTTTTCTTGATGATCTCTTCCATTCCTTCTATAGAAGAATTCTTATCTCGAGAAAACAGCCATCTGACGTTCCCTCTCATGGCGCACTCTGTCGTTATCATGTACTTGTCCGTCAACGGTTTTAACGCTGTCAAAGTGTAACCGTCAATCAAACCAGCAGTTGTATTGGGAGTTAGGATAAAGAACTTGGCTCGGTGGATGCCCATCAGTACTCCTTCCCATAGATTATCCTTCTGCAGAACTGGATCATCATCCAAAGAATATGGAAGGTCAGATGCGTTGTATTTATCTTTGTACTCTGCGATGACATGATGAGTGACTGAGGGTTTGGTGTACTTGACTACCGTACAGGTGCACGATGGTACTAGCCTGCCATCAGGAGCAAAACGGTAAACTTTATACCAGGATCCTAGTAGAACGTCATTAGGAAGAAGCTCACTGTTGTCTTTAATACACTTTTTATCTACATCTGTAAGAGCTAAAACCAACGATAAATACACGACGAGTAATCTATGCATGTTTATTGGAACTAATTCAACAATCTCAAAAGTATTTCTAATTAGTCAGTTAGTTCAACTGATAACAAGCCTTGGGGTCTGTTTTGCAATACTGTGAGGATCCTGTGTATATTTATCTTCCAGCTTTATTTGATCAGTAAAACTCCTTATAAATGAGTTCATCCGGAGAAATACTGCTACCATACCTACTTACTTCTACCGCGAAGCAGTAATGTTCGCAATGCTGTGTTTTAGTTTAAATGGTATGTTTACCGGCGAAATTATATTCACATGATAAATAACAACATGATGAATGTCTCAGGGTTACAGGTGCTGTGCAGTTCATCACTTGTGAGATAATGCATTTGTTCTAGGTATAGGTTACCACCAGGTGGGTTTCGTGCCTATACAGTCTTCTAATAACAGTAAAATATAAACTTATTGGTTTTATTTAACTACCCACGATTTGAGTAGTTTGGATAGTTTCACCATAGAAACACTAGAAAGAAGTAAATTAACTCTATAGATCATAGTTCCACTGAAGAGTCAGATAGATACTCGCTTTGAAATGGTAGTGAACAAGCATTACTATATTAAGGTTTGAAGAATACCGTAGTGACTCAAATAATTGAGGGTAAAAACCCAATATCTTGGTTAGACGAACGCAGTGTACACGTAAAACTTTAGCGTAAAGCTCTCAATGGTTCTTGCAACCGTCATAAACAGGCCTTATGCTTATGTACCTTATCTCATAACCAATTAATTATTATAGTGATCAAATGAACTTACCCAAGTATATGAAGTTTGATCACTATTGTTTGAAGACTGTAAGGGACGCGAGTATGTGGAGCTGAAGCCAGGGGCTCAGCTACAGTGAGTAAAAGAAGAAAGAAGAAATAGCGTCGAATGAAGACAAATAATAATAGTACATTAAAAAAATACAGTCATGAACAAAGCATACATGGCATAGTGTACCGTCGAAACCATAATTGGTTTGAGGAGGTACTCACATTCGCTCGTGCAGTTCCTTAATTAATTATAGTAGCTACAGACTAGCAATATTTTAATTTAAATACTTATTAGATACAAAAGAATCCAGACCACCTGCATAGCTTACACTCAAATAATCTCTTTCAGTGTACCATTGTACACACTATCGTAAACGTCATAGAATACTCACCGTCGACCGCCACTATCCACTATGCACGCCAAACCCGTATTAGTTGGTGCATATTTTAATTAATAAATTATTATAAATTAAATACATTAAGAATAATTAAATATTATAAATTATCTGTTAGTTAGCATATTACTTAATGTGAAACAGACTTTAAATTATGTGATGTTGTATAATGATTGAAGCGTATTATCAGTATTTATATGTTAACCTCTATTAAAGTAAACAAATACATCATTAGGCATTATCTAATAGAAACATAGTTCTTTGTATTTGTATAGCATAAACATTTTCGGCCTTACTTATAAACACTGCTTAACTTTAAATACGTTATTTACTGCGCAAAGGAAATGTGTATTGTGCCGTACTAAATGACGTTATTTAAATTTAAGCAACGTTTATATAATATAAGTAAGACCGTTAATAGTTATCTATTATGATAACATTTGTAATATCAATTACAATTTACATTGTAAACTTGTTAACTGAATCCACACTGACATTTCAAAACGTATGATAATTGATGGATTTCTCTAAATGCAGAACTCTCAAAAAACAGTACCGGTTTATTTAGGTACTTATATTATTTACTTAAGTTTAAATAAAAATTAGACGGCGCAGAAAAAATTTGTAGTGCGCACTACTAAATAACATCGTTTAAAGTTAAGCAGCGTTTATAACTTGTCCGTAAACCGCTAGTTTCCTGGCCCAATATTTTAAACATGACGTACATATTTTCAACTTAACATTTCAATTGAGACCCCACACAAAATATCCTTTGAATTATTACAAGTATTTTATAATATCATCTAGTGAGTTATTGCTCAGCAAACAAGATTAAAATATGATACTACGATATTTAAAAAAAGTATTAGCTATTAACTATTAATATAAATGGGCCACCATTTGTTTATTATTAAGTAACGTTTTTAGGGATTTTATAATATGAATGTGTTTCTAAGCATTTGTCGGTGTATTTGTTATGACTCAACCTGGAAGGGATGATCGCATTTTGACGAAACTTGGTACTTAGGTATACGGGTTTTAAATGTCTTAAAAAGATTTTAAAGAAAAACAGAAAAAAACAATGTTCTCGCGGTTCAAACTGTGGATTAGAGATGATATATGTTATATACAAATTTTGGACGAATATGTATAATTCATATAAAAAGTATTAAAGTCAATAACTTTAATACTTAACTTTGAAATTATATGAATAGTTACATCTATCAATTATTATGAGTATATAATATTAGTGATATGTTGTAATTGTTCAATCTATACTAATATTATAAAGAGGAATTATGTGTAAATATGTTTGTAACAAATTGGCTCAAAAAGTACTGGGTCGATATCAAAAATTCTTTCACCATTGGAAAGCTACATTCACCCTGAGTATCATAGGCTATATAAGATGCATCATCATCCATCACCGCGCGGGTGAAACCGCGGAGAGCAGCTAGTTTACAATATGAGACTACCTCCCACAGTACAGGTTCGCCTTAAGTGGGATTTAGAAAGACATTGTAATACCTAAACTATGTAAAATTGTGGTAATAAATGATTATAATTATTATATAAATTTGATGTAATCCCATAAAACGGAACCACCTTCAACACCAAAAAGAGTGAATTAGCTTTTAGAAGTCTGTACCATGATATTTCAAAAGTACCTATTATCACTATATTGTGCGCACGGTACCGACTTCGACAAGTTGTTACACAGTTTTTGGTGTTTAAGTTACTTCCGTTTGTAGGTAAAAAAAAATTCACCCTCTTAGGTGACCCTTGCTACTGAAAGGATTCACCGTCAATGATGATATCAGGTAAAAATTCAGTTATTGCAGTGTAACTCAAAAGTGCTGAACCGAATTTGATAAAATTTCAATTTGACCACTTTGGAAGTATACTCTACCAAACAAAAAAAAATTTTGAGAATCGATCCACCAATGAAGGAGAAATCGGTGAACATACAGAATAAAAATACATACATTCGAACATAAACCTCCTCTTTTTTCAAGTCGGTAAAAATATCAGTTGTTTGGTACTTAGATAAATAATGTAAATCTGTCGTTAAATACCTAAGTGTGTTCGAGCAATCATTGTCTTAATTGTCATAATTGTAAATCTTTCTTTGAGAGGTTGTAGGTACTATTGCCAGCACTATCACTAGTCTGCATGAGGGATAGTGCTTAAATGTATTGAACAATCTATTGTACCAGCGTCTCTATGTATTTGTGTCGTGACATATACAATCTGAGAGTCTTCAAATACTGATTTAATAGAAACCTTTTAAGCAAGCATGTACCACCGTAGACCGCGTCATCACTTTCCATCACGTGAGACTGTGGTCAAATGCTTGTATATCAAATGTAAAAAACTAACCTACAATTAAATAATAACTGCGATATTCCAGACGACTACTAAGCGTAGAGATTTTTGCAAAACATCACCAATTGACCGAACCCCTCGCGTTTCGATTGACGGTGCTCAGCAATAATTGAATAATTTATTATTATACTAAGGGCGTACCACGGTTTTGCCTGCGTGATAATGATTAGCAAAATTACCGTAAGTATGGCATAAGAATTAAATTTCATGAGCATTCCTTTAGTCGTAAAAAAGTAATATTTAGAATAAATAATTAGAAAAATTTTGTACAATTTTTACAATTATTATTGTCATTGTATATTTTATTTTATTATTGCAATTAAAACTTTCATTCTAATATAACTTCTACTAGGTGTGTTTTGCAAATTGTTTCTTGTATATATTATAGTAAGTACTATGTGTAGCCGTGCGTGACGTCACCTACCGGCCTCAACGGAACACACACCACTGGTCGTACACAACGCTGGTTGTGTACGATCAGTGGCCCGAGCACGAACATTTGCTAAAGTGTAACGTTATCGTATCGATTACGTATTCAGTACAAACTTTCATGTATCTAGTACAAATATGGCACAGATAATTCATAGTTTGTACTGTATGCGTCAACGATACGATAACGTTACACTTTAGCAAATGTTCGTGCTCGGCCCACTGCACTATGTTGAGTTGGAGCCGATTTGTGGCAGAAGGCTGCAAAGAATCAATTATTTTATTGTGTTTTGTAATTATTGTTTGGATTTATGTGTTGAACTCTACGAAGAAATAATAAGTCATTTCTTCGTTGGTTGAACTACGAAATGGTATTGTATGTGTTTTGCCATAATAACTATTCTGTTCTTTTCTAATATACAGACTGATAACTTTCGCGTTTATAGTATTATACAATAGTCGCGGTTCCACGTGTTGTATTGTTTCAATCGCTGCCCGTATTACAAAGGATTGCCTGGAGTTGTTGCCCAAGGAATTAATGTTGATTTCAATTGTGTACTGCACAACATAGGTAGTACCTGTAAGTAACAACTTTAACATCTCATCCGTTGTACGTAAAGGATTGCGTAGTTTTTGCGAAGCCCGCGGGCGCGATACAAATCTTCACGATCTTTTTTTACCTTTTTGCGAATATCTTTATCTTTTGTTGTGGATATCTTCACCTTTGTTGGATGTCGGGTTAAGGTTTTGTTTACACACGGATGGATGCATGCGTTGTTCGGGATCTGTTTGTGTACGCTTTGATATTTATCCGCAATGGCAAGTACAATTTATTTAGAAGTTTTTTTATCGAACTCGTATCGAAAACCTAATGCATAATCTTAACGAAGAATTTATAACGTTTAAGTCGATAACGTCTTGTAAGAGATGATAACAGCTGGAGAATTTGCAAGAATTATAAAACTGTTTAAACAGTTTTCTGATCCAAACATCATTCATTGGCTAGGTTTGAATCTGATCAGTATCAAAATTCGAAAAGGTTGTCTCTTAGGCAGAAGATACGCAATGCCCGTTTTTGAAACAAAGATTAAAGACGATTTTAATAAAAAAAAATTAACACAAAATAGAACCGACTTCAATATCAAAAAGTGTGAAAATACTTGTTGAAGTCGGTATCATGATAGTTCAAAAGTACCTAATATCACAATATTGTGCGCATGGTACCGACTTCGAGAAGTTATTCCACACTTTCAGTGGTTAGTGTTAAACTTGGTTGAATTTTTAGAAAAAAAAATATTTTAACCATTTTCAATCCTACTACATAAACGCGAAAGTTTGTGAATATGGATATATGGATGTATGGATGTGTGGATGTTTGTTACTCTTTCACGCTCAAACGGCGGGGCCAATTGTGATGAAATTTGTTATGGAGATGGTATATGAGGCGCTGAATTAACACATAGGATACTTTTCTTCATCATCATCATCATCATCATCATCATCACCATCATCCATCACCACGTGGGTGAAAAAGCGTAATGTTCTTAGGCACAGCATAGACAAAATAACAAGTTCTCGGCCTACGCTAAGATCGTAATGATGACAGTTCTGTCAAAGTTTGTGTCAGTTTCTGATAGCTTTGTCAAAAGCACTCTCATTTTCACATCTCGATACACTAGACGTGCTCAGTGACCGTCAAAGGTGATGAAATTTATTGACAGTGTTTTTCCGTAGTTATTAATTTCACATTTGTACGTACGTAAGTACTGTATTTTATATAGTGTTTACTGATTGATTTACTAAGTACTTAAATTTACTAATGTAATACTATTATAGCAATTATTGTGTTTGACCATGTACATATTCTATGACATTTGTGATGAAGATAGATATGGCTTTGGCGAAGATAATAAGCAACTCGAAGTACTAAGCCTGCGCAGACGACGTCACGGGCACCCGCTTGTAATAAATAATCGTAAATAGCAAGGGTCACCCTTGCTATTTACGGAATCGACTGTCATTCACCGTCAATTACGAGATTATCAATATATACGAAACACTTTTCAGTTATTATAACTCAAACCCGCTTGAATGAATATACCGGCTTGACCGAGATATCTGTGTTTGTACACACAAATATATCCATGTTTGAGCATCAAAAAAGCAAAAGTCATAAGACAAAAATTAGTTATCCGCGTAACACTACAGCACAATTGAATAAAAGCATTTTTCTGCATGGCTCCTCGAGCGTACAACCATTTGCCCGAGGACATTCGAAGTTGCTTAAACATTGAAATATTTAAATTTAATCTAAGGAAACTTTTGACGCAAAAAGCCTGTTATAATGTCAACGAATATTTGAGTGACTGTTTTAATTGATTCCTATTTACTTTATATATTTTGACATTTGAAATTAATTTGATTTACGATTTATTGTGATTAGTTTATTGACATTATTTATTTTGTGTGTGACTGTATTATAATTTTATATAATTAATTCTGAATATTAAGGATACGAATATGATAAAATAACTATAATTAAGGATTATAATATTATTACGTAATAGGTATAATTAATTACATGCTAATCGGCAGAATATAGTGATGCTATAATATATATGTAAGTAACAGCAACTAAACCTATATTCGCAATAAACACTTGATTGATTGAATTTGATGAAATATTAATTGCACCACCTCGAAAGTTTACTCTACCAAACTAAAAAAGAATTGTCAAAATCGGACCATCCTGTAAAAAGTTATGCGTGATCATACATAGCTTGAGATCCCCCTCCTTTTATTTGGAAGTTGCTTGAAATATACTGATCAAAACGTTGAAATCAAAGACAACCATTATAACTTAAGTTTTTCTAATAAATATCGTTAACGAAAAGTAATTTTCTAACTAACTATAATCTATGTAGAAACGTCATGCAAGTTCACGATCTGCATGAAAATTGGTAAATAATAGCTTCTCGGAATGATCTCTATCAGTATTCTTGTGTGGTGTTTTATGCTTAACACGTTTTTTGGTCGCAACAATTTCAATTTGTTACACAACATGATTACTCGACTGCTTTATACGGCTATCTTATACACAAGCATAGTTCCTTCAAAATGTGCTATTGTCATTGTAGCGAGGTATAAAAGGATAGATAGATAGATATATAGATAGATAACGCTTTATTGTACATAAAAAAACGTAGATACATTTAATATACAATTATTAATACTGTTGTATAATGGGCGGTCTTATCGCTTATAAGCGATCTCTTACAGACAACCTTTGGATGGAGAGAAAATATGATACACGAATAGACGGCTGTGTATTTTAAAACAATAACAAGGATGTACAAAGGGAAGTGCTATAAGCAGATAAGGATGATTTATTGTTTTATTTATATTAATGAAGTAAATGAAAATACTCCACATTACACAATCCAACTCAAAATGTCCGTAGTGCCGCAACCACATTACTATCGAGTACACTCGAGCACAGTTCATAATTGGACACTGTTGCTGGTTAACCACTTGCGTCTGTGAGTGTACTCGACGGGTTCTATGAGCTGTCATGTGTTTGAGATCAAAGCGGATTTATAGAACTGACGTCACATGAGATTGGGGTTTGATCAAATTGTTGTTTGGTTATTAGTTTGGTGGTTACCTATTGTGCGATTTCTCAATGAACTGCTTATTTGCCTCGAAAGGACTTTTTCCACATGTAGGTCTAACCGGGCGACACCGGATTCAACCACAAACCACACCTCGTGTATTCACAATTGCTTATTATTCCTCAATAGCTTCATTGCTTCAACGTTAGGGTTAAGAATTAGAATGGCTCTTAGAACCCAGCCTCACCATTTCCCTGTGTAGACACCTGTGCTTCCTACTAGTATTATAAACGCGAAACTTAGTGTAATAATAAACGTGAAACGAAGTACTAACAAATTGTAGATAGAAATAGAAAAAATGGCGGCTGTGTGTCAGTTTTGTTAACTCCAGTAATTAAAAATGTTACCAAGTTTATGACTGAAACTGACAAAAGTGACATAGAGCCGCCATTTTTTCGATTTCAAGCAACATTTTGTAAGCAACTGACATACATAATAGCCCTACCAGGTCACTGTTCTATTGAGACATTTAGACCCTCTATATATTTATGATCTGCGTATAAAAAGTCTTAACCTATGTAATTCCAAATTTAAATAAATTTTATTCGAAGGCAGTGGTATTTTAATTTCAAATTCCGTCATATGTTTTTAATGAAACTACATGAAAATGAAATGACAGATGAGTTTATTGCCAAAGAATAATCAATACTTTGATAAAATAAAAGAAAAGGGTGTTATTTAAATAGTTAGCATAGTATTAATATTTTTGAAAGAAGAAAAATATTACCTGTCAGCAGAAATAAGTAATTGGTCAGCAACTCATGGCCAGCAAACATTTCAAAATCAAGCAGCAATTTATGTCATTCTGGGTGGCTGTAATTATTTGTGTACTGCATATTAATTATATAAGCAGCCATAAGCCGTTCCTGTTTTATAATATTTGGGTAAGCACTCAGTCGTCGGCCGCTGCCGCGGCACGCTCGCTTCGCTCGCTTTTTTCGCGCGTTGTAGTCACAAGTAACCTAACACTCCTCCTCGCTACGCTCGTCGTCGTACCTATATATGACTTTGCCCTAGACTAGTATAATTACATATGGAACATATAGACATGTTTTCTCTGCTGATCAATCATAAAATCTTGCTGATCAAGTAGTTATTTTGCGGACCGAATATTTATTATGCAAACTCATGGTATTGTTATGCTGCCTATTAATGATTAAATTTTTGACCATTATCAAAATTATCTGCGGAACAAAGATTGCTGCCTGATTTTTATTATTGCAGACAAAATCTTTGTATGCTGACTAAATCATTTCAATGCTGGTTTGAGTGGGCTCACCAAATTTTATAATTGTGTATCATTTAATTACTTCTCAAAAGAAAATACTAAAATGTTTATTTGTTAAAAAATATTACAAATTTGTAATTTCATAAATTAAACCTAATATTATGTTTTCTTTATTCCTTCTCCAGATCAATTAAAGATTGGCAGAGAACACGCTTAACAAACATACAAAAATTCAACCCACCGAATTGAGAAACTACTTTTTTTTATGAAGTCAGTTAAAAGTATGATAATCGGTAATCTATACTAATATTATAAAGAGGAAAGTAAAAAAAGTACAGGACTGATTTCAAAAATTCTTTCACCGTTGGAAAGCTACATTCACCCTGAGACATTTAGAATTCTAGGCTATATAAGATTCATTATCACCGCGCGAGTGAAACCGCGGGAGCAGCTAGTATTAGATAAATGTATAAATTCAGTTACGTACTCGTAAACACCCTAATTCACAAAATTTTGCTTATACAATATAGTGTGACAATACACCTCTAGCAATATTAGCTAAAAATAAATTGTTGCAAAGCCCAAAGAGATTGTGGTCCAAATAAAAACCAAGGACCCTGCGGCAATTCATTGTGTTGCAAATGAAAACAAAGTGCTTTTCAGCAAGTTTTTGTTCCTTTCCGTCACAAGCTTACAAAACAAAGATCTAGCAATGAAAGTAATGGTGGTATAACTTAATATAAATAATGCTAACAGTAACTCAATGCTCAGTTTTAGCAGGTGGGATGATTTGGTTCTGGTATCATCCACAAGTATTATAAATAGCCAAGTAGTACTTGTCCCAATAAGCTTTTTCTTGTCTGTTATCTCAGCTGGTGCCGATAAATGATGTGGCCTTCCTCAAAGGTTTGCAGTGCGTGTTATGAAATTTTAAAAAATACTCTTCGTGCGTGAAGGTGTTCTGTCTATTTCATAGCGATGGCATACTGCGATACGTTTAGTTTGGTCATCTGATGGGGAAATTAAATTATATAATTCCAATGCATGCTGAATTGTATCAGATAGAGAACCGGACAGACTAGGCTGTGTTAAATTACCTTTGATAACTGACTTCTTATATTCAACTCTGGCCAACACCATGACGAAAACCACAGTCTTGTTTGCTAGTTCTATCAGCTAGTGTAGCTGAGGAACAGGTGCGCCTGTTATCAGAACCCAAAGACGAGCTGTCCTAGATACTTGCCAAATAGTACATCTACTCATTGAGACATCAGGTCTTTTATTAATAAGTCAACAGACTGCTTGGTGATAAGCACAATGTTTGGACATGATAGATAATGAATGTCGAAATGTATTTTTTTATATTTTAGGAAAATGAATTAATTCAGCTGTTGTTTTTTTTCAAATAGTTTTATGAATAGTTTAAGGAAAGTCTCCAATAAGAAATGTGCCGAAATCAAGAAAATATCAAATTAGGGAAAATAGCAAATTAAGTTAAGTTAAGAATGGGATTAGGATAAGAAACCAATGAACAGGACCTAATTCCATAAAATGTTGACATGTTGCTGGACCTGACAGTTGTAATGCTTACCCAGAACTTAAATAGTGAGAGGCAATGCACTACGCACACCATGATACATTGATGTTTGATCACATTCGGCCAGATTGATTTGCCGCAGAATTGCCCAGACGACCCCTTGCATTAGAAACATACCATCTTGTACTACTAGTCTAACGGTTTGAACGGTTATAACTTCATCCCTTATCGAAGATAGGATATAGATCTTCATCAGAATTTCATCCCAGAGCAACAGCGCTCACGTGTCTTACCACAATCTATATATGTATCTGGTATGGGTGATCTGTTATCAGGACCCAAGGAACACGTGTAGGTGCGGAAGAGTATTATACACCAACAATGTCACTAACCGACAGAAATGGAGAGACATCGCGAGGAGATCAACAGCTCTGCAAATGGAAACTGGCGAGGATCCACCGTTTACCGTCACCATGACCACGACCACTCTGCCAAGAGTGTCTGACTAAGAAAATACACCAACAGACGTAGTAGCTGGTGATTTCCGTACTCCATAATCATAATGTGATTTACTGACACTGATTTATAAAGTCCTGGTACATTCGTGCATTTCCACTGTGAAAAATGAATAATGAATGATCAAATATGAATTTAATGCAAATCTGAGTTGCTGTTAATACGGATAATGTCGGCGATTCATTCGTTTGTTTACTTGAAATGAAAACTATAGTGTTTGAGAAGCAAATACAAACGAATATTGAAGTAGCAGCATAAAGTCTTTGAGTAAACGGAACCCAGCGGCTCGTCGCCGTCTGGTTGAAGCAAAAGCGTATAAACAGAATTTAATAAAGCTCTTAGGAAATGTTACAAAGCAGAACTGGAAGAAGTATTTTAGATAGGCAACATCCTTGACAAATTTGTGCTGCTGCAAAAATAACTAAGGAAACAATTTCAATGAAATGAAAAGATAATTTATAAAATACGATAATTTGAAACATATTTTTGTTACAAATTCATTTTAAGCACAAGATTGGTGTATACTTTTTGTAACATGTTTGCATTGTAGCACGTAAATTAACTACGAGTATCTGGATGATTAAATCTTGAACAAAGTGTTTACCGTGGTAAGGTTGTGGAATGAGCTCCCGATATTTCGGCGCAGTTACATGCACCATGTTCACGGGAAGACTGAAGAATGCGGGTGGTTGGTCAAAAAGTTTAAAAGTTAGGTGCAGACATAACGATCTACCCTCTTTCTTAGTCTTTTGCTACGGTTATCACTGGAACTCGAACTCGATCCTAAGTCCCGACAAAACACACTCACTGTATCACTGCGTATAGTATTTTGAACGCGGACTTTTATTTTTAAAACAACCTAATACTGGATTCCACGCACTGGCGAGTTGAAAACCATCACCTCGATTGAAATTCTGGCATTTCGAGATCTCAATAGTTTCCTTTACTAGCCTTGGTATGTAATGGCGTTCGGTGGACAAGATTTTAGGGTTATGTAATGGCGTTCGGTGGACAAGATTTTAGGGATATTTACCGTGGTAAGGTTCCACAACCTTACCACGGTAAATATCCCGTTAATAATCATATAATTTTAGAGAACAACCGTGATAGTTTAAAACAGTGTTGAACAAAGTGATAGTGAATTAACTATGGCTCGAGGTGATGAGCATACTGGAATAGTCCAAAGTCTCGCAGAACTTCAATGTGTAAAGTTTAGATGAGTAGTATTTAATTATGGTCGCATGTGTAGCATGATATCCAGGGAACGATTGGAACTTCTCTATGTTTATTGCTTTAATTGTATGGCGTGGTTATTTGAGCCATTATATGAGAGTATTATATATTTTATTGATATGTTGCCATTTCCTCAATACTACCCCTAGAAAGACAACTGGCTTTCTAGGACAGCTGCCGGAGCACACTGTCAGATGCCAAGAAGATATTTCACTAATCCTGAGCAATGCAGTTAGCTATGAGGGCATTGGAAAATGCCTTACCAAAATTCTGCCGATGCTACTTACGCCGCAAGTGGCAGTTCCTGGAAAAGTAGGTTAATTTCTGTGAAATCTATTGTGTTATTATTGGCCATATACGGCGAATCGCGAGTCAACGGGTAGCCCGATGAAGAATACAAAAAGAAACTAAATTTATTGTGCTACAATTTGTCAGCACAAAGAGATTCGATAATGTGATGTAAATATGAATCCGTTACAAAAACATTTTCCCCGTAATGTCATATTTTTTTCCACAACAAAGGGAGCGTCAGCATCGGATATTTATCCGGATTATCCGCGGGATAACCGGATCGCGGGAAACAAAGGTCGATTGTTCCGTAATAACGGATGAATTGAATTATCATTCGTCATAATCTTCGGCCAAAGTAAATCATAACGGCATCCTATTTTATTGATATTTTGTTTCGTTAATATTCTTTTACCGAGAAGGGAAAAAAACATTCGGTATTCGATCAATGGTATTCGAGTGTTTTACGTTAGGTAGATTAGTTAGGTTAGGTAGATAAAAAAATGCGGGGCAGTCTTAGGGGACTGCCGAATATAGAAGTGAAAACTATTCGATTTATTTTTGGTTTACGAAGAAGTGTTTATGATAAAGGATTAAAGTTTAAATTGGTCATTAACACATCTATATCACTTCAAAAATAATAAAAAAATCAAGAGTATTTATCATTTAAATGCTATGCATATACCATCATCATACACATATCACATCCATACGATTATAAGTAACCACTATATACCAAGATCACATAAGCAAACTACTATTTTACAAACTTTTGACTTTTATTTTCTGAAAGTGACACAATCAACAACAGTAGGTAGTCATGGAAACCATTAGATACTTATAAAAAACTAGCTGCGCTCCGCGGTTTCACTAACGTGGTGATGGATGATGATGATGAATCAAAGATAGCGTATAGTACTCAGGCATAATGTAGGTAATTACTGCTGAAGGAAATGATTGAATCGGTTAAGTTGTTTTTGCGTTTCCATTACAAACAAACATGATGTTGAATGAATCCTTTCTTTTTTATTATTAGGATTAAAAACGAATTGCATATTTTAACGTGAAAGAGACATAATATGACACTGCAGACTTTTTTGTAAATATTAATGTCCTCTATAAAACTGTAGTACCTACATGGCTTGCTCTATTGTCGAAAGTTTCCACAGCGTACGCGATTTAAGGCCTTTTCAGCGATACAACTTAGTATGTAACATAAATAGTAGATTAGTAGTAAGCTGTAAGGCATCAATTGCAGGCCGAGATATTTATATCTCTCTATAGTTCGAGGTGCGTACTCTACTTTTCATACCTACTGCGAGACAATAAAAAATCTTAAGCAAAAAATAGCAAAATAAAATAATAAAATAGAGCTTTAAAATAGCAGTTATTTTGTTAAAAGTAATAGTAGATTAGTAGCCAAGGGCTGTAAGGCATCAATTGCACCCTCGAACTATAGATATATTAAATATATCGGGCTGCAATTGATGCTTACACCCGAGCTAACTACTCTGCTTTACATCTCGATTGTGAGGTAAGTAGAAAAAAACCGGCATTATAAAAATAAAATTGATGACTATTATACTCATACGAAGACAAGGCTGAATAGCGAAACGACTTCTTTTGTCATTGGGCTGAATGCATGATGTCTATTGCCAGTATGATGGTTAGATGTACGCGAACTTTTTGAAAGAGTGAAGTGTTTTTTTAAATTACTTACCGCCCTTGGGCTTTTCTAGCTACATTATTACCCTAGAGCGCTAATTGGTCACCTACAAGCCCCATTTGTGTTTTTAATTTAATTACATACCGCCTTAGGGCTTTTCTACCTACATTATTACTCTAGAGCGCTAATTGGTCATCTACAAGCCCCATTTGGGGGTAATAAGGACCTACTTACCGAATATGAGGATGTAAAAAATATTTATTTTGACATAAATTTAAAAGCCAGACATGGTATTGCAGACATTGACGTCTTCTATAAAAAGGTATGTACATCACTTTGCTCTATTGTATAGTTGCGATATAAGTATTTGGGTTACATTTTGAAAGTTTTCATACACATCCCTAACTTTTTGAATATATCCTATAGCCTATGTTCATCAGGGATAATGAAGGATTCTAATGGTAAAATAATTTTTCAACTCGGCCCTGTAGAAATGGAGAATATTCAAGACAAACAAACACATTTTCCTTTAGTTCCTTTAGTATTAGTGTAGCAGTGTAGATGTAGACTACATTATCTATGACAGCGTTCCGCGACGAGGGCCCGAGTTCCATGAAGTTTGTTCAACTAAGAAGTGCTCAACACGCCTAAAGAAGTTTTCGCTTCAATAATATGTGGGACAATCATCTGATGGCAAGCGCACGCCTCATAACTATCGCAGTGGGCAAATGTTTCCTAGCGTCGATATCAACATAGTTATATAATTATCTTCCACCGCGTTTCATCGCAGAAACTATTATCTGAGCCACATTTGTGGTAGATAATTACGTACTTATGTTTACATATTTTTTTATACTTTACAAGCACATTAATTGATACATAAGCCTTATAATTACTAAGTCTTGTGACAGTTAGATATAATTAGTATTAAAATTAAAATGGTTATGATGATAAAATGATAGTACCTATCTAGTGGTTCTTACGTTAACCATACGATTACTGTAAAACTACCATTGCACGCAATGTATGCTATGCTTAGCCACCAAACTATGTAACTACAACCGTAGCCAGTACTGGTTCCGCGTGTAAATCTCTGTAAGGTTGTAGCATTACTGGCACAGGGATCTGTAGCGACACAAAGGATCAAACTAACTAACTCTTATGGAGGTAACTTAGGTTGCTAAGTTGTAGAACTCCTCGCCTGTTGCGATTTGCTCCCCGTCACTGGAATGTATATTCTCTATTGTCATTTTCAACCGATTTCAAAAAGGAGGAGGTTATATGCTCATGTGTCATGTGTTTTTTTTATGTGTATGTTACTCGATTTCCTTCCCATTTGTGGACCGATTCTCAAAACTTTTTTTTATGTTTGCCAGAGTATACTTCCGAGCTGGTCCCATTTAAATTTCATCATATTCGGCCAAGTAGTTTTTGAGTTACACCCCAAAAACTGAAAAATATTGATTGATCTTGGGTTATTAAAATTTTTGGGTATTAATTTATTTTTATCAATTTATTAATATAGTAAATAAAAATACCGAATACCCCACTACTTCTATATTATATACTATAATGTATTAAATCTTACACTAGTGACTGCCCGAGACTTCGTTCGCATAGTAGGCTCGGCCTTCGGCCTCGCCATAACCGCCCATCTTGTCTTTCTTTTATAAAAACTTTCACATAATTAACACAACAAAAAAAGTATTAGCGAAATTTTTCCATCCGTTCACGCGCGATGCGATTACTAAGGGAAATAGAGATTATTGAACTAAAAAAAAAACAATAATGAACCCCTATTTCTTCATGTGCAAGGCAGGGTTGACGGTACAAGACCTCGCGGTCGGTCACCAATGCGATGGACTGACCAAATCAAGAACGCAGTGGGTGGACCCATAAGTGAGTGTACCAGGATGACAGCCAACAGAGACAGATGGCGGGACGTCGTGAGGCGAATAACATCTGCCCTCAATACCACTACTACATGACGGCCGCTACCGCTCTGCCAAGAGCGAATCGGCTGAGAAGGAGATTTCTTCTCTATTTTCCTGTCTATTTACCTTTGTATAAGAGATACAGTTCGTCAAATTGACGAATTGTATTTGTTATAGGCCTGTACCTTTCACCATGAGGCCTGAATTGTTAAGTCTAATGCACTTGTAATTTTGTCGGTTTTTCAAATACAGTAATACTAGTATCTACTAATTTCTACCATGAACCTTACTGCTTCGTGGTAGAAATAAGTATGGTGGCAGTACTTCTACGGAAGAACGTGTTTACAAAGAATTCAACTGCTATACTAACTTTTTATTTGGTGGTGTGCATTATTTTATGCGAAAGCAAAACATATTTTTGTCACACGTTATAGCATCATCACAATATTGCACACTTCCTAAAAGTTCCAATAAACAATGCAAAGTTCACAGCGTCGTACGTCACCCCACCCCACCCCCTTCATCGGCACTCCGATGCTGAACTTGGCAGTTTCCACACAAATTGTTACACAGCGATTTCTCTTTGTATCACTATAAAGTGAGTTCACAGTATGGACTGTGATTACAAGAGAAAAAATAACAATTTAAAGGTTCTAGGACTGCTACATTATTTGAATATTATAAATAATCTGTAATAACGTGGTCTCTTACTATGGGCCTCATAGGCAAGCTCAAAGTCGCACAACGAGCAATAGAGAGGGCTATGCTCGGGGTTTCTCTACGTGATCGAATCAGAAATGAGGAGATCCGTGGACGAACCTAAGTCACCGACATAGCCCAGAAGATAAGCCAGTTCAAATGCCAGTGGAAACGCCACATAGCACGCAGAACAGATGGCCGATGGGGCTGAAATTTTCTGAGTGGAGACCACGGACCGGCAAGCGCAGCGTAAGTCGTCCACCGACCTGATAGAGGTAGCAGGACGACGTTGGATGCAGGCCGCTTCCGGAGATAGATTATATCCCGGGAAAGGACATAGGATACTTTTTTTATCATCATCCACCACGCAGTTGAAACAGCGCGGTGCAGCTAGTATGTAATAAAGTTACCTCCTTCACGAGACTGTTCGGGGCATAGCGTCTTTGACCCTGGTTAAATTGGAGACTGCAAGAACTAAATGTATGTTCAATTCTTAAATGAATGTGTGTGTTTTTCATTTACGACTTTTATTGCTGACACTGTATGCGTCATTTATATGACGACGCTATTAGTAAATAGTTTTTGTAATATGTAAGTGTGTAAGTTGTGTTGCTTTCGGAACACAGGGAAGCCTAATGCGGGGGTATAAGGAACGTTTCGTTACGTTTTTTTTAGATAGCTTGTAAAAGTGGTCAAATACTTTTTGTAATAAGTCTTATTGTGTCTATTGCAGACTGTATAGTTAGGTGTGTGTGAGACTAAGACAGAAGAGTCTGTAATGTAATAGATACTTACATTGAGAAGAATACCTAGCTGAAGGCCTAGCTAGCTAATAATAAATAAAAAGTAAGATTAGTAATATAACTATATTAAATAGATAACGTGAACGTGACAAATAAATATTTTGAATTCGAATTTGAATTTGAATTTGACCTGACCTAGTTTCACTTTACGGAGTCCCTCTTTCTATAACGTGACCTGGCGAAGTTCCACTTTACGGAGTCCCTTTTATAACGGCGAACTCTTCATTATTATTGGCCTATGACATCGAGCCAGTTCTTCTCAAGCCTAATGGCTCCATGGTCGATGGAAAAGCCTATCCATTTCAAAATCCATTCTTTTATGGGAATATACGGCACATAGTAATAAGCGTTTTATTATTATTGGCCTTAAAGCATCAATCCAATCTTCAAAATAATAATTCGTTTAATTTTTCAGAAATCCATCCTCTCTCTTAAAATCCCAAAATCGAAATCGTTTTCCGTGACGTCTCCTCTGTGTCATTCCATCATTTTCTTAATTTTTAAATTTCTCATATTGTTGGTCAGTATCGAAATCGTTTTTAAAACAATCAAATACGGATTTATGCAATGAAGTATGATGTGATTTGAAATTATATTACAAGTCAAATTATATAAAAGTATAATTATTTTTATCACCTTTGCTCTTATGAATAATTAAAAATGATTTCAATGCACCAAACAACACCAACAATCATTAATTAATGGCTATTGACATTTAACTACGAGGAAACTGAAATCCTTGTAAAATTGTTTCGTAACATTCAGTTAGGCACACACAAACTACACACACACACACACACATACTCGCACCTGAAAGGGTGAAATGAAATACTGTTAATCAGAAGCACACACACTCCACACATTATAATACTTGAGCTAAAACATAAGTTTATAATCTTACTTAACATATATATTTAAATCAGGTTCTTTTACTTACGCTACTTAATTAAACTTACTCAATTTGTTAACTTTTTGGAGCTGAATAATCGTATATTTACTTGTTCTATATAACGTGTACTGTGAATGAGCGAGACTCTCTAACACAGGTATTTTCATACTTAAAAGAGGGCCCCAATCCTATGAAATGTATCATAAGTTTAAGTTTACCGAAATAAAAATATTTGTATTTGTATTTGTAATCTCTCTGTGAGGAAACTAGGGGCTGTATTTCAGAAGTACGCTTAAATGTGAATGCAGCCTTGAGTACAGATCTGTGTAAATTGTGTTACTGTCAAATCTGTACTCAAGTTGAGATTCACAACTGAGCGTCTTTCTGGAATATCGCCTCCATAACCAGTACTGTCTAAAAATAAAATAAAAAAGAGTACAAAGTTTTCAAAATCAAACCTATTTATGATGTGAAGTAATAATAAATGTAAACTGAAATAATACAGTTATGTGACGCACGCTGACAATCTTAATTGTTTTGTGTGACTAGGGATTCTACGCATAAATCTGTATTATTTTGAATATTATTTTTTGTTATTACCTATAGACAGCTGATTCTTCGACATAAGTGTGACATATAATCTGATTTTTATCGTATAAGTCAAGCTTGAATGAGCCCATAATAAACGAAATATTTGTTGATATACGTGAAGTAGGTATGTACATTTAGGATTTCCAAAATAACTGTTTAGTATACAGCACTGACATTAATACGTTCAATGCAATTATAAAATTTTAATTATACCACGCTGTAATTTATGCATGATCAAGTATCATTAATAATAAAAAAATTCTTTTCTCTCTTTTCTCTTTGTACTCGTACAGTGTGTAATGCCCATACTGTTTTAGTGTTATTGTTTCCGCGAAGTTATCGAAGTATCGAATTCACAGTAGTGTTCATAACAGGGGTATAGAGTTCACACTTAGTCACGTTACGGCCGGCTTGTTGTTTGTATATTGTATACTTTCTACACTTCTACCTACTCATTCTATGGGAGAGGTTATTAAACATTTTTTAAAGACTGCTGCATTATGCAGTTTCAGCTGCGTGGTGATAGATGACGATAATGATTTTTATGTGTTTTAAAGCTAGATTATACCTATATTAGAGCGAACAAAAAATCAAATTGGTCAAGCACTAAACTTGAGTTTTTTTTAAATAAGATGAAATAATAAGATTATCAGGTTAGTTTTAGTTCGTTGTTTTTAGAGGGTAGGTAGGAAAGATTTCTATGTATGTTTGTAACGAATTGGCTCAAGTACTTGACCAATTTCAAAAATTCTTTAACCATTAGAAAGCTACATTCAGCCTGAGTAATATAGGCTATATAAGATTCATCATCATCATCATCATCCATCACCGCGCGGGTGGAACCGCGGAGAGCAGCTAGTTTTTCCATAACCAGAGATTGGAGTAAAAAAAATTCCCCTGTAACGTCGTTGCTTTCCTAACCATAACCATGAGAAACCCCCCTTTCTAGGTGGCCTTTGTATCAAGACGCCACCTTCGTTGATGCCACCGTAGATTAGTTCGTAATCATTATTTTGTTTAGGTTTGAACAACTGTAGCAAGTGAACAATACTGCGCGAGATTCAAACCAATATTTCGGTGTGAAGGGTGCAGTTGGTAATCAACTTAACGTTAAACGTATTTAATAGGTCATTCTGTCTTAATCACATTCCAAACAAAAGACAGAAATAGATCGATGGTTTAAAACTTTGCGTACCGTTGACGTAAATTTACGTGCGTTTCTTAGTGAGACGTCGTGCAAGTGAGTTTTCCCTCCACCTACGGAAGGCAAATCGAAAGAGGCAACAAGATAACCCACCGTACTAGGTAGTAGGTCTCTTCTGCAAGAGGCCATCTTGGTTGGTACCACCGCAGTGGTAAGTTTGCGCCAGCATTACCGTATTAGGGTGTGTAGCGCACGGGAACTAGTCAAATTGTTGAGGTTTCACCTCTCAAAAACCATGTCGCGGGAGAGTGCAGTGCTACTTAAAACTACTATTGTTCTATGCTCTAGATGGCACTGCAACTGGGCAAGTAAGGCCAGTTTTTGTGCTCGCCCGACCGTCCGCGCGTACCGTCGGTTCTGACGATACGCACAACGTGTACGGTCGGTCGCGCATTTTAACCACATGTGAGTTTTCATACAATTGACAAGTGCGACCGACGTACGCACTGACGGTCGGTCGAGCACTGAAAGTGGCCTAAAATGCTTAGCATCAGGAGCAAGACGCCTCTCTTGTCAGTTATTTGCTTAAACTTTTTTCAAATATTGAGCTCTGTGGTTCAACTTCTACTTCCCTATTTAGTTCTAACATCAGTTAGACTTGCTCACTACCTACTCATTGGGTACGTAGGTAACGTAACATAACTGTTCCTGTTTTACACTAAGACTTGAGCTTTTGGAAACCTATATTATTTAGTTTTTGGTAGTTAAACGGTTGTATGTAAGTATTACCTTCCTAAACGATAGGGTAAACGACAATAAGTCCCTTTATTATTATTATTTGTGATGATATCTACCAGAAAACTTTACATTTTTAACTATTATTATTAACCGGCAAAACACTCACGTTAAATAAAGATCGAATAAGTCAACCCGGGTTTCGAGCATGTCCGGTGCTCGTCTTCAGGCGAGTCAAACTCACAAGAATTCCAATACAAAAACCTTACATTTAAAAAAACATACCTTTACATATTACTAATTGAAAGATTCAGCCAAATAAATGTAGTTTGACATACGAGTATAGACAGACTAGGCATATAAATAGCGTACGTAGCGAAATCGTAGGGATACTTAAAACGGCTTTTTTCTGTATTCATATTTAGCAAAAGGGTACTTTCTCATAATTCATCCATGATACTCTAACACCATGACAAATAAGAATTGACCATCGACTCCATTAAAATATCTTCGCACACTCGAGCACAAAATTGTCGCAAAAGATTTGCGAAAGTCATTCATTCTCAAAACGTTTTTAGCCTTTTTGCTCCAATAAAAGCCAAAACTATCACATAAAAGGTGCAATAAATTACCAACACCGTTTTACCACAAACAAGGGTCCTTCCGACCATAAAATTAACAATGGATTAGACTATTGAAGCGCTTTAAGAATTGGAATTGTCCTATCAATGAAATTTATGAATGAACGTAAGAATGTATGAATGAATGAACAAGTGTCAGACACGCTGGCGTCGTTTATTTTGCTATTTGAATGTAATTTTTTTCTTGTCTCGGCCTTTTGCACGTCTACCTGCTGCGTCGTTTGATAAGCCGAAATATTTCGTATGTGTGGCCTTAAGGTAGCGTAAAGTTATCGACAGTCGAAAAAATGATTTTATTTATATTTTAAAAACATACTTAATACTTTTTTTAAGAAAATTTGAATACAACTTTCATTGATTATACCGATGTTGTAGATATAAAAATCTAGTGGTCAAACTTTGATCAAATTTAAATTGGGCCGTTATGAGAAGCACCAGCTTTAAAATTAAAATCATAATCATCAAGATCGGTTTACTTATAAAAATATTATGAGGCAACATACGTATATACAAAATTGTCGCATGAAAACTCAAATTATTTTCGCCTTATTGTAAAACGTGAACTGAAGAAAGTCCTTAAAGGTCTTAACCAACGTTATAACACATGTAGGTTAATCGTTTTATAATAAGGCTGTTTATAATTTTGAAAACTTTATTTTAGATAATATTGTGATTAGTAGGAAGTAAAATATAGAAGTAGGTAAGTCAATAAATAATTGAGCGCAAGAAGGCATAAAAAGGTTCCATATTATAGCCTTTTGGGATAATTGCAGACAAAGTCGCCACGCGTGATCTAATGACTGCAAAGAAGTCCGGCAACCCCTCCTCAGCAAACAAGCTCGACGCACTGCACTCCTATAGTGTTTATAGCTTTCCGAGTAAACATTATCCACTATAATTGGCACGTATAAAGCGTGGTTTTTACATCATTACTACACTAAACAACACTCACTGTGGGACTAGTCTACAAATTTAAGGTCGCTCAGTGAGCTATGGAGAGAGCTATGCTCGGGGTTTCTCTGAAGGATAAGATTCTTAATGAAGTTATCCGACAGAGAACCTAAGTAGTCGACATAGCTCAAAGAATAAGCAAGCTGAAGTGGCAATGGGCTGGCCACATTTCCCGAAGAACCGATAACCGCTGGAGTAGAAGAGTTCTTGAGTGGAGACCACGTTTAGGCAAACGAAGTGTAGGACGCCCTGCGGCCATGTGGAGAGACGACCTGCGGAAGGCGGCTGGCAGTGACTGGATGCAGAGAGCTGAAGACCGAGCTCTGTGGCGTACTTTAGGAGAGGCATATATCCAGCAATGGACGAATGTGGGCTGATGATGATGATGATGATGACTGTACTTAACGCAGTTAAAGCAAACCTACGTGCGAGCATGTTTGTTATATTTTTTTGGTAATGGCTTGTAACAAATTATGCAATCCCTTTCTCAATTCTATCAGCAGGCATCTTACGAAAAGTTAGTAGGTACAGAGTAGAAACTCATTCGGGAGTGAATGAGCTACGAACTAGAGCAACTCGAGAAATAAACAAATTTACAGCTAATATCCTGTGTCATATAAAGCTCGTTTATTTTTCTTTTCTGTTCAATTCCCATAACAGGGAGCCTCGGGGCGCGAGTCTCTCACAAATATTTATCACACTTTCACAAATTGTATAAAACGGCACATCCACATACAAAGCAGTGACGTATTCCATATTTAACTGCCAGCTGATTAGATGAATAAAACATGTTTTTAAATGAAACTGAATTAGTGAGACATACGCGTTGTCGAGATCACGATCGACAATTGATTCGGATTAGCGCGTTCAACTGTTTCATTTGCTTTCACGGTATCCAGCTACGAAACGAACATGATGTTTTCCAATGGGTCTAGCACGAATAACTGCGTAAGTGTGACGTGACGTGTCGTTCACTTGAAACTGTACAAACTGTCAATTAGGTATTATCTAAGGCAACTGGGACACAGATAACTCATAGTTTGTACGCCACAGAGTGACGTGTTGACGCTTACGATATGAATACGTTTTCGCAAATTGTTTGTGCTTTGACCTCAGTGGCCCTGGCACGAACTTTTGCTAAAGTGTAACGTAACCCTATCGTTGACGTATACAGTACAAACTATGAGTTATCTGTGCCACTATTGTACTAGATAAATGACAGTTTGTACTGAATACTTCAACGATACGATGACGTTACACTTTAGCAAATGTTCGTGCTCGGGCCACTGGTGTTGCTTACCACATCTGCCTATATCTGTTGCATTGCTACAGAGTACTAGATCAGGTTGAATCTGCGTAGAAAAATAATGCGATCATCACCCTACTACAATCCGACGATGGCTCATTTTCAGTTTTCTGAAGTTTCAATGCTTGCAGGCAGAATGCAGTAACCTAATAAAGTTATATTGGAAACCAGTCCAACTAGTACTTGCGTCACTTTATTGACACCACCTCCAGACCACGACGACGGTTCTTTACTTGTCCCATAATTCTTTTCTAAAAGATTATCCTTTTGTAGAATGATTTTAAAGCACTATGAGCCTGTTAGGCGTAAACCTATTGAATTTAGAATATTGTTTAGATTTTTTTAAACACTGCATCGTATTGTTAGTGTCGTGAACAAGGCAGTACTTCTTACATCAAAGGCATCCGTTGTGTCACTTCATAGCATTAAAAAAAACAAAAATGATACAGACTTTTACAGGATTTGAACTTGCACCGTCTACTGCACTACTGCTGGTCGGATGCACTAGCAAACTAATAAAAAGCAACCACGAGGCTGCTCTGAGCGGATTCTAATGTGAATAAGTTAGTTTACTGTTTTCCACAAAGTTATTTACTGTTCCCCTTTTCTCCAATTTCCCGAGTCGCACAGAGACTGATCAAACATTGTTATGTTTCCCGGAATAGCTGTTTTATTTGTTTTTTATTGTGAGAATTATTTGCGGTGGGATATAGATTCGGTGAAAACGTCTACAGCTAGGACGGAAAGGTTAAGAGTTTGAAATAAAATATATTAGGTTTTTAAGGAATGGTCATCATATCTACCGTATTTAATATATTTAAGCATATGGTTTTATCATCCTAAAACTTTGTTGATTTTTTCGAAATCAGATGTATGATTAGGTCGTTTCCCTTAGACAGAAATTTAAAGACATAAACATTCTAACTGTTGTCTCCCAGTTTATCTATGAAAATCTAATGTATGTAAAGAAAAACATTAGCAGTTTTGATAAAAGGAGTGATGCTCATTCCATCAACACGCGAAATAAGCACAAGCTATCCGTACATGTAACGCGTCTCCACAGAATAAGTCATTCTTTTATGGGACAATGTATACGATTCTATAATAAAGTTCCCAATGTTATCCGAGATTTGCCTATTAATAAGTTTAAAATTACTATTAAAACTAAACTCTGTCAAAAAGGTTATTACAAAATTTCGGATTACTTGGAGGATAAAACAGCTTGGGACTGATCACTCCAGGATCTATCTACTCGTGTACTAAGATGTCAAAGTGTAGCGTGTCTTGCCATACTGATACCATTATTATGTTCTCTTTTGTAAGGCAAAACACTGGAGCTAATATTTGTAGTACCTAAGTAAAAACATTGTAAAATCATCTATATAAAAAGAATGGCCCCGAGTTTCTTGCCGCTTCTTCTCGGTTGGCTCTATGTATTTTGGAACGCGGCGGTAGGCTTTAAAGTTCATTATAATGAAAAATTGACGTTCATAAGTGCGTCTTTGATGCCTAAATTTAATAAATGATTTTGACTTTGACTTTGACTTTGACTTTGACTTTGTCGCATCGTCGTGGATTAATGCATTAAATATTTTTTTTTGATCATATTGGCCCATGTCTGAAAAGCGCTTAGAGCTGAGCTGAAAAACGTGTTTTCATCGGATAGCATAATAATTTTGGCGTTATATTCTACTTATTTCTTGGATGATGCCACTTTTTACAAACGTTTTATCCTTTCCAAATTCCGTGTTGGCCTTTGCGTTGCCGATGTTTTTTTTTTTCAAAAGCATCACCGATTCGAAAGAGTTTTGTAATCTCTCGATCGATCATACTCGATAGATCAAAGTGGCTGTGATCTAATCGACTAAGAAATCGTAGAAAGAGGTTTTTGTCTGCAATTTCTGCCAGTTCAATTGAAATAGCACAACAAAAAATAAAAACCTCTCTGGCTTGACGTGGCCATTGAAGGTTCCGTTGAAGTTTTGTGTTTTAAAGATGAAAAACAAGATACAGGATCGATTGTCATTCATCGTCAATGATGATATCAAGAAAATGGGCGAAAAACCTTTCAGTTATTGGAGTGGAACTCAAAAACTGGTGTATCGAATTTGATGAAATTCAAATAGGACTGTGAACTATTGAAGGTATACTCTACCAAACAAAAATAAATTGAGAATCGGGCTACAAATAGGGGAGAAATCGGCAAACATACACAAAAAAGTACATACAGTCGTTATTATAACCTCCTTTTTTGAAGTCGGTTAAAAATAAGCCTATGCTTTTTAGTTTGTTGTAAAAATCTTCAAATCTACAACATTTTCCGACAATTCTGGATGTCGCATCATTGTAACGGTTTGGCATAAAATTCAAATTGTGTAAAAATATGTTTAAAATATAAACAAAAATTTTTTTTATCATGTAATTTCATTCCTTCTCATGGTAGCAGCTAGGTTTATACAATTCACCTACTTGTAGTAAATAAATTTTCAAATTGCAACATTCAGTCATTGATCCTGGCCATTTATTGTTTATGTGCTTATATTGCAATTATCTTATTTTATCCACTGTAGGCATAGACTGCATGGTATCAGCACTCTGCTTTGACCTTTCAGGTCATAATTTTTTTTTGCTAACTAGCCTGTGCATGTGTGGGTCCCGGAAACTCTGCTGTTGGTCGTAAGTCTAGCACATGACTTATTTGCTAGACTGATTCTTGGCCTCTAGCGCATTCCAGGGTTTTTTCAACAGGAAATTGGTGCTGGTCTGCATCCCTGACCACTGACTCTGGTTATGCTGCTGGAGGCTAAACCCGTGCTGCTCAAACCTCGACGCTGCCCCGACCAACTTGACCCTGACCTTAAGCTCCCGACCGCCACTACTCTCCGGTGGATGTCCTCTGCTGCGCAACGTGGCTTCAGGTAAGTCCCATGCCTGAGTAAAGATGAGCTCGCTCCTACCCTGAACTCATTGCTTGATATATCTTTTTTATACTGGTTGCATTTAGCCCATCTTTTATTTATTCTTTAAGTTAGGGCCAAAGCTCAGGCAACCGGGCTTCAAACTGTGAGTAATATTGAAGAGACAAATAGAAAGATCAACAGCGCAGGTACTCAGTCAGGTTAGTAATATAAACCCGAAGTCTCACGTGAACTTTTAAAAACTACTTGTTACTATGGTTTTAGAAAAAACTAATCTCTGGAACATGTATTGTTTTTAAGTATTCCATTAAATACAATAAAATTCGATTCACACCCACCGTCCACCTCCTGTGACAACCCGGGTGAACCATGGAAAGTTATTTTTTTGTTTGACAACGGCTCACCTTTGTCCACTGGGGTGTTCCTTGGGAATATCTAAACTCTTCAAATTTGATGCACGAAAAGATAATATTATAATACACTTTTCCACCATCGACCCGCTCCACTAGAGAACACTAGCAAAATAATGTAGGAATATTTACGCTACATGGATTGTTGAAAATATTGTAAAGTCAGGATACTAAGCATGGGCATCGGTTTAAATAGATTTACAAACATTTTCAAATTCAACCAACAATATGCAACAATGGTAGTAATTCGCTTGTTTAGAACACCAAACTAAACTAGCGAACTAAAATCTATTTTTAGTAAATATGTGGTAGTTCTTATTCTGTTCATGCTTAAGTCCAAATTCGTATAATGCTTGCAAGTGACAATTCTTAAATTTGCCGTTTCTGTTTAATTGTGGGTATGTTTAGTGCAAATTTAATCGTCATCCAAGTTCGTGCTCTCTAAACTAGTCTAAACTGATGTAAAACTACCCACAATTCAATAGAATAATCATATGTTTAGAATTATCATTCTAGGTGTTACTCAAATGTAGATTTTAGTATTAACATAATAAGAACTACCATGGTTTAGAGAATTTTAGTTTAGTGTACGCACAAGCGAATCAGTGCCAATTTTTGTAATTGGGAAAAGTTTATACAACCATCAAAAAAGTATTTTAAATAATGTAAGAATATTTACGCTACACGAATTGTTGAAATTTTTGTTGTAAATTCAGGATACTAAGCATGGCCATCGGTTTAAATAGATTTACAAACATGTTCAAATTTAACCAACAATATGCAACAATTTTTGTAATTGGGAAAAGTTTATACAACCATCAAAAAAGTATTTTATATAATGTAAGAATATTTACGCTACATGAATTGTTGAAAATTTTGTTGTAAATTCAGGATACTAAGCATGGGCATCGGTTAAAATAGATTTACAAACATGTTCAAATTCAACCAACAATATGCAACAATTTTTGTAATTGGGAAAAGTTTATACAACTATCAAAAAAGTATTTTAAATAATGTAAGAATATTTACGCTACACGAATTGTTGAAATTTTTGTTGTAAAATCAGGATACTAAGCATGGCCATCGGTTTAAATAGATTTACAAACATGTTCAAATTTAACCAACAATATGCAACAATTTTTGTAATTGGGAAAAGTTTATACAACCATCAAAAAAGTATTTTATATATAGGGTTTTTGCATTAGAGAGATTTAACCATCTCCACCGATGAGGCAACCGGGGTATATCGGTTCGTTTTCACTACCAAATAAATTCCTCTCGCACTGCTACTATCTCGGAGACCAAACTCGAAAATGGACACGGAGACCAAACTCAAAAATGGACACAAGACTTCCCCATGTCTAGACGCCCAAAGTCCCCCTGCGGTGGGTCTTAGTATGTGTATCATGTCTTACTCTTACCAAAGTCTATTCAAACAATCCTAACTGAACACAGCAAGGTGCCATATAGAACACTATATACAATTAATATCCACTTGTCTTAAGGCAATGCAGAAGTTGATTGACGAATACCCATTGATTGTACGATGTTACTATTAAATGAATGTACATGGGACCTGGACCAATTATCGAGTGCGTATATAATTGGATGACTTAAGTATAGCTTGTCAGAATGATAATGAACTACAAAATGTTCACAACTCCACATACTAAAAATACCAGTTTGGAGTCACAGAAATAATAGCTTAATCCACATAAAAAGGGTGATATTTTTTATCAAGTATTTATAAAAAAATATTACTTAATAACTATCATCAGTAATATCAAACCTCTATCCTTTCTTTTTAAATAAAGGTGACCTGAAACTATATATTATTCTTACTTGGTAAACAATATACGTTAATGATCTAACAACATTATAAAAAGACTAGCTGGAGCCCGTGACTACGTCTGCGCAAGTACTTGGATTAGTTTATTATTTCTCCAAGGGCATATCTATCTTTACACCAAAATGTCAAAAAATATGTACATGGTAAAACGCAATTGCTATAATACTATTATTTGAGTACATTAAAATACTTAGTATGTCAATCAGTAAACAATAATAATAAAATAAAATTAATCTCCATTGAAAAAAAACTGTCATTACATTTCATCACCCTTGGCGGTATTTGTGTTACATTTCATCACCCTTGACGGTCGCCGAACACGCCTCGAATACCCCGAACAGCTATCAGAAACTGACACAAACTTTGACAGAACTGTCATCATTACGATCTTGGCGTAGGTATAGGCGGAGATCTTATTATTTATGTCTCTGCTGTGCCCAAGCATATTATGCTTTTTTACCTACTTGGTGATGGATGATGATGATGATGAAAAGTGTTCTTTGTGTTAGACCAGTGCCTCATCTACCTCCATACCAAATTTCATCAAAATTGCCCCCGTCGTTTGTGCGTTAATGAGTAACAAAGATCCACACATCCATAGATCTATACATCTATACATCCACACTCACACGCTTTCACTTTTATAATATTAGTAGGATTAATAGGATATAAAAACTGGAGACCGTATATAATTGAGTCTTTACACCGGTTGGGTTCCTACAATACACAACAGTCTGTATAATGAACAATTAAAAACAAACGATCATTAATGTGCTTTTTATTCAAGTGTTGCGCCATTCATTCACTTCATGTGTCTTTGCTTGAATAAAATAGCAATAAATCGCAATCACTGCAGGTACAGTCAGCTGAGCAATTATGACGTCACGGCTTACAACGAAATTATTCAAATAAGGGCAACCGGTGCGGTGCGAGTGCGGGCGACAAGCGACGCAAACTGAAGCTTACTCCACGGCAGGTGACACGACAAATGAACAAGCAGATCTGGCGCTTAACAGCTATGACTTACGCGACAAGTTACAAAGAGACCATTTACTTTTTTAATACCTAATTAATGTTTGAGGTTTATAGAGCTTGGATATTAGTTAAGATTTTTTGTGTTAAAAAATTAGAATATTATAAAACAGTCGTTTGAGATGTTGCGATTCGGATATACCTATATAATGAATCTTTGTGACGATGTACTTGGTCATTATCCTGAGAAATTAGATAGGTATAACCACATAAATTGTATATTAAGAAGTATACTACTTATGTAAGAGCAGGTACAGAAGCGCTAAAAGCGGAGCTCGTTGGTCGTTTTCAACTTATTGTAAATTTTACTGGATGGATGATTGCTAGTTGCATACCTACTATGATTATGGTTTGATATATCTCTATTTTTGATAAGAAAATATTTCACTTACACCATCTGCACTAAGCGTGTGTGTGTGTGGTGGAACAAAACCCATAGGTTCTCGCCATTTCTTTTAATAAAATAACCTCGAGTTACTACGAGTAGAAATGTAATCTACTGAAACTTTATTATTTTCCCTTTAAAGAAGTAATACCTTAATACATAAATATTTATTACATGTCATAATCATCACCTTTACATCTGTAATATACAATATTTGTAATTGAATGCTAATTGACAGGATATCTGATGATGTTATCATTGCTGAAAAGATTGATGAAGACCTATATTACAGAGATGACAGATGCCAACTTGGCAGTGAAAAGCTTCGAGCATTTTCTCCTTACAAAAAATGATTCATCAACTTCATAACAAAGAAGATATAAAAAAGCAGTCCATATCACTTAAACTATTTTTGGATATGTTAACCTATCTGTATTTTACTTACGAGACTCGGCTCCGAAACTGACGCACGTGGACCCCTAATTGTTTGACGCTACCTCAATCAAACGCTACGCGTTGTATCTTGCACCACGCCCGAAGCGGACGTGATCAAGCCCGAATTGTGACGGATCGCAGTAACGAGAGGATCAAAGGGATTGTTTGCCGAGACTGATTGTCATTCTGTGCTATTTTTGACGAATTTATCCGTTAAGCTGTATAATAATTTTAGAAATTGTATTGCTTCTGTCTAGCAATATAAAATATATTTTTTTAAGTTTACCAATCCAATACCAATCTGCATAATAATGAACATACATCGGCGCACTCTTACATAGGAATCCGCCACAACGTACACACACAAACATGCAAGGCCTCTCTATTAATTTAACTTTTGTAGAACGTAGGTAGATTTGTTTACTTTTTTCCATTTTTTTATTTACTACCGTTGATTCCGAATTTCAAACTTAATGTACTTTTTCGTTTCTTTAGTATTGCAATATAATTATATTAAATGTTATAATCTGTAATTATATGACGTTATAAATAAGTACTCTGTCTAGGAGAAAGACGTTGGCATGCCATATCACAGAGTAATTCTAGTTTGGATGCCAATGACTTTCAAGGGTTTCTAACTTATACAACAAAATATCATAGTTATGTGTTTATTAATTTAAGTTAGTTACGTTTGTAATGAATAAAGCTTATTATTATTATTCATTATTATTCACGGATTTGTTATCCGGTCCTTTACAAAGGCATAAGTGGGCCTGTAGCCAACACTTGGCCTGTTTGGTATAAAAAATACAAAAGTGTATAAGAACAGTATTTGGGATGACGGTGATTGAGTGACATGGATTATCTATTACAAAAATGGGTAAAATGACGAGGCTATTGTTATGAACTTATACATGATATAAGACTATAGACGAGACTACGACATCTGCCAATTTCAGTCACATATTAAAATATTTAGGTAGGTGGTGATTTCCACCCACTAAACGGACTCCCCATAAGAGCCACCATCAATGGTGACAAAAGGGGCAACGTTGTTGTGGATGGCTAAAGTATGTCGAGAGGTGTGCTGCGGTTTCACTAGAGCGCTACTACCGGCGTTATGCCCTTTAACACTTCCACCCTCGGAGCTTTTTGTTACTTGCTCTTGCGTCTCCACCCCCGGACGGCCAATCAAGGCAAGCCAGGGGTCAGGGGTCTCATTGAGCGCCAGGCAGAATCAGGGTCCACGGTGTCGCCACTCACCGACAGCTCGCCACATGGCCGCCCCTGCGGGTTTATTATTATTATAATAACATGCATGTTTCAAGTCTTGCGATAGTAGGTTAACTCGTCTGCCGGTAAATGACAAGACTGTCTATAACAGTTGCAGTGTCACTCAGACATTATTTGTGGAAAGCACAGCATGGCTTGAACACTATACCAAATACCAGTCTTCGCTATATTTTGTTTAATGTTTTAGGAAACGTTACAAGCACGAGGCCCACCTGATGTTAAGTGGTTACCTCTGCCTAGAAGAGATACATTTCCTCCGCGGGAGGAAATTGAGATTTCAGATTTCAGAGAGGAAATTGAAGAGGTGGAAAATCAGTCAGACTCACCCGGGATTCTTGGATAGCCTTAAGGTATGGCGCTGGTCCGAGTGATTCTGTCTTCCTTCGCCTGAGGCTCCACTATTCCTAGATGATTTTCCGTTGGATGGGCACTGATGTGCCGGTGAACGCGGTCGCGAACTCGTGCCCCTATCATGCAGCTGCACTGATGGCGAGTAAGGTTTAGGCGGCGACGCGCGGTCTCTTTTCTTGTTAGACAAGATGTTGATGCAAGCAAAGTTCGCGGCTATTTAGATCGCCTAACTCTTGATGCTGCTGTGCAAAATGGCGGATAATGCACACGGAACAAATACGCTCTGTATGGTTGGAGTCTCGAAAGGTTCTTCTCAGTCACTTGACGTTTGGGAAGGTAGGGAGGTATTAGGAGTTACCAAAGTACCCACATTTTATGATTTTTTGGCGTTCTGGGTGCGTTCAATATTGACCACTCATAGCTGTTAGTTTTCCTAGGATAATAAAATAAAATAAAAAATATTATATATACAAAGGAATACACACATGCATACCACAACCATCAAAGATACGAGAATAAACAATTCTTCTCATCAAATAAATTTTGCCCCAGTGAGTGAGGGATCGGACCTGGAACCACATGCTTTGAAGGTACGGGCACTACCAACGTCACTGCATATAAAAGTCTATGGTCGTGGCACATACTCCTGCATGGGATGGCTTAAGAGGAACGCATAGCGGCATACTGCGGCCTTATTGTCTACCTTTACGGACAATGGAAATGGGCTTCATTTTGAAATTTGAATCCCATTCTGGGCGAAATCCTGCAATCCTATAGGCTAAAACCATCAATAGGGATGAGAATGAAGTGACATTTCAGTCTCATTCAAGTTAGACAATAAAGCGGCCGGTCTAATATTGTACAATTTCAGGGATTTTTTTCATGTAATTAACACATCGATTACGCCCGTACGTTTTGATATATTTCAGTTTTATAAATAACAAATTTCACTTTTTTAATTACTTTACAAAACAAAAAAGTTGTAAACAGAACAAAAACTTTTTGTCTATATCAAAAAATGGAACAGACTTCAATACCAAAAAGTGTGAAATAACTTATGGAGTCGGTACTATGCTAGTTCAAAAGTAGGTAGGTACTTATTATCACAATATTGTGCGCACGGTACCGACTTCGACAAGTTATTTCACACTTTTTAGTTTTGAGGTCGGTTTCGTTTTTTTATGTAAAAAGTGTTTTTGATATTTTAGTGGCCCTTTCTACTTACGGGATCGATGGTCATTCACCGTCAATGATATCATCAAGAAAAGTGTAATACTTTTCAGTTTTTGGAGTATAACTCAAAAACCACTTGACCGAATTCAATTAAATTTAAATGGGACCATCTCGGAAGTATACTCTACCAAACAAAAAAAGAGTTATGAGAATAGCTTTACAAATGGGGGAGAAATTGGCTAACATACACACAAAAAAATACATACGATTAGAAACTAATTTCTTTTTGTGTGGACAAGTACTATGTGTCCTTCTTAATATTAGACGAAGTATGCCGGTCTCTTCTTTGCTATCATAATAAAATCAAAATAAATTAAAGACCGTCTGCAAATTGCAGAATATCTGGTGCCAGTTCTATCGCCACGATGTTATATGATACACAATTCTGTGGGAAGCCAGAAAAGTGCCGGCGAAGCTGAGAGCGTTGGCCAGTTATAAAACGAAGGACGTTAATTGGAAACTGCTAGCCTAGCCTAGGCACTCCACAGGGAAATCTAGGAAATCTACGTCAGGCCAGTGGAAATGTAATACGCCATATGAAAGCGAACAAAATTAAAGAAAAAAGGATAGGAGACTTTTATTAAAATTATTTTATTTTAGCACATGACGACATGACAAGCCTTGCTTTATTGCAACTCGATATCGTTGTTTCATATAAAGAAAGAAATACTAACACCCCGCATGCTGCCGTGCGATTCTGTAATGATCATCGACGAATTCGTCGACGAGCTCTCCGATGTCACTTTATGAGATATTGCTCTTGTACATAAGGTTGTTTTTACCAAATTCTTGTACGTTGTTGTATACTTTTCTTGTAAGCTTTACTGTGTAAATGACTGAGCAATGAAACCACTGAGCAAATGAGACTCGGCCAGATAATATAATAAAATATCCATCTCGTCATATAACATAAACGGATCAATATCTGATTGAAATAACCGAATATAAAATTTCATTCGAATAATAACATTTGAAGTGTTTCAACGTCCTTCACTGAGGCAATCCAATCTCCGTGTGACCATTCAGGTGTCTCCAAAGTAAAAGATCCTCTCAATTGCCGGGATCTCTCATCAGTATGCTGATCACTCCCCCATCTATGCCTGAACTTTGCTGATCAGCTCGAGTCAAACTTTTTAGTTATTCACTTGGTAGTTTGACCATAGTGAGAGAATTCGTTTTATTATCGGAGTGACCTTTTTCAAACGCAGCGTAACGCTGTATACCTATTTTTTCTAAATACTTTAGTATTATCTATTTTGTTTCTATTTATGTCATTAAGTAACGGAAATAAAACGGCATGTAATATTTTTCACATTATGTTTACCAGATGTGTCGTTTGCGAAATATTTCACTCTAAAGTGGCCTGCAATAATGCTATCGGCTATTGCTGCGAGAAATACTATAATCTTCCATGTTGATACACAAAAGTGAAAAATATCTTGTATTTGTTTTGGTCACAATAAAATAAATGCTTTCGAGGAATCGAGAAAAAACTGAATAATTACTTTACTATAATAAACAAACCTGAAATTTATACATCTTTTACATTAGAATTATTTAGTTTTTTCTGATTCTTTAGGTAATTTTCTTTAGGTTTAAGAAAATAATCTTTAGGTTCCTACCTATGGGACCTTCATTTGTTCAAACTATATTTAGAATTCGGTAGATATTTTCTATTAGATTAACATATAAGTATATTACTTCGTATACTGAGTTAGCAGAGCTGCGATAACGTCAGACTTAGGCCGACCTTTATTACTTGCCAGTTTATCTAACCGCATGTATGATTGGTAATATTGCAATTTTATAGAGGGGAAATACACATCCTCGGACGGAATTTGAACCCGCGTCTTCCGACCATCCGTGTCGACGCTATGACCACTAGGCCATCGAGGCTCGCCATCCGAGATTAAATGATTACTCTCTATGTTTTATTTTGACCGTTGTATGCGAATGGAGCGACATCTATTGAACAGTTTCACAGCATTATCCAACCGAAAGAAGAATTTATTCAATTACTTAACTTTCTCATGTCGCAACCCTTCATAATTTTAGTAATATGTCAAAGTCTAAATAATTTATTCAATTTAGGCATCAAAGACGCACTTATTAACGTCAATTACTCATTATAATGTACTTTAAAGGCTCTACCGCCGCGTTCCAAAATATATAGAGCCTACCGAGAAGTAGCGGCAAGAAACTCTGGCCATTCTTATCATTTTGAATTTTAGAATCTTTCTACTTGGGCACTATTAATATTATTAGGATTTATAAAGCACTAACGCCTGCTTATCGATACCAAACCTTGAAATTTTATGATTTCTTAATGTTAGAACGCACGCTAAGTTCTAGATTTATACGTTATTACTAATTAGTAGGTAATTATGACTAGGCACTTTCCGCAGCTCGCCCTTCCACGTTGCGCTGTTTTTCTCCCTCAATTATGGTCTTGTTTTAAAAGCGTCGTTCTCTTTATTGTTATCGAAAAAAGGTATAATTTGTTCGACGTTAAACGAGAGCAAAGTTCTTGTCCCAATTGTCTAGTTCCATAATACCTCATCAGTATTCCGATCACAGCGCTGGCACGTAAACTTCACCGTTCCACGCTCGAGTGATCCACTTTTAGGGCTTTTACAAATGTGCAGTTAGCGCTTAGCTTATACACTTTGGAGAATAATCTCAAATTTAGAAAGAGTTTGACATTTCAAACCAAAAAGAACCAAAAGTTTAAGATTCGCGGTACGGCAACAATATATTCTAAATATATTTCAATAACGAAGATATAAGTTTCTATAATATGATTTTTAAAGCATTAACGCCTACTTAGCCAAAGATTGCAATTTTAGAGAGAAAAATCACATCCATCCCAATGCGACGGCTCCTCTACGATAAGGACTCTCGAAAAGACGAATGTCATGTTCCGAATGCCCGTACGACGTTTAACGTTTAACCGCAGCCCGAAGACGCTGCTGGTTCAAATCCCGTCCGAGGACGTGAATTTTTCTCCCTAAAATTTAAAAAGATTAAAAAGATTATTAAGATATACGACTATCTAAATTGATGGTCAATGATGACGCGGTCGAAGGCAGCATCGCTAAATCTAGTATTACTCTCTGTTTCTTTGTACAGCTACCGTACGATTAAGTACTTAGCGCCAATTTTTAATTTGCAAAAATAAGAATCGTGATATACAGGTGGGCAACAGAGTTTGTTCTACCACAAGAATCGTGATATACGGGTGGGCAACAGAGTTTGTCCTACCACAATGGTGCAGATTGCACATTTACCGCAAGCTCAAGTCCGAAGTCTATCTAGCGGCCGGATCCACAACCGACCCTTGGGCTGCGAGTGATGATCTAACGATAAACTTGTCGAGTCGATAAACTGAGTTTCATCAGCTGTCTTACCGTGTCTCTAGTATGGATCTAGATGCAATAGCCATATCGCACGCTGTCTTTTACCGATAATTTTTGATAATTTTAACGTTTCTATAATCCATGCTCTCACCGCTGGGCTTATTATAGCTTAGCAAGCTTTTATTAATAAGCAATTTTAGCTGCAATTTCCTTTCCAGCGATTATAAGCTTGTTTTGAAACGTAACTGTGTTAGTCTCTATAAAGGTATAATTTCCACAAACAAACGTTTTTCATCCAGTAACTGCTTATCTATAATCGATCATTAGCATTCAGATCACAACACTGATCTACTTTTGATTAAAGTAAAAAAACAGATGTTGAACTAACTACTAATTGTGTTCAAACATACGTTTTAAAATGCCTTATAAAATCAAATCCAATGTTTAGTTAAAAGCTCAAAGCTAGACAGCAAGATATTTAAATTATTGGAATATGAATCTTATAACCGTACCGTAGTATGCACGGAGAGGCGTGGCCGTCGCCATAGAAACCAGCTCCGCCCAATTGAAAGCGCAGATGCGCGTGAGTCGGCGAAACGTCGGCTTTGTGTGGCAGTATCTCGTGATAGTCACATTAATTAAAGTACGTTATAAGCAAGTGAGTAAGTCGTGTTCACTGACAGATACAATGTTTCTTTCGACAAGAGTTTTCAAAAAGAGATTCAATAATAGTTTGCTTCCAGTCTTGTAAGTTGCATCATCTTGCTATGTGGTAAGATAGAGGCCCAATACAACCTAATTAAGAATTATTAATCGAAGTATTTACTTAGACCAAAGGCCTCGTTTTTATTTATAATATAGATGCGCGGAGGTAAGAGAGAAGTACCACAAACAATTACAAAAACAATACGTACCTATATTTTTAGGGTCCAATGATTATATCACATCACACTAATATTATAAAGGTAAAAGTTTGTGAGTAAGTAAGTGTGTTTAAAAGTACTTCTTCAGGCTTCATCGGTTCTCAGAAGCATCTCATATTGATAACGTGCAGATTATATTCGTAGCGTCATGTATAAATATGACATATAATGATTCTCAAGCCCACAACTGTATGGCATTGGCGGATCCTTCCAAAGAAAATTAATACTATGCTGACTTATAACAAATTCAAGATTAAAACCAACCAACTGTCCCGATCAAAAACGCACAATAAAACCTAAAAAATGTTAACACCTCCCTGCAGTTTCGAATTACAAAGAATTCTACTCTGAACAGCTACAACTGAATGGGATTCAAATTACCAGTGCCATTATCAAGGAATACTTATTTTATTGTATTGTATTGAGTTGAAAGTTAATCGCCACTTTATAGCCGTTTAAGTGATCGCAGATAGCTTTGACGGATTTTTGTCGTTTAACAATTTGATTACAGGGTTTTATTGTTAAGGACTTTGAAAGATTTAATAATGGTTTGAAGGGGTAGAAAAATTCGTCGAGTATTATATTATACTAGCTGGTGCCCGCGACTACGTCTGCGCAGGATTAGTACTTCTCCTAGTTGCTTATTATCTTCTCCAAGGCCATATCATAAAATATGTACATGGTTAAACACAATTGCCATAATAAAGGAGTAAATTTAAATACTAAGTACATCAATCAGGAAACATTAATAATAAAATACATGATTTACATACATATGAATATAAAATTAATCACCACGGAAAAAAACTGTCATTACATTTCATCACCCTTGACAACCGCCGAACACGTCTAGTGTATCTAGCTGTCAATTTGACTTGGCTTTTGACTGAGCTATCAGAAACTGATACAAACTTTCGACAGAACTGTCATCTTTACGATCTTGACGTAGGCGGAGATCTTATTATTTTGTCTATGCTGTGCCCAAGCATATAACGCTATTTCACCCGCGTGGTGATGAAAGATGATGATGATGAAAAGTATCCTTTGTGTTAATCCAGCGCCTCATCTACATCCATACCAAATTTCATTAAAATTGCCCCCGCCGTTTGAGCTTGAAAGAGTAACAAAGATCCATACATCCATACTCACAAACTTTCACGTTTATAATATTAGTAACTAGTAGGAAGTAGGATACCGACATAATTTTTTTCATTTGTAAGTTCTATGTTTATCATATTGGATAAGAATAACTAATGGTATTAGGAAGGCTTAGAACTAACTAGAGGCAGTCTATACTTGTTTATGGTATATTCTAAATTGATTAGCGATTAATAAGCGAGTACACTGAACAATCTCTGAATTCGAAAAACCGACTCAGTCCTATAAAAACGAAAATTCATCTCTAGCTGTTTAGCTTTGCTGTTTGTTGGTTTGTTTAGCAGGAGATAGCAACAAGAATACAAAAATATTAATACATACATTTGACTTAGAGGCTATATTTCTATTGATAGCGTGCTACCCAAAGAACAGAAGTGCTCGATTCAAAAATACTCTCAAACAAATCATACATCCATGTTAGAAAGATTGCACTAAATGCTGTTTTACTGCTGAAAATTTCCTATATTTTTTTACTTCAAGATTAGGTAATAGAACAATCATGAAACCCTAATGATGTTAAGTGGTGACCCCTACCAGATTCATACCGTCACGGGTGACGAACTGATGTGCGATTATCTAATGATTCGTCGATGCGCTCGTCGACGAGCTCACCGATGTCAAATACTTTATGAGATATCGCCCTTGTACACAAGGTTGTTTGGTTGTTAAGGATGTTTCTTGTCACCTCTTCATTTGTTTCACGGATCTTGTCAAGGGTGCAACGATGTTTGCTCTTAGAGAATCGCACGGTTGCAGTGTCCGCACCACCGAGACCTTTTAAGTAGTGAAACCTCATATGCCAGTATTTTCGCCGGCACCCCATACCCTTTAAACCAGAGCACAGTAATGCGTAGTAAATACATGTGTTCTGATTTGAACGGTTGAAGTAGATACGGTGGCGGTACTTGTCCGGAGGTACTCACTCACTAACGTACGACCTAAGTTTCAGGCACGTCCAATTACCGCAGCACAGCAGCTAAAGGGATAGCTTATTCCTTGAGGAAGAACATCAAGATTGTCAAATGTAGTACATATTGACGACGTTAAATAAGTAATACAATATAACCTATAGCTAAATTTAATACACACATAGTTATCAAAGTTATACCTATCTTGTCAATCTACGAGTGTACTAGTGAAATGTACACCTAGTAGATGTTTAATTAAAACCAGAATTTTATTTACGATTCCCCCATAATTCCCCATTATAAGATCCCATTATGGGGAGGTACATGTTCAGCAGTGGACGTCCAATGCCCGAGATGATGATGACGATGATGATTTCCGATTATGTACATGTTGCAGTATACTTATACATTATGTATTTTAGCTACCCTGTAAATAAAGTTATTATGCTAGAATAATATTTATAGAATATTTTTACCATCAAGAACATTTTAGAACTCACCATCAGGTACTTAAGAGGATTGCATAGCTAGTACTTTCTATGCTAAAAGAGAAAACTATGCTATTTCAAGTACTATAAATTTCCTTTTTTAGAACATAAAAAACTGAAAAAATCATAACGTACGGGCATAGTAAACAATGCCATGATTCCATGAAAAAAAAATCAGTGAAATCGGACAATGTTAAGAGGTAGAAAATAGTTTTCTCTTTTAGCATTGAAAGTACTAGCTATGCAATCCTCTTAATGACAACTTTTCAATGTCCAGTATTAGCTAAACTGGAACTAAAAGCCCTCTGAAGCACGGAAGCGCTCAGTTGAATAATGCCACTAGCGGTCACCCATCCATCTCCCTGATAATCTAATCCTAAGCGTCCCTGATGCCTAAACCGGCAAGAATACACATGCAGGGACAATAAAACCTCAAGAAAGGTTTTTTCTTCTGTAATAAAGCTCACTGACTGATACACAAAATCCTTACTTTATGCGACTGATCCGCTTTCAGGAAAGTTCCTTCAAATAAAAAGAAGTTATTTCAAATGATGATAGCTTTCGTCTAGACGTAGTGCAATCAAGAAGGGACCACGAGAACTCGTTTAATTAAACGACCAATGTATTCAAGAATGCCACTGAAGTTACTGCACTGCACTAAATTCCTCAATTTTATCACCAATGTATATGCTAAGTTCATTCCAGTATAAGAAATTTGAAAAATTGAAGTGAGATAGTGATCCAAACCCTGTAAGTAAGAATATCCTAATTTGATGGATATTGCCTTATAACCACGAATTCACTTGAAGGTTATTGCTGTATCGGCCTTACACACTTTTGAGAAGATTTTTTAGTGACTTAGACCCCTAGATTTAGACGCATAAAATTTAAAAAACTGCCCGTGTTTCTACCTCCTATAAAGTAACCTATAAAAACAAAACGTAGAGACATGCCAGTGGCCAGTCGATATGGTACAACATAGAAAAATAAGGTTTTTTTAGAGCAGTAGAACACAGTATGTGTTCTGAGTTGAATGATACGGTTGCCGACGAAATTACATGCATAACAACTTAACGTGGCAGGGTTACGGAAGCAGTTTGTCACTTGTGGCGAAATGCATCTGTTCTAGGAAAAGGATACCACTCACACTCTATACTACTTGCACACTATGTGGTCCTCGTGCTTGTACCGTCTCCTCATAACAACAATACTAATACGTCTAATATTTTTCAAATTCCAACTATAAGAACTGATAAAGAACTATTAAAACTACAAATATAACAATGTCTTAGTATTATTCTGTTTACTTCCAGTTTTGTAGTCAGCCTTTCGGGAAACAATGTTAGTTTCTTTCTATAATAATATTATGTATATACACAAGACAGCGACGAATGTGTATCGGATGAGACCCGCACCGGTGTGCTGAAGCCTTTATGCTTAGAGCTGAGATGCAGTGTGCACCACTCCCGCTCCCGTGATGCATGCAGCAAGTACACAGAGTAAGCACAAAATGAACCACTTATCTAAAAACTCTACGACACGTGTTTCGCCTCTACACGAGCCATTCTGAGGATATGTTGACTGGCCAAGCTGACAAAGGCTTATAGTCACTAAATACTTTTAATATCATATTAATATGGATTTTTAACAGTAGCGCCTGAATCATTATTTGACTAAACTTTGGGAATCTTTGACTTATATTGAATTGCGACGAGGGAGTTATTTATCAGCAACTACTTACTCGTATAAATATTATTATGAATCTGTTTAAAATGCAAATTACCGTTCTTACGATTAAATTTGTTTAAAGTGGTTTAACTTCGAGAGATGTTCCTCGTTCTAATGACCCCATCTATTGAAGCTATATCACCGTTTGCCATAATGTCCTTCCCAGATAACAAACTTGTAACCCTCCTCACGCGATGACGGGTACCCGAGACCCCAGGGCCCCGCAGCCTCAATAAGATGCTATCTGGTGCAGATGTACTACTCTGCGGATTAAAACCCCGTAGCGGGTGTTTCGGAGTACGGTCAGCAGCAATAGTCTTCTGAAATTTCCAATAAATTGTAAAATTGGAATAATACTTTAGCAATTATTTTGAAAATATGTTGGGTATTGTAGCGGTATGACGCTTTTAGTTAACATTTGTTACACTTAACTCTAACGTGGTCTCTTACTATGGGCCTCATAGATAAGCTCAAAGTCGCACAACGAGCTATGGAGAGGGCTATGCTCGGGGTTTCTCTACGTGATCGAATCAGAAATGAGGAGATCCGTAGAAGAACGAAAGTCACCGACATAGCTCAGAAGATTAGCCAGTTGAAGTGGCAGTGGGCAGGGCACATAGCATGCAGAACAGATGGCCGATGGGGCCGAAAGGTTCTGGAGTGGAGACCACGGACCGGCAAGCGCAGCGAAGGTCGTCCACCGACACGGTGGACAGACGACCTGAGAAAGGTCGCAGGACGACGTTGGATGCAGGCCGCTTCCAACCGGTCCTTTTGAAAAATCATGGGGGAGGCCTATGTTCGGCAGTGGACGTCCTACTGCTGAGATGATGATGATGACACTTAACTATTATATAAATATTATTTATTGTACGTTTACAGAATGTTATGTACCATGTTAACACAATAAAGGTTTTTAATGGTAATATATGTACTTCGTAAAGGTAATGATAATAACCTAACCTAAAACATAGTATTTAACCTTGACCCGTAACACTACTGCCCATTAAGTACTACTTAGTTTTTAAGTTTTACTTAAATATTAAGTAATAATTAAATTTACATCAAATCTTTTTAAATAAAGCTATATGAATACTATTTAACCTTTACACTGCCAATTAAATCAAAAATACAAAATACAAATACAAAATCCGTTCAGCCGTGACAGCATGAAGAAAAAACAAACACGCATAAACTTTATCTATGTGGGCTTTGTTTATATTTCAAAGTTGATGCACTGATGTATCACTAAATTTATGTCAATATTTGTCGATGTTTACTTCAACCTGCATAGCGGCATTTGCTATAAAGGGCAATATAGGCAGTGAACAACTGGGACTCAATTCTATTATGTAACGAACACTGAGGGCGATAACTCTACACCCATTTTTTATACAATTAGAAAAAAACAGGCAACTCATGTGCCTGATAGTACACACTACTCCAATAACAATGCCCAAAACAGCTACAGCGATACTGTACCTACTACGCGAACGAAGTAGTCGCGGGCAGTCGCTAGTCTATACTTATAAAAATGAACACCTATTTCTCCCGGTCACGCTCTAACTTGAGAACGTCTTAGCACAGGACAATGTTTGTCGGGTAGTATTTAATTAATATCAATGATATAACCTTTTTCAATCTAACCATAGAACATAAAAACGTTTCTTTCTGGCTGTTTCTGACATGGCATTGATTAACAATATACAGTGATATGAAGATATTTTACTTTACTTTGCGGACCATTTTATTTTTAAATTATGGAGCCTTCGTGCGAATTTTCAATGCTAAGGTAATTTTACTTTGTTCTACCTCCTGTTTGAGTTTATCAATCACGTAATATTGGACGTCCATTCGGGAGGTTGCCTCTCCAATTAATCATATCACTACATATATACATACATACATAAAGCTAGCATCATTTGAAATAACTTCTTTTTATTTGAAGGAACTTTCCTGAAAGCGGATCGGTCGCATAAAGTTGGGATTTTGGGTATCAGTCAGTGAGCTTTATTCATAGAAGAAAAAAAACATTTCTTGAGTTCCAGTTTATTTTGCATTTCACAGCACTTTTCACACCAAAACTTATTTTTGTAGACGATTTTCTCAGTAATTTAAAGTAAAGTGGTGTTTGCACACTTCAGGGCATAATATAATTTACAGTGGCAGTGGCTTATACTGATATAAAAAAGTGGAAGAGCAATTCTTTTAGTTACGATAGACAGTTACAAAAGTGTATAGCCCATGAAGGATTCTTTAATATACTCAACATCAATACACACTTAACAAACAAATGTCAAAATGTATAGTACAAACAGTAGTTTTGCTGACGGTACCAATTTATCTAACTAACCATGGGACAGCAACTTGCCGGGAGGCGGCGCCTGTTAATGAATGTAATCAAACACTTGGTTATTGCACCACAGCTATTAATTGTGACGCTATAATAACTTCATATTTACTTAATAGGAAGGCCTCCTGTGGCCCGCCTTGGTGCGTCTTGTGACAGTACAAATTGCATTGTCTCCTTCGAAGTGGTTGTATGCAAACACTACTGTGTGGTTTGAAGACACATCTTACGGTACTACGAATTGCATTTTCAGATCCTTGGAGTCCTTACAGCAGCCGAGATACTTACGATTAGGTTTGGTTGTGTCATCATTTGTTAATATTATACTTAGTAACAATAATCAGCCTGAAGACTAGTCTTTGACCAGTGTGTGTTACCGTGATGACTTAGAGCACTGAAACGAGGTCTCTTACTATAGGCCTTATAAATAAGCTCAAAGTCGCACAATGAGCTATGGAGAGGGCTATGCTCTCTACGTGATCGAATCAGAAATGAGGAGATCCGTAGAAGAAAGTCACCGACATAGCCCAGAAGATTAGCCAGTTGAAGTGGCAGTGGGCAGGGCACATAGCACGCAGAGCAGATGGGCGGTGGGGCCGAAAGGTTCTGGAATGGAGACCACGGATCGGCAAGCGCAGCGTAGGTCGTCCACCGACAAGGTCGACAAACGACCTAATAAAGGTTGCAGGATGACGTTGGATACAGGCCGCTTCCAACCGGTCCGTTTGGAATATTGTGGGGGAGGCTTATGTTCGGCAGTGAACATCGGCTGAGATGATGATAATGAATAAACCATATGTTTATCATCAATGAGGTTTCAACATTTCACTGATAAAAGAAAAAGCTCTTGGAAAAGCGTGAGTTCTAATTCAGTCATTTGAAAATAGAACAATAAAAATGTACATATTTCTATAGCTTCTTAAACTAGTTTTTTTTAATGTATACTTAAACTTTATCAAGAAGTAGAAGAAAGCATATTTACAGACGCGTCCGTTTGAGGGTAGATTTCAGTGAATGTCTAGGCAAAGTAAGTAAATATCTATACTGGGGGCCGCGCGGTCTAAGTACTTTGCTCTAGGTAGATTAGGTACGGTTATAGTAACTGGTCTAAAGCAGTGTGTCGCGAACCGTCGAGTTCAATGTTTGGCAGAATGTTGTTCACAAATGTTGTTCAAATAAATTCTGCCACAAAAATGGTATTCAAATAGAGAAAAATATCTTGCAACGACTTTACCATTATTTGATACATATTGATACTTATAGTATTACTTTTTAAAGCAGTAACGCCTGCTTAAGCGATCTCAAACATTGGAATTCATAGAGAGAAAAATTCCATCCTCGGACGGGATTCAAACCCGCGTCTTCTGACTCTCCATGTCAGACGCCATTGACCAACTAGGCCACCGAGAATCTGGTCCGAGCATCGAATTTTAACTCTCTATTTGACTAACCGTCTTGCGGGGACGGAGCGACATCTAGACAGTCTCGGTGGCCTAGTTGGTCAATGGCGTCTGACACGGAGAGTCAGAAGACGCGGGTTCGAATCCCGTCCGAGGATGGAATTTTTCTCTCTATGAATTTCAATATTGATATTTGTAGTAGTTACGAGACAATTACCTTATATCATCAAAATTTAGGATTTATAATCATGTTATAACGAAATAATTCGAATGTCAATAAATCAATAAGAATGTAAATACAACTAGCTGACCCGCCAGCGGCTTCGCTCGTTTGGTCTTGGTGTAGTGGTGGAAGTGCCGTTTTGGAACCTCGAGGTCATGGGTTCGATCCCCGGGTTGGATAGTTATTGGGTTTTTCAGAGAAATAAAGATTTTCTCAATAACAGTCCGGAGACTGGTTCAGTGCCCTCACTACTAGGCTCACCCCCTGTTACATGATCACATGACCAAAAACAAACATGGCGAAACGTATAGGCGTTGAAAACACCGCTGCTTATCCGTTCGAGGATTATAAAGGCAAAAGTATTGATTTACTCAAGACCGCTAGACTGATGCTACCGCCCCGCGATTTCACCTCCGTGGTGATGGATGGTAGATGAGGAGGAAAAGTATCCTATGAAAATACAGGTGCTTACCCCTTCGAGGATATATAGGCGAAACTACTTGTTATATTGTGTTTTTTTTTTATTAAATAAAACTACACTCCACAGACTCCAGGGTCCGTGCCTTTTTTTAACTTGAAGATTTTTGACAACTTACGATAAATGTATAACATACAACAAAATACATACATAAGGAAAATATAATTTCTTAACTCTAGCTTACATACAATTCGAACATTTATTGTGAACTCACGTTGCCCACTTTGCGCTGAAGCAGGGCCTCCATCACCACGCTGTTTCGATCCCTGATTGCCATCTTCAGGTTATAGCCGTAGATGGTTTGCTCGCTCGCAACCGTCGCTTGCCTCACAAACCGTCCGATGGCATCATCCTCGTCGTCGGCGTAGTAGATAAAGGTCCTCGTGTGCCAGGAAACCGCAACGACTGCGTGCGGGGCGCTCTCGTGCAGCTTCATTTTGCCTTTAGTTTTAATCACCGCGACTGACTCGTACGTCAGTCCCTGCGCCTCGTGAATGGAAAGGGTGCGTGATCCTTCGCCCTTTCCATAGCCCTGGCTGGTCAGGGTCTCCTTTTACTCCTGAGTGTGGACCAGGAAGAAGGTGTTTAGAAGGGATTTGGGGATTTTCGCTCCCGTGTAGCTCTCGAGGCGCAGGGACCTTATACTGTATACCGGATGTTATAATATATACCGGAGTATATTTCCCTCAGCGCATACGCAACATCCATTGGGTTCCGGTGCGTGCACAACAACTCCTGGCTGATGTTCGTAACCAGGTTAGGGCGGTTATACCTTAGATCGAACAGGTTCTCCCTGTCTATGTAAGGTAATTGGTTGACGTCTCCGATGAGGACAAGTTCGCTAGCTCCAGACAGCCTAGAAGCCATTACTATGGCCCCAAAATGGTTCATGAGAGCCTCGTCCACCATTAGGCGGACATAGCTCTTATTCTTTTTCAAACCATTTACTAAAACCGAGGCCATAGTGCGCACCTTGGTTTTCACCAGGTCTCCGATTCGATGCGCCAACGTCTCTCTCAGGTCTTTTGCTGCCTCTGTAGTTGTTGTTGCGATAACGTCCTTGTCAACATCGAAGTGTCTTACCACCCAAGTTGTTTTTCCGCATCTGGGAACTCCATCGACCCACTTTATTTTGGGTACCTCCCAGTGTTTCCAGAATGTCTTGATCTCAGAGTCTCCCGAAATGGCTTTCGTCATTTGCAAGACTCTGTCATCCAACATTATCTTGGTGCACCGGGCGGTGACAACAATAGGGTCGTGTGGTGGTGTTGCGTATTTTGGCCTACCAATTATAATGTGTTTAAAAATAACATGTAAGTATTGCGGCCGATTCACTGAAGGCCGTTAGACTGATGTTTCACCTCCGTGATGATGGCGGAATCACTCGGCTACCGTCTGAACTACAATGTTGGATGACATGCCGACTCTATCGCCGAGCACGTCTATTGTATCGAGCTGTCAAAATCATTGCGTGATTTTTACTACGCTATCGGAAACTGACACATCTTTGACAGAACTCTATTGACATAAAATAAGTCATCATAACTATCTAGACGTAGGCGGAGATCTTGTTATTTTGTCTATGCTGTGCCCAAGAATATTAGGCTATTTCACCCTGTGGTGATAGATGTTGACGATGATGATGATGAAACCATGTGTTAGCCTATGTGCTATTCCAGACTATAATCTATCACTGTGCCAAGTTTCAACCAGATCCGTTCAGCCGTTCTGCCGTGATTGAGGAACAAATTTCCAGATATCCATTCATCTATATAATATTAGCGAGAAGTGGGATTTAATGACATAATATGAAATTCTAATTCTTAACATATTGAGTTCCTACATAATTATCTTTTATTATTGTTACAATTATTTTGACAACATCTATGCCATAATTCTACACTGTTTTTATGATTGTTTTTACACTATAAAAACAATCATTTATTAAGTTTTATTTTGAATATATGTTTTAGTATATCTTTAAATATTTTCATTAATTTTCAGTGCAGTGTTGTGTAGAAACAAATTTAACGCACACACGTTGCATTTCTTGGTACTGCAGTATGTTTTCTTGGAATTCTATTATGTTTTGGCGAATGGCGAGTATACAGGGTCAGCTCTAAATAATAAAAAAACTAAAAAAAAAACTCTAAACCTGTCAAAAGTAATCTCAACACCAAGTAAAAGCAACTTGGCTTGTATCATCGCTTGATGCCAATAAAGACCTTCGAGAGAAAAGATAATACCTATTCATAACAAAATGTCATCAACATATATTTAAAAATACAGTTAAGTACCTATATACTATATACCGCTCGAAATGGCTGTACAAAAATAACCGTATTCAATATGTTTTTATGGCAGACTCGCGTCCACCACCTGGTGATAGGATGGCGTTCAACAGAATGTCGCTATTAATAAAAATAAGTTAACCTTAAAGAGCCACGCCCCTTTCAAGTGTGAAAAAGAGATTTCTACACGTGCAGAGGATTTGAAGACGTTTATATAAATGCTGGACTATTTTTACACTGTTTGATCTTGGAAAGGTGCGATTTATTTTATTTATACTTTATGTGACAAAGTGGATCTTGGATCGTGAGTTTTATTATCTTGAGATATTTATACACGTGTTACGTTTTATTTATCATACATTCCGTACAAGACAAGAGAATGTTGGGGGCCTACTCCCACCTTTTACAAAACTATCATATATCAGGAGAGTTTTGTTATAAGCTTAGAATAAGCATAATCTATCATACTCCCACCAACACAAAACGGTCAACCAAATTGAATGGTAATGTTTGCATATGACTAATTTAAGAGATGGGAGTACGGAACTTCAAAAAATTTACTTTGGAACAATAAAACTTAGTGTCAAAAGTCACGTCAAAGTACGCGAATTGACTGAAATATTTGATACTACGTCATCAAAACGTCTATCGTTATCCAATATTATTATAAGCTTGCTATATAGACGTGGCGGTACCAAATTTAATGGTAAGGTTGAAACATGACTGCTTTAAGAGGTGGGAGTAAGGCCCTTGGTCCTATGCTGTCCGCCTGTCTATCGGTATGTTCAACATTTAAAATGATGTATCCTTTGAACCGTGAAATACAAAATGTATTACTATAGCGGATACGCTAAAAGGAAACAAAACAAATAGGGGCGGGGCTACTGAACCGATGCAATAAACTGGTATTTTTAAACGTTTTTTGTTTTAGTTTTGAAATGAAATGCTTTATTTGCTATAAATGTTGGTACAATTTAGATCTTATGAATAATATAAATAATAGCCCATTAATACTTAATCAGAATAACATGCATATATTTTTTTCTTAGTTTCAATAATTACGATTACATGTAGGAAGCATATTGTATTAAGTATAAAATTATATTATAATTATACATTTTAATTGAAATCTAAAATAATTGTAGTATTTAAATAATCAAGCTTAACAAGTGTATTTAATATTATAAAGAGGAAAGATTTTTATTTAAGTATGTTTGTAACGAAGTGGCTCAAAAAGTACTGGACCGATTTCAAAAATTATTTTACGATTTTAAAGCTACATTCACCCTGAGTAACATAGGCTATATAAGATTCATCATCATCATCATCATCCATCACTGCGCGGGTGAAACCGGGGAGAGCAGCTAGTTATCAATATTATACGTTATACTTACAAAAATGTCAGTTACAGAATAAAAAGTTTTGTTAGTTGACCACAACTTGAGTTTTAATAAAAAAATATTTTCGGTAGTTCTTGGTCATTGGGCAAAGCGTTATAAATACGAATACACAGCACGTGTCAGTTTTTATGATGCATTGCGGTCTTACGTATTTTTGGTAAAACAAATCTTGCAGGACGTCTTCTGTTTGTGCGATACATTTGCTGAGCGGTTGTAAATAACTCAGGGTGCTCCTTAACAAATTTATATAATTAAGTATATTTTTTATTTTTATTTATTATTTATATTTATATTTAGTATATTAGTATAAAATATACATACAAGGCAATGTTAATATTTTGTGTTCCCTAAATAATGGTTTACTTTACATGATTCCCAAGGGTGGATTCCAGCTACAGCGCGGATATTTTTTTTTGTGCTATAAAGTATGATGTTTGCATATGTTTGTACGACAAAACTACCAGAAAAAAATGTTTAGAAATACCAGTTTATTACATCGGTAGCCCCTATCTGTTTTGTCGTATCCCTCGGTGGCCTAGTGGTCATGGCGTCTAACACGGATTGTCAGAAGACGCGCGTTCGAATCCCTTTAAATGAGGTGAATTTTTCTCTCTAAAATTGCGACATTTGTTATTGCTGAGCAGAGTTAGTGCTTTAAAAATCATATTATAAAAAACGGTAAATGATATCGGATTGGCGTTTAAACAAACAAACAAAAAACTTTTAAGCTTTGTCATAATATTATTTGTAACCAGTTCTTATATAGTTATTAAATCGACAGATAGCGTGCGTATCCTCAATAACACAGCGGGAGGTGTGAACCGATACTAGATGATGGACAGGCAGACACACGAGTGGCGCCATCTATTAGTTATAACATGTTTTGGTTTACGAGCAGCTGGCACGCGACCAATCTATCAGGTTTCAGTTTTAAGTTAAAGTTGAAATTAACGAAAAACGAATCAGACTGTACATGCATATTTCTTTAGATAGTTTATTTTTTTAGATTCTACGTTAATTAAAAAGTTCAAGAAGGTTTGAACCTTTGTGAACTCTAAAGCTCTCTTAGGACTTAGGTATATAAAAATTGTCTATATATGAGTTTTAATGACTCGGGATCCTGTTTACGGTTAGAAATAAAAATTATGAATGAAATGAAACTAACGTCGACGGGTGCGTAAGGATTTAAGCTCTTAGATCAAGGAAATCCAACGAGTTCAGGTACAACGTAGTTTTATATTATAAAATTTAATCGATCTAAGAGATTGAATCCTTACGCACCCTTCGACGTTTATGTATCTTTATGTAATATACATGTTAAGTTTAGGTTAATACTCGTATTACAGTAAATAAGAAATGGAATTTCAAACTGCGACTAGTTTGAAGTTTCGATCAAAGAGAGCTAAATACTGAGTGTATTTAGCTCTCTTAATAGTAATATTTTCCCGCCAAACATGATATATTTTCGCAGCCAAAGATAACATAATTTTATAAGATTAATAACATAAAGCTACTTAAGATGTTTAAAGGGCTATAACACGCGTAGACACTGTTTTACAATGTTTCACGTTATCAACACCAAAATCCACACGTTACATTAATTGTGATTTGCGTGGTCTATTTCATTCGACACTAAAGGCAGACCGAGCTATAAATTGGGTAAAGGGCTGTAACCCCAATACGCACGAAGGCTGATATAAACCTAGCACCTAATGTTCGAAGCACTAAAAAGAAACAAATGGCAATTGTGCCTTCATTGTCGAATTAACTGTACCTTTGGATGCGGTAAATGATAGTAGAGTTTTAATACAGGCCGTTTTCGGCTTGTCAAAGGTTTTGGTCTGCAGACAAACCTCCAATAAAACGAAAACATTGTTTTCGTAAAACGACAACCGGAACTAATGGTTTATCTTCCGACTTCCAAAAAAAAAGAGGAGGTACTCAATTCGACTGTATTTTTATGTTTATTACTTCATAACTTTCGACTGGGTGAACGGAAGTTCTTTTTTTGTTTGAAAGCTTGGTGCTTTCCGTGTGGTCCCATTTAAATGTCATCAAATTTGGTCTTGTAGTTTTTGACTTACACTAAATAGAATGGAAGTCGGTGTTAAATTTTTCAAATTGTACTAGTTGGGACTTCTGTAGCACTGAAGTGCTTATTTGAAAATAAAACTGGCTGATTTTTTTATGTTTGGTTATTTATTACTTTCTCCACGAAGCAAAGGACCGGAACAGATGTAGGGAGTTAGTCCATAACAAAATTATTCAGCGAGGGAGTCACGAGCCTCAGTAATGAGGGATACGACGCGAGGAGGAGGATTTGTTACTTAATCACCCAAAAATGGCTAAACGGACTTAGTTGAAATTTGGAATGGATTTGGTTTTCTACCCGGAGTTAACACTTTAATACATTTTATCCTGGTTCAATGGGCAGATCCCGAGGGATGGTTAGGTTATATATAACATTGTTCCACGCCGATGAAGTTGCGCGCATACAGAACTAGAAGCCAATAAAGACACGGCAAGGCTTTAAATATCAATTAGACATTGTTTAGAAATATTCAAATTATCAACGGGGTAGTTACCTCACTATGTATATATTCTGTGAGTTTCCGATATTTCGGCACTGTTACACCTAACCAATAACTATCCCATTGATAATTTGAATATGTCTAATGTGTGCGACCATGATAGTTTAAAAACATATATTGTTTAGAAAATAGGTAAGTATGATATTATTACCGTTGAACGTTATTTAAAAATGCCACCTCCAAGTTACGCTGTCTCTTTATCACATCCACAACTCCATGTAATTTCTAGTACGATGTGATTCTCGTGTGGACCGTACTAATCAGCTGTTGGATTGATAGCCCGCTGCTGCCTGTACTGTCTGCAATATAATTCAACAAGTTTACGAATAGCAACTCTATCTCAAAAGCATAAGGTCCTTTGCTATATGAACGATATTATTAAATGTCACGTCCATCTATTGTCAAAGAGAACTTATATGTATATAGTCGTAGGTATGTGTTGTGTACAACTTTAATACATTCATCAAGTCTATTTTATTGTTTTAGAAAGTGGTATTGATTGAGTTGGAATAAATTTTTTTTTGTCATCAATAAAAACAATAAATAAATAAATGAATGCATTTGTTGTTAAACTAAATATGAAGTTAAATATACTTTTGATTGAATATTATAGTAGCCGTAAGTGCCTACTTTAATTACTTTTACACATTAAAAAATATTGGTATTATAAGGTTGTTACCATAACCGTAACGACTTCACAGCATGGTTATAGGAATCTTTTTTATTCCCCCATTTTATTGAAATACTTACTTAACAAACTGCAGTAAACTAGTAGCAGTAAATAACTCAATCACCAGTATAGACTGCATGTCCTAATGACGTCATGCAGTCTCTTTAATGTCGTCATGATCAAAACATTCATCCATTTTGAAAATAAAATTACATCAAAATCATAAATAATCATGTGATACCTACATATAAATGAATTAAATTATAAAAAAACTATCGTCATCACAAACTCAAAGGATTTTGCCGATGTATTCATTGACATCATAGAACGCCTTCTCGATAAACCATGATTTAAAGGATACTACGAGCCGTACTAGCCGCTTTTGTAATATGCTTTGGCAAGCGGTCATAGAGATCTAGAGAGATGCCAATCTGTGCGCTGAGTACAAAACCTGGTGTCGCAAGCAGCGGCCGTACTCCGCGATTCAACGTATTCTGTCAGCTTCAATAAGTTCATTATTCACTACGCTATTAAAACTTAACGTTTGCTCTGTACTCACGAATATTTCGTAAGTACAGAGCAAGCATTGTAAACTGTTTACATGCAATATCGCGACCGGAGTACAGTCACATTATACAAAAGTTGCGAACCACCGCGAGCAATGTGTTCTGTTTTTGTGCATATTGCTGTGACACCGGCCCCGCCCCGTTCTATTTTGTCTACTCCCATGTTTTGTGATCTTTGCAAGCTGTACGCTTGGTCCATAAATATATTGTGTCATTTTTCCTGATATAGCAAGCATGCGTAATACCGCGAATACCGCGATATATCTTATTATGAAAAGTGACAAACGAGAAAAAAAGACTAATACTTTTATGACCCCCTGTTTTATTAAAAAAAAACAATATTCCCAGTTAAAACAAAACAAGTACGAAATGTTGTGAACTTATAAATGAACGCAAAAGCTTTTTGTTGGACCATTAAATTATTATAAGAAATGTGACTAAGGATTATTAGTATACTATAATGAGTCTGTGTTGTTTTTAAATAAATGATTTGAATTTGAATTAACTATTACCTATGTATAGTAATACCACAGAGTAAAAACCGCAATACACTCACGGCCGTGAATGGACAATAAAATGAATTTAAAACTGAAATACCACAGTCATTATTGGTCGTAAATTATATAGGCACAATTAAAGGCGTTTGCATAACAATTACCATCAAAACGCAAGCTTCACAACTCGAAGGTACTAATTATTACAATGGTGACGTCAGCATATCGAATCGCATGCTTTTGTCGCCATTCACACACTCAATAAATTCTGAATAGAATAAAGAAAACAAATTAAATGTTTAATTCAAATACACCAACTGGCTTTATTCGTCACACTATGTCAATTAGTTGGTTACTATTGGACGCGATGTCTTGTAACTCGTAACTGACATGGATATGACGAACCTATTACAATGGCATACAGTTCAAATTGTCCAAGTGAATCAACATAAACGTAGAGTTCTAGCAAAATAAGTTTTAAATACATTCACAATAAAAAAGAACAATACGTTAAAGTTCTATTTGAACCTTTAACTGCGTTGTTTTAAGAATTATATTTGTAGACACGTTTATTGAAAACGTTGGTGGATAATCAACTTATTTTATAAACGTTACAAGGCATCGTAGAGATTTCACTAATATGCACTTTAAAGTATAAGTGTAAAGTTTACTTTTAAGTAAATGAAGTGAAACCATAGAGTACAGAATAATAGAAGCGTAATGCAAACTACTTATCCAGAATTAAAAGTACTTTATAAAAAGCTAAGGGTTGAATGAATACAATTATTATATTGTGTGACATTGTGGTGGAGAGTGTTTCACGTTTGCTTTTGCTTTAGCGATGTGATTGGGCTTGTTTCATTGTAATGTTCTCGAATGTTATTGTGGTGGAAATAAACGAACCCCTTTTCAAAGTGGCTACTGAGATTGATTAAGTTACTACTTGTACCTTTAGCTCTGTCACCGAACATATGTCCAAAAACGACTTTGTTTTCATGCTTTTATTTCTAAGTACGTAGTAGAAATAAGATTTTTCGAATAATTCGGATCAAGATTGCATTTTATTTCTTCAGAAGCCAGATCGATAATGTGCATTATTAAGTCTTTTGTTGAACTCTTATCTATGCGCTTTATTTTTTTCAAGTTTGTATCAGTAACTAGCATGTTTAAACTGTGCGACGAAAAGCAAAGCGTTTTACGGATCTTTGGCTTTGGGTACAAAAGCAGTTAAATACGTAACAACTCGCACAGATAATATAGCAATAGTTACACTTCCCATTGCGTACAGGAACGTCAAATATGTTCAGTAGCTATTGTCACTGTCATACGAGAATGACAGTTGACGTATTTCAGTTCTTTATTAATTAACAAAAAAAAAAAGTATTTCAGTTCAATATTGCGATGTTCATTCCAGTCGGTCATCCGCCATTTTTCTTGTCGTCATTCTAGTGGCTGACGCGATCGAGTGAGGAACAAGGGTCGTGAATTATATTATGCGTTGATATATTAATGTATTGTTTATTTAAATTACATTATGACTGTGTTATTGGATTTTACTGTTTCAATTCTTAAATCCTTTGAGATGTTTTACATATACATATACATTTATGAAAGTAGGGTGCCAGTGTTCCATATGCTTTCAGGCCCAACAGCATGCGGCGTTCAGTCGAAATACTTTCGTTTTGATATTTTTATGTTAAGAGAATGAAATAAAAAACTGAATTTAGTATGTAGAAGTGGAGAAAATAATAATTAGAGGTTATTTACCTATATCATCTGCCATAGAATTGAATATATGGGTCTGGTAGGAATTTACACATGTCCTGACTAACTGACACAGACTAAAACTAGGTATAGTCAAATTAGGTGATATTTGGCCAAACAGTGAAAGTAATTCGCGAATGTGTTTCAAGTTTATGGAATTGTATCAGAACCCTAGAAATAGAAAATATCTGTTATCGCGATGAACGATGTTACTATCTTAAATGAAAAGTGTACACCATACGCACCCGGCAGCAGTAACTATCATCGATATTTAAATAAATTCTCCGTAGCTCAGAGTTTTCATTTTATTTAGCTGTTATTAATATTTTTATTCGGTTACTATTTATCTTTGCTTAATTTTGTATAAATTAATCTCTCAGTAAACATAAATACAAACAAACAGTCGTGTAATTAGGAGCCTAGTAATCTGTTTAGCTAAGGTCACGTGCCGGACGCGTTTCCTTCATTAGCAGAACGCGCCTTCGGGCGGCCGAGCCGCTGCCGCCGCCGCTGGCAACACTGGCTATGCTTATTATAAAAAATATGTATAAATAGGGACGACATGGCGAGAAAAAATCAAGAATGGCCGTCATTAATTTTATAAAATTTTCTCACATTTTCGTACATTGGATTTAATGCTGGACTAATTAAACGTAAGTGTTCGTCAAGGAGCACGAGTCTAGTCAAAGTTTACTCACTGTTCAATAGTTATTAAGATCTATTTTTTGTTTTTTACTCCTCAATATTGTTTTATTGATTGCTATGTTGTAGCCGTTATTAAATATGCATTATGTAATTATTATTTACCAAAACTGCTATATATAATTGCCGCTCTAAATCCGTGTCTTATATATTTAATCAATCAAAGTTGTACCAAAACTATCTGTTGACGACAATTAATAATTTCAAGTTATTTTGACTTCGTTTACAAACAAAAGGTCGACGTTAGCTTGTAATTCACCTCCATCGTTCTCTGGGCGACAAGGCAGTTTGTGATCATAGCCTTTTGTATCTAGCTTTCCCTGATGCCATGATATCTAGGTGTCACCATTTTATGGATAGTTCGTTGAATTTATTACTAATAAAACTGTGGGATCGAAGAATCAATCAAATCTTTGAAGACGGTTTCGACAGCCCCAATGGGAGTGTTAGTTTTTCCTCGGAAAAAATCGTCCAAACTACGATTTAAAAAAAAGTTATAATCTGTTGGACCACGGCCTGGGGAGTATGGTGGGTGTCGGAGACATTCCAATCGCAGGTCATCTAATTTAGACACCGTCTATCATGCAGTGTGAGATCTAGCGTTGTCCTGAAGCAGCAGTGGGCTAGAGCAACTGACCAGTCTCTGTTGTTGAATAACGGTACTTCTCCATTCATTCCAACCTCCATAATCGTCTGGCCAGATGTTAAGAAGCTGTAGTGTATAATGCAGTGGTTCACCAAACACTCAGTACCTTTTTCTGCGTCAATTTTCGTTTTGGACAGGATTTAGCCGGCTCTCTTGGGTTCAACCACTAATGTGCGTTTCATACGATTCAAAATTCCTTCGATACTGCGACAGCAATGTAACGCAGCACTCAATGCGTTTTTGTTGTGCTTCACTCAACGCATGCGGTTTCCATCCTCGAGTTTTACACTATTCATAGTTTTTCAAGTGAATTAATAATGTTTTGAAAACCACTCACAAACACACAAACGTACTGTGTTTACTTTTACAGTGGCTAACCATTCAAATTAATAATCATTCTAGCTGTTTCTGTAGTGTAAGTGCCACGGTAGGTAGATATTTTAAACTTTCCATATTGTGAACAGATAGTAAAATCGATTAAAGATGTAAATTAAATTATGAAATTCGAAACCAAAGGAATAGGAATTCCAATAAATACCCATCATTATACGCACTTAGTGTATAACGATGGGTAGAGCACTCAACTATAATTAATGGGTTTCTTTGGTTTGGGTTTAAATTTAATGAAAAACCTTATTAATTATTTTTTATAAGGAGTTCAGCGTGCCTTGCGTTGTCTGGTACTGATAATAGAGGTCAATGTGGCCAGTTCGATAAAACGCCAATTTCATATATAAGGACTTATTAACATTGAAAAACTATTTGCTCATGTATTTCATCTACAACGCAAGGCACGCCGATCAACTTATAAATATGCATTGATATAGATAATCATTTAATTTAAATTCAAACCAAACAAACCCATTAATTATATTTGAGTACCTTACCCATCATTATACCTACACTAAGTGCGTGCGTACTCAACAGCTCCAATGAAAGCACTTACACACAAAAAGCATTAAAACTATACTTACCCTTCAAAACCACAAATCCAAATAAAACCCTACATTTAGCACAATTCCAACAATAACAATAGCTTTTATAACAATTTTATGGAAAGGGACTGCGCTAATGCGTTTTTTTGCACAAAAAATTGTCTTTTCCAAGTTATTTATTATCAGAGGCGGGGCCAGGAATTTTATTTGGCATAAAATGCATTGTAGAAATGATATAAAAATGGATAATAAGTGGAAAGCGTGACATGAAGGTGGCAAATGATGCGTCAAATCGGAGATGGTTCGATGTAAAAAGGAACAGATGTTCTTGCACGAGCCGCTGCCGCCGGACTCGGCTGCGCTCTCGTGGCAGCCGGAGGGACGTTCCATTGTGTAGCGATCAGATATTTAATATTGTTCATATTTTGTGAATTACGAGCTGAATTGAATTTTATTAGCGATTTTATTCGTATTTATAAGGTTTTTTTATTTGGTTTAATTCTATTTATATTAGTATTATAATTTTCTTTACTATATACTATAGGTACTATATGATATTATAAAGAGGAAATAATTGTATGTATGTTTGTAACGACCGGCTCAAAAAGTAGGTATATGACCGTTTTCAAAAATTCTTACACCATTAGAAAGCTACATTCACCCTGAGTAACATGGGCTATATAAGATTCATCATCATCATAACCCATCAACGCGCGGGTGAAACCGCGGAGAGCAGCTAGTATTGTAATAAAAACTAAAATATACCCATTATTATTATGGATTGCGTGTTAACGTTCTACAATTAATTTCAACGATTTCAAAGTATTCTAGAAACAATAAATACTAATAACTAAAATAATCAAAATACGGCCCAAAAGTACCTGCACAACTCTTTTATATTGGATTAATTTTCGAAGGTTTTAAATATAATAATAATAACGCAGTTCCAATAATACGCATAAATGTTTATTCTATTTAAACGATTTATTTTACACATTTTAGTGTTGCAGCGTATTCCATTTTTTTGGTAAAAAAAAATACCCTTTTTCAGCCTTTTTCCTGATTGTTGCTACTTACGGTATCGATTGTCATTCACCGCCAATAAGGATATCATTAAGATAGGCGAAACACATTTCAGTTATTGGAGTGTAACTCAAAAACCTCTTGACTGGATTTGATGAAATTTAAATGGGGCCACCTCGGAAGTATTCTCCACGAAACAAAACAATAACTAATAAAATCGGACATTTCTGTAAAAAGTTACGCGTGGTCATACATAAAACATATAACTGATTCGATTTGAAAACCTTCTCCTTTTGGAAGTCGGTTGAAAATGATTCACTGCCCCAATATATATAAGATTGTAATGCAATTGATATACGAATTAAGGCGCGGTCGTACCCTGATAATAGTAAAAAGCAGAATCTTTAAACATCGAGTGTAACGAAACAGTTCGATAATAATCTATGGAAAAAAAACTTTGGTTAGAAAAGGAACAGGCAAAGAGTAATAACCGAACAGAATTCATAAATATTACTCGCTCTCTGCAGGAAAAAAACCTAAATAGGTGCATAAAAATAAACTTTCACGTCCAAACTCTCAGAATTTTCAGCGATAACACTATATTATGTTTTAGGTAACACATAGCTAACATATAGTACTAAAGTAGTAACCAGCAGTTTTTTCAATTGTGTTAGTATATATATAGAAAGATATAAAGAAAACGTACAAAATTAACGCATTTTCGCATTACATCGTCCAATCTAACAAGCGATTTTCAACCTTACGTAAAGCATCTTAAGGGTAAAATTATGAAAATAAGCCTTGTTGCTATCTTAGTGTGCACATTGTATGTCCTGTTATGTATGTCGGATATAACAATATCTCTTATTTGTTCCAGAACATGAAAGAAGCGTTTTCTCACATGTGAATATTAGATGCTGAACTTGAATTTTGATTTTGAACTGTAATGATTCGGTTATAATTACAATCTTTTGTATGAACTAGTAAGAAATCCTACTTCCTACTAATCCTACTAATATTATAAACGCGAAAGTTTGTGAGTATGTATGGATGTGTGGATCTTTGTTACTTATTAACGCACAAACGGCTGGGGCGATTTTGATGAAATTTGGTATGGAGGTAGATGAGGCACTGGGGTAACATAAAGGATACTTTTAATCATCATCATGATCATCCATCACCACGCGGGTGGAAAAGCGTAATTTGCTTGGGCACAGCATAGACAAAATAATAAGAACTCCGCCTACGTCAAGATCGTAATGATGACAGTTATGTCGAACTTTTTGTCAGTTTCTGATAGCTTAGTCAAAAGCCAAGTCAATTTGACAGCTCGATACACTAGACGTGTTCGGCGACCATCAAGGGTAATGGAATGTAACCCAAATACCGCCAAGGGTGACGAAATGTGATGACAGTTTTTTCCATGCTGATTAATTTTATTTTATTATTATTGTTTACCGATTGGTATCCTGAGTTTTGAAAATGTACTCAAATAATACTATTATAGCAATTGTTTTTGACTATGTACATTTTTTTTTTATATTTTGGTATAAAGATAGATTTGCCCTTGGAGAAATAAGCTACTCGAAGTACTAATCTTGCGCAGACGTAGTCGCGGGCACCAGCAAGTACAATAATAATTTTGGTTCACGGTCCCAACATCCTCATTTGGTTCAATTATCTACTTCTTGTTCATTTTCTAACAGATCAACGCAAGGAGATGTTTCGAAATATGAATGTTATATGTAAGTACTGTTTTTTTTCTATTAAATCACTAGATACTTATTAAAAATTATTAAGGTGCTTTTTATTACTTATTTATCATAAATGTTACTGCATTGTATAACATGTGCATATACATTCAATATTATCTAAATAACTTTATTGAATATTACTGAAGTCAAGTTTACCTATGTAATACAATAAGTAAGTTCTTGCATCTGTCCATAATACTTATCGGCCAAATACTCACTAACTCATAGATAATCGCTCACCATAACAAATTCTATTTCATTCATCCCATACAAACCAGACAAGTAGCACTTATAGGCTCAATGGCGACAATAAGTCTGACTTTACGCTCAAATTTAGAGAAAAAAAGGAGGCATGCATGAAATTCTTTCCTATTATATATTATAGCTATTATACGATAACTGCATATATCTGGATATTTAATACCAAAGCGGTCTCTAAACGGTACAAAAACAATTTTTGCTATCTTTGCCATTATTAAATCTTATGAAATCAAAGTGCGCCATTTATAATCTTATTTCAAGTCCAATAAGGTCAAGAATAAAACGTGTAAACTACGAGTTATGTTGGCAAAGTTTGACAAAAGGATCTTGGGAGCCGATTTGTCGCCGCATGTCAAACGGGTTCAATGAATGAATGAAACATTCAATGAACGGAGAAGCGGCAGTTATGCAATCTATTAGAAGGGGCGGTTCCTACAGACCTTTTTGAGATACGAGACAAGACGACGTTACGTCCATAAAGTTGGCGTAAATTTAATTTTTGATTTGAAATAATGAATACTATAGTGCGCGCGGAACTAGTTGGCAGCGCCTTAAGTGGCGACAGGGGCGAGGGTTCTCTATAACATTTTATAGATTATGCGGGTTCACTAAATAATGAGAGCAAGCACCCCCACTTCTCCGTCCCACCGCTCACATACCTAAGGCGCGCCCAACTAGTTACGCGCGCACTATAGTAGTTCTACGAACACTAGACCTCGCGAGCATAGCCTGTCAATATCAAAGACAATTTTCGCAGCCTGAGCTAGCTATCTGCAGTTGGGATACCAAAATCGTCCACTTTACAAACTATTATTTCGGCAACTACTTGACCAATTATGCTATTAACAGTCAGGTGCCTAATGTGTGCACAAAATTTTATCAAATTCGGTAGGTAAATAGCGCCGCAGCAAGCTTCCCTCATTTTTAGGATAAGTACAAAAATCACCGACGACAAAAAAAGTCTATTAAATAGTAAAAAATACATGTCAAGCTTCGTCAACATTGATTGACTAATGCGACAGGCCGTGCGGTTCTGTAATGATTTGTCGACGAGCTCACCAATGTCAAATATTTCGCCTTTTACATTAAGTTGCTTTTCCAACGTCTATTGTCATCTCTTCATTTGTTTTACGAATGTTGTCAAAGATGCAACGATGTGTGCTCTTAGAGAATCGCATGGCTGTACAGGGAGACCAACGAACACCCTAACAAGTATACGGACAGATTAAATTAAATTTGGCGAGTTAAAGCGGAGACGCTTAGCTCGCTCGATCAATAATGTCTTTCAAAGACAACAATTCTGTGTCATTTGCAAAAATTTTTAATTAAATCTTTAATTTTATGGTCCAGAAATCGCTTGTTATTAATTGAAACAAATAAATAAAAAGGAAAATGATTTTATTTACGCTCAATGATACCAACAGTAACCGTTTATTGTAATTGAAAGGAATATTAGAATTGGTCAAAGACAAAGTACACAGTTAAAATTACTTATTATAAACGTATGTAATGCTCTATTATTGAAAACTAGCGACTGCTTTGTTCGCGTAGTAGGCTCGGCTTTCGGCCTCGCCATAACCTCCCGTCTTTTTTTGGTTTTTATTCTATAAGAACATTCTCCTGACAATAACTATCACAACTCAAACAAGAAATAATATAATATAATATAATAATATATATAATATATATAATATAATAATAATAATATAATAATAATAATAATATAATATAATATGGGACAACATCCACACAAAGGCCTTCAGGTCCCAAACTAGGCATAGCCTGTACTATGGTAACCTGATGACTGATATACATACTTATATACATATACACACCCAGACACAGATCAAACAGACATGTTCATGCACACAAATGTTTGACCTGTCCGGGGATCGAACCCGGGACCAGCGGCTCAGAAGGCAGGGGTGCTACCAACTGCGCCAACCGGCCTGTCAAAAAAAAATAAAAAAAATAGCAAGATTGTTCCATCCGTTCTCATGTTATAGCGTGACCAGGACAAATCGGGGTTCATTTTTATATATATAGCAATATGTAAGTAATCATTAATTTAAAACAAAAATAAATATTATGATCTCACCGCTTCAATATCATACTAAAAGGTGTGCAATTATCAATCTCGTTCAAACCGCCATCGCTTACTCCCACCCGCTGCACTTATAGCCATACACGAATCATCCATTTAAAGCAAACACGAGTCAAAGAAGCCGCGGCCTAAACACTACCATTTTAACACGCCAATGGCTTTGGATACATACCTACAGCATTATACTTTTTATAGATGCACACTGTACTTGTTTCATTCATAAAATTGTATGTTAAGTTGAGAAGGTAAGAGTAGAATTTTCGCGCTTTACTACAATTCATCTTCAAGTGTCCGTGATCCCGTGACTGAAGGCATTGTTAAAGATGGTAATGGATTGGTATTTTCGGACTCATGAATGAGATGCCTTTCGACGTTACTCTTCAAGCTATGGAAGCCATTTTTTTGCACCTTATTCATGCTTACTCCCACCCGCTGCACTTATAGCCATACACGAATCATCCATTTAAAGCAAACACGAGTCAAAGAAGCCGCGGCCTAAACACTACCATTTTAACACGCCAATGGCTTTGGATACATACCTACAGCATTATACTTTTTATAGATGCACACTGTACTTGTTTCATTCATAAAATTGTATGTTAAGTTGAGAAGGTAAGAGTAGAATTTTCGCGCTTTACTACAATTCATCTTCAAGTGTCCGTGATCCCGTGACTGAAGGCATTGTTAAAGATGGTAATGGATTGGTATTTTCGGACTCATGAATGAGATGCCTTTCGACGTTACTCTTCAAGCTATGGAAGCCATTTTTTTGCACCTTATTCATAATAACAAAATGTACAATATAAAATTATGGTTTTTTTTCAGTACTAGTACACTTTTACCAGCATAACATGTGGTTTATTACATAACTAGCTGCGCCACGCAGTTTCACCCGCGTGGTGATGGATGATGATGAAAAGTATCCTATATGTTATTTCAGGGTCTCATCTATCTACATACCAAATTTCATTAAAATCCATTCAGTGATTTTTGCGTGAAAGAGTAACAAACCTACTATATAATTTACCCATCCATCCAAACTTTCACATTTATAATATAAGTGGGATAATATACAGTTTGTGTTTTTTATTAATTTTAATACATGCCAAAATCATGGTGACTCGCCAACTCAATTGTCCTATTACAGCCACTTTGTTACACTACACAAATATTCATCAAAAATTGTGACTCAGATTTCAAATATATGAAACAACTCGTTTCGGTCCGCGGTTTCACCCGCTTGGTAATAATGTTGTTGGTGATGATGTTGATGATGATGACAAGTGACATGTGTTTTATATGTGTATGTGTTAAATTTCATCAAAATTAGTTTGAGCTGTGTAAGCCTGACGCCTGATAACAAACATACAATTACACTTGAACACTAAAATTAAATAAAAAATAAATTCAAATAATATTTATACACATTAGGTTATCAAAGCACAGAGGACTTGCTACGCGTAATAAAATAAGAAAATCCTTAACTATCATTAGTAAAATCAACATTCAGTTCTATACATCAGTTTTCAAAGTTGTTTGCTTGTTATTTTTATTTTTATTTAAGCATTCGCCAACAATATGTCGGTCAATAAACAATTTAATTTAGGTATAATTTAAATTTATATATAATTTTATTGTAATGAATTCATTATTTTTATAGAAGAGTGTGTCAAGTTTACATTTGAATATTTATTTTAATTAGTCACAATAACTGCTAGTGTAACCGCAATATCTAGTGCTGCAAATGTAACAAATTTAATTATGTACTACAGATAAAAAACAGCATTTAAGCCCCTGTCTACGGGTAGAGTGCCCAAAAAGCTGGCAACGTTACCTCGTTGAATAGCCAGGCTGATACGTTGTCCGAGGTAAGTACCAGCTCTTTGGTCACCTGTATTTTCTTTGAGGCGTCTGGACAGCTCCTATACTAAACGCCATGCATCCGGACCCCAAGAACCCATAGTTTCAACCCCACTTTAGTACTTATGTAAATTTGTACATAATAATGTCTAAGCATATTACTGTTGAACGAATAAGATTATTATTATATTATATTACTCACAAACTTGGGTCTCGCTTGGGCGCAAAATAGGGCTTATCAATAGTTTTTCGTATATGTAGTATTTCAGAAATAAATCCATTACCTAATCCTACTAATATTATAAACGCGAAAGTTTGTGAGTATGGATGTATGGCTGTTTGTTACTCATTAACGCTCAAACGACGGGCAATTATGATTAAATTTGGTATGGATGTAGATGAAGCGCTGGATTAAAACATAGGATACTTTTCATAATCATCCATCACCACGCGGGTGAAAAATCGTAATTTCTTGGGCACAGCATAGACAAAATAATAAGTTCTCGCCCTACGTCAAGATACGAGTAGTAATGATGACAGTTCTGTCAAATTTTGTGTCAGTTTCTGATAGCTTAGTCGAAAGAGCGCTATCATTTTGACAGCTCAATACACTAAACGTGCTCGGCAACTGTCAAGGGTGATGAAATGTAATGACAGTTTTTTCCATTGTGGTTAATTTTATATTTGTATGTACGTAGCTACTGTATTTTATTATCACTGTTTACTGATTGATTTACTAAGTACTTTAATTAACTCATATAAATAAAAATTCAAATATTTATGACATTTTGGTATAAAGATAGATATGGCTTTGGAGAAGATAATAAGCTACTCGTATAAGTAGTACTAATCCTGCGCAGACGAGGTCACGGGTACCAGCTAGTGTGTATAATATGATAAAAACATTTGTAACTCTGTCACTCTCTCAGGTACTCCGTCTCTCTGACTGTTACCTTGTCATGCCTAAGCGACTGACTGAACGGATCGTTTGGAATTGGGCATAGAGATAGATTATATCCCAAGGAAGCACATATAATACGTTTCATCATCATCAATCTCCACGCGGGTAAAACCGCGGGGCGCAGCTAGTGTCTAATAAATGTTTTCTTGATTTAGTTACATATCTATTTCAACTTAATCCGTGATTTCAACCACTATCCAAAAACCAGGATACTGAAGATTTTTTTTCAATGGAAGATTTTTTTCAAATTGAAGATCTATAAGCCGAAAAAACATAAATTTGATGGCCCTTCGGATCCGATAGGTTGGTCATGTTCAGAGATTGGGAGACTTATATGCAATCACGTATACATACGGGACTCTACGTATGCTCGCCTAGTGCCTGAAGACCAGATAAAGTTGTTAACGGTGCAATTGAAACAGATTTCAGCAAAAGTCAAGCCAATAAATGTTTAGTGAGGTTTTTTCTTGTCTTGGAGTCCAAGATTCCATTCGGATCACTGAGCCATCGAAGTCAGTTAGACTTAATAAAAAGAACAATCATATTTTATAGAAAAAAATAATAATATCTATATATACAAGACAAGAACGCACTTAAAATAAGTTCCTATTTCCATATAAAGTTAAAACCTACTCATAACATTTTAATTAAACGTTTTACGAGGCTTCTCTATTTTTTGTTGGCTATTTGATTTTCCAAAGGTGGGTTGATATTATAGCTTACGTACCTCCTACGCAATTATATTTCTGGGCTTAACAAACTCAATCATTAATTCATATTTTGCAAATGAAATGAACAGTTTATTGTTCTTGCCTGCCGTAATCTTATGTATGTCTTGTAAATCAATACAATATAAATTAAGACAGTAATAAATCTTCCACATCATCGTCCCTCATGAAGGCTGGTCCGGCTTTTCGGTCTTATGTCAAGACTCGGCACACAAGGTGACTGCCTTCTGGGATGTTGATTGGCCGATCATTGTCCCGTTAATCGTTTCGGCAAACTGTCACAAAGCAAGAATCCACGACGAACATCTTAAGGGCATCTCGCTAGACTCTTGACGTCAAACGAGCTACAAAAGACAGAACTGCTTGACCCTGCACGTATAGTCAGGAAGTATCTTGTCGGTAGGTCTTCTCTGCAGTCCTATCCACCGGTAGTTTGAACCGCACCCCAGCAGAACTTTACGATTAGGTTTTTAGAATACGTATTTTTAGGTAGCTTGGAGCGCTTGAGGATTTACCCGTGCGGAAAGAATCTATTATTTTTTTTTATATAATGTCATATTTTGCAATTGACCACATTTATCATTATAACAAATTCTAAGTAACTCCTTATAATATCAGCTTTTTGCAAGTAAAAGCCCTGTCAAAATCGGTCCAACAGCGTTAATCACCGAAGCTGTTGGACCTAGCTTTAAGAAACAGACAAACCAAGTTTTGTACAATAGTCATTTTGCTATATGTACTGTACTATGTAACAAACTGTTGTTTTGACATTAAAAACATACTCTTTAATTATATATTGTTTTGTATAGCTAAAAAATAAAAGTTTAAATTGTTAAATCAATAATATTAATTTAAGTAAAGTTAAAATATGACCCTTATTTCCTAAGATATTTGACACTAGCTAAGCCCCGGGGTTACACCCGCGTGGTGATGGATGATAATGATGATGAAAAGAACCCTATGGCCTTTATTAATAAACGTTGCGTAAACCTATATTAGGCGTAACATGCTTTGTCTTGCTTTCACGCGTGACATTTACTGCAAGCGAAAAATTGACAGATAGATGTTTTAACTACTCCGGGTGTAAGTCAAGTTTATTAATAAGGCCGTATGTGTTTACCCAGTACCTCATCTACCTACATGCCAAATTTCATTAAAATTGTTATAGTCGTTTGAGCGTGAAGACGTAACAAACATACAAACACACTCGCAAACTTTCGCCTTATAAAAAAACTATCTGCTTTCCTCGGTTTCACCCGCGCGGTGATTGATGATGATGATGAATCTTATATAGCCTATGTTACTCAAGGTGAATGTAGCTTTCCAATGGTGAAAGAATTTTTGAAATCAGTCCAGTACTTTTTGAGCCGATTCGTTACAAACATACTTACATACAAATATTTCCTCTTTATAATATTATAGTATATAGTATAGATGATGTGATAACTTCAACACATTGCACTCATGTACATCATTATAATTCCTAATATAAGTACAATTACAAAATGTATAATCATTTACTATATACAATTTCTTATTAAAGTGTTTTCATTCAAATCCAAATTACATAGTATTTTTTTTTATTATAATAACTAACGTGGTTTTCACTCATTTTTACTTGAAATTCGGGATTATGCAAGTAATATTTATCGGATAGATTCGATTTTGATTAGATTAGCGACCTCGATCACATTCATTGGTTTTTTTAACCGATTTCAAAAAAGGAGGCGGTTATATGTTTTGTGTATGTATTTTATTTATGTGTATGTTCATCGATTTCTCTCCTATTTGTTCGTTAGAGTGTACTTCCGAGGTGGTCCCATGTAAATTTCACCGAATTCAGCCAAGCAGTTTTTGAGTTGCACTCCAAAAACTGAAAAGTGTTTCGCCTATCTTGATGATATCGTGAATGACAATCGTTTCCGTAAGTAGCAAGGGTGTGAAAATTATAAAAAACCACCAATAAATGGAAACGACATGGAGATTGAATCAATAAGCTATGACCATTAGAGCAGCCGTAAGCTGCACTAATCGCCACCCCTATGATGACCTGACAGATGCTTTTTCACGCCCCGCTTGTTTTTCACACAACTTTTTACACATAAAATCTACTAAAACCGAAGTAAATTTTATGTGTAAAAAGCGGTAAAATATGTATGTATAGTAGCAAATTCAGCCGTGGCCTTTACGTATCGCTATAGATCTATTTATATACCAAACTAGCTGCGCCTCGTGGTGATGGATGGTGATGATTAAAAAGAAAATTATATGTAATAATGTATCTCCTTGCTGAATTTCATCTGAATCTGTGCTGATGATGCGTGATCGAGTAACAACTACATCGGGGACATTTGGAGTTCTCTTTCAGCCTTCCACGGAAACTATACTGTTAAGAATATGATCTTTAAGCTGTGTGGTGTGTTTAACATTGTGAAAAATATGTTTTTCTTCATTTTGGCAATACTAGGATTTGATAATGATAGTTTATTGATTCAGGCGTTACTTTGCGGAAATCCATTATCAAAAAACGACTAAAAAAAATATTTTGTGACACTTCCGCTGAAAAAAACAATGATTTTGGCCTAATTGGAGGTGTGCACCACACCCCCTCTCGCATAAACTGCTAATAGGAAGAATACAAAAATAAAAACAGACAAGAAAACCCAAATAGACCAAAAAGACACGTGTTTCGCCTCTACACGAGGCATCCTCAGGAGATGTTGACTCGTCGAGCGCTAAACCGACAGTTTTGTATTCTTCCTATTAGCAGTTTTTGCGGGAGGAAGGGTGGTGCACGCCCCCAAATAGGCCAAAATCATTGTTTTTTTTCAACGGATGTGTCACTAAATATTTTTTTAATCGTTATTTGATAATGAGAAAAAATATAGTAATACAGAAGTGGATACGTAGAGAGACAAGGTGGATGCAGGGTATTTATATACTCTTCTGACAACCTCTTCGAGGACGTAAGGGGCAATGTCAAATAAAAATAATTTTTAGTAAATTAAATAAAAAGTTCCTATCAAAATATTCGAACATCGTCATCGAATAATCTCATTTAATTCGGGTACGCCCCTCTTCCTGTTTCGAACAACCGGAAATGACATCAGAACGGTCCACGCGCCCGGAAGTACTCTCGCGTTTCAATTTGGCGCCATGTTTAAAGTTAATGCGTATATTTGCCGGTTTATTGAGTTTTCAACATATAACTATACAATTTGGAAAATATTAAAAGCAAACTAACAGATACACAAGTACAATTTGAAAACAATTATACCGACTTCCATTCTATTCAGTTATTCATCCATTCCGTGTGGTCTCATTTAAATTTCATCAAATTCGGTTCAGTAGTTTTGACATACACTCCAATAACTGAATAGAATGGACGTTGGTATTAAATTTTTCAAATTGTACTTGTTTGGAAGTCGGTAGAAAATACAATCGAAGTTGTTATTTGGGTTCATATTCATTTTGCTTCAGACTGGTCAGTATTTGTATTTAGTTTGTATTCTACTAAGTGATGATATCGTCAAGCGTTAATGTGAAGTTAAGCGTTATGCCAACCATATAATGTATTTATTGAATACAAAAATCCTCATTTTTATATCCTTTAAAATTGACTCAAAATTTATAATTGATTAAAATTGAGTCACTTGTTTGAACTACAACTTTTTTACACCTAATTGCTCATGCAAGATTATTTGTATTTGACTCATGCCAATGTTGCCTGAATTTCGCGGTATGTCACATGTCGATCTTCCTCAATCAGCTTACGCATAGCATCAACGTTTTCTTGGGTGACTGCAGTTTTTGGACGACCTTGACGGGGATCATCACTGAGCTTGACACGTCCACGTTGAAATTCAGCAAAACAGCGATAAATTGTGGTTTTGGATGGGGCTTCATCACAAAATGCAGAAATCGTCCGGTCAACACACTGTTTTTGTGTCTTCGAAAGTCATAATAAATCATCGCGCTTGAATTTTCTCAAACCAATTCCATTTTCTCAACGACTAAACAAGTTTGACAAAACCTTGTGACAAGACCGAGAATCTTTTTTTAAATAAATAAAAGGTATTTGATTTTTAAAACCAAGGAGTTTTCAATTAAAAAGATTTTAATATAACAGGAACAGTGGAAATATTCCATTCCCGATACTTTTAGTGCAGCCCTCGTATTTGTCAGGCACGTAATTGCTGTAGAAGTTTTCAAGCCGTCAAGAACACTCGTACTCGTGTTTATGAAACTATCATTAACAGATTCTGGCAAAGTTGCGACACTCAAACAAGTCGCAGGGGCCATACACAAAGAATCTAATCTAATCACTCGTACTCGATTTTTTTATCAAGACACATAATGTTACATGCTTGGAAATAATTCAGGAAACCGGAAAACATACAATTTTGGAATTCAGTCCTGTACTATGAACCTGTCTGAATAATAGCTAAAATAGCCTGAAATCTAAATCTGATTATTTTTTTACATAAAAAATAAAAAAGTTTATTCTTTAAATTAAGTAAGTAGGTAATATAATAGGTACAAGATTATCAAGATATCTATAGAAGATGTTAGTGATGTTGTTTCTTAGCAGCGATAGAAATGCATAAGCTTAAAACTTATGTAAATAATAATGCCAGAATTTCAATCGAGGTGATGGTTTTCAACTCGCCAGTGCGTGGAATCCAGTATTAGGTTGTTTTAAAAATAAAAGTCCGCGTTCAAAATGTGTTCAACATACTATACGCAGTGATACAGTGAGTGTGTTTTGTCGGGACTTAGGATCGAGTTCGAGTTCCAGTGATAACCGTAGCAAAAGACTAAGAAAGAGGGTAGATCGTTATGTCTGCACCTAACTTTTAAACTTTTTGACCAACCACCCGCATTCTTCAGTCTTCCCGTGAACATGGTGCATGTAACTGCGCCGAAATATCGGGAGCTCATTCCACAACCTTACCACGGTAAATATCCCGTTAATAATCATATAATTTTAGAGAACAACCGTGATAGTTTAAAACAGTGTCTTATGTAAATAGTTTTCATTCATCATCATTGTCAGCTGGAAGACGTCCACTGCTGAATATAGGCCTCCCCCATAGAACGCCACTTGGACCGGCTACTCGCTTCCTTCATCCAACGATTCCCCGCGGTTTCGACGATTTCGACGGTCCTTCTAGTAAATTATTTTGGTGAAAATGAATTCTTATAAAAGCTTTACATAAAAACATAAGCATACTTTATGGTAAGGCTTCTTTGCTCTTTCGCTAGGATTCTGCCTATTGCTTCTCTGCTTTCCCGAAAAGTCCTGCTGTCAATTTAATTACATCTGCCAGTGTTTTACTTACCTTTCCCTTGTCCTCTGACAAGTGTCAGTTGACTTATTTAACTTCGTTAATACCTTGTAGGAACTGATTGTGATTTCACGGAACTTGTCACCCCTTTGCAGTTATCACATGTGTGGACACCGTGTCTAATGTGACACAAAACTTGTAGCGTTGTGAGTTCAGTGTGTACGTTGGACAGTCTGCCCGGGGACCCCACATAACCACCCGGCTTCCCTCCGAGATGCAGTATGGTACGCAGAAAAGACCTATTAAAAATACAAAGTGCGATTAATATTTCTTGAACTGTGCAACAGATTTCAACAGTTTCTTGTTCCACGTTCCATTTTTTGGTCAACAATTTTTTTATAATTTTTAGTGACCCTGCTACTTACGGGATCGATTGTCAGTGATGATATCATCAAGATAAATCAACACTTTTCAGTTTTTGAAGAGTAACTCAAAAACTGCTTGACCGAATTTGATAAAATTTAAATGGGACCACCACCCATGGAACCATATTCTACCAAATAATTAATTTTGAGGATTGGTCCACACATAGGGGAGACATCATCGGCTATTATTCACATATCCCAATAATCTATCTATCCACGGTTTTCCTTACTACCGATAGAAATTTGACATAACTTCCATACAAATAGTGTCAAATATCTAACTCTAGTAAGGTAAACCGGCGATAGATACATTATTGGGATCGGCCGATAGTGGATAGCTAAACTATTAATTATATCAAGCACCAGTATAATTACAAACAGAAAACAAACTACCAATCGACAATCCAATAAACCGTCTCCGTAACAAATCGAGCCGGCATAATGTGTAATAATGAAATGCGCGATATGTTCCGCCAAAACAGAATTAGTTCTGCGCACTCGGGCCGCGTCCTCTCGGTACGATTGTGCGCTGTCATTCGGAGGGGAAATGTGCCACTGGTGCTTTTTTATACTGTCAAGATTCGTAATTGTCAGTCTCCACTATATTTTAGGCTGAGCGCAGACTTGAGTCACGATAGTTTTAAGACAGACTATTGCTTTACAAAAATTATGAAGACGCGCACACTTCAAACAAAACGTCTCATAGACGAAATTGTCTCATAGTCAAAACAGTTTCGTTTAGATGTGCGACGTGTCATAGGCAAAACAATTTGGTTTTAGTTTTAAGACTTGTCTATGTGAGGAAAGTCTGTCTTAAAACTGTCGTGACTCCAATTCTGCGCTCAGCCTTATAGTAGGTACTACATATGTTTTGAAATAAAATCTACCTTAATGCAAAATATTCAAAACTAGTTAGTAGAATTAACTAAGTTTTTATAATTTCACTGTTGTATTTATTGCACGCAGCCATAGTGTTGTACTCACAGATGTCAATGTATTAGTATTATGAATTGTTATGGTGTTGGTGATTAATAAATAAACAAATAAATAATCTCTAAAATAAAAATACCCCATTTTCGATGTAGAGGATGATTGACTAGTATGTAGTGTATACAGTGGGCCACATGGAATTCAGCCATCAAGTTATTTAAAAACAAAGGCGAGCAAAGTGACGACTGAGAATACATCCGCAACGGTGGATTTCAAGTAATATACACACAAATTGTTACTCAACACACGAAAATGGCTGAACGGATTTGGATGAAATTTGCAGTGGAGATGGATTTAACAATTTTTCATCCCGATCTAAAGGATAGCTCCCGAAGGATCACGAAACTAGTACTTAATCCATTTAGTATAGTGTAAATTAAAAAAGGCTTTGAAATATGCATCATTTTACCTATACGGGATATTTTCCGGGATATTACTCGAGTTTAAAACCAATTAAAATTACAGTCTTGTAAAAAACCTATTTCAAAATACTACTACACAAAATATTATCACACACACACAGTTACATTATAAATGGAATATGTGTGTGTGTGTGTGTGTGTGTGTGTGTGTGTGTGTGTGTGTAGCATACTGAAATAACTCAACGGATTGAAATGAAGTTTGGCTTCGAAATAGCTATCACACGTAAGATTAACACATACTTTTTCAACGTAATGGGTGGTTCCGATTGTTCGTGATAACCAAAGATCTGTGAAGTACCAGTGGGTTATGGTACAATAAAAAAACAAGCGAGCAGTCTTTGGGGACTATCGATAGAAGTGAAAACTAAGTAACTTGTGAATTGTATCGTTGAGATGAGAAGCGTGCGGTGACGATGACGCGAGTTTCACGCTCTCTGTTCACATAATTTTTTTTTTCTGTTCTTTCAAACAAAAAAAGAGAATCGGTTCACTCGATCGAAAGTTATGAGATATCTAACATTTAAAAAACAATCAGTCGAATTGAGTACTTCCTCCTTTTTTTGGAAGTCGGTAGAAAAAAACAGTCGAGTTGAGTACCTCCTCCTTTTTGGAAGTCGATACAAAAAGGTCTAATAATGTACAAGTCAGAAGCGGTTACACACGTCATTCAAAATAATATAATACGGCAATATCTGCGAAAATGGCTGGCGGCGGTCTGCCAATCTGCCTCGGCTATACAAACCACACAGAATACAAACTATCGATAACCATTATACTTGTAACTAAAGGGTTGCGACGCAGGAAGTGATCCTTTCCGGGTCGCTATTCACGGGACTGCTGTTGAAACAGGAGTTTATGTGCCTTAAGATATGTGTTGAAGATTCATAACAATCATAGAGTAACTTGATTTAAACTTTCTCAAGACGCGCTCGTATCCTGATAATAGTAAAAAGCAGAATGTTTAAACATCGAGTGTAACGAAACGGATCGATAATATTGTTTGAAAAAAATACTTAGGTTAGAAAAGGAACAGGCAAAGAGTAATAACCGAACAGAATTCATAAATATTACTCGAACTCTGCAAAAAATATCCTGAATAAGTCCATAAAAATAAACTTTCACGTCCAAGTCTCAGAATAAAATTTTCAGCGCTAACACTATATATTTTTTTTAGGTAATACGTAGCCAATATATAGTACTAAAGTAGTTACCAGCATTTTATTCAATTGTGTTAGTATATATCGAAATATATTAAGAAAACTTACAAAATTAATGCATTTTCGCATTACATCGTATAATATAACAAGCGATTTTCAACCCTACGTAAAGCATCGTAAATTATTTTTAAATTGGGGTTTGACCGCGCCTTAAGTATTAGACATTTTAATGTTACTATGATGTTTACGTAACGCGCTAGGTAGGTTCGAGTATAGCCAGATGTCCTGACTTTCCGGGTAATGTCTTCTTTAGAGAGTGTTCTAGTTGCACTCCGCAGTTTCACCCGCGTGATGGATCAAAATATATAGCCTACGTTATTCAGGAATAATAAATCATTCTAATGGTGATATAATTTTTGAAATCAGACCAGGTTTTTTGGAGTTTATTTTTTATTAACATACATAAACGTTTTTTTTGCGATAAAGGGTTAGTAAAAACTTTTTAGTGATCATTGCTACTTCAATTGGCATTCACCGTCAATTACGATATCATCAAGATAGGCGAAACACTTTTCAACAAACAATTTGAAATACATTAAGTGGCCACCTCGGAAGATTTATGCCATATCCGTTCCGAGTTTTTGGCCCAAGACATTAAAAAGTTTTTGTTCGTCCCGCATGATGATATTTGTCTTTTTTCGTCCCGCATACCGAAATTGCAGGAAGTAAGTATACACTACGAAACAAAAAAAATATACGTGTACGTACATTAAAAAAAAAATGCGTCGACTTGAGAACCTCCGCCTTTTTCTTCGAAGTCGGTTGAAAATAAAAATCTTTCTTTCCTAACAATATAGTTCACATAAATAGGTATTCGTACACACCACGTAAGTTTAACGCACTATTCGATTATTCTGTACATCAAAATAATATTTAAAATCATAGATATGTCTCATTAATATAATTCATTTGAACAGACTTGGCACGAATTTTTGGTTTATGTCTTCTGTTACATATTGTCACAATTCAACCAAGGATATTACGTGCTAATAATAATAATAACGTAATAAAATTACCTAAATAGTAAACTGTTATAAAAATATATGAAATAAGAATATAGCTCATTATTAAATCACTAATAAAGCGTTTATGTGCCTAGAAACACGTACCTATGTAGCAACCGACTAATGAGCACGATGAAGTGGATATAACGGAAGTAGAGTAGAATTTAAAATACTCACCAATTATGCTGAAAGCCCTTTTTGCACATGCGCAAAAATTATAACTGCGGCATACGCCAATACGGACGCTTGCAGAGAAGTCCAACCATCTAGTATCTTGCCCGATCGACACCACACGGAGACTGTGGGAAGAGGTTTGCTGAAGCACTTACTGCTGTGGACATGGTAGGGAAAAGGGTGTTATGAATCCCGTTTGGTATGACAATCACTTCATCTAATTTTTAATTCAAGACTTATACAGACTATAAGTTCTCCAGGGATGGTGTGATCAAAGATGGTAAAAGCTTGTCTAGAAACTATCAATCGCTCTCAAAATTGAATAAGGATATAAAGTGTTATAAGAACGTACGGATATTGGTAAAAGAATATTTCCTTGTATTCATTTGCCGTTAATTTAATGCAAGGCAGTATACCATTTTAGACTAAACTAAACTCCGAAGATCAACATACTACTCATTAAATAAATGAAAAGTAGCTGTTTTGGTGAAATAAAGTGACTTCAAGCTCTGCCTTTTACAATTTTATTGCTTCATTGCCTTCACACAACTTCCCAAAGAACCACTTCAAATATATTTTGTTTTACGTGGGGAAATGTCATTTCGTGAGTCAAACAACAGTAAACAGCCCTGCTCAATCAAAGGAACCAAACAAAAGATGTAAAGGATTGGCACATAGATTGAAAATGTATGTTAACTAAATATTTTTGCCACTCATGAACTCTGCCATGCAAGTCACAATTGTTATAATAATAAAAACGACGCAGAACTTACTGTGTTGACATTATGCACCATATTTACTTAAAGCAGTTGCAGTATCACTCAGAGCTTTATGATTTAAATAAGATAAGCTTTGAGGCATAGTAAGGGGCACTCGCCGATAATGTGGTGGCTGGTTTGAAATTGGGTTTGAGCTTTCGGTTGTGGTAACATAGTGGCAAAGTACACATAGGTGTATCCCAATATTTCCATGGAAGTACAAAATAGAAAAAGTAGATTGGTTATTGGTCATTTTTTCCAAATTATATCATTCCATATTATAGTACTACGAAGAGCACGAGGTACGAAGCGAGGAGGAGTGTTCGGTTTCTTTCGACCAAAACGCGCGAGGCAAGCGAGCGAAGCGAGCGTGCCGCGGCAGTGGTCGGTGACGCGCCAGACGTGGGATGGAAAAAGTGAGAGAATCAGTCCCAGTATTTCTATAAAAAGAAATACCTAATGAAAATAGTGTGTGGGATACACCCGTACACAAGGTGTTAAACATTATGTAGCTAGTCGATATACCGATACAGCGTGAAAGGACACAATTAAAGACCTCTGACATTGCAACGGGAATCGTAAGAAAACGTAGATAACCTTTTCATCGCACAAAAGAAATGCCTACGAATACTTGCAAACATAGAATTTCCAGATTTAACAATACATCATTTCCATAAACCATATTTTATCAAATATCAAATGTTGACCCTCACCTCCATCTACATCTTGGAAATGTGCATGTTTATTCGAAAATATCCTCAATACTTTTTAAAAGCATGTGAACAGACGAGAAATTATCCCCTTAGACCAACACGGAAACATACACTTTTAATACCTACTTCTAGACTGAAAATGCACAGTTCCGGTACCAAGGCAATGGCAGTTAAAATTTATAATACACTAGGTACCTAACAAAATAAAAGACGAAAATAAAATGAACGTTTTCAAATTCACACTTAAAAAATTACTTTTGCAGAAGTGTTATTATAATATTGACGAATTTTTCAATTATAATACGTTAAAATAGACTGGTCCTCTCTGCACAATTGCAACACTCCCAGGGGGTAACATGTGACATGTACTTACTGTAAACCTTATGCAACAACACCTGCATTGTATGTTAACTTGGCACATAAGCAATAAATCATTTGAGTTTGAGTTTGAGTTTAAGAGACGAGGAAACGGTAACAGTTCACTTAGTACTTTTAAACAAGTAACACAGTTAAACAAATTAGACGCAAAATACTTATCTGATGATTGCAACGCAGTTTCACGTAAAACTTAAATGTAATCTATCTCTATTCCAAATTTCACATTCAATTTCAACGTGATGAAGTAACAAGCTACCTAAAAAGCCATTCTATTATTTCTAGAGACAAATTGGAACGTAACGTCATCTTAAAAACTAGTGTGTATATTTCATATCCCCACATTAATCACTACTTTATACAAATATGAGTTAGCGTCAAGATCATTATCTAGTGAGCTATCAGAATAATACTGTTCACCCTCTCACTTACCTACTATATAGTTCCTTTTAAACCTAAACACAGTAATGCTTACACACTCTGACTGAAATTAGAATAACTAGCACTGTAGTGTAGTGGCTCACTGCAGATAACTTGCAGAAGAGTCACAACTAGCAGCTTATTAGCATCAGGAGCTACGTTTAATGATTCGCCAAAGGTCTCCAGACGTAAGTAAGTACGTGCCTCCACTCCCTAAACTTGCGATTTATTTAGTTTGTCTAAATTGTTTGCCTGTGACATGGTCCCAGGACGAGCTGTCGTTTTACTCTTGTTCACGAGGTATACAGGGAATCGTAGAATGTACACAAAGAATGGTAAAAAACTACAAAGAAGGCGAATCGATTCGTGTTTTTATTATACAGTGGTAAGAGTATTTGTGATTGCGTTTGCGGTAAGGGAAGCTTTGTGCAGGGATGTGGTGCAAAGCACGAGAGAATGAGATGAAAACTATATGTATTTTTGTAACGTAAAATCAAAAGTAAAACATAGAGTATGAAGCCAATTATTAATTAATGTAGTTAAGAGTATTATACTGCTGCGTTTTAAAATTAATAGAGCCCTACGGCTCTATTAATTTTAAAACGCCGGGCCTTTTCGCCAAGGCGAGAAGGCCCGGCAACTTGAAACTCGAGGACTTTACTAGGTGTTGGGCTTCTTGTGCAAGAGGCCGTCATTGTAGGTACCACTGCAGCAGATACCCAAAGAAATCGTGCGTATCCATTATTGTGTAAGGGTGTGAAGGGCACTGTAGCAAGTGAAATTACTGGACGTAAGAAACCTAAAAATCAATTTCTCAAGGTGACAAGTAGAGTCATACTACGCGAAACTACAGTTTTTAGTTCTGGATGGCCATGCAACTGTCGTGGGAAGCGTAATGCTTACCACCAGACGCACAACTTGTCTTAAAGCTTAACAGCAATAGTTAAAAAATCATTTAATTGTGTTTTATTACGTTCTTGTTTCCGCGAAATCTTCTTCGTGTGCAAGAAACTATTGTTCAATGTTCAATATTATGCCTAGATGCAGTAGTCTCCATTTATTTATACTTAATGAGTCTTCAACTACTGTATTATGTTTTGAAAGACACTGTAGTAAAGGACATTATCAGATGAATGAGATTCAAAAGCCAAAATCCAAAACATTGGAGTGACAAGCACAGTGCGGAGCCTTGCAAAACTCAAGCCCCAAATAAGACTGTAAATGTCATGATCAGCCCTTGGCATTGTAGAGGAATTGTTGTTGTTCCCAAATCTGATGTTCCCAACAGGTATAAAACTGGTTAGTCATTCGATACACAATTACATAATAGACAATTCATTCATAGAAAATAAATATACTCGTCAGATCTTACATAAATGTCAAAAATTTACGAAACGCTGCCGCCCGTACTTTAGGCGCTTCCGATTTTAACGATTAGCCGTTAAGTGTGGCTGGAGTGCCACTGTTCAAGTGTGCTGTAGTTCAGTGCAGCTCAGCAATTAATGCGGCACTTCAGTGCAAGTGACATGGGAATCTTGCACTCTCGTTATTTTCTCGGTATTTTGTAAAGAATTTAGCTAGCTTTTATTATCTTGCCTGGTTTTTATTAAAGTTATCTGTGGCAGTCGCGGATTTTCGATTATATACTTGAAAGGTTTAACTATTGTCTTGCTTAATGGTCACACATGATGCGGTTGAAGGTAGCAGATATATTGATGACCTAGAATGGCGATTACGTCTCAAGGGCTACTATCATTGTTTTTTAGTCAAAGTGAACAAAAAAGCGGGATGATAATGATTTTGCGGCAAAGTTCTGCTGCACTGCATTATAACTGACGCTTAGGGGCCTATTCTTAAAGTACCCTTGATAGTGTATCTAGACTTGAATATAGATTTATGTTTTAAATGTTTATCGGGACTTATCACGTATAATATAGATTTAGTTACAATTTTGTTGTGCGTTTACTGTCATATCTCCACTCAAGTAGAGATTCGTAACTGAGCGTTTTTTATGGAATAGCAACATAAGAATTGTATACACTGAAGCTTCTTTCGTCGTCGGCAACTGCAGGTGTGACCTTTGTGTAAAGGCACAGAACTTATTGTCTTGTAATTTACAAGTATGACAAAAATACATTCATATATACATACACACTACCGCTGGTACAATGGTTATGCCAAAGATGCAGGGTGCACCGGCACCGGTATTTTCCTCATGAATATTTTCCTGTATACTTACTGCGTGCGTTTTATGCTGGAGGGCGGGCGGTGAATACTGCACCTTTGGTATAATATTGTTTCCAGCGAATCAGCACACCAAACGCGGGACGTGTGCGGTACGTTCCGTCGACGGGTCCGCGCGTGTTGTTACAAGGAAATGTACCAAACACACGCATCAAATACGGTGGCATTGTCGGCGGGCCCGCGTTTGTATTTAATGTGCCGTGTTTTATACATCTCGATGTAATACAACTTGACCCGTTGACGGAACGCATGAAGCTTTAAATATTATCTGTCATATTATTTTTGCCAAGGTATTAGAATATTTTTTCTGTATGTGACATTATTGTTCAAATTTTCTATATATTCCAATAATTCAACATGGTTTGACACTAATCAAAGAGTTCACGTATTGTATTCACAGAGATGGGAACGGAATCAATATTATGTTCGTGGTTAGTTTGACGTGAATCATACTAGAAGCAGTAGCACGGTACATATTATGCTATTAATATGTACCGTGCTACTTGAGTTAACGATACGAATAAATATAGTATTCTTATAGTCAACGTTAGCAGTTTTATTGCAAAAGGCTGCTGCGTCGTACAAACTTTCAGTGCCAAAATTGTACCAGATAAAATTACAGTTGTGCCTAAATTCAATTATTGTATATCAAAAAAAAATAGGTCACACTTATGGAAATTTTCGTGCTAGACCCGAACAAATATTAATCATTATCCTGGTTGAAAAAAAAGCAACAATGGCTATTATAGATTACTTAAGTTTTCCTAGGTTTGTGCTAAATCTGGTTTTGATCTCTTTTGACTTTTGAGTTTTGACTGCCAACCTTCAGTAATGGAGAGGCACTTAAAGAAGAAGAAGTTTTGATCTGTGATAGTGGTAGTCATAATGAACCGTGAAGTGTATAAGTCAAAATCATTTATTCAATTTAGGCATCAAAGACGCACTTATGAACGTCAACAGCTTGCCAGAAGTGGAGTATTCCAAGCATCTTTATCTTCTATATGATGTCCAACTTTATAGTTAGCTTTTTTATTAAAACGTTTTTTACAGTCAACTTGAATTTGCCCTCTTTGAGCTCAATGTGTGTTGGGATTTTATTGTAAAAACGCACACAATTTCCTAGGAATGACTTATTAGTCTTCGCAAGTCTAAAACTAGGTACAGCTATCCTATTTGTATTTCTAGTATTAAAAGTGTGGTGATCACTATTTAACTTATATTTATGTAATTTTTTATGAACATACATTATATTTTCAAATACATATAAGGACGGGAACGTTAATATATTGATTTCTTTAAATAAATCTCTCAAAGATTCACGGGGACTAATTTCGTGTATAGCTCGAATAGCACGTTTCTGTAGGACAAAGATGGTGTAGGACAAGGACGGTGTATGTTCTGATGCACTAGTTTAGGCAAAGTGTACAAAAACATGAAACGTTATTTTTTAAAGTCTTTTATTACTAAATGTGTCCATTGCTTCAATTAAATGTGACAGACGGGGCAGTGACTTCTGGCAGACTTATCTATGTCTACGCGCACGAGTCCACATATCAAAAATAGAACCTGGTTGACCGAACTTTGCTTGTAAGTGAAGAATTGATTTTCTTGGTCTAACCTCAAACCAAACACTCATTGGTTTAGTGTTGCTTAACAACGCCATCTATTGTCAAATAGCTATAGTGTTAATATGTCGGTAAAACAGTTTAGTTGTTAAAGTTGATGACTCTAGTTGCCATAATTATATTGTAGCAGCTTTTCACGTTTTCTAAAACTTAAACCTAGCTAGATCGATGTATCGCTCCTGAAACCCCTTGCATACTTAATTGCGTGAAAATCGTTGTATCCATTTCTGAGATTCAGAAGTCGTGGCTGCGTAATATCCAAGAATAGACCGGATTCGCAGGTATCGCGGAGCTATTCAAACTCGCCAAAGATCGGATGAAATATGCGGAGCTGACAGCCAGCGTTCACTAGTTGGAGAGGCACTAGAAGAAGAAGATGATACAAGAATAGCTCATTTAATCCGTTGACTCGCGATTCGCCATATTTGGCCATTAATACAATAGATTTCGCAGAAATCAACCTACTTTTCCAGGAACTGCAAAGTGTGTGGTTAGAGGTATTAGATCTGCATAATCGTCACTTGTTTTTCTTGGCCTGTTTGTTGTTGTCTCATAAAATAAATCCAATTACCTTGTAATATCCGAGTAATCCCACCCTTTACCCCACATTTTATAGTTCACCAAAACTGCACGTGCACTGGTAGATCTATTTGGATGTCACCACAGATTAGAGTACAGTTATAGCGTTGCTTAAAAGCATTTCTAACGCGCTTTATTAACTCGGCAATCTGGTTACATGCGAGCAAAGTGGAGTAAGTGGCAATGCGCTGTTTTTGTCTAGTTAACATTAATGAACGTGCGCTGTTTTTAATTTCTTATGACTTTGGTGCTTTGCTTTTTAAGCTTCATATTTAAGTTCGTTGATTTAACACACTGTTTAAAAGTTTCGCGGTTGTTAACTACATAATTAGTACTCACGGGATGTACACCGCAATCAGGCAGGTTTTGGAGTAACGTAAAGTAAGTACCTAGTTATGTAACTGCGCCGAAATATCGGGAACTCCAAAACCTGCCTAATTGTGGTGTGCTTCCCGTCAGTGCTAATTATAATCGTAGATTTAAGTTCTAGATTTCAATGAACTTATTTAAGATTATAATAATAATGACGAGAATATCATTTGATCGCATTTACAAGTGTGGATAGGGTATGTGTATTGTTTTTTGTTCGATTGCATTCTCAATTAATAAATTACTGTATGTCAAGTTCGTCAAGATATTATTCTCGTAATTAGTATAAATTATACACATTAGCCAGACGTCTAGTATGATTAAAACATACTAAGTTATTTTTTATATGACTGATATATCATAAGGCTTTCAATATATATTTTTATTTTTTAACAATATTTTTCTCACAATATAGCATGTAACCTCCAGAATATTCAATCAAAAAACTTAACAACAAACTAAATTAACTCATTTAAAAAACCAATCCGATTAGTAATTTATAAGAAAAACACTAATAGTCCACCGCTTGCAAAAATATATTTTTAGTAACTCAAGTTTATGAAGACTTAATTCCTTTTTAACAATTACCAAGTTACGCTGTTTGCCCGCTGGCGCTCAGGTCCATTAACCTACGCTTTGATGTTTTTGCAAGTTAACCGGCCTCAGCTGACTTTCAATTTTTAAACTCGCCCCTCGGAGTCACATTTAAAAGGGAAATGGACGAAGGGTAACGTAACTTTTTATAAAAACTTGGTCAAAATGACTTTTTTATGCAATGAGTTATGAGGTACATTTTTGTTTTAGTTTTAGTATTTTATTTTTGATGTAAATGAAGAATGATACCTCAGAGGTAGCCTAGTACCCTGCCTGGATAGGTACTAGGTATTCGAGATCCAACTCCGTTTTGAGGATTAGCATCTGATAATGCTCGAAGCCCGGGTCAGTCTTCGATTCATAAGGTGAGTGTTGTGTCTCAACGTGTGTAAATAATATATATTATTGTAATAGTTAAAATATATTCGTTACAAACTTTATTTAAACACACGTTTTAGTTCCTGGAAAAGTAGATTAATTTTTACGAAATCTATTGTATTATTGGCCAAATATAGCGAATCGCGAGTAAACGGGTTAACACGTAAGCTACATTGATCTGGATCCAACGGATAGTTGCTTTACCAAAGAATCGTGATAATCTCATTCCATGCGGATAAAATAGCAAGCGGAAACTAAGCGTCCTTCGCCAACGCAGCCTACCTACCCACGCGGCGCGGCGTCTCGTCAAGTATGCAAGCAACTCGCCGACCTGATTGCTCCTCATTGGACAGCCGAGATGGATCACCGTCTTATCTGGAACCTTGCACGCATCCGCCGTGCTCAGGTGTACACCTACATTAATACTGATTAAGTGATTACCATACGGCAAATTGTTAAAGTGGTTAGTGTTTAAAACTAGGTATCGCATGTTCAACGTATATATTTTGTAGGTATTTATACTTTAAAGTGACGATACGGACGAGTGGCGCAGTTCATACTAGGCGTTAGGGTAGTCCCTTGTTTTTTGTAACCACTTTTGATATAATTTTACTTGAACTACTTTTTTTGTTTTAAATAACATTTCAATCAAATAGCGATGGTTCCGTTAATGTGGTATAATATACATTTTGTGATGTCTTATTGAAACAATAATTCGGGTTGAAAATGAAATCACGTCGTAAGCTTCATTTGGTATGTCTGCTGTTCGGTGTTGTAAACTATAAACTTCCCTCATATTACACAATAAATTGAATTGGACTGCTACTGGCAGTCTGAGATCTCGTAGATATGGGTGTCACCAGATACCTATCCCACGACATCGCACAGCAGCGTTCAGAGGCAGCTTCCGTTATGCAGCATGCGTGGACTAATCTACCATCACCTCTCTCTATAATCAATGCAATACATCAAAATAATTCCAGACCTAAATTTAGGAGTAACTTAATGTCTGAGTAATTGCAGCAGATGTTAAATAATGGTATGTAGTTTTAGTAAAGAATTAATAATAATTAAAATAAGTAGTAATGCCGTAGTCTCGTCCGTAGCCATCTATCTTCCTTACATGTATAAGTTCATATCAATAGCCTTGCCATTTAACCCATTTTTGTCCATGTCACCGTCATCCCAAATTCTGTTTTTATACACTTTTGTATTATACCAAACAGGCCTCTAAGTGTTGGCTTTAGCCCCACTTATGCCTTTGTAAATGACCGGATAATAAAGCCGTGAAAAAGTTAGTTTAAATATTAAAATAAAACAGTTACATATTTTTCTTAACAAGTACAATTTGAATAATTTAATACCTACTTCCATTCTATTCAGTTATTGGATTGTAACTCAAAAAACTACTGGACTGAATTTGATGGAATTTAAATGGGACAGCTGGTGCTGACCACGTAGGCAGCACCAACTTGCAAACAAAAAAAAATGAGTATGGGTTCAGCCAGTTGAAAGTTCTGAGGTAACAAATATAAATAAAATACAGTCGAATTGAGTACCTCCTCCTTTTCGGAAGTTGTTAGATAAGCAATAACAATCAAAAACTAGCAAAAAGATAAAATCGATTAGACTATCATGTTCATAGTTAGAATTCTTTAAACAGATGAGTACCTGTACTATTCTTAGTTCAAATATTTTATTATTGTTATTTTCTCATTAATTTCTAGCAGTTGGTTTTGATATTCTTATTATTAATAATTTTCATTTCATTTTCAAAAAAATTGATACAAATGTTGATAGGAGTAACTTTTTGATACATATGAAAAAGAAGCACTAATGCCTGCTTAAAGAAATTAAATATTGTGGTTGTTTAAGAGAGAATAATCACGTGATTGATAATCCGTGTCGGAAGACGCGGGCTCGAACTCCGTGCGTTGCTTGCAATGCGTATAAATAAAATACAATATTAGAAAAGACTTTCTACTTCCTGCGGCTAATGGTCGGTATTTTAAGTAGGTATACTAAAACTATGTAAAAACACTATATTAAAAAGGTTGTTAACATGGTAAAACCTATCCTACTAATATTATAAACGCGAAAGTTTGTGAGTATGATGGATGATTGTTACTCTTTCACGCTCAAACGGTGGGACCAAATTTGATGAAATTTAGTAAGGCGTTATATGAGGCGCTGGGTAAACAGGATACTTTTATCACCACTATCATCATCATCCTCCATCACCACGCGGGTGAAAAAGCGTAATATTCTTGGGCACAGCATAGACAAAATACTCGTAACAAGAACTCGGCCTACATTAAGATCGTAATGATGACAATTCTGTCAAAGTTTGTGTCAGGTTCTGATAGCTTAGTCAAAAGCACGCTATCATTTTGACAGCTCGATACACTAGACGTGCTCAGCGACCGTCAAGGGTGATGAAATGTAACAAATACCGTCAAGGGTGATGTAACGTGATGACAGTTTTTTTTATTGTGATTAATTTTATATTTGTATGTACGTAGGTACTGTATTTTATTATTAGTGGTTACTGAATGATTTACTTAGCACTTAAATTTACTCATGTAACCATGTAACATTTTATGACATTTTGGTATAAAGATAGATATGGCCTTGGAGAAGATAATTAGCTACTTGAAGTACTAATCTTGCGCAGACGACGTCGCGCAGGAACCAGCAGCTAGTGACAATATAAAATAATAAATGGTCGATATCAGCGATGTAAGAACGCGCCTTATAGACTAAAGCTTTGTTACAAAAGCTTAGCTGACTATAGTAGCGGTCAGTAACACACTTTCGCCCCACACACAACAGACTTCTATTGTCAATTTAATAAACTTAAATTTTATAAAAGCACGAAAACATAGTCTCAACACTTCTGTAATAAACACCACTTTAAATTTGAAGACTCACAAAAGTACCCTATCATTGGATTTTAACGAGCAATGTGATAGAAATAAAGAACAGCGTGAATGTTTCGAAGTGCAAAACTAAGTTTGTACGAATTTATACCTGTACCGCAAACAAGCCTCTGCGAAAACATAATAGATTACAAAAATATAATAGATCTACTTCATTCATGACCGTGTCTAAAACCATGAATGAACGTAGAAGTTTATGAATGAACGACACAAGTGGACCCCGTAGTGACAGTTCGGGCAGACAGTCCGGCGTCTGCATTGTTAAATCATTTGAATGCAATGGATATTCTAAGAAAAAGTCAATTAAAAAAAGTTTGTCGTATCCAAATTTGAAAAATGTTTGCCTTTGTCCAGACACTTGACTTGGTGCAGGTGGTTATTAAATGACTTTTCTGGACTCATTTCCGTTCGTTTAATTGTTTGTGAGTTAGCGTCGTGGGGTATATTGTTGTAGGGTTCTCGTTAGAAAAGGATTTAAAAAATATTCAATCTGATTTTATATTAAATTAGAAAGTTTTCTGCATTGCTTATGCTAGTAAAATGTACCTTGTTTTATTAATCAAATAGCTAATTCGCCAGCAACTTCGTTTGCTCGGTTTATGGGAAACCACACAAGTAAATTAAATATACCACCTCAGGGCTAAAATTTCAGAAAACTCTCCTTTAGTGGATGCTTACAGGTTAAAAGGAAATCACAAAAAGCAAGGACTATTTATTACAGTACCCGCTGTTTAGCCTTCAAGTTGAAGAATCAGTAGCCAATACATGTAATTATCCCACTTCCCACTAATATTATAAATATGAAAGTTTAGATGGATTTATGGATGTATGTGTGGATGTTTGCTGTGTTTTTCACGCTTAAACGGCTGAGCCAATTTTGATGAATCTTGGCATAAAGTTAGATGAGGCGCTGGATTACCACATAGGATACTTTCCATCAACATCACCATCCATCACCACATGGATGAAAAAGCGGAATATTCTTCGGCTCATAGCATAGACAAAATAACAAGATCTCCGCCTACGTCGAGGTCGTAATGATGACTCAAAGACCTTACACTTACTTCTATCAATAGAGTTCCATCGAAGTTTGTGTCAATTTCTGATTGTTTAGTCAAAAGCACGCTATCATTTTGACAGCTTGATACGACGTGCTCAGCGACCGTCAAGGATGTTGAAGTCTAACATTAATTTTCAAATTTAGTAATAAATCTACTCATATTATACTATTATAGAATTGCGTTGGACTATGTAAATATTTTATGACATTTTGGTATAAAGATAGATTTGGCCTTGGAGAAGATAATAAGCTACTCGAAGTACTAATTCTGCGCACACGAAGTCGCGGGCACCAGCTAGTATATTGATATAGAGAGCTTACGTTTGAGTTCTGTTTCAGGAGACTATCGGTAAGTCGCAAACACAGCTGCTGAAATCGATTTTATAATTTTCTAAGCATCACCTATGGAAACAATGTAACCGGCCAACCATCAGAAACAAAAACAACCAACACTTGTATTATATCCTTCTTGTACCATTGAACAATATTTAGACACGAGAGTTTGGTTAGAAACAACATTTACTCGTATTTCTAACTTCGTCGTAACATCCTTCCTACGCTTTACAATTCTATGGAACTTGCGATTCTGATTACAGTTCAATAACTCCGACATTTCATTGTTTTCATAAGCTTTCATTTCACTATCATATATTCCTGGAAATTGTACTTTAGTGAGACACTTATACAGCCCATTGTACAACACTATGTGTTAATTACTTTATAGATGTAGAGAACCGTTTCGTAGGCATCTTGTATTCATTCAAAAAACAAATGATTAGAAGTGATTCAGCGAAGCTAAAACACTTCCACATAAATTCTCTGTCAGAATGAAGACATTTGCTTGACCAACTTTTTTTACAAACGTATGCTCCGGAACTGCTGTCTCTTCTGAACTTTTCTGCACCATATAAGTCCACTTTTGTTTTAAGGAAACCTCGATTTTTTTATAATACCAATCTAGATAAAAACGCACCTCTCAACAGAATTATCATCGAATTTAATAAACTGAGCACAAAATATTACTTAGATTGGAAGAAATCTGTAACTTATTTCTAACTGCGTTTGTAGTTTTAGCGAACTATCCGCATCTTTGACTCGGATTTTATGCAGGTCTTTAATGAACCGGTCAGTGATTTATAAAGAAAAAATATTTTGAAAAACTTTGAATATTGTGTCTTGGATTACGTAAGTTTATAGTTTTGTAATTTGTATTCATATCACAACGAGCTATGGAGAGGGCTATGCTCGGGGTTTCTCTACGTGATCGAATCAGAAATGAGTAGATCCGTAGAAGAACGCAAGTCACCGACATAGCCCAGAAGATTAGTCAGTTAAAGTGGCAGTGGGCAAGGCACATAGCACGCAGAACAGATGATCGATGGGGCCGAAAGGTTCTGGAATAAGACCACGGCCCGGCAAGCGCAGCGTAGGTCGTCCACCGACACGGTGGACAGACGACCTGATAAAGGTCGCAGGACGACGTTGGATGCAGGTCGCTTCAAACCGGTACTTATGGAAAATTTTGGGGGAGGCCTATGTTCAGCAGTGGACATCCTACGGTTGAGATGATGATGATTCACTATATTGTATGTATATATAATCATATGTTGAAATTGACTAATTGCTCATTTAAATTACGGTGCATCAGATGGTGTAATAGACATACTTTAATTTTAAGAACAGTTCGTTATTGCGTGTAATCGGCGCCTTACCCGTTGACTCGCGATTTGCCATATTTGGCCATGCAATAATACAATAGATTTCGCAGAAATCAACCCTACTTTTCTAGGAACTGCAACGTGTGGTTATTTGTGCTATCATTTAATAAGAGGCTGATAATTGTGTTAATTATTATAATGTGTCAATTAAATGTTGTTACCCAATAATAAATGAATATATTTTCTACATTAATGTTTTGTGTACTTACAAGAGTTATCTATACACTTATATCATAAACAAGCTTGTGATCGCGACTTCGTCCCCATGGAATAAGACTTGCACTATCCAGCATAAAACACTTGGGATAAACAGTGTCTAAAGTGTTAATAATGGGTATACATTTTCTGTATATTTAATCTCTATTCGTTCAGTTGTTTTAGGGCAAAGCAGTAATCATTTTATTTTTGTATACAAAAAATGGAAACGACTCCAACACTTACAAGTGTGAAATAACTTGCTGAAGTCTGTACCATGATAGTTCAAAAGTACCTATTGTCACAATAGTGTGCGCTCTTGCTGCTTACGGGATCGATTACGGGATATCATCAAGATAGACGTAACACTGACACATTTATGATTATTTGAATGAATTATAGGAGTGTAACTCTAAAACTGGGGGTGGCCTATGTTCAGCAGTGGACGTCCTACGGCTGAGATGATGATGATGATGTTGTCTAAAACTGCATCACCAAATTTGATTAAATTTAAATGGGCCCACATCATTTAATGGGATCACATATTTGAAATGAAAAATGAGTTTTTAGAACAATTGGGGGAGAAATCGTTGAAAACTACACTATTCGTATCGCTTTTCAAATGGTTGATGTCATCTGCAGTTGCCGTCTGCAGTTGGGTTCGAAATCATGACTGCAGCGACGACGAGTCACGGCGACATGAAACGCCGACACGTCATCCGGTAGACAAATATTTCAAATATCAACCGATTTACTTCTACTTTTATCATGCGTAACGCCAAGGGATGGAACAAGTTGATTGAGTATGATTTTCCCAAGAAGTAGGTACAATTAAAATTCATCCAGTCAACCGTGAATCTTCTGCGTTACAAAATAAGCGCGCAACATCGTCAACCGCATCTTGTATATAGCAGTCGTATTTAATATCCTAATTAAATACACAAAGAGTAGATAATACACTGTACGCGCAACATTTATGATACATATTGTTACAATATAATAATAGCACTAATTTCAAAATCACTAATATTGATATAAATCCAGCCAGCGGTAATATGCCTTCATTACCGTGTCACATCTGCTATATCACACTACACTGGATGGTTACATTTCATAATTACTAGGGATGGGACGAGAGCATAACATAACTACCACGCTGGAACATTTTTGCCGGAAAGCAGGCAATTTATTTTTTTAGGAATGTTTGCATGTTTTCTTTGATTCATAATCATATTTATCTGTCCATTATGATTTGGCTACAGCTGTAAGAAACGGGCTTGAGATTATGAGTGTAATCTATGCAGAACCCTTTACTAGTTTTGTCAGTAATTCATTTACATTAGATTTTTATATATCATCATCCTCGGAAGTTACGAGTAACTATGTGTTTTTTGGATAACAATAATCTATGTTCAAGTTTGTAAATTATTTGTGCGTAAAATTGTGTCATATCTATTCGTAAAATTAGCTAAAAACAGCAGACTAATAAACAAATAAACCAACAAACTCACTTTCACTCACGTTTGAAATCGCAAGTTACAATAGTTCAATTATTATCAGTTAAAGGCAGGTCCAACTTCGAGAAAGAGATCAATCGTCGAATCGAACTCGGCTGGGCAGTGTTCCGGAAACTTCGCGAAGTCTTCGCGTCAAAAATACCCCAGTTCCTCAAGACAAGAATCTTCGACCAATGACACCTGAAACCTGGTCTCTTACTATGGGCCTCATAAGCAAGCTCAAAGTCGCACAACCAGCTATGGAGAGGGCTATGCTCGGGGTTTCTTTATGTGATCGAATCAGAAATGAGGAGATCCGTAGAAGAACGAAAGTCACCGACATAGCCCAGAAGATTAGCCAGTTAAAGTGGCAGAGGGTAGAGCACATAGCACGCAGAACAGATGGCTGATGGGGCCGGAAGGTTCTGCATTGGAGACCAGGGATCGGCAAGATAAAAATCGCAGTACGACGTTGAGTGCAGGCTGCTTCCAACCGGTCCTATTGAAAAATTATGGGGCAGGCTTAGTTCAGCAGTGGACATCTTACGGCTGAGATGATAATTATGATGAATTAGTATCATTTGAGCTTAACTCTAACTAAGTATTTATTCAACAGTAGGTACTTTAAATGCAATTTAAATGACATTAACTTTGACCTACAGTCTATCCAACAAATAAACCCATCTAATCAAGAAGATCCATTTGACACATTATGCGTACTTATAAATAGAAAAATTAAAAGATCGTTATGCCCTTACTTAAGAAGTAAAAGTGAGTACATGGTCTTTAAGGCGGCTGGTAAATGTCCTGTAGAAACACCGGCAATTACGCTTAACGGCGTAAACATGCACAGAGTTGCAAAATTTAAATATCTAGGGCATTTTATAACAGACGACCTTAAAGATAATGTCGACATTGAGAGAGAGCGTAGAGCATTGGCGGTTAGGGGGAATATGTTGGCACGCAGATTTGCGTACAGACCAAGTCAAAGTTACATTGTTTAAGGCGCGCTCGTACCCTGATTAAAGAAAAAGCTGAATTTTTAAACACCTAGTGTAACGAAACAGATCTATAGTATATTATGATAAAAATACAAAGGTTAGAAAAGGAATAGGAAAAGAGTAATAACCGAATAGAATTCATAAATATAACTCTCTTTCAGCAGAAAAAAATCCCGAATAGGTCCACAAAAATAAACTGTCACGTCCAAACTCTCAGAATTTTCAGCGATACCACTAAATTTTTTTAGGTAATACTTAGCCAACGTATAGTACTAAAGTAATAACCAGCAGTTTTTTAAATTTTGTTAGTATATATCGAAAAATATAAAGAAAACGTACAAAATTAACGCATTTTTGCATATCATCGTCCAATCTAACAAGCGATTTTCAACCTTACGTAAGGCATCATAAATTATTTTAAAATTGGGGTTGGACTGCGTCTTAAGTCTTATTGTCAGGGTATGTACACGGGTAGTCTATGGTACAACTACACTAAGAGAACGCTGGACAGCTTACGTGTCCAATACAATAACATTTTTAGGATGCTGCTGGGGCTTCCCCGTTTCTGCAGCGCGTCGGAGATGTTTGCCAAATACCAAACTGATGGCTTTCACGCTATCATGCGTAAGAAGGCTGCATCATTGAGAAGCAGAGTGAGGGACAGCCACAACAGTATCCTAAGAATAGTTGCAGAGGCGTTGGATTCACAGATGTTGAACAACTTTTTGCGTCTGATGCTCAGACAATGATTTTGAGCTTCAGTCTATGTAATTATATCTGTAAGGTAGCTATAATTATTATTGTTATTATTATGTCATTACATTTATTTTATTATTTTATATTGAATTGTATATATTATAGTTAGTTAAGTACTAAAGTCTTAAGTGTAACTTGGATCTTTGTTATCTGAAGAATAAATAAATTACTAAATTAAGAAAGTAATTCTTATATAGGTAAGGTTTTGCTTTATTTAATATAATATTATCGATATAAATGTAGCCGGCTAACAAATGAGTCGGCTATTTAGTAAATACATATACAGCCCATCTCTAGAACTAACCCTTCCACGTATGGTTATCGTGTTATTCGCGAGGGTGGCTTCATTTGTAAACAGAAAATTCACCTTTATTCCATTGTAGTAAAGAAGCTCCTTTCTTATTTGATCAGATACCTCATGACGTTACCGATGTTTGCTTGATATTGTTATTTTCGTACCATTATTTTGTGCGATTCCGTGATTTGCGACGGGTCTGGCAGATTTTGTAACAATAAGTGATTGCGATATTGTACAAAAAGTGTTTGATTGGGATCTGGTGGACTTGAATTGGAAAGGATTAAGAAAACGTCTTATCTTTCAAATCTTTTAAAGGTTTTGCGACAAAAATGTTCATGGATGGATAAAAAAATAGAATAATAATATAAACGACTATAATAATAATTATTAAATAAATATTATATAAAATATTTACAGTATTATTATACGGGTATAAGAATATACAATATGTATTGTAATTGCAGCATATTGATCGGCTTTTTACGTTAATTGTCTAAATTATTTTGCAATTTTAGAGAGAAAAATAAGTAAAAAGTATCCTATTAAAATACCGCTGCTTACCCGTTCGAGGATATATAGCCGGAACTGTTTGTTATGTTGTGTTTAAAAATGACATGTAAGTATTGCGGGCGATTCACTCAAGACCGCTATCCATCCAACTTTCATCTTTATAATATTAGTGAGATTTTTCATATCTATACTATCAAGTGTGGAAACTGGCAAGATTAGCACTTAACGGTTACCACGCCTGCCCTGCTACTGCAGTCCATCAAATACTTTAGGTTGAGCTAAAGTTTTACGTTAAACGGCGCTGCACTCGTCACCTTTAGACATTGGTTTGTTGAAGAGATGGTCAAGTCATGCGCTTAATGGTAATACTGCACCCCTGGCTATGACTGTACGTAGTGTAGTGACTGCAAGACTGAAGTAATATAATATACCAAAAGCGTTAGGCTAAAGTTTTTCGTCAAACAGCACTCCGCCCGTTACTCTATTATAACACTACATGGTGTGTCGAGTCTCAATGCCCAAGTATTTATACTTTATACTTAACCTTTACTTGGTACAGTGCTGCGGTGCTTGCTCACCAGACAGATATATGCTACTCCAATGGTACTGCCGCAAGAGGCCTAGCAACTCAAAAATTGAGTTTCTTTGCCTTGTATTTATTTATTAATGAAAAGGCCAACAGCACATATATAATACAATGTTATACAGTTTGTAAATAAACCAGCCAATGACAAGCCTAACTCTATAGTACAACTAAGAAAATTAAATAAAAACAAATCGTCCTTTGAAAACTAACAAACAAAATTAAGTACATTTGCGACTTAATGTAAATACTGATAGGTAGCGAAGGAAGTACAAATCAGGTAAATATCCCAATATTTTATAACAAATATATTAATAACTGTGCTCCAGCAGCTCCAGCAGCTCCAGCAGCGCGAGCATGCGCTGTAAAGATAAAGATCATATAACTAAAAATAAAAGTGTATTTGATATAATAATATAAATTAAAAATGATTACCTATTTCTCCTGGTCACACTTTAACTTGAAAACGGCTTCACCGATTGCGATGAAGTCGCAAGCAGTCGCTAGTAATATAATAAAATTAATTTAAAATATGCGAAAACTTATTGGAATCCTGAAGAGAAGTAGAAGAGGTTATTTCCTGTCACTCGTCACTCACTATCACAACAATACACACAAACGCTAAACAGTGCTAATACTCAGCACTAAAGTGGCAAAACTCTGTCAGGCAATCAAAGTCAAAGTCAAAATCATTTATTAAATTTAGGCATCAAAGACGCACTTATGAACGTCAATTTTTCATTATAATGTACTTTACAGACTACCGCCGCGTTCCAAAATATATAGAGCTTACCGAGAAGAAGCGGCAAGAAACTCGGGGCCATTCTTTCTATATAGATGTTTTGGCATTGCATTAGAATAGGCCAACACGAATTTAAGGGGGGGGAGGGGGAGGGGGGAGGGAGGGGGGAGGGGGATGTCCTCCGACACTACTCTCGTGGCGAGGAAATGCCTAGTTTTTGCGAAAAACTACTTTGAATTTTCTTTGAACTTAACCTCAAATTTATAACGTTTATATATTGAATTTAACTATATTTACTTACAAATATGAATGGATTGGACATGGAGTACTGACTATTTTGGTGTGTTCTATGTTTGACTCTGGGTGGGCTCCCGCCAGAAGCTCTAGCGGTCGCCCCTGAGTGTCACTTCGCCAAACTCGGTCTTCGCTTCGCTACGGAGGTCGCCGGCTCGCTTCGCTCGCCACCTCCCCCCGTCGCTCCGCTCAACCTCGTCTGGCTCGCTCCTCTCAGGACCTCCCTTGAGCTTCTGGCTCCCGCACTTTTTATATACAATCTAGGGGTGTCAGCCACAAGACTAGGTGGAGTCGGGGTGCTCTGTGTCGGCTCTGTCTCTTATTTTGAACCTAACCAACTCAAGTTAGAGTGCCCTTGACTCGAATAAGAGTGCTAGCCCTGATGGTCACAGCTATTTTGAATTACATTAGAAATAAATCATATAGGTGCAAAACTAGGACAAAAATAAAACAAAATTTAGAAAGTATTTAACTTATATTTTGTATACATATTGCACAGCTTTTATCAGTTCGAAAAACTTATCCTTCTTACTGGCCTCCACAGATCTCCTCCATAAATACTCAACAATTGAGTCTGCAAAATTGCCCGGGTGGTTGTAATTATTCTTGTAGAAGAATCTTTTAACCACCCGCCATTGAGACTCAATTCGTTGAGTATGTGTCCCATCCTCGGCTATAAATGGACTGTCAGGGTCACTGTGGTTGACTTTTTTATGAATATATCCATGTTGGCTTAGGCAATCATAAGCCCTCCAGCAGTCAGTATGGATGGTTGTGCCCGGCTCTACATGTTTTTGAATTAGGGGAATTAGCACCTCTGCAGACCTAATTTTGTCCGGGCACACCTCCAACCGCAAGTCCTCTGAACCATCTTCTATGAGGCCAAGGACCCAATGTCCCTCAATGTGTCTCCCTGAAAAAAATTAAAAAACAGTTATTAAATTGAAAATACAAGTATAAAATAATGAAATTGATTAATGCCTTATATAAATACCTTTATTAAATTTCCTCTTCCCAAATTTGCTTTCGTCTACTTGCACAATTTTTCCAGGGCCTCCTATTTTGCCCCGGACTTCTTGTTTCTCCAGTTGGTAAATTACCACAACTTCCCGGCAGTAGTTATACCAATCGCTTATGGTTGGCCGGGACAAACAATGTTCTTCTCTAAATATATCTTCGTGTATTACCATGTCATGCGAGTAGTTGTATGCAAAACAGTACATTAAATAATAAATGTGTCCCAATTTTAGTTTTACGTTCTCAAACCATGTTCCTTGGGCTCTAGATACTCTAGTTTTATTATGACAGGAACCCTTGCTGCACACAAATGTGCCCATAGTTTTGTCGTTCTTGAAAACAAGTTTCATGGGATTTTTGTGTATTCTACACTTCTTAGTTTTCAAGATTAAGCCTTGCTCTTCGGCAAAAACCAGTCCTTGTTCATGTGTACTTAACATACGCGCCAGCTTTACAATATTCCACGTTTGTAAAACTTCACCCACGTATTTCCGCCTTTTAAATGCGGGTTCTTCTTCAAAATCATCTAAAATGAAAAACAAGCATTTGATTAACATATTTTGTGGTTTATCAAGCGAAATAATTTAGATTACAATAAATGAATAGTTAACTCACCTCTACTGGTAGAAGCTACTGGTACTGCATCTTCACGGCTTGTGGAAGCCGTTGGTTCATCTGCTGATGGAATATTAGCCATGTCGCTAGGCAGATCAATCGTGCAGAAATCGGAGTCCAGTAAGCAGGCAAAAGTCGTGGTTCAAGCAGAAATCGGAGTCCAGAAAGCAGGCAAGAGTCGTGGTTCAACAGAAATCGGAGTCCAGAAAGCAGGCAAAAGTCGTAGTTGAAGAAGAAATCGGAGTCCAGAGAGCAGGCAAAAGTCGTCGAAAAATTAACACAAAATACCACGCCAAAACAATGAAAAACACGGAGAGCGAACAGAGCACATTCACGTAACTCGAAGAGGAACGGAATGCGCGGCGCGGGCGGCGTAGTCGATCGTCTATGGAAAATAAAATGGCGGTCATACGTTCCATTCTTTAAAAAAAGTATTTGCAACAGAAGCTAATTTAATAAAATCGATGTCAAGTATTATAAACTATGTAATTAAGTATTGTAAATTAAATTAGCAATAAAATAATAGTTCAAATAATTAAAATATTTATTTTAATACCATTTTCATTGCACCAAGTCGTTTCGTTACACGCATTTATAGAGAATCGTCGAATCAAAAATCTGAAATTGAAATTAGTTTTTCTAGAAAACTAGACATTTCCTCGCTCTAAAATTGATACCAAAGCGTAGAGAAAATTATTATCTATAAGATCCAACTCTTAAAATCACCAAATTCGTGTTGGGCTATTCTAATGCCAACCCGATGTTTTACAATGTTTTCACATAGGTACTACAAATATTAGCTCCAGTGTGTTGCCTTACAAAAGAGAACATAATAATGGTATCAGTAGGGCAAGACACGCTACACTTTGACATCTTAGTACACGAGCAGATAGATCTTGGAGTGATCAGTCCCAAGCTGTTTTATCCTCTAAGTAATCCGAATTTTTGTAATAACCTTTTTGACAGAGTTTAGTTTTAATAGTATTTTTTGCAGATTATGATCAAAAAAATGGTATTTTATCGCAATTGAACAGATAGTGTACTATTTATAAAACATGAACTTACTTCCACCACTATAGTATGTATAAAATATTTTTTTACATGCTACTCTCCTGCTAAAAACTATAATATAATTTTCATATACAATTACTAGTTTCATGTGTTATTAAACATGACTTCAAAACTACAAAAGTTTGTTCAAAAGTGAATACCTATATGTTAGCAAAAAACATAATGTCATATAATCTATCTATATTCCAGTGTTAAATATCAACATCACACAAAACATATTTAAGCCTGAGTGAAGATCTCGAAAGGTAATCGAGTAGTAAGTTTATGTGAAGAAGACAGAAGAAAACCAAAGAATAGCAGGGGCTTATTAATATAAAATTACATAGCACATCTCATGTCTGCATCTCACGAAGAAATACCACAGAAAGCAATAACAACCAAAATGCTAAGACAGTAATGTTCCTTCAAAAACGCAGATATTTCTCTCAGGAAGTATAGTACGAGCACACCATCCCACAAAAACAGTGCGTCTAGCCGTCACAGAAGCAAAAACACTCAGTTGAAAATTCTATTAGCGGTCACCCATCCAAGTACTGCCCGCAGCAAGGTAAGCTTCACTTATTTAAACAGTCAGTCGCTACACACGCTGAGCACTTTGATATAACAAAAACACAATAACAAACCGCTTACTGTACATCATTATACAGTAACTTGTAATACAACTTTCAAATTAGATCTGACATGATAATAACGTGCATTGATTCACAATTATAATGCTACCAAACAATATTTCTTTTAATATTTTATAACTAGTTTGCAAAACGAAGGGGAGAGTAGGGCGGGGCCAGTGCTTGGGCGGCACTACGGCTTGCTCAGCTGGGGCAAGATGGAGCAAGGGCTTCGCGTCACGCGCGCACCATAAGGTCGGTATTATAGGGTATTCATACTTAATTAATAGGGCTTATTGTGATGCTGTTGAAAGGCTTTCATTTGAAACTTGATGCTGAGATTTTGTCGAGATTTTATGTTGGATTGCTGCGTTGCCAGTTTTCATACTGTAGGATTCGATTAGCAAAACTGCTTGGATATAGCGAAAAGCGTCGGTGCAAAGTACACCATTGATTTTCTAACAAATATTTTAATAGTATGGACTGATGTATATATTGTGTATGATACCTAAGTCATATTTTACCGCTAGTGATTGTATATATTAATGATTAGACTGCTTTATTTACCTTCTATAATATTAATGAACTTCTATCAAAGACGAATTATTTTAATTCACAAAAATAAAATAGACAAAACACTAACACAAAAGAAATATTTAGTTTGAATGTAAATAAAACCAAAACATCCTCTAATGCATTAAAGGATCAAAATCTCTCATCCCATTACGTTATAAAAGAAGTCCAGTTATGAATTATTAAATGCATCAAAAACAGTTACAAAATTGGATTTAATGAGATAGATATTGGGGATGTTAGCGTCCTATACAAAATTATTCATAGCTACTAAAACGTTTCATACACAATAATAGTTTTTTTTACCAACGTCTGGGGTTGACGGGCCCCGACAAAAGGGTGGGACGGGCCAAATAATTGCCAAAACGCTTCAAGTGAGACCCATTGTGTGTATTTACAATGGGGTGCACTAAGTGGGGGTAGTTTTTGTAATTGTTACTTTAGGAGAACGCACCCTACGCGATCAGTTGTGAATCGAACGCCGGCGAGTGCACCAGCAAAATGTCCCGATCGTTTCTAGTTGACACACTTATCAGTGATACGAAAGATTGCAAGAAGACAGAGATGTCCAGTGACACGACGAACCCTTATACGAACTTTATAGGACATCATTCGGAACGCCCAAAGTTTCTGCCCTACCCTTACCCGGGGAGTTTGAACAATCTTCTAACTCTTGGGCTCCAGCATCCTCAAAGATCACCGGACCTCTTCAGACCGTTTCTCGAGCATCTCAACTTTAGATATCCTCTGCTTCATCAACTGCCACGTCAAGATATATTCGATCCAACACACAATGAACCGAGAGCATTTGAATATCTGAAAACTGAAGATCAAGAGCCTGTTAATTTCGTTAACAGGAGAAAAAAATCGGTGTCCCCATACTTGCATCATCCTTATAAAATCGCTACATCTCCGTCGAAGAGTCAAGGACAAAGGTCACCGTCACCATCGAGTGATAGCAGAAATGGAACTCCAAGTCCTCCCAACGCGCTGCTTGGACATCCTGAAGAACTCTTACCCGGTTACTCCAAAGATTTAAAACGCCTGCCTTTAAAAGAAGACTCCAGCAAAAGAATAAGGACCGCCTTCACTGGAACGCAGCTTCTAGAGTTAGAACGTGAGTTTTCTATGAACATGTATTTGTCGAGACTGAGAAGGATTGAAATTGCTTCAAGGCTGAAGCTTTCCGAGAAGCAAGTGAAGATTTGGTTTCAAAATCGACGCGTGAAGCTAAAGAAAGAGGAATCTCCAATGAGCTCCAACGATGGAAAAACCAAGAAGTGTTGTTGCTCAAAATCTACCTGTTCGTCCAAAAATGATGATTTCCAGTGTGATAACGAACAAATTGATGTAGTCAGTGACAATGATAACAGTTTTGAAGTGCAAAACCTATCACAATACAAGTAATTACTCGTAGCTTGGGTAAAACATTTGAAAACCGTTAAATTTAAGCATGTGATGACCAGTAATTAATTGTATTATATTAGTTATTAAGATTGAGTATATCTAATCGTAAGTAGGCTTATACGTGACACATTGTACAAATTATATATTTTGTTAAAATTGTATACTTATAAATATTTATAGAAACGAACGAAATGCTTCTCGGAACAAAATATAATTTACCACTTTAGCGGTAATAAAATTTATTCAAAAATATTGACGTTTTGTTATTGGAATTTAATTAATATTTCAGAATGAGGGCTCCGCAAATTAAGATGTCGTGACTCATGAGTGATTTCATTTGAGGATCAAATATGTCAAGTGGTATTAGGAATGTAGGGGACACAAGTTATGACGTCATTACCCTTCAGCAATGTGTTCGGACTGTAATAATGATCTTTGGGAGGAATTCGGCAATTTAATTTGGTTCTAGAATTCAGACCCTCGTGTTTCGGTTTTAATATGGAACCCTTGGGATAATAAGTTTAAAACATAATGGAGGTCGCACAGTTAATTTGAATAACGATATATGACAAAGGTTTACCCGTTTCGAAACTAATTGGAGATGTTAACTAATTAAAGCATTCCTATGTTGAATTCAAACTAGTAGTTATCAGACAGTGGGAGATATTATATATATATATGTATATCTTATATATACATATCTTCCAAATATATATATATAATACCAATTATGTCAATGAAACATAATAAACATTTTGGGCCGAGGCCGTAGACATGAGAGATTGCGAAATGTATACGTATCCTAATAAAAATTAAAAAGCTTCTTCGTACAAACTCTTAATAATATGTACATAACCAGCCCATTACTTTCCCACTGCTGAGACTCGCTCTTTCCTCTCAGAGAGAGGAGTTGGACCGTAGCCTATCTCACGGGCCCAGTGCGGCTAGGTGGATAGTCTAGTGGCCAACACATGTCGAAGTTTTCGGGCTGCTTGAAGGCCCACGACATAACTTGTTGATCGGTTTAGATCGCCAAGTCAAGCTCCGCTGCGAGCTCTTCTAAGTAGCCACCAGTATAATTATTTTATAGTAAGTATATATTATAAGTAGTATGTATTATACAGATTACTATAATATGTAATCTGTGTCACAGTTGTATTCGATAAACTGTAGTAACAAGTACAATTTTTAAACTGACTTCCATTCTATTCAGTTATTGTAGTGTAACTCAAAAACTACTTGATCGAATGTGATGAAATTAAAATGGGATAACACGGATAGCCAGCTGTCGAACAAAATAGAATTTTGACAATCGGTTCACCCAGTTGAAAGTTATGACGTAACAAACAAAAAATACAGTCGAGTTGAGTGACCTCCTTATTTTTGAAGTCAATAGAAAAGTAACTTAGGTGTAAAAGTACACGCGCCTAAAAACAGCTTTGCAGCCTTGCATAACAGATAGGTAACTACTTTATTGTGCCAAAGTTATCTTGATGAAAATCGTTTATTGTGCTTCTTGAAAATTATATATATTAACATATCCATATCTTGACATTAACTTTACGAGTTTCTGGATATATATTAATAGTGAATTCGATAGAGAGTAACGTAAAATGCGTTACAAAGAATAGGCATATAATTTGGGCAAGTAAACAATTCAAGTAATCATTGGAAGAAGGACGATTTAGTGCAAAATTGTATTGTTGTGTGTATTAATTTTCATTTTTAATTTTAGAATTACTAATTAATCAAATTGTTTTTTTTTTGAGAATTGTGGTATTATAAAGCCATCTATAGTTTGTCCGCGATTCCATAACGAAATAGGAAAAATTAATTTGTATGTAATTATTTACTTTTTACATACCTACTCGCATGTATCAATGATACACACTTTTTAATCATTTTATTTCTATGGTACAAATCAGGAAGATTAGAAAAATAAATAAACGACTTGGACAAAATATGGCCTTTTACATATGTAAAGTAGTGCTATAATAAGATTGTAATAAATATGTATTCCCCATCGTTAGACAAAAGCTACGCACTACTATTTTATCATTGTTTCTTTTAACTTATAAATATATACCTTAGTTTTGACGTAACATACGTTAAATTTTCTACCGACTTCCAAAAAAGGAGGAGGTATTCGACTGTATGTTTTTTTTTTAATGTGTTTTACCTCATAACTTTTGAGTGGGTGAACCGATTCTCAAAATTTTGTTTGAAAGGTTGTGCTTTCCGTGTGGTTTCGTTTAAATTTCATTAAATTCGGTTTAGTACTTTTTGAGTTACACTCCAATAACTGAATAGAATGGAAGTCGGTACCTATTAAACTTTTCAAATTGTACTTGTTAAATATGTACAAGGAAGGCAAAGTACGTTGATTTGTTCTATTAATTCAATATCATGAGTGGTGTATAAGGTTAGGTTAAGGTTTAAAACACTTTCGGTCGCTTTGCCTCATTGAGGTAAATATAGTTTGCGGTTAATAATTGTTAACTTACAATGAGATTAATTTAAATACAGACAGAAAGATACATTCTCTATTAAACACCTTAAAATTAAACAATCAATACAACATTACATTATAACTTCACTGAATGTTCTCTCGTGGTTAGGTTTGTATAAATTATTAGTATTACTATATACTTAATAAACCTGGTGTAATAAATACTTAGTATTAATGTTTGTTTCTGCTCAGCGATCAAATGTTTCGACTGTTTCCAATGTATGCTCACAAAATAAATCATTGGACGCTATGGTGATAACTTTAGGTTATTGGATCTGTACGATACTTTTATGTCTAATTAACGGATAGTTCGACTGATACTAATAACCTTATTCCACGCGTAGAACAAAGTTACAGACGGTAGCTATAAGAATAAATAGTTGGTCTAGTTATTTTAGTTATTATGGATGTTGTGGTTATTGAAAATTGAAATGAAAGTTATTTATTCGAGACAGAACTGCACACGACAACATTAAACAAAGTTAAAACATATTTTTCTTTTCTTTATTTAAAGAGCTTTTTTGCCATGGCGAATATGTCGCTCTGTATGACAATATCAGTATACACGCAAACAAACACAAAAACTAACACATTACATATGATTAAGTTACATAGTTAATCCCTACGCTTAAGACCATGTTTAACTAACTCTAGTATCATTTGTACTTGTTCAGAATGTGGCCACGATAGATAGGTATTGCATAAACCAATGGAACTGTCACGAAATATTATGTGTGTAGAAGTTTAAATATCATAAAGTAATAAATAATAATGTTAAAGAAATAAATAACAAAACAACAAGTGTAATATATTAACATAATATAACATGTGCAACAGTGAAAATAGTTTCATTCTAAAATCTTACACGATAAAGGTTTCATTTTAATTCTAAGTGGCCAGTGAGATAGATCGACAGTTCCATATTTGAACGCTTATTACTCGTACTTAAAAATGAAAACCAAGTTTAAATTAAAGTCCTAATAAAAACCCCAAGGAATCTAAATGGAACGGTGCACATCTATTCGGTTCGGACTGCTGCCATATGCTGTGCTGCCAGAAAAGGTTTAAGCTCAGCATAATGCTGTGGATTGACCAGCAGCGCTGGTTTGCTCTGACCGTTAGTGGCACACGGACACAAAAAATATATATAGATTATATAGTGTTATATATCTATATTTATAATGATAATAATTAAAATTTCTATAGATGTTATATGGTGTGATTGCATGTGTTTCAGTGTGTAAATGCAAGAACTAATAATGAAATTAATGAAAATAGAAATGAAATTGCGAATAGATTGAAAGGCTTGAGAGCGTGAAAAAGTAATAACAATAGAAAGAGTCAAGTTACAACATTTTTTTTCAGTATTTTCATAATTATACGTAAACAAACAAATATAGACAACCAAGAGAACTGAGAACCAATGAGAACTCTGAATCGGAACTACTCTCATACGATTATTGACGGGAATTGACAAAGTTTCTGGATCGGTACAGTCGTGAGTTTGGATTAATTGCTGCATCGCTACGTTCCACTCGATTACTTGGAGTTTTCATTAGGACTTTAATTTAAACTTGGTTTTAATTTTTAAGTAATAAGGGTTCAAATATGGAATTGCCGATTTATCTCACTGGCCACTTAGAATTAAAATGAAACTTTTATCGTGTAAGATTTTAGAGTGAAACTATTTTCACTGTTCACTTTCAAAAACTATAACATTCTACATTTTAAAAAGGATGCATTAGATTGTTTGAATTTCAATAGTTTTAACGTGAAGTTAGAAACAGCGAAAATCAAATTAATTTTAGAATAACAGTTCCGACGTGAGACTAACACAGCAGCTGTGCGATTCTCTAAGAGCAAACATCGTTGCATCTTTGACAACATCCGTGAAACTAACGACGACATGACAAGAAACGTTGGAAAAACAACCTTATTTACAAAGGCGATATCTCAAATACAAATACAAATACAAGTAATTTATTGATAACACCATTGTTACAAGTCTTAATAGCAATTGCAATAACAACTACTAATATTTGTTTACCTCAGTATACATGAGTACACTAGTATATTTTATATATTAATAATATATTATTATAATCTATTCAATTAATTATTATAATTTTAATTATACAGGTAATCTTATAAATTATCTCTTAAAGTATCTGACACCGGTGAGCTCGTCGACGAGCGCAACGACGAATCATTAGAGAATCGTACGGCTGAGACTAATCGAAACGTCAATGCTGTATTTGGAGAGGATACGGCTAACAAACGCACTGTCAGCGTTAACTCTACAAGACCTGCAGTTAAAACTATCCGTCTTCGTTTATACTCGCCCGATATCGCAACCGAGTGACACCACGCTGCTAGTACTTCATGTAAGTCACCGATGTTGTCATCATCACTATTAAACATCTATAGGCTCTTAATCATACGCCCACTTACACACATACACACATCCTCGAAGATCGTTTTAAAATTACTATATTAAAATATAAAACATTATTTTGTAGATTATTAGTTTGAATTAAACGGGCGCCTGAGAAAGTAAAGGTAATATCGCTTCGAGCTATTTCAAAAAGCTAAATTGGAAAGCATACTGCCCACTCCGCAAAAGTTATAAATCTCTCCCACGAGCTCCAACCAAACCGAATGTTTGCGAACAACCATCATCCATCTAAAATCAAATAACGTAATTATTTGCCAAAAGCATTTATTATCTATGGAGGGACGCGCCGCCGCGTGCTACCGTCTGCCCTCAAACTTTACTATACCTCTCTCGCAACCAGTAATCACTTTTATGTTCTCACGAACAAAGACTAAAATATACTTCAAATTTGTTTTCAAAACAGCAAATTTATTGTGGTTTTATTCTAGTTGGCCACGCGGCTCCTTTTCAACGGTATCTATTTGAGTAGAGAACGAATCCAAATTTGGAATTTGTTTTTCATCAGTTGGTACTTCTTTACGATCGAACTGTCATTAAGTGTGTACTCTTGATTTATTTGCCGAAGAGATTTTTCGGTCATCAATTAGAGGGTGGGAATTGGTCTGTTTGCTTATGGTTTTACGTTTGTATCATTAATTTGTTAGGATTCGGCCTGTTGGTAATAATTCAGTTGTTGGTTACTAAGTGATTGATAATAAAGACTAACAATTTTTATATTTACATTATTATTATTTTTTTAATTTAACCATTGAAGATCAATTATTTAACTAACGTACTTATTATGAGTACGTTTCATAATATGTACAGAGGTTTTACCGAGACGAACTAGCAGGTAACTATAAAAGCCATTAGTTTTTAATATTGCTAATAAAATGATTTCTGATATACTTTTTTTTTTATTTGATAGGTTGGCAAACGAGCAGGTGGCTCATATGATGGTGAGTGATCAATGTCGCCCATGGACATCCAGAAACCCAGGGTCTCGAGGATGTGTTGCCGGCCTTTGATGAAGGAATAGGCTCTTTTCTTGAAGGCTCCGAAGTTGTATCTGTTTGGAAACACCTCAAGTAGCAGCTGGTACTAACAAACTAAGTTAATTTATTAGTTATGACCAACATTTGTTTTGATGTGTATTTTAACATTTTATATTATATATTTTAGACCTTTTATTTATATATTTTATTGGACATTATTATATAGACATAATAGAAAATTATAGTACCTTCACTTAGCTTATTAGATATTTCCTAGTACAAGGTAATTTGAATAAACGTATAACGCTAAACTTACATGAAAACTATATAGTTAACTAATAGATAAATATTTAAGTACTCTCATTACAATCTCTATTTGTAGTGTTTTATAATAAATTCTTCGTTTTCTCTAGTCTCAAACTAGGCACAGGCTATCCTATGTTTATATCCAGAATTATACGTGTAATAATCACTGTGTAACTTAACTTAGTCCACACCAATCGACATTCTGTAAGCATTCTCTAAACTAAAAACCTCTAAATTATCGCAGTACTTATTCTGTTTAGGCTAAAATTCAAATTAGTATAACACTTCCGAATGACAGCTCTAAAATTTGATATATCTCATCAGTTGTAGGTGGGTATATTTTAGGTAGATTAGTCGTCACGTAGCTTAAACTAAAATACCAAAAATATAAAATAAGTTTAATAAATTAAATGTTACATTAATTTGGATTTTAGTGTTAACAGAATTAGGAATGCCATAATTTTAGTTTAGTTTTTAGAAAAAGTTAATTGGTACCATTATATTCTAAAGTATGTACATACTTGAGAATATAATACACGGAAGGCAAAATTACTGTTTATCTATTTCTAATACAGTGGTTACCTGGAGAACTCAGATGACTTTGAGATCAGCGCCTATTCACAAATACAGCAGCAAATACTCTGGGGCAGGATTTAATCAGAGGGTGGAGATGCGGGGCCCAGTGAGTTTTGTCATATTGCAAGGTCTAGACTAACGTAGGTACTTATTAAATATTTTTTTCTACATACCTATATTATGTCTATATTTTACGACTAGCTGACCCGCCAGCGGCTACGTTCGCGTGGCGTCGTGGGATACGGTAATTACAGATTTCAATGGGTCACATTTCAATTAGGGATCGAATTTCACAAAATCCCGTCTTAGTGAGTACATAGGTCCAAAAAGAACCCCCATGCAAAATTTTAAACTTTTAGAACTCGCAGTAACGAAGTTTCATACAAACTATCAACCCAAGTTCATAAAATCCCGTCTTAGTGAGCACCTACGTCCTAAAAGGAACCCGTTTGTAAAATTTGAAACTCCTAGCACTTGTAGTTTCTGGGATTTCGTGATGAGTGAGTGACCTTTTGCTTTTATATATACGAGTATATAGAAGATAAAGGCAGGGCGTGCGCTTGGTAAAGCCCTACGTCTGCCTATGACTGTTGCAAGGCCAGAATATCTACTAACATTGCAGTGGTATCAAATAAGACTGCCTCTTGTCCAAGAACCCTTCGACCACCACCCAACAACTCTGGGTTTCTCGTTTCTTATGATTCGTACCCCAACGGTAAAGAGTAATCCGCCGTTCTTTAACTCCGTCCCCTAGCTGAGTTTAAGAAACGGCACTTGAAATGTTAAAAGTTACATTTCTGTGGTAGCAGTTGGTACTCCTAAAATAATAAAAGACACACAATTTCATTTATCAATAGTAACTTGATGAGACTTCATTTGCAAATAAAATCAACAAAAAGTACAGCGTCATTCACATTTAGAATTACCATCCTTGTTACGCTTATCCTAATTATTTGATCCAACAAAGGGCTTCCTATCAAACATGTTTGTTGTGCTATTACTACCGTTGCGCCAACGGGATAAGGACTATATGTTTACAATATAATTTCTAGTAATAAATCCTGTATCACAGTGACAACCGTGTTTTGTCACTGCTAATAGGTTACGGTTTTCAAAACTTATGTCAGCCATTACGCTATACAAATAGTTTGATTTCAGATCGTATTTTTTAGCTATCAAAGTTTCTTTTACTTTAAAGTTATTAGCACCACTTACGTCGTTTTTGTTGTCAGCTTTGACTATAACAGCTCATTTGCTATTTAAATTATGGATCTCAAGTTGAAAACATCAAGGTTCAATTTCGATTGTCATCGTAAATTTGCTTGCTCCCTTAGAGATCCTTGATTGCAATCCAGATGGGAATCACAATACAATGCAATATCATTTCGGTGGTGTAACGAATGAAACGAGTTTGATGCTTGATAAATGAAAATTTAAATTTGTTTTCGGAATCGTATTTGCGAACAAAGTCAGATCAATTTGATAAGGTGCTGACATCCAATAAAACATGGCTTTTAATGGACTCGACGATATTCGAAAACAATGCTGTTTTGTTTGTAATAAATAATATGGAATGACATTGTTATTTTCGATGGCAATATGTTTTTATTTCTAGCAGAACTAGTAGATTGGTGGAGGTGTATAAGTTATCCCAAAAACCTATAATTGCATAAAATCTTTGTACGTCAAATTAAGTCAATTGTCAAAATTAGTAACTATAATCACTGGGCCTAGCACCAATAACCGCGTAAGTGTACGGTGGCCCGAGCACGTTCATTTGCTAAAGTGTAACGTTTACGTATCGTTGACGCTTACAGTACAAACTACCATTTATCTAGTGCAACTGTGGCACAGATAACTCATAGTTTGTACAGTATACATCAACGTTACGATAACATTACACTTTAGCAAATGTTAGTGCTCGGGCCACAGTTGTACAGTTTCACGTAAACGTGTCGTTCACGTGAAATTGTACAAACTGACATTTATCCAGGGCAACTATGATACAGATAACAGGTTTAACTCGACGCGGGCGTCCCGAACACTCCTTGAAATAGGCCACCGAATGTGGTCGAAACTACAGTCGGACCTATCCGATATTTTTTACGTGAGTAATCCCGTATTTCTAATTAATAAAGGTTTAACTAATATATTTATAGATACCTAACTCATAGTTTGTACGCCGAAGCGTGACGCGTTGACGCTTACGCGAATTGTTTGTGCTACGGTCTCTGATCTTTCTAATCGGCCTTATGTATAAAACACGTTTGTTTTCATAATACAATTTTCAAAATTACTCTGCAATTTATATCGTACCCAAGACTCATAAAAATTGCACAAACATAAAAAACTAAGCACTTGTATAATTTGAGATTTTTGAGTTAACTATCTCAGACTCTCAGCAATCATTCTATTTATTTTGAATGTTGTTGTTCTACGGTTGAGATGATGATATCTTCAGTAGTGGAGGTCTCACGGCTAAGATGAGATGAGAATCTTTTAAACTCATTCTCATAAAGTCTTACAAGTAAAATGTTTATTGAATGCATTCAGTTATTTGCTCTTTTACTTCAATTTAAATGACCAACAGTTACATATAGGGATCCAAAACATAGATGTTTTTATAGTTACGTCGGTAAGAGAAACAATATTAATTAAAAATATAATACTTTCCCGTATGTTTGACGATGTTTGTTTTTTACACTTAGCTTTACACTAGTATTCTTAGTTATGTGATTAAGGTACAGGCGATAATGACAAATTGGTTCTGACTAACAATTACCCTGACGGTAACGGATTATAATGGTTGCCAGAGAGGAATGTTTTAATGGTTAAATAACGACGTTCAATTATTTGGTAATCTGTAATAACTTTAAATTAATTTGTATGGTAGTTGGGCACTTCTGATGTCTGGCTAGCTACCCTCAAGTTTGAAAACCTATCGCTAAGCACCTGAATGTTCCGACACCTGTTCTTGATATTCATTCGTTCATACAACCGCATCATCAGTTAGCAGCAATTGACTTTATGGGTAAACACGAGCCTATCGAAGTAACAAAAAAAAACCATTTACGTAACATAATGTAACTTCATATAGCCTACTAATAAGTAATATAATGAGGAAAGATTTGTTTGATCGTTTGATTTGTTTGAATTTAATAGGCTCCAAAAGTACTAGACCGATTTGGAAAGTTCTTTCAGCATTCGAATACAATACTCTTAATACTCTTGAATAACATGGGCTTTATATTTTGATTCATCATCATCATCACCAAAAACCGCGGAGCGCAGCTAGTAGTCTATATCTATCTCTATACTATATAAAATATTATAACGAGGAAAGATTTGTAAGTATGTTTGTAACGAATGGGCTCATAAAGTACGAGACCGATTTCAAAAACTATTTCACCATTAGAACTGGCTATATGTTTATTATAAGGTATCCAACGCTAAGATAGCCCAGTGCTTAATATAGCCCACTCTCTATAAAACGAACTTCCACTAACACAAAAGTTATCAGATTCCATGGTAATCTCCGAACACACCCGTACACAAAATGGCAACTTAGAACAATAACGCGCGAGACGCTATTTGGAAATCGCGCGTCAGTTAGGCTTGGACGTCCAAAAAATCGTGCCCGTTGTAACAATACTTCGACAAACTTTTTTCCATTTTGACTTTTAAAAGTGCAAATTCAGTTGCTTTTTTGAGTGGACTTTAAAGAACAATCTATCTAGCATCGAGTTTCATAAGTAAGTTTAATTTATCTTATCATTGTATATTTTTGTTGTCTTTACCTACATCTGTGAAATATCCCTATGATAGCCCACTCCATAATGACTTATGATGGCCCGGGCCATCTCAGTCAGTAATTATTTTTGATGTTGATTGAAGAGCCCACTGTTTTATTTTAATTGTTGTTGTTGTTGTTTATAGATCTCATAGTTACATAGTAAAATGCTTGATAAAGACAGTTCAAAGTATTAAAAAAACGCTGTTATACTTTTTTATAGGTAAGTTCACAATAAAAAATATCATATTCCTATGAAGGCCCACCTAAAATTACGTTTCAAAATAAATGATCCGAATTCAGCTTTGTTTTCGTTTAATTATAAAAACAAGTTATAAAACTATACGCCACGGAAAACTATTTAGTTTTAACTAAACAATTTTTGTTTTTTAACCTTTTTTGTTTTTGATAAATTTAAGATGGCCCAGCTCTTTATAAATTGTTAATTAAGAATACAAGGTCTTCTAACTTAAATTTTATTGCTTTAAAATGTTATTATTTATTTAAAAATATGAAAAAGTCGTAAACTAAACGTAAATATTGAGATTTTTATTGCGGGTCATGATGGGTCGCTATGTTTCTAAGATGGCCCACAGTCCATGTTTAATAAAACGTTATTAGTAGCTACGTATTTTACATATAAGAAACAAAGGAACACACTATTGCTTTGTCATATATACAAGATACATCGTGGATTTTTTTAAATGCATTAATAACTTATTTTCGACATTTTATACAATTATGTAAAAACACGGGCCATCTTAGCGCATGAGACCTTGTATGCAAAGTGTTTGTTATCTCAATCAACTCATTATTTATTACAAAATCACACAATTTGTACCTGGTTTTGATATAGTAAACGATATTTTTTTAGTTGAATGGAATTTTATTACAGGCCCTAATAAAACATTTTCCGCTCAATATCTCTACACTCAAGAACAAGGTCCATACAAAAGAACACACGTAAGTGACAAATAGCACAATAGCATAATAAGACTCGATCGACAATTGCACGCGAGTGTACATGACGAATTACCAATTGTTATCGGAATCTATACAACATTGATCGAAGATCCCGTTCTCATATTATTATAGGGATGTGACAACACAACAAATCTTGACAAGTCGAATCCAAAATATTCGAAAATATCAAATATAAAATCGAGTATATATTATTATACGAGTATATACAAAACATGTTCTTTAAAATACCCGAGGAATTTTTAATTAATTGATTAAGCTTGCACAGACGAGAAAAGTGCCAACAAAGCCTGTCAGTATTTTCCAATATGTTCTTCGAGTTATGACTTGTTAAAACCACTGTAAATTATATAACACTCATACATATACCTATAAAAAGAAAAACTTAGAAATCGTAAGTACTAATATTATACTGGTGAAAGAAAACAAAAACTAACGAGAAATAAATTTAGATTCTCGATTTAGGTATGTGAAATGTATGAGTTATTTCATTTTGTGAGTCACCATTGTCTACTTTTCTAATTAAATGTGATTAATGATTCCATATCGGTTAACCTATTGCTTGCACTTCAATTCATTCACATTTTATATATTTAACTTGCTGTGCCTCACGGTTTCACCTGCATGACGATTGATGATGATGATGACGATGATGATAAAAAATCCCATGTGTTAATCCAGTGCCCCATATCTATTTATCTACCTAACAAATTTTATCTATATCCATTCCGTCACGTCACAACCATTTTGTCACATTCATAGGGATGTGTAGGATCCATGAAAATGTTTCTAATAGGCTAAGATTACTTTTAAAGACTGATTATTGGTAATAATTTATTTTCATTTTGATTAAACAGTCACCTAATACCAGATATAAGGAAAATTCATTTTAGGGCTCTAATATCGGATATCCGATTTTTGGTAACGTTTTTGATACCCATAATTTAAACTGTTTGTTGTAAAACACGTGTACCTCATAGTTTCATTATTAATATAAACATTTATAAGTATCACCTTAATAGTACGTGAAATTTGCATTTTAAAAATATAAAATCGGAAGCTCGTTGCCAAAGAAAAGTATTTTATTTTTATTTTATAACTAAATTATCCGATATTTGGTGCGTTTACCCTTTTTCAGAGTATTATATAAATCAGTAGTCAAAATATTACAATCGATGCACAGATCTAGAAATAAAATATATTTTGTGTTTATTGAAACAAAAGTAAAAAGACAGCAAAGTTGGCAGGCTGACCCAGACGAAGGAGGAGGGATAAGCTTGAAGCGTAGCTATAGACATAAATAAAATTGAAGCGATTGTTTGTAATGTAAAACTAATAGTTTTTTTTTACTTAATACATAATATGAAAACATATGAGGTTCTAATACCAAAAAAAAAAAATTAAATTTGTGTTTGTCTGTTATCTGTTTGTTACGTCGAACCTCCGAAACGGATGAACCAATTTTATTTAAGGTGCGATCCAATCCTAATTTTAAAACAATTTCGATGCTTTACATAAGGTTGAGAATTGCTTACCGGAATGGACGACGTAATGTGAAAATTCAATTGAATACTTGCTAATACTTTTCATATTTATTTCGTACAATCAAATGATTAAATTTGTATGATAAAGGAGTCCATAGTTCACTAGTAAATTTCATTGGAAATTTGAATATGATACGGTAATTGAAATAGATTTGCCCATAATTGAATAAAAATGCTTTTTCCCACGAAGCACGTAAGAAATATTGCAAAATTTAGGGAATGTTGCCGATTTTTCTCTATCGAGCCAAGTTTGCTTAATGGTGTATTGGCTCCCATACTTCATAAGCACGTATATTCAATTTACGCTACGTTTTTTTTTCGAACTTCGGTTATTAGGTTTAAGCGTCGAAAAACTAAGTTTTCGCGAAGTCGAATCATGAAATTTGGAACTCATTTTGCCTTAAGGATTTTGATTGTAAGGTTATTCAAGGGCATTATAAATAAAAAATAAATTAATAAGAATAATACAGTAAACTGCTGATTGTTTTAAATCCATGCAGTTTACCAGCTGAATATAATTTATCGATAGTGTTTAATAAATTCACATCCCTAATTCTCAGATTTAGTGTGAAACGATGGGTAATTTATGTCAAAGTGTAACGAATTATGTCTTTTGTCAATTGTGGGCTTTTGCAATTTTCGATGGGGTGAGGTGAGGGGAGGGGAGAGTACAGTTGCGTTATACTTAATCGATAATAACTATAGTAGTGATCTACTTAACGTCATTCATTGTGTCTATAAATATGATTAAGGGTGTGAATTGTTCGTTATTTGAAAAACTCACACAAAAGACGATAGCTGCGATGCTTTACTACTCGTTCAAAATCTAGTTAATATCCTACTAATTCTATAAACGCGAAAGTTTGTGAGTATGGATGTATGGATGTGTGGATCTTTGTTACTCATTAACGCACAAACGGCGTGGGCAATTTTCATGAAATTTGGTATGGAGTTAGATGAGGCACTGGTTTACCACATAGGATACTTTTCATCATCATCATCCATCCGGGCGAAAAAGCGTAATATGCTTGGACACAGCATAGACAAAATAATGAGATCTCCGCCTACATCAACATTGTAATGATGAGAGTTCTGTCAAAATTTGTGTCAGTTTCTGATAGCTTAGTCAAAAACCAAGTCGATTTGAAAGCTTGATACACTAGACGTGTTCGACGACCGTCAGGGGTGATGAAATGTAATGACAGTTTTTTTCCATGGTGATTAATTTTATTTTATTATTATTGTTTACTGATTGATTTTAAATGTACTCAAATAATACTATTATAGCAATTGTGTTTAACCATGTACATATTTTTTGACATTTTGGTATAAAGATAGATATACCCTTGGAGGAATAATAAGTTGCTCGAAGTACTAATCCTGCGCAGACGTTGGCACCAGCTAGTTATATATAAATCTAGTCTAATTCATAAGCAGGTAAGTAATTTATCTGATAATAATTGGGTCGTGACTGACTGATGCTGGGTTTCTTAGGTAATTTTAACTGTAGTTTATCTGTTCGTTAAAGTGAAGTTATAATGTTGAATTACTTGAACACAAAGATAAACTAGAGTTAAAGTATCTCACGCTCAGCTTAATTGATTCATCTACTCAAAGCCAACACCACTGTCGCTAGAATTATATTGAAAATATAGGCATGTTGTAAACATCCACTGTGTAGGATTTTTGGAAATTTCGCCCCTTAGGATAAATTTAGTTTTTTCTGTGGCTTCCAATCACATAGACAAATCGAGCAAAGATATATCATATATCAATAAATCGTATGTTTACTTTTTGCATGTTGATTGTTGATACTGTATCTCATCGAGTGTTGTGACGGTTTTGCGTGAGTAGACCGTATGTGGATCTTAGCAGGAGAGAAACAAGTCATATTCCTAATGGCATACCAATGACATTGACACACTGAATCTATAAATTATTCTATCAAGCATGTCATTTGCACTAGAGATAAAGTAAAGCGAATCATAAGAAAATTAAGTGTACAATTTCTAAAAAGGATTCTTTTATATTCCCAAGAGTTAAGAGAATTGCTATACATTTACTTTTAAGTTCAAGCTGCAACAGCTCGGGGAATTTTTATTTTAAGCGGCTACATCGAGGCTTCCATATTTATAAAGCCTATCTGCATATGATCTTCATTCTGCAATTTTTACCATTAAAACTTTACAATGACATAAGTATAGACTTATGGCATGGGGCAGAGTTTTGGCTACGTGTTGATTATTTAAGCATCAGGTCATTTCAGATTAATAGAGCCAGGCATCCAAGGTCTCAATCGTAGCGTTTGAGCATTTCCCGATTCATAAGTATTTGTATAACTTGCTTATATGGTTTTAAACACTAATGACTGCTTAGCGATACCAAAATTTGCTATTTTAAAGAGATAAATACACATCCACGAACAGGTCTTCGTACAATCTGGGTAGGAGGGACATTTTCTTCTCTACTCCCTCAAAGCAAGTAACTTCTTTTATTTGAAGTTTTTATATATTTATAGCGTTATGGTCATATATATAGAGGCATTAATATGACGATTTGAATGTGTGAAAATGTTCAAGATCATACACAAAACTCCTTGAAGATAACGAAAATAAAAGACTTTTATATACAAACGGTGTCTGAATGTTGTCGTTAGTGTTAAGGCGCTATACAAATTTCAAATAGGTACCTTACCACTATCTACTTTACAACTCCAATAGCAGAATTGGATCCTGGGTGAATCAAACAAATTAAATCATTCATTCGAAACAAGGGGTTAGAATGATTTAAATTTATTCAACTTTAAAACCTTTTGATATTCAATGAACAGTTTTGGTATTCAAATGTTCAAGTTGAATATTTTCACTAAAAAAAGAATATTTTCACCGTTTCACACGAATACAAATTTAACAATATTGCTGTGGTGTTAAAATATTACCTATCATTTTGTAAAATACCTACTTTTATTGTTTCAGCTGATATTTTGTATCTACTAAATACCATGTTAATAAATAAGGTTTGTCTGTGGCTTACATGTAAGTAAATTGTATATTATTTATCGAAAGAAGAACATGATTTTACAATTACCTTCCGAGTGATACACATAGTAGCCGAGTTATACTACGCTTGCGAGGAAATTAACTTTTTTCTTATTATCTTATAACTTAATTTTTTTTATCGTGAATGAACACCTTAGTTGTCATTTTACTTTGACATTAAAATGCATTTATTTTACTAGAATACTGTATTCATGCTGACACATACAACTATTCAAAGGTTATACCTATACTTGAACTAGTATCATCCTTCATTTGAACTATGACGTGTAGCTGTTACTTTAACACTAAATGCAATAATGATTATTGAATTACTACTATCGCTACAAATGACAACAGCTGTCGTATCTTTTTAGCAATTCGTTCGTCTTAAGTGAGAAAGTAAAACATTTTAGAAGTGAAAACTTCTTGGCTGGGTGAACCAATTCGTTACGTAACGCGTTACGGCGCCAGTCTGTCTGGCCTCCCTTTCTCTCACGCATCCTCTCTCACTCTAACCTAGAGCTAGATCAGTTTAAGTTATCACTTCTATCAGGCGTCCCAAGACGCACACCTTTTTTATCTTATTTTATAGTAAGGCCACTCGGTTTTATTGTTTCTAAGCATTTGAAGCGATATTAGTGTTCATAACATTACAACAACATTATTTACATCATTTTAGCATAAGATTTTCCTGCACCAACCGACGAGGTATCAACGCTTTGGAAATGCAGTCCTGACAGCGTATGTTACGCATTCTATGGCCAGCTCTCGGGACAATTGTCTATATTTTTAAGGAGCTACAGATAACAGAAATGCTAGCGAGATACGAGTATATGCTTCCATACAGCGCTTTAATATTTTGGCCATTGACAACCTGGAGAAACAGATGATCGTTGCAAGTTGAAAAGAAATAAACCGAAGTAACGCGACCCAATAATATTGAAGTCAAGTATCCCAACACCTAGACACAAATATCCTAGTGACCCTGCCTTGGCAGTGCGTTGCGTGGTGGCTCGGGGCCAATCCCTGACTGGGCATGTATTGTAATTTGACTGGCCGGTTGGCGTAGCAACCCTGCCTTTTAAACCGCTGCTCCCAGGTTCGATTTCCGGACAGGTCAAACATTTGTGTGCATGAACATGTCTGTTTGCCTTGTGTCTGGGCGTGTATATATGTATGTATGTATATCAGTCATCAGGTTACCATAGTACAGGCTCTGCCTCGTTCGGGACCTGAAGACCTTTGTGTGGATGTTGTGTCATATTATTATTATTTGTGTGATGAGCAGAAGTGTTTGTTATCGGCTCTTGATCGGCTTTTCGTGTTGTGTATAAGTACATGTGTGTGTGGTACGGGTGTTTAAGTGTGTGATTCCCGTCAACAATCCTAGAGTGGAGTATGTCTAGAGCCCAACAGAACTTTCTTTTTTAAGTACGGCCCAACTTCAAACCAGTTTTCCCCAGTTTTTTCCCGAAGTTGTACACAAAGTTTCCCGACCCCGGACCTTTCGTCAAACGTCCGGTCCCCGGAGTTCCCAACTGCACATTACTCACTCAACTCGGACAGTTTTGTAGTTTAACCCGCGAATAATTTGGAAACTTGTTAATTATTCCAAATATTGTTATCTTGGACGAACAAGACGGATAAAGGTGGAACTTGATTGATGGAAAATGGACTAATTTATCAAAATTATTTATTTAAGTACAACCATCTCCTCATATCATAATATAGTATATGGTATGCCATAGTATTTCTTATTTCTCGTGTAAGGTACGGTTGTCTAGAAGAGAACGAACATTGTAACAATTTTCAGCTACTAGCTGGTTCCCTTCATCTGCGCAGGATTATTACATCGAGTAGCTTATTATCTTCTCCAAGGCCATATCTATGTTTATACCAAAAAGTCATAAGATGTTTACATGGTCAAACGCAATTGCTATAACAGTATTTAATAGATACATTTGAATACTTACATATATCAATCAGTAAACATGATTAATAAAATACAGTGCTTACGTACCTACATACAAATATAAAATTAATCACCATGGAAAAAATACTGTCATTATTATTTCATCGCACTTGAATTTCGACGAGCACGTCACAGACTATAAGATACTACGTATGGAGCACGTCTATTGTATTGAGCTGTCAAATTTATAGCTTTTGACTTAGCTTATAACCTGGGGCTCTTTACGGTACAGCTATATCTCGGCGCAGAGATCCGAGTACCTATCGTTCTATCTATTGCACTCTGACAAAGATTCTGCGCCGCTTGCGCTGTTTCATTCTACCCGCGTGCGCGCGTATTTCGGTACCGAAATTGTATACCGGTACCTAAAATTACTAATACCGAAATGATAAGGTATCGTAAAATTACGGTATGACGTCATAACGAAATTTTTAGATACCCTTATTTTAGCGGTAACTAAGTCCCTGCTTATAACTGACACAAACGTTGATGGAACTGTCATCGTTACGATCTTGACGTAGGCGTAGATCTTATTATTTTGTCTATGCTGTGCCCAAGAATATAACGCTTTTTCACCCGCATGGTGATGGAGGATGATGATGATGAAATGTATTCTATGTGTCAGACCAGGGCCTCATCTACCTCCATACCAAATTTCTTTAAAATTGGCCCCGCCGTTTGAGCGTGAATAAGTAACAAAGATCCGCACATCCGTACATACATACTCACAAACTTTCGCGTTTATAATATTAGTAGGATAGGTAATACGAGTACAAACGAGTTGGCCATTCCAATATGATTTGGGCTGGCAGTAAGGACTACAAAAATAAATAAAAACACTATAATAATATCGTCCTGTAGATTGATTATGAATAGTGCTTGATCTCTTATAATGGCTTTACCAGTGTTTTGAAGTTCCTCGGCATGCCTCACACACTTGACCCAGTTTTCCTGTGTAACATTATTAGTAACATTGTGAAGAAGGCTTTCAACATCTGTTATCTTGAATTTATTATTATTCGCAGTGGCTTTTCCTTTGACCTGAGCCCAGATGAGTTCTATAGGGTTGTATGGGCAGTGATATGGTGGTAGCATTACCACTTCGTGACCCCGTTCATTTGCTAGGTTATCTATAACATAGGTCTTCTTAGGGTTGCTAGCCTTAACTTTTCTTAATTGCTTTTCTTTTATTTCACATTTGTCAAAATTAATATTTTTCTTCTTCGACCATTCTTGGACATCACCTTTCTTGGTATTTGATGTCGGTATCTTTTCAAGTTGCATAGAATGAAAGCTTGCATTGTCAATGATGATAACTGAAGGCTCTTCGAGAACGTTTGATGACTTATGGCACTGAAACGTGGTCTCTTACTATGGGCCTCATAAGTAAGCTCAAAGTACTCGTAGCACAGCGAGCTATGGAGAGGGCTAAGCTCGGGGTTTCTCTACGTGATCGAATCAGAAATGAGGAGATCCGTAGAAGAACGAAAGTCACCGACATAGCCCAAAAGATTAGCCAGTTAAAGTGGCAGTGGGCAGGGCACATAGCACGCAGAACCACAGAACAGTGGAGACCACGGACCGGCAAGCGCAGCGTAGGTCGTCCACCGACACGGTGGACAGACGACCTGATAAAGGTCGCAGGACGACGTTGGATGCAAGCCGCTTCCAACTGGTCCTTTTGGAAAATTATGGGGGAGGTCTATTATGTCAGCAGTGGACGTCCTACGGCTGAGATGATGATGATGATGACCTGTCTAAGCTAGCAATCATCCAAAATGTTTGTCAGTATTACAAAATATTAATAAACTGTACAGTCATGTGCTAACCAGTGTAGGTTCACTAGTTCCCATCTATCCCACTAGTCTGTTACAAATGTAGTCATATAATAGTTCTACCGTTTTTCCTCTTCTCTGGGTATAGGTGCGTAATTTTATCTATATCGTTCTCAGGAAACTTTTATTCGAATAACAGACAAAATGATCATGAGAAATAATAAAGTTCGCATTAAACCTTAAACAGCAAAGTTTTGAGGCTTCGTATATTCCTCAATATATTATAATGTTTTGTTGGAACCTTCCGAAAGTTTGTGAAATAATATCCGGAGTAATTCTGCGAACTCATAGGTATACTTGGAAACGATTGAGTTTCATTGAAAAGTTTTATGAGAGGATATTTATTTATTTCTTATTCTTTACATTAATTGAGGCTGTCTGATAACTATCAGACAGGCTGAATTTATTAATGTACGTAAGAGCGATTGTGAACTTTAGTTATTGTTTTAATATCCATTATGATAGATGATGAAAAAAAAAATTTTACCTAAAGAAGAACACCTTCAACCTAATTGTTATAGTCACCGCGTTATCAACTGAGTCGTGCGGCTATAAACGTCAATAGGGATAGGAATGTGCACCGCGTCCTAACATGTTATCGATAATCCGCTACCTGCATTCGACCCTTATTAGCGCTCGCTTAACACTACGCTAACATCATGCCGCCGCACTGTCGTCGTCGCAATGTTGTTGTTTTGCTATAAGTATTTGTGACTTGTGATTACATTCATGTGACAACTGTCGTCGAGTCTCGTCGCTCACAATGAATAATTTATTTTCTAACGTAGACCTCAAGAAGTCACAAGGTGATGTTAGCCCTCAAACTCGGCCAGTGAATCATAACGTATTTCTGTTTTTAACATTGGTCGAAGACTCTTAGATAGGTATTATGCCAAAAAATTCAATAGTTCCGTCGTATTTTGAAAAAGGAATGCATTATTTTTAAATTAAGATTGATATTGGTGTCGATTCTGTAAGGATTCTCTAAACTAACAAGTACAATTTGGAGAATTTAATACCGACTTCCATTCTATTCAGCTATTGGAGTGTAACTCAAAAACTACTGGACCGATTTTGATGATATTTAAATGGACCTCACGGGAAGCTTTCAAGCAAGCTTTCACCCAGTCGAAAGTTATGGGGTAACAAACATTAAAAAAAAATACAGTTGAATTGAGTACCTTCTCCTTTTTGGAAGTCGGTAGAACCTAAAGTATGGCAGCTCTTATTTTGTAAAATCCAAATTAGTTTAACCTTTCCGAGTGACAGCACTCAAATTAGACATTTCTCTACAACTGTAGGACCACCGAATGTGGCCGAAACTATAGTCAGACCTATCCGATAAATATTACGTGAGTAATCCCGTATTTCTCAGTAAAAATGAGACCCGCAAATATTCTAATATATAAAAATAAACGCCTGTTTTTCCTGGTCATGCTATAACTTAAGAAAGGCTTTACCGATTTCGCTGATTCTTTTTTGTTGTGTCCTGTGTTCTAAGGAGAAGGTTCTTATAAAATAAAAACATAGACAAGATGGCAAGTTATGGCGAGGCCGAAGGCTGAGCCTACCACGCAAATGAAGTCGCGGGCAGTCGCTTGTCTATAATATATAAATAAAAATGAACCCCTATTTCTCCTGGTCACGCTATAACTTGAGAACGGATGGAACAATCTCGCTAATTCTTTTTTTGTTGTATCAATTATCGTCAGGAGGAGGTTCTTATGAAAGAAAAATCAAGAAAAGATAGGAGGTCATAGCAAGGCTGACGACCGAGCCTACTACGCGAACGAAGTCGCGGGCAGTCGCTAGAATATAAAGAGGAATGATTTGTTTGTTTGAATTGAATACACTCCGAAACTGGACCGATTTGAACATTTCTTTCACCATTAGAATCATACATAAATAATTTAATTTCATTTAATAATCCCTTAGTAATATAGGCTATTTTGTACCGACTTCCCAAAAGGAGGAGGTACTCAATTCGACTGTATTTTTTTAATGTTTGTTACCTCATAACTTTCGATAGGGTGAATCGATTCTCAAAATTCTTATATTGTTCGAAAGCTGGGGCTAGCCGTGTTGGGACCACACGTAGGTAGCCTTAAATTTCATCAAATTAGGTCCAGTAATTTTTGAGTTACACTCCAAAAACTGAATAGAATAGAAGTCAGTATTATATTTTTCAAATTGTACTTGTGATTCGTCATCATCATCCATCCCCACGCGGGTAAAACCGCAAAGCGCAGCTAGTATTCAATAAAAATTGTAATTGACAAAAACCGTTTCAAAGAGCAACCATAGAATAACCCTAAAATATAACTTGGATCCCATGCGTCATCAAAAGTTTATCAACGCTAAAACCGCAAAGCAATATACCATTAAATTAATGGTGAAACACAAAATCGCTTCATTATCATCACTCGGGGGGTCAAGAAGCCAGACAATTTCACGGTGACCGCTCACAGGTGATGGCATCCACCCATAACTTCGTATTGATGTGTTTTTTATACTGAATGACTGATTGGTTTTTAAATTGAGTGATTTTGATATAGCTACGGTTTAAGTGGTTGTAAAGAATTGTTTAAAGATGGGGTTTGAATAGGAAAGGTGCAAAAAGCGGAAGTTCCGTTTTTTAGGGTTGCGTACGACATTGTGGAACCCTTATCACTATGCATACTCCGCGCCCTCCCGTCTTTTTCTCTGGCTGTACTAGATCTAGATTTGATTCTTTTTTACCAATAAGTGAAACCGACTTAACACTAAAAAGTGTGAAATTACTTGCTGAAGTTGGTACCATGATAGTTCAAAAGTAGGTACCTATTATCACAATATTGTGTGCATGGTACCGACTTCGAGAAGTCTTCACACTTTTTGGTGTTGAAGTTGATTCGACTTTTTTGTAAAAAAATGTTTTCACCATTTTTAGCGGCCCTGCTACTTACGGGATTACTTATTATTGTCAAAGATGATATCATCAAGATAGGCGTAACACTTTTTTACACGGCTTTACCGAATTTGATAAAATTTACTCCACCACCACCACCGAGGAAGTATACTCTACCAAACTCTATCTTTGGTATACTATACCAAACAAAAAAATAATTTGGAGAATCGGTCCGCAAATGGGGCAGAAATCGGCTAACATACACATAAAAAATACATACACACGAACTAACCTCCTCCTTTTTTGAAGTCGGTTAAAAAGTTATATTTTTGGACCATAATATTATTTAGCCAGGTAAAATTGTCATTAAATGTGTGTTATTATAGTGGATATTTATACTTATCTTTACTAATATTATAAAGAGGAGAAATATTAAATTTGTGTATGTTGGTAACGAATAAACTGCAAAAGAACTGGACCCATTTCAAAAACTTATATTTAAAAAACATATGTTATGTGCAGATGTGTATTGCAAGTTAAATACACGGCTTTTAATAAAATTTAATATATAAATTGTTTTTCTATCTGACATTATACCCCGAATCATAAATACAAATACACTAATGTCTAATAATATTATATCATAATATTTTATTCTACAAAATGATTATGTCATTATTTACCAAACATTTACAATCGTTATGGTGTCAGCGAAAAGTTCTTATTCTGAGTCTTCCACATTATATATTTTCAGATTTCTTAGTTATCCATATTCTTAAATTTCCAAATTAATAAGATTACAATTTCGCAATTTTCCAAATTCTTTGTTTTACAAATTGTAAATAGTACAAACTTTTACATTTCCGACCAAGTACAATTAGATACATAAATCAAAAATAAATAAATCCGGATGCTCTTGAGCTGATGGATTTATGCTTGTACTGTGACTTGAAATATTATAAAAAACTACATAATTATATATTCTGCTAAACATTAAATATGTACACACACGTTTTACTTAAACTAACAAAACTTGCTTAAACATTCTTCAGGTGATGTTTTTCGTTTTAAAAGATCATAATATTTTTTTTTCACTTTCACAAAATTAAATTCATAATTTCCTCTACAATAGTATTTTAGAAACCATATTTTCACAACAGTTTTAAATCAATCAATAAATCAAATCATTTATTTGTCAAACATGTGTATACTCACTATGCTAAGCAAGTATGCAAGCAGGCCAACCATGTTTTGCTCATATTTTAAGCATACAAATTCACAAACTAGCGTTACAATATTACGTTACGACCTATTTTTACGTATTTTTCTCCATATTATAGATAAGGTCAGCTGGAAACTATAGGTACTAAGTATTAGTCATTTCTTTATACAGTAACATCATGTCAAAACTGGTTTAACAATAAAATTCAGCTTAAAATAATAATAATATTAATAATATGTCAGGTCAAATACATTTCAAAGTTTAATTATCGTTAATAAATTCAATTATTGAATAGTATTCTTTGTCAATGAGGAAAGCTTTTAATTGTAACTTAAAACAATTTATATTGATACAATTTTGACTTGAAATTGATTTGTCTCATAAGTGCCTTTAATACAAAACTTGTAAAATACAACACAATCATAAATTAAGTTTAAAGGTACATAGTACTTGGATGAATCTATATTGCAGCCGTAGTTAAAGAGCATTGGTGAAAAGTTTATCACAATTGTACTTCCCTATGGATAAATCATAATTTGGTAACTTGCGAATTCGCAAAATTAAGAACGTGTAAATATAATAATGTGGAAAATCCAGAATATGAAATAAACAGATTAAGAAAAAATAATAATGTGGACATGAAAAATTAATAACTTGGAATACATATCTGAAATCGTTATTTAAGCAATAAAAATATACAAAGTTTTTTTGGCACAAGAGTTTACACAACTTTTTTGAATATGGGTTCAACATACACAGAGAAGCAACATTGGTTCCGCGCTAACAGCAGTATTTGGCGCGAAGATTTCAAGAAGGTTTTAAGCCCTCGATAAGTAGGGCTGAGCCTTTAATGGCCGACCTAATAAGAAAATATTTTGAAATTCTGGAAAATTTCCAGTTAAGCGTGCTTACAACGATGCTAGGCTTAAATTGTGTTTTTGTTTTTATCCTTATATCTTTATGATGATAGGCTGTTATCCATGATAAAAGCATCTATATAATAGGTACTATCTTATAAAACATTTTTTAGGAAAAGAAACAAACACGCAGATTCTACGAGTACAACCCATTTTATCAGCAGTTTTTTCATGAAATGAAATGTCACGACAGCTCACTTACTAGTCAGCACTTGTACTTGTTTTAGGTAGGTTGGGAAGTTTATTATAGATGGAACCCCAGAAAAAGCGTTTTGCACCAGACTAAAGAACCCTTCGGAATTAAAACGAAAAGTGGACACAATCTATTCCTTAGTGCACTTAAGTCTAGGTATATTAGAGTAGATACTTTCATATAACATAACATTTCTTTCATATAAGATAAAAAATTATTTATCCTATATATTAGTTGGTAAAAAAACTTAAACAGTAGCTACTTGTCCATTATGTAAGAACTTAAATAAATAACTAACAATAGTGATAAATCCAAACCTACTCGTAGATATCGACACACTTCGTTGAGGGTATTGGGACACATTTGGTGCCATTAACCGTATCTATGCATTATTGAATTACATTTTCTGTATTTTGCACTTTGCCTGCACTCGAACACATTTACAAACTCTAATAGTAGTTACAATAATTAGTACATATTGAAGTAAATCTAGAGAAAACCCAAACGTTGTAAATTATAACTACACTGCTAAATTAACATTCAATTATATTATTATTTCTTTCCCCCAACCCACAATTGTCATTAAGTGCAAGATGTTTCCGCGCCACTAGTACTTACTTACTTATTACAACGTTAATTTATTAACGCGACAGCTTTTATAAATGACGTCAGATATATTAAACAATTCAAACTAAAGTACTTACTCACTATCATTAAACACACTACCTGCGCAATTAACCTACAAGTAGATCCAATGTACAATAATGAAATTAATTATTATTGTATTACTTACCTATCAGATGAAACGCTTTATCTATAGATAAATAAAAATGAAGAAAATTAAGTAAATAGAAATGAATCTGTTTGAAAATCCAAATTAACAGCTTTTCACTATTAAATAAGATAACACACTTAGGCCCACTTGCACTTTCCAGAGTTAGCTTTAATAACTCAGAGTCAACTGCTAAAACGGGGTTTTATAATTATAATTTATCTTGTACCATTAAGGTTAGGAGTACATCTAAGGTTATTTATTGATATTTAACCCAGCAATGTGGGAGGGTTAAGTCTTTAACTAGGGTTAGTAAAGTTTTGTGTCAAAAGAAATTGAGGTTACATTCTGCTGTATAATGTAGGTACTCTTTGGACGGAATGACACGAGACAATACGTATAGAATAAAAAGTCGTCGAATTTCATACAACAAATGATAAACAAGAAAGTCTATCTACATTGTACTGTAGTGCCAAAGAGTTCGATATAAGTTTCACTTTTTTTTTCGATTCATTCATTATTGGTCAGGTTACAATATAAGCGCATAGACAATTCAAGATTCCCATCTAAAGATTACAAATGTCAGTTTAGCAAAACCGGTGATCTTTTATAGTCGTGCAAGGCAAAATGAGAATTAAAAATTGATATGACTAACGCAAGTTTACAAACTCGTAGACTTATTTATTCAACCCGAGCAAACGTGCAAGTCGGCCTTAGGTACTTAAAAGACACTATCATTTGTTTTACTTTTGTCTGTCTGTTTTTTCAAGCTTATCTCTGAAACGGCTTGATTTTAAGGGGACTTTCACTGCCAGATAGCTTAGATTTTCTAAATAGTTTTTTCTATCTATATAGATCTAGAAAAAAAGTTACTTAGATTTAATATAAGAGACTCTTATGTTGTTACCATAACACGCCTGAACGGCTGAACGAAACTTGATCTAATTTGACAAGGTTATAGATTACACCCCAGGGAAGCACATATTATACTTTTCATCATCATGATCATCCATCGCCACTAGTACTAGGGCGCAGCCAGTATCTGATATAATAGAAATCAGTAAATTACAGAAACTCTATCATGTATATAAAAAAGTCCTCAAAGGGAATCGAAGGGTGTCAGGTTCAATCTGGTACTCATCACACGGGGAAACCTAGTTTGATTGCCAACTTACACTCATGTGTCCATTATTATTGTGATGTCAAATTTTTCACTAGATTTAACTAAATTTACTCTGATGTGAATTAACGATATCAGCTTACGGATTACTATGTTGGTAATATTTAGGTAATTCTATAACTATGTGTAATTGTGTACCTACTTTAGCTTGACTAAATAATAGACAACATGTTTACTTTATTCATAATCTAAGTTTTAAATGAATAAATATTATTTTATCTTATCTTATCTTAATCCCTGGCTAAGAGAAGAATTTGTATAATTGTTTATTGGGCCTTGGATTGTTGTTATGTGCTAATATATTTGTGCATGCCTCTTGCGACACAAGTCATACGAGTACTAACCGAGTGAGTAAATCTGTAAACGAAAACATTTTCTTACCAAAAAATGGAACCGGCTGCAAGACCAAAAAGTGTGAAATAACTTGATGACTTTGGTACCATGATATATATAAATACACAAACAGGAAGTCGGTTAAAAATACATTATCAACGTCAGGGGTGTCAAACTTGTTTTTCTTAAGAGCCGTTTACAAAATGTGAGGTGTGTTAGCGTGCCAGACTCAAAATAACTAAGTATACTGAATCGAATGAAGTATTAATTTTTATTTTATTAACCTGTTTCGTTCTTCCCTAAAATAAGGTAACTAACAGCAATATATCTATTTATAATAAAAATGGTAAGTCGATTATTTGGATGACGATCCAGAGACTTGACTTCTCTTGTTATTAATAATCTCATTTATATGAGGGGTCGTATTCTTGGTAGTGATTTTTAGAAAGTTTTAATAATATATAGATTTTGTCTTTGCTCGCGGGACGTATGTTTGACATGACTGCTCTAAGGCCCAGATAAATAGTCAATGCTTAGCAATAGTCGAAAGTATTACTTTCGAAAGTACGGCTTTGACTTCTTTATGTAACCTATCGCAGAAGGTCTAAAATAGACGTTACTTTCAACTTAGAAAAATCTCAAAATTCTTCTTTTGTTTGAAAGCTGGTGCTTCCCGTGTGGTCCCATTTATTTCATCAAATTCGGTCCCGTAGTTTTTGAGATACAATCCAATAAATTAATAGAATGGAGTCAGTATTAAATTTTTCAAATTGTACTTGTCGTAAAATTCAGTACTTCGTAAACAGGCATATTTATTTCAAAGTAAGGCATACATTTGTGACTTCCTACGTGTGTAATAACATTAATTTGGATTAGCGAAAGTATAGCTTTGAAATAATTGTCTATGTATAAGATGCATTCATAAAATACAAAAATGGTAGCTTTTTAAACATTTTCTTCAGGTGATTAAACCCAATACAGTTGAAGTTAATATGATATAATGTTAGTATGTATCACTGTTTGTTTCATATTCAGTAGTATTCATGCATTTAGATTAAAAATTTTATCGATAGGAATATTTTAAATATGAACGCATTCTGTTCATTTTACGTTGACAGCTCGTTCTAACAGGCACATTTCATCAGTATTGCCAACGCAAACAGTTTCTAGGCCATTAGATTATTTAGGAAAAATAGCAACATCATTCGAATACGGTTATTTTTACTCTACTGCGCGATGCAAATCATAGTAATGTACTTATAAGCATAATTATGTGTGTAAGTATGTTTGTTCCTTTGTGACACTCTAGACTAGAGACTAAACGCGTGGGCTTTAGATGGTTCTTAATTCAATCATCACTGCCATGCAGAATGGGAAAATCTCTAATTTAGAAGTATTAGGTAATTACAGCTATCTGTAAGGACCGTTTTAATATCGTATAGTCTATAGTTTCGTATAAAGACTATAAAACAGCTTGATTGATGCAACATTTGTTATCAAAATCACGACTTTATTTTCATATTTTTTAGAGGGAAAATATAGCATAAATATCGTACATTATCGCTGGGAGCGTACAAATAGTGACGTTCTCCAATCGTCTTATTTGTAGATTATGAATAATCTATATTTCTACTTCATTAAAAGTTATTGAATTTAACAACAAATTTTCCAAACTACGATCTATTGTTTGAGATAAACTTTTTCATGTGATTTTTTGGCGAGAACGTAGTAGCCAGATGTCAAACTTATCGAAAAGTAAGTGCTAAGTACACGATATTCATGACTTTGCCTTTACTAAGTATTAGGTTGACTTTCGCTTAAGTATTGCTCGAAAGTACTGTCTATTTATCTAAAAGCGATGCTAAGTACGGTTCGAAAGTAAGACTTTGGCTTAGCTAGAGTAAGGTTCGACTATTTATCTGGGCCTAAGTGTTCTATCTAATACCTTTGAACTAGCAATTACTTTATAGGTATGTATATGTTTAAATATCACCTTATTCTCGGAAACGGCTCCCATGATTTTCATGAAATTTAGCATGTAGGGGGTTCGGGGGCGATAAATCGATCTAGCTAGGTTTAATTTCTTGGAAACGTCGCTTATTCGTGTTTTAGGCAATACAAACTGTTTTACCGCCACAGACATACTAAGGCTACCTACTTGACAATAGATGGTGTTGTTAAGCAACACTAAGCCAAAAACAGGTCAGGATTCTAAAAAAAAACGAGCAAAGCTCGGCCATCTAGTTATAATATTATCTAAGTACTTATATTAGTATATTATATAAGTATCATATTCGTAGTAAAGTGTAATATTATCGTGTTTATTATCAAAGTAAATAATCACTCATCCCGTATTTATCGTATAATAAATCCTGACCTCCCCTGTCAGCCCATTATTATACTTCAAACCGGCACGTGGCCAGGGAAAACAACCTAATATTATCTATAGGTACATACAAAGTTATTAGAATGTTTGTTTGTATGCAATTATCGCCCCACGAGCCCGCCTTGGGGAATAACTTGTCAAGAACATGGAGTTTTCCAGTAGGTATTTATCAACTAAGTACTAGCTGGTGCCCACGACGTCGTCTACGCAGGTTTAGTACTTCGAGTAGCTTATTATCTTCTCCAGGGTTTCTTGAGCATGTACATATTTTATGACATTTGGTATAAAGACAGATATGCATCTTTAATCCAAAATGTCATAAAATATGTACCTACATGGTCAAACGCAATTGCTATAATAGTATTAAATATGAGTAAATTAGTACATCAATCAGTAAACATTAATAATAAATTACAGTACCTACGTACATACAAATATAAAATGAATCACCATGGAATAAACTGTCATGACATTTCATCACCCTTGACGATATTTGTGTTACATTTCATCATCCTCCCCGCTCGCCGAGCTGTCTGGGGTATTGAGCTGTCAAATTGGCTTAGCATTTGACTAAGCTATCAGAAACTGACACAAACTTTGTCAGAACTGTCATCATTACGATCTTGACATAGGCGGAAATCTTATTATTTTTCACTTCAGTACCTAGCTCAAACATGTAGGTTTTGCTGCCTGAAATCAGAGAGCAAAATGCGATTTTGCTCAGAACCGCTGCGCCCACGTCCTCCGTCTCTCATTTCTGCGATATTTACTTACCAACAAACGTCATCAGCAAATAAATTTATAAAGTTAATCGATGTTATTATAAATTCATCAGCCAGATGGCACCAAACTCCATCACAGTAAAAATCAAGTTGACAGGCATCTAGATAGCCGCACTTAGACGCACCCGGTAGCCTAATAGGTGCCCGCAAAGTCCCGTTTTCTCATTTGGGTACGGAACTGTAAAAAAGCCACTCACGAATTGAGAACCTCCGTCTTTTGTTGAAGTCGGTTAAAAGTAAGAACTGTCAGTCTGGCCATCACACCGTTCAGTATGATCGTTATTCCAAAGCTCACTAGTCCGACGTTTGTATGGTCTGACCCGAATTAGCTGCTATCTAATTTACCTCAAAATGCCCCTACTATTTGGGGCCTTGGGTTTGTACCTACGTACAAATAGCTTAAAATTATCTACTTATTTTATGGCAGTACTCATAGGAAAATGTATGATAGTAACCCAACACAAAACATCAGGAAGGTTTCATAAACGTTCACTGCCATGCCATTTACACACATTAAGAGTGGCCATTTTGAAGATACATCGCCTTCATTACCTAAGGCACACGGACAGGCTATTAAGATAAGCAGGGAACTTATGCACCTCCTACCTAGTAGGGTAGATGCATTATCTATGTAGGTAGGTAAGTCGAACGACTTCAACTACTTACACTGAGTTTTTCAGCTTGCATAAACTAATGAGGAAACACGACGTAATATTATGTTGATATATACAGCGATATGGGATAAAAAGAGTTGTATAATTATTGTACTTACAAAAGCGTACGTAATAATAAAAAATAGTATGATAAAAATAAATTTGTTGTGGAAAACGCCATCTGCCCCATTCTAACATGACATAATGAAACTGCGTATGTTGCCCACCACTGCAATACCAGGTTCTAAGCGCTACTCATAGAGGACGCTTTTGACAATTGGTGCTGCCATCTAGTCAACTAACTATGAATCTCAATACAACACACAGTCTATAATTTACATAGACGTACTTCCAAGACCTCTATGCATACCCTTGTTGTTTTATCCTGCTAACATAGATGGAGTAAGTAAGCAATTATAGACACAGGTTTCGAAAAGCAATGTTACTTGGTATTACAATTTATTGTATGTTACAATTAGTGCATGCATTATTCGTTTAAATTTAGTATTCGAGTTTTTTGAATACCTTGTGAGTTACACTTCGAGTTATTCGAGTTTTTCGGACTTTCCGAATATTTGTCTCGTTGAATTTAATTAAAATATCGTACTTATATTATCTTGAACAAAATATATTCTAAATTATATCAAATGTTTATGTTTTTGTTAAAAGCCACTTTATCATCAGTAAAAATAGTAGCATCTTTTATGTAGTATATATAGTCTAGCTTTCTGAACAGGTTCTCGAAGTTTTAAGAACCTAGTTATCATATCAGCCAGGGATCAGACCCCATCTAGAGTTACAATCGAGAACTAATGATATACCTCTTATTTCTGGCTCAGTCAAGTAATTGTTGAGAAAGTCACGTGCACGTGAATGGACCATTATATTCACATATGTCTATTATGTCACTAATCTAGACTTACCGTGAACTTGTGGCTGTCATCTTTCAAGTTCATAAGCACTTCTCGTACTTTTTGTTTTAAAGTAAGACCTGTTTTCATCACTATAGATTTGATTGAACTAGGCTACGTGGTGAGCTTCTTGAACCCAGCCTTTTCGAAGAGCTTTCCGAGGTTTGCGCTGTATTCGGAAAACTCGAATACCTGTTGACCTTGTATCCGAATATTAGAAAGGAGCGAATACTCGGATATGTATTCAACCAATACCATGCCCTTATTATAATATGATGTGAATTAATAGTATTACAAGTGTATGTTAGCTGATTTGTACCTCATTTGTGGTCCGATTCTCAAAATTATTTTTTTTGTTTGGTTCGGTACCTACTATGCTTCCGAGGTGGTCCCATTTAAATTTCATCAAATTCGGTCAAGCAGTTTTTGAGTTACACTACAAAAACTGAAGAGTGTAGATAGGTGTATCTTGATGATATCAGCATTTACAATCGATGCCGTAAGGGTCACTAAAAATGCGGCGGCGTCAGCGCCCACGCGCCCGCCGCGCCGTCCGCTATTCCATATTATACCGGAATAGCAGAATACCGTACTTTTTCCGGTAATCCGCTATTCGGAATATTTATTTGGAATTGGTATTCCGGTACAATTTGGATTATCTAGAAATAATTCCGTGAGACGGGAGATTTTTATTTTTAGGGAATGATTCGGGAGACTCCCGGAAATCCAGGAGAGGTGGCAAGCCTAATTGACGCTTAAGATACGAATACGTTTTCGCAAATTGTTTGTGCTACGGCCTCAGAGTCCGCACCGTGGCCATGTTCACTGAAAAGTGTTCGAAACGTCGAGATACCTACAATAATATAAAATTATGAATATATATGATCACGTGATTTAGTCATCCGTTTAAAGTTGTTTATTTACAACAAATTAAATAAATTGAATATAATAACTTTTCTCAATCATTCTGGGAAATTTGTCATTAATTTTGAGAATCTTCTTAGAGATAAATCGGAATTGCTGTAGGTACTGCCTTGCGATTCTCTAAGAGCAAACATCGTTGCATCTTTGACAACATCCATGTAAACAAATGACGACATGACAAAAAACGTTGGAAAAACAACCTTGTGTACAAGGGCGATATCTCATAAAGTATTTGACATCGGTGAGCTCGTAACGAAACGAATCATTAGGGAATCCAAAGACCTTACACATACTCGTACTAACTTATAAGGTCTTTGAGAGAATCGCACGGCAGGCCAAATGCATGCGAGCTGTGGCCGGAAAAAGTTGTATGAAAATCCATATCTGTCGTGTAACCACGATGCGGCCAAATAAATTACATAGTAAACTCATATCTGTCGTGTAAACTAAAAATTTACTATCTTTTACTCTGAAACATGGCAACCAAGGAGGTAAGGTAAAGATTTTATTTAAGTTTCAAACTGGCTTACAAATGATAAGCTGTATCTATACTAATATTATAATGAGGAAAGATTTGTAAGTAAGTATGTTTGTAACGAATTGGATCAAAAACTACTAAACTGATTTAAAAACATTTTTTACCATTGGAAAGCTACATTCACTCTGAGCAACAAAAGTTATATAAGATTCATCAACATCATCCTCATCCATCACCGCGCGGGTGAAACCGCGGGGTGCAGCTAGTTGAAAATAAAAAAACAAATGTACACTATAACGCGCGAAAAAATATTGTTGTTCGTCATTCATTTTGAAAAGTAATTCGAAGACAAAATGAGTTCAAGTGAAGACAGTGATTGTGATGAACTTAATATAAAGTCACTTAAAATTCAAGAGGCGGAAAGATCCCTAATAGAAAACTAGTTACCGCCAAAAGAGAAAGAAAAATATGGACGAAAGAAACAAAAAATCGAAACCTAGGTACTACTTATTTTAACTTCCACGCATTAGTTGAGAAAAGTACTATACAAGCATGGACCACAACTAGGCGTTAATGGACTTACGTATGTGTTCCTCGGCTTCATCTCGGCCCACATTTACACGTTCATCCATCAATGCCTCTTTTGCTGGCCGCTGCAGTAATGTACTATACTATGTCAAATGTAAACTTTTGAAGAGCGTACAACATTACGTAGTATGTTTATCTTACTAATTAATGCGTATGTTTGGATGGGAATACGCAATCACGCCAGAACTGGCATGATTGCGTAACAAATCTTTTTAAAACGTGGCTTTGGAAGAAATTTATTTTTTGATTTAATCATAATTTAATTTTGATTAGTTTATAATTTGGAAGAAAGTTTGTTATATAGATGAATGAGGCGCTGGAAAAATACATAAGATACTTTTGGTCATCGTCATTATCATCATCCATGCCCACGTGGGTAAAACCGCGGAACGAAGCTGGAGTTTTAAGTATAAACTCTAGTCAGACTCGGCCGCATAACTAGTGTTCATATTAATAATTTTATTCATACAATGACACCCGCCTCTTCAGTCCGCTCGTGACTTTCCTAGTATATATTTTAGTCTATGCTCGTGACCACGATCAATGCAACTTGACCGAAACGTCAAGGTAAATAAATACTATTATTAACGCGATAAAGCCCCGGTTTAATATAATATAAACTAGTGTTCAGTTAGTGGGTAGACTTTGGATGAAACTTGATGTGTACAATATTTATCTGTTTATTCCTGAAGCGTTTCCACCTTCCCCAATGTCCTTACGTAAAACGAATGCGCTCCCATTTCTGCCACTTAGTTTTATACCAGCCTTAGAACGAACTACCGCTACTACCTACTACATAGATATTTGATTCTTATGAATCAAATATCTATGTACTTATTACGAGTATGATACTGAGATATTGATGTTCTACAATTATACATTATAAGTAATAAGAAAATACGTGAGCAATTTAAATAATAACCATAAAATAATTAGTTAAAGTATTTAGGTAAAGATTCACTTTATACTAATTCAGTATAGTTAAAAGTGTTAGTGACGCCACTTATTGCGGCGCCAAAACGAAAAATGACAAAATTAGAGGGCCAAATTTTAACCAAGAGCTATAACGATTTTTACTATCACATAAGAAATAATAGAACGTTTAATTGAACAAGTACAATTTGAAAAATTTAATACAGACTTCCATTCTATTCAATTATTGGAGTATATCTCAAAAACGACTGTATCGAATTTAATGAAACTTAAATGGGACCACACGGGAAGAACCAGCTTTCAAACTAAAAAAGAATTTTGAGAATCGGTTCACCCAGTCGAAAGTTATAATAAGGTAACAAACATAAAAAAAAACATTATGTCGAATTGAGTACCTCCTCCTTTTTTTGGAAGTCAATAGATTATCGTAAGAATTAAGATAGGTTGTATGATTGAAGCAGTTGGGCATGAAATAAGGTTAGGAACGGAAGTCAGTCGCTAACACTAGTCGCATAGAGTGATTTACAATGGTGTAAGAGTGTCGAACGACTGCACCTATTATACTTATATAGAGGATCAAGGGCCGTAATCCCAGTGCAGATAGAGGCACCCATCACAAAAGGCCATGCATGTTCACAATCTCGAGTAAAGTGGAGGCGGATTGCGGAGCGTTTAGCGGCAATCGAGGGCGGAGCGCGTCTGTGCATCTTATACAGCTGTGAGGTACCTAGGTGACTAGCTTCTAAAGAAGTATGCTCATTTGACTGCAAATTTCTTTTAACATTTTCTTAGAGTTGTACTAAAAAAAACATGAAAACATATATATTCTGTCCATACTGTGAGTATAAATGACACAGTCGTAAATCTATAGATTGCTATCAGACCGAGAGCGGTCACGCGGTTTAATTTAAGCGTTCATGAGGTTATTTTGCGTTCGAGCGTGCAGTTGCTCACTAATCCTGCTGTTGGACAGTCTACGCGGTACCACTACTGTTGATAGGTTTTTGACAATAGTTCTTCATTGGAAGACGAATTATTTATTTTGTGGTCTTTAGCACCAAACGGGAAAAGAAATACTGTGTACAACCAGCCAATAAGGATAGAGATAACAAGATAGCGAATAAAATATATGAAGAATTATAATTCTTCATCTTTAACCCATTTAGAAAAAATCTATGCAACTCCCATCTTGTTCTCTACCATTATTTACTGATTTGATGCTGATTATAATACAAAATCAATAATTTGTCTTCCGATGAAGCACTATCGTCAAAAACATGGTGACAATAGTAATACGGCGTACTTAGACCGTCTAAAAACAGGATTCGCTTAAGCAACTGCACGCTCGAACGCAACTGACCTCATGAACGCTTGACCGCGGTGACCGCTCTCTGTCTGATATCACCTTAAATAATAGCACTCTTACTCACATGAATAACGGTACGAGTGAAATACAAATTTTAAATCTAAGTTGTTCCATCAAGGCATAATAATAGTAGATTAGTAGCCAAGGGCTGCAAGGCATCAATTGCAGCCCGAGATGTTTACATGCGCCTATAGTTCGAGGGTGCAATTGATGCTTACACCCGAGCTAACTACTCTGCTTTACATCTCGATTGTGAGGTAAGTAGAAAAAAACCGGCATAACAAAAATAAAATATATGACTATTATACTCATACGAAGACAAGGCTGAATAGCGAAGCAACCTCTTTTGTCATTGGGCTGAATGCATGATGTCTATTGCCAGTATGATGGTTAGATGTATGCGAACTTTTTGAAAGAGTGAAGTGTTTTTTTTTTAAATTAGTTACCGCTCTAGGGCTTTTCTAGCTAATTTATTAGAGCGCTAATTGGTCACCTACAAGCCCCATTTGGGGGTAATAAGGACCTACTTACCGAATATGAGAGTAAAGCAATTTTAATGAACATGAATTATTGAATTACAGTGGTTACTTTTAAGACTACCGCTTCGCTAGAAATAACTAAAAGCTATTACTGAAAATAATCTGCTAGATCTTAAAGGATCTGCAAGGTATTATTCGTTTTAAATAACTTTTAAGAAAGGTCTTTCTTTAAATATTTAGAAGATATCTAGGTAGCAGATTGCTTGGTATTGCAGAAGTGGTCTTTTTCCAGTATCTTTCGAAGTGTTCTTACATGCTTTTTGCGATACAGTCATTTTATAATTAAGTTAATTTATTTAGTTTATAAAATTACTAATACGGTATTGCGGGAAGGATTAATAATTATAGTCGTATAATGTTCATAGTGTTGTGTCCGTACCATTTTTGGTGCGATAATGGCAAACTACAACTACCACTACGTATAACTACTATGTATGAACCATCCCAGCACCGGCCGCAGAAACAATCACTTAGCTCATTGATCAGTACAACCAGGCTAAGTCCACTACGATTGCTCTTATCATGTTATTAATTATGATACACAGCCAATTCTTATCGTGATATAAACATAAGCCTAACGTAACCGCAATCCCTTCAGAAAGTATCGAATAGAACATCCAAGTGTAGACGCCCCGCAATCAGCGAAGCAATCAACATCCTTTTTACAGCACTACCCCCGGGAGGGAGGGGTGGGGGGAGTGAAATAAAAAAACCATTTCTTCATCTCCGCGGACTGCGGGCAGAGCAACCCTTTGGCTTTTCAATCTGCATCTAGATTTATGCGGTAAGTCTGTTCCACTTTATCCAACTCGATTTTAATATAAGTTATGAGAAACTAATGATTTAGAAGAGATTGCAATAGAGTGTGTTATCAACAAAAACCCAACAATGACAATCGTGGATTTTGTTTAATTTTCAACAACGTGTAATACGGGTGGATTATTAACCAATAAGTGTTCCTAATAGTGCATGAGTGTAGACAAAGTGTACAAAATTGTGCATACGTTTTTGTTGTGTTCTACTCGTCATTAGCCTTAACGTGAGGTTACTTGTTTCCTTATTTTGTTATTTACTTTGATGCCAATAAAGAATTTTTGTATTGTATTGTGATGCATCTACTAATGACAGAAATATTAATGTGGCTGATTTGGTGTTTACTTGAACAAAAATTTTTTGATGAAACTTTAAGTAGTAATGTAGTTATACGAGTATATATCACTTTAATACAATCAAAATATTTATTGCGAAAAAGGCATTAAGGTTGTTAAAATTAAGGTTGGTAAATATGCAGTTCGCGCAGCTTCTTTCAGCCAACCCGCACTCAATATTATCTCGTATTTACGAGATTCCTTTTAAGGGAAAGCTTACCTTACTGCAGTCAGTAGTTGGATGGGTGATTGTTGTTGGCATTTTGAGCATTACCAGAGTGCTAGCACGGTAAACCGTTAGTCGCTCTTTTTTGACTTGCGGCCCACTTGCACGTTTGCTCGGGTTGAATAAATAAGTCTACGAGTTTGTAAACTTGCGTTAGTCATATCAATTTTTAACTCTCATTTTGCCTTGCACGACTAAAACAGATCACCGGTTTTGCTAAACTGACATTTCTTAGATAGGAACATTGAATTGTCTATGCGCGTATATATTGTAACCTGACCAATAATGAATGAATCGAAAAAAAAATGAAACTTATATCTATCTCTTTGGCACTACAGTACAATGTATAAGACTTTCTTGTTTCTCCATTGTTGTATAAAATTTGACGACTTTTTATTCTATACGTATTGTCTCGTGTCATTTCGTCCAAAGAGATCATTATACAGCAGAATGTAACCTCAATTTATTTTGCCACAAAACTTTACTAACCCTAGTTAAAGACTTAACCCTCCCACATTGCTGGGTTAAATATCAATAAATAACCTTAGATTTACTCCTAACCTTTAATGGTGCAAGATAAATTAATCATAAAACCCCGTTTTAGCAGTTGACTCTGAGTTATTGAAGCTAACTCTGAAACGTGCAAGTGGGCCTTAGGATAATAGAGATAGACGTCAGGCTATGTCAGAGGCTGGTCAGGAAACTTTGACACTAGCGTGGACCACTATCCACCAAGCTGCATTGGGGACGCGTAGTAGCCAATACTTCTTTCTCTGCGAAGAAGGCTCGAATCAAATCGAACGTCCATTACGTTAATTTGAACGTTAACTTGACGATATGATAATGTATAAGAAAGTTTTGTTTTACGTTTTCCTCTGCTATTGCATTTGATAGTCAATAATGATGTAGTTTAAGATTACGTAGATAGGTATAAATAAGAAGAAGATAAGTAAGAAAAGAAGATGAGGGTACACTAGATCTGAACTTGCTGTCAAGGACAGTAGCTGGAAGATACTTGTAGATGCATGGGAACGTGGTAGCAGAGTTTCAAACTTGGGGTATAATATTTAGTTAGAGCACAAGGATTTTATCGCCATCAAATTTTTACCGTAAGCTGAATCCTAATGAAGTAAGATTCGAACGCGCATCAATGGACCCCACATTGACCCTCCCTAATTCTGCGATATTATAGATTTAAAGTAAATAGAAAAAAATTCTTAGATACTATATATTTACTTATATTACTTCATCAGTCGAACGACCCAGACACAATAGAAATTTCATTGTTATATGGACAGTCGACTGGTGAGGGGATATATATATTTGTTATTTAACATAATGGTTGGCCATAAAAGATGCAGTTCTTTATTTATAAATTTCAACTTCTCTCAACTCAACACAAGGCTATGAGTGAGATAGGTTTTCAGGCCTATTCGTTTATTAATTTAATATTTAACATTTTTTTCAAATGAATTAGTTCTTACATACTACTGCGTTAGCAGGAAACTCCAGATTTCCACTCGTTAGTACCTACATAGGGGATAAATCACAGCACATTATATTATAGTTATGAGATATGTAAGGATTTTTTCCACATGTACATTGTGATCATAACGCAAGAATTCTTTATAATATCCAGTATGGCTGGTTGGTTTGCATATTTAGATTTCATCTACCGAATTCCCAAACAAAGTGATTTTGTATGTCAACGCGTATATTTTTTTATGTATGTCCACGCATTTCTTTTTCGAGTGTCCGATTTTGATATAATAATGTTTTGTTTGGTAGAGTAGGTATATTTCCGAGATAGTCCACTTAAATTTCATAAAATTTGGTCAAGCAGTTTTCGAGTTACACTCCAATATCTGAAAAGTGTTTCGCATCTTAATGACATCTTGGGTCAAAGTTGGTACCACGGTAATCACTAAAAAGGGTATAAAAAAATGTTTACCAAACAAATAGAATCGACTTCAACACCAAAAGAGTGAAATAATTTGTCGATGTAGGTACCATGCGCACAATATTGTGATATAATTATTGCAATATTTTTGAACTATCTTAGTACCGACTTCAGGAAGTAATTTCACACTTTGTAGTGTCCAAGGCGGTTTAATTTATTTGGAAACTTTTTTTAGGATGGCAACTCAGATTTATTTTTGACAATCTCTTTTAAACAACAACTACAACACAAAAGGGTGTCTGACGATATGTAATTCGTTTGAATGAACCCGAGGAAAACGTGATTATAAAAACCATTATAAAATGTTGAATAATTAAATGCGTGTTGAATAATCACATTAACAAAGATCAACTGCCTGGACCCGGAGAACATATACACGTTTTTTGTGATGACCAGTATATCATTTGATGGCGCGTTCGATGGTGGTCACATCAGACTTAAAATTTTGCCTGACTCAAAGGCAGCTGCCGAAACATACTGTTAAGTCCTCCGTGACAGATTTTCACACTGCGGTAGCAACAAGAGCCAGGCAAGCATCAAAAAGTAGTATACCACCACGTTGTGGGTTTAATCACGACGGTGTTGACGATACCTTTACCGAAAGTAAGTTTAAGTGACAAACGTGGATGACTATTTTCAAAATATGTAATGATATGTTGTGAATTTAAGTTAATTAATAAAATATGAAATGTGTATACTATATTGTTAATTTATATGTAATGTGACTTACCGATTGTAACAATCATTGTTATAATGGTGAATAAATTTCTGATTCTGATTCTGATTCTGAAAGCTTAGTTCGAGGTACTTGATCCAGAGTCTGCCTGAATGGTACTGGACTCTCAATACCTCCGACCTATCATCGCTTGAATTTCAAACATTTTCTGAAGGCCCAACAACAAGCCCTCGCTGTTAACAAGCTCTCATAAAAGGATATTTACTACATTGATAAACTCAGGCCAATATAAAACGTTACATCGTATCCGTCTGTTACGAACAAAACATCCAACGTTGGAAATAACATATATATATAATTCAAATAAACCGTTACACCGAGGTATTCAATTCAATTTTCAATTTGAAAATGTCTTTATTTAGTCATAATAAGATACAGTTATGAACAACACCAGTGTACATTAAAATTATTAGTCCTGGTGGTACATACAATGACTATAACTATATTTTACAAACACTTAGGTTTCTTAAAAATATTTAGACACGAGATATATACATTTGTATTTAGAATGAATGTAGGTATATATATTAAACATAGTAATTATAATATAATATTAGCACACGTGAACTTAAGTAAGAGCTTTACGTATATAAAATGAATCTATTTTTATTAATTTTTTATTTGTACCTAGTACATGATAATTTAAACGTTAAAAATTGTCGGGTAGGTAATGAAGTCAGGTCGAACAATGCCTGGCGAAGCGCTGCGGGCAGCAACAGGAACTCGTCATGAACTACATAGTTACAGATACAAGCGCGTACCGCTCGCCGCGGCGCGGTAGCCGCGCGCACCCCCTCTACCCTCCACCCGATACCTGCTGGTAATACGGGCGAGTATGGCGCGTGCGCCGCTACGCACCGCGGCCGCGCACGCTCACAGCTGCAGCGCGACTTACTCATAGCACTCCAAGAATAAGTGATGGGGTAATTTATATCTCTTGTAACTATCGATAAATGGCAGATTGTTTTTACGTGTTTTACAAATGTTTTTAATTAAATAATTTTTATTGCTAGGGATATTGCGTAAGTAAAATTTTTCGGACAATTTATATACATAGACATCAATTTTCGGTAGGCCTATTTTAAGGTGCAGTTTATGAAGATTGGTACGAAAAGGTGTACCATATGCATACTTCAAGGCTTTGTTTTGTATTACCTGAAGCTTATTTAGGTTAGTTTGGCAAGTGTTACTCCATATTGGGCAAGCATATGTGATGCAAGGTCGGACCAGGGTGCAGTACGTACGTAGTTTAGTGGTACTACTAAGGCGAGATCGCTTGTTAAGGATAGGGTTTAACGCATTCAAAGCTTTTATACCTCTAAGATGAAGTTTGGATGTGTTTTCTGTCCAATTGAGCTTCGTATCTAAAGTAATTCCAAGATATTTCACGGTACGGCTCCAGGGTATAGAATGGCCGTCGATGTTTAGGGTTTTTGAAGGAAACTTTCGTTTTCTGGTGAAAAGAATGGCCTCCGTTTTAGTAGCGTTAATTTTAAGTTTCCACTCCTTGAAGTAACTAACGAGGCGGTCTATGGAAAGCTGGAGACGGCCAATTATTAAGTCAATGTCAGAAGAAGAGGTGAGAGATGCTGTGTCATCAGCGAAACATGCAAGTTTGGTGCGCGGCTGGATAGGTATGTCATTGATAAACAGTGAAAACAGGTTTGGGCCCACTATGGATCCTTGTGGGACTCCTGCAGGTACTGGTTTAGGTGAAGAAGAAGAGACCTTGATACAAACACAGAAACTGCGATCAGTTAAGTAAGATTTTATCATTTTGATAAGAGAGATGGGTAGCTTCATAGTGATTAGCTTGTGTAAAAGAGCTTTGTGCCATACCGTATCGAACGCTTTCTCAATGTCTAATAGAAACATTCCAGTGGAGTGTTTTAGATTAAGATTGTACGATACGGTTTCGGCAACTCTTGCTAGCTGTTGAACTGTAGAATGTCCCTCCCTGAATCCAAACTGTTCATCAATAAGTAAATGACTCGATGCACGTTGTAGCCGTCTGCGAATTATCTTTTCAAAAAGTTTACCTAAGCATGGTAGGAGGCTTATAGGTCGATATGAAGTAGGGTCCGTAGGATCCTTGCCAGGCTTATGGATAGCTATGACTTTAGCCGTTTTCCAGGGTCTTGGGAAATAATTTATCAAGAGACAAGCATTAAATATTTTGGTGAGCAAGACAATGGACTTTTGAGGTAAGTTTTTGATCAGGAGGTTGGTGATATGATCAGGTCCTGGAGCTTTTCGCGTTTTTAAGCTAGCGATACTATTTCTAACCTCAGCTGGTCTAACTAGCGTAACACCTTCATTGTTGGTATTTTGTTCGAGCCGGGATAGAGAAAGATCTATGGCTGGCAACTGATCACTGGGCCAGTCCTGGGTCAGTAACATATTGTTCAAAAATGCATTAGCCAGCACTTCACACTGTTCTTGCTCATTTGTTGTGAGGGAACCATTCTCTAACTTAAGTGCTGGGATATTAGTTTTAGTTGACCGCAACCCTTTGATTAGGCGCCAGAGATCATTGCTAGGGTTATCTACCTTACTCAATTTCTTGTTCCATTCTGTATCATTGTATACTTTTAAGGCATGACTTATTTCATGTTTCAGTTGGTTAATTCGTTTGATGAGATATATGCGTTGAGTACGGTTTGTTTCTTTACTAGCTAATCTACGTAAGTGATTTTTGAATTTAATAATACGTTTGATACGCCGTGGCAATGAGGTGTTCCATGGCTGTAGGTTAGTAATCGGTACACAGGTGTCTCTGCTCTCTAAAATAACACGTTGGAAGTTGATGATAGCATTGTCTATTTCATGCGGTGACTTGTAACTTTTAGACGATAACTCAATATTGCTGTTTAGAATATTACGAAAGCTGGTCCAGTCTGCTTTGGCATAATTTAGTTTCTGAATTGGATTGCGGTTAAATTTGGTATTTATTGTAACATAAACGGGGAAATGATTAGACGATAGTGCGGGGACGGTTTCTATGTTGCTGGGAGGACAGATATTTTTGGCCAAAATAACGTCAGGTATAGATGGAGTATATTCTGCACAATAGTGAACTAATGTGAGACCTTGAGGAGCGTGAATAACGTAATCGCTGCTGAGCATATGCTCATACAGCGTTAAACCACGGGAGTTGCCAGGCCCAGGCGACCATAGTGGGTGTTTTGAGTTAAGATCACCCATAGCCAGTACCTTGGGTCCAATTGACATGATGCGATCTATATCAGTGGATAAAAGAGGAAGATTAGGAGACTGGTAGATCGAAAAAATTGAAATATTGTTGTTAGTGTTAGACATACCCAAGGAAATGCCTATATTTTCAAGGTTTTGAGTATGCTGGACTGGAAGTAAATAGTGTGGTAAGTCTGATCGGACAATTATTGCTACACCTTGGCCGAAACCTTCGCGGTGCTTATCCTTTCGGTAACAAACAAAGCCAGGTAGATTTAGTGTAAGTCTGCTTGTCAATTTAGTCTCAGAGACTGCTATAATGTGAACTTTGAGTTTACTCACGGCAAGTTCAGCGAGTTCCTGTTGCTTTTTGTGAACACCATCTGCGTTCCAGTACAGTATCCGCAACTCATGGCAACTAAACATAATGTCCCAGATGAGTTAATATTAATATTACTTTCTCCATGAAAGATTTGCACTTGATGAAGTCATGCTTGATAGATTGTATAGTCGTGAGGATCTCAAGCATTTCCATGGTTTGAGGGTCATGAGGAGTATTTCCTAAGGGTGCTCCAGCGCGTGGTATTGGCTGGGCTTGTCTCTTGTTCATTGATGACTGCATGCAGTGAAGCGATTCAGATGATCGCTCGCCTATGTGGATAGTAGGGCTCACAAGTACTTCTTTTTGGGGCTTGTGCACTTTCATCTTGCTGTTACTAGATTTTGTGATTTGTGCCCAGGTGTTTGGGACTGTAATCTTGGCATGGAGTTCCTCTGGAATAGTGTCTTTGCGAGAGGTTTTACGTCTGGACTCAATTCTGTCGATATATTTAATGCGTTCGTTGCATTGCGCGTAATTGGCTGGATGTTCTTGCTGGCAATTGCAGCAGCGAGCAGGTTCTTCACGATCTTTTTTGGTGCATTCCCAGGTGGGATGATCTTTGGCACACTTTACGCATCGGGGATGCCTGTTGCAATTACGCGCAGCGTGGCCAAAGCCCTGACACCTGAAGCACTGAGTGCCTACCTTTTTGTTAGGCTTGTACCGTTGAATTTCAACAACACAGTTTGACAGATACTTTATTTTCTTGAAATTTGTCATATCAGTGCCACTGGGTAACTGGACAAGAAGAGGTGGACATTCAGAAGGGTGTAGGGTCTTCAGTTCTGTGACGCTAGCACCAGAAAAGCCTAGGGAGTTTAGTTCTTCGGGAATAGTATCAAGAACAGCTTTAGGCAGTCCTTTTATAACGGCTTTAGGGGTTTTTTCATCTTTGCGGGTGAATGTGTGGTATACAACATTTTCACTATGAAGTCCGTCTTTAAGTAACTGGTGGTTTTTGGCAGAATAGCATTGTACTTTGACCAGCTTGCGTCCGCGATACTGCATATGAAAATCCTTTGTGTACCTTTCAATTACAGCTCTTATGTTCTGATGGTTCCACTCACCTACCAGTTCGATGATGATCGGTGGAGTGTTGTTGACAGCTTTCTTCTTGCAGGCATTGAGAAAGCAGTCAGGTACTGCCGTAGCAACGTTGTTATCAACCGGTAGGCCTTCAAATCGATTGTCTGTTGGCACTTCCTTGTACTTGGATGCTTCATTGGGGTTAGTGACAAATTTCTTCGGCTTCCGCCATTTTTCAGGTGAATCTTCATCTCTAGGCCTCTTCGAGGTCAAGCTAGGGTTTGATGTCGGTCGGGACAAGAACTTCTCCATTTTGGACGAAAGGTGTTGTTCTATCGACAAAAAGTCGATAGCTCCTTTGCCCGTCCCTATTTGTGTACATCGACTAGTACAAGTTTGTTACTATAAGCGTGCGATCGGGGCGACAACCGAACGCCGTTACACCGAGGTATTACCGACTCCATTAAACACGATACGAAGCGGGCTGATTACCAAAACGAATACATACAATATATCGGAAAACGATTTCTGTTTTAATTCCCTACGTAAAAACCCGTGCCAGGTATTCGTAACAAGATTAAACGAGAAAACAGGCTAAATACGTCGGCCAGTAGATTGCGCCAGGATGTATTCGAGACGGTGATTGTGCACCTTCTCTCGTGACCTAGTAGACTAATTGGTTACAAATGCGGTATAAGGAGAGTTCCATATTTTGCTATTTTATTTGATATTTCGCATGCTTATTATTTTTGGTATATTAATATATAATTTTTTTATTATCATATTTCTGAATTAAAATATCGCACGTTATTTTATACACTTTAAGCATAATTAAAGCTTTCAGCGGATTCGCTCGTTAACCGACTATAAAAGCGACGTTTTGTAAGTTATTTATGGCTAGCTGTCTCTTCTGCACTTGCTCATAATTTAAAATAAACTCATTTATAAGACTAATTAAGTAGGTGGACTTCTAGTCTTTTGGAAGCATACTTTTATTAGTTACGGTATGTGGGTCGCAAGCTTTATCCCAGGGTAGCAGGACCAGCCCACAGCCTCACAAATTACCGGGTCTTGCAAAAACAATACGTAAATTGTATTAAACCGACGTTTATTTAACACTTAGGACGGATCCCAATAATCTATCTATCCACAGTTTACCTTACTACCGATATAAATTTGACATAACGTCCATACAAACAGTGTCAAATATCTATCTTTAGTAAGGTAAACCGGCGATAGATAGATTATTGCGACCGGCCATTAGCTATGCTGGAACGTTTACTTAATGACTGTCCTCCATGATGCACAATTTCAAATAGAATTTTTAGGAAATATAATATTACCTATTCTAATAATTTAAAAACTAAACTAAAAACTAAGTGAAAGGCACTTCCGAAGTCATTGTTTTATTTCCAGAAGTTGGTTGATAAGGACTAAAAATACGTATTGAATTTACGAATTTAACTATATAACCTACTAGCTACGCCACGCAGTTTCACCCGCGTGTTGATGGATGATGATGATGATGAAAAAGTATCCTATATGTTATTTCAGCGTCTCATCTATCTACATACCAAATTTCATAAAAATCCATTCAGTGATTTTTGCGTGAATGAATAACAAACATACAATATAATTTATACATCCACCCATCCATCCATCTAACTAAACTTTCATATTTATAATATTGGTGGGATTTACATGAAAGTATATTACTGGTTTTTGTTTTATAATCACCAACTGGTCAGCGCAGTGTGCAACAACCCTACACATTCTGCAAAACCTATTGGGACACGAAATGTATTATGTCGGAGGTAGCCAATTGTAATGTGAAGTGATTAAAATAAGTCTCATGGAAAATTAGGGTCGTTATCGACATTCGGAAAATGTAAAGAATATCCACTCAAGACGTGTTTATATCAAATATAAATTTGTTTTAGTCAGATTCGATGAGTTTTATTGGATGATGTCAGTTTTCAACCTTTTTTAAATATTAACACACTACTGTAAGGTTCTGTAAATTGACTTGCTTATGATTGGCAAATCATGACAAACCATTGTTTTATATTGTTAAATATAATCATAATTCATGTTTCGAATTTACAAACTGGTAAATTTGTAAAAAGGGAACCCTGAATATTTAATCCCTGACGGCAAAGACTACGGTTGTTGGGTGAATGTGTGTGTGTGTGTGTAGCATGTAGTGCGCCTGTGGCATTGTGTATCCCGAACGGATAAACCAATTTGATTACTTTCTTTGTTTGATAAATGAATTAATCAGGAGTGTTCTTAGCAATGTTTGATGAAAATCGGTCCAAGATGGCCGCCGCCACAAAATGGCGAATTACATATATTCTAACAACTCCCTCAATATGGGTATAAAATAAAAAGGCACATGACCAATACACGATGACCAATTTCATTACTCTTTTGTGTCGGGAGTTATATATTTTAAGCTATTGCATAGCTTCTATCGCGGGCCTTGAGCGTGGAGACCGAACCCAGAAAATCCGTAACGAAAATTACCTAACACCCCCCACTCCGACTCCATTTATCGATGAATAGCAGAACTTTTAATGACTTTTTGAAATATCACGCTTGTCTCTTTAGTTCAGCAACTCGCCTCTAGATGGCATTGGTTAAATAATTATAATTGCATAAGTTGATAAAAACAGCTATGCAATAGCTTTACCGCGGCAGTCTCCGAGTGCCACACGTCTTTTTTTTATATTAATTTTTAAGTCCTGCTTTAGTCAAATTGACTGAACAATTCTACTTCAACAATTGATTTGGGGTCCTGATTCCCAAGTAATATGCGGAAGGCCGTAAACAAATTTATTTGGGTAATTTGCCGCTAGTCTTGGAAACTTTCGGGGTAATGCTCCGTTAAGGCTCAATGGGGTATAAAGGTAGGCATTTGAAGCGAAAATCTCGACCCAATAAGTTTTATATGAAGTCACTTTTGAGAATATTCTACATACATAACGCTGATAGATAGATATATTACATATGTCATCACTAGATACAATATACATTTTTGGTAAAAAAAAATTTCACCATTTTTAGCGGCCCTTGCTACTTACGGAATCGATTGTCATTCACTGTCAATGATGATATCATCAAGATAGGCGTAACAATTTTCAGTTTTGGAGTGTTACTCCAAAACTGCTTGACCGAATTCGATGAAATTTAAATGGAACCATTTCAGAAGTATACTCTATTAAACAAAAAAAAATTAAGAATCGGTCCACAAATGGGGAAGAAATCGATTAACATACACATAAAAATATACAAAAAAGATTACTGACAGTAATGGTACTGTCACTTTTGACGTCCATGACAACATGTACAAAGAGCATTTCAGTCATTGATGTAATATGTTTTTATTTATAACTATGATTTTAGTAGTAATTTTCATACTTCATTGAATAACTTTTATTTAACCACAGACACGCTCGGCACAGCTGGTACCTAATTAGTAAAAATATGACATAACAGCTGCTTTGAAATTCAAACTATTAATGAACCAAATTTTCCACTAATCATCAGTCAGAAAAAGACTATAACATTAGTACGGTTCTACGGTGGCCTACCAATTTCTCGCTTGACTTTTGCCTACTTCACCTGATGATTCAGTTTGTTTGTGGAGCGGATAATTATTTCGTAAAGTAACATCGGATCGATTTTCCGCCGATTTCTAGTTGAATAATTAAATTAGATCATAGTTATGTACGTTTTCATAACGGACAAGCCTCATCAAGCATATCCTGGAAAAGTAGTATGATTTCTGCGAAATTTATTGTATTATTGGCCAAATATGGCGAATCGCGAGTCAACGCGTGACCGGCTAGCGTGCTAGTGTTCCGTATAGGGATTGCACGTAAATAACTAATAGTTCATTTCAAGTCGATCTTTGTATTGAAGGTGGCAGTAACTCCAGTGCAGTGTAGGACCTTCACACATATAAGTACATGGTTAGCGTCATATATAGGTATACAAGTGAACACGCAGTATTCAGAGAAGTTTTTAACACGCATTTAGCGCACCGTATCGTCGATATCGTCTAATTTTAAACCATTTAATTTAATGAGAAGCTAACATTACCATACTCGAAAATCTTACGGGGCCCTCCGTATCCAGTTCAAAAACGCGTTTAGGATGTTGGTGGGGCTCCCTCGCTTTCGCAGCGCATCAACAATGTTCGCAGAAGCGCGCGTAAATTGTTTTTACACCACAATGCGCAAGAGAGGTATGTCGCTGGTGCGGCGAGTGCGGTGGAGTGCTAACAGCATGCTAGCAGTGCTCGCAGAAAGGCTCGACTGTAGCTACATGAACCGTTGCTGTAGGCTGCATGTTGTATATAATTCATGACGATTGATAGCTCATGATTTTGTAATAATTATATGTAATGAAATTGTTGACTTTTAATTGAATGAATGTACCTATGTAAGTAATTATTTAAATTGTATATAAGAAATGTGACTAAGGATAATTAGTATACTATAATGAGTCTGTGTTGCTTTTAAATAAATGATTTGAATTTGAATTTGAATTACAGAAGAAAGATTATTATTGCTTAGTATCTTGTAGATCAGACGGTCGTATCTACTGTCGTATATTCTAAAACAAGCAATTAATAATAGCAAATAGAAGCGTACAAAATGATCGTAGTTTTTATTTTATCTTTATATCAAAAAGTTTGAGTGTCTGACCTTAAAATTTGATATTACCTTCGAAGTTAGTTTAATAGCCGAAGTGGACACCACGGCCAGGCACTAACTAAGAATGGCAGTTTCTGGCTTACGGCTCAAGTGCATGGCTTACGTGACCATTCGGGAATAGAAACTGCTTGGAGTGTGCAATGATATTTAAAAAAACATTTTTCGCAAGAAAGGTATGTAATGTTTACATAAAATCTCTAAAAAGTATCCAGAAAGTGAACTCTACCGGAGTAGTACTTATTCACAACTGTCCAGTAAGAAGCGAGATTTTAAATTTGAAAACTCCTACTGTCCTATAAGTAAATATTTTGTCCATTAAGTAGTAATGGAATTTTACTTAATGGACAGTAGGTCATCCTCTTTAGATCTGCTTAGAAAAAAAACATAGTACCAGACACATATGAGTTTAGCCATTATAACATGATTACAATTGACCTAACCAATGACAGTGTAGTAACACCTAGCACTATCCCGAAGTCTAACTGCAGCAAAAACAAACTAAAAAAATATGTAAAAATTAACAATTATATTAAAAAAACTCAAAAACTTGTAAAAAAGCACAAATTTTTCATCAAAAATGTTAAATTAAATGGAGAGCGTCTTCGTCTGTTAGATACGTTGGAAATGTATGCTTCTAAATTAGAAAATAATACATTGCAATATGAAAGTGACACAAATAACTTGAAATGTGAGATTGACTCTCTAGAGGAAAAGTTAAAATCAATTAAAAATAAGTATGAACGCTCAGAAAAACAGCTAAAAGAGTACATATTGGCAATGAATGAGATGATTAAATGTCATTCTACTGGCTATCCTGTATACAATGATAACATAAAGAACCGATTATCGCTGGATCATTCATTGCCATCATGTAGTTCTAAAATAGTGCGAACATGTAAAAATGTATGTCAAGATACAACTTTAACAAGTAGTTCCCAAAATACAAATAGTATACCATCAACTATAGACAAACCAAAAATTGTAATATTTAGTGATGAAATTGGCAAAGACATAGGTCACTTATTGTCGAATACATCCAAGGGACATAATGTAATAAATTACTGTACACCTGGTCTATCATATCAGGAAATTATGACTAGAATTTTAACTTATAGCTTTAGCCCCAACACAACATTATTAATTTTAATAGGAAATAGGGGGAATGTAAACAAAAAACAAATAATTGATTTCAACAACCGTCTATCTAATCTTACAGTAGATAATGTCATAATGTTTACATTTCCCTATAGTAATAGTTTGCCACAGGTGGAAAATGATATTAGATATAAGCTTAATTTGACATTATACACTATATGTAATAATAATTTTAATGGAGATAAATTTAATTTAATTGACATTAATAATTATATAAAAAAATTCTTCTTGACAAAAGATAATTACTATCTTTCTAATTATTATAAAAGACAGATAGCTGTGTCGCTATCATATTTATTTGATATTGCAGCCAAAAACTTGGCTAACAAGGTTGCTTCTATTGAGCAATCCAATAGTATTGACAATGCTTCTATTGAGCAATTTGACATTTTTAATTCAGCCAATTGCTTGGCTACTAATGACATTGTACATAATTTAAATTAGTGCCTAAGACAATAGAGACAACCTCTTGCATTAAATCAATCAATATTGTTCATCAGAACATTCAAGGTATGATGGGCAAAGAGTTGGAACTGGAATTGTTTATAGATGATAGCAAAATAGATATTCTTTGTATTACTGAACACTGGCTTAAAAAGAACCAACTCTTATTTAATTTTAATAATCATCAAGTTGCTAGCTCCTTCAACAGAGAAAAATCTATACGTGGTGGCTCTTTAATTATTACAAATAAAAATATAAAACTCAAAGAACGAAAAGACATTGTGAGCCTATCTGTTGAACGAGTAATAGAAATGTCCTGTATTGAGTTTGAGCAGTTCCTTGTTCTATGTGTATACAGACCTCCATGCTCACCATATGATGATTTTGAAAAGTGCATGGAGGAAACATTAATTAAGCTATCTAATACGAATAAATCAATGATTATCTGTGGAGACTTTAATATTAATTTGCTAGAAAATAATCAGATAGTGAATAAATTTTTGTTACTGTTTAAATCTTATAATATGTACAATACTTTCTTGGAACCAACTAGGATAACAGCCACAAGTTCCACCTGCATAGACAATATATTTACTAATCTCAAACCTATTAAAAATTTCATTATAAATAATCTAGAATCAGAGCACTGTGGTCAACTAGCAGTGTTTCCAAGAAAAACAAACAAACCCCAAAGCAAATATGTTAGCTTTGTTCCAATAAATGCAAGCCGCCTAGAATTGTTAAGAAGTAATATATCCCAGAAAGTGCCAGAGTTGACCAGTCACAATGACCCAAATATATTATATAACTCACTGTTCCATCTTATCAGTGATGAATCTGGCAAAGTGTTTGTACCAAAAACAATATCTGTTGGTAATCGAGCTAAGTTTAGTGAATGGGCAACTCCAGGAATTTATAAAAGTAGGCAAAAGTTATATGAATTGTACCATGAAAAATCGCATAATCATAATCCTGTATTTTTGGAATATGTCAAACGTTATTCTAAGTTATTTAAACGAGCCTGTTCCTCAGCAAAATCTATTTATTTAAGAAATAAGATAAAAAAATCTGTTAATAAAATAAAAATGACGTGGAACATTATAAACAGTGAAACTGGTAGAAATACAGTGCGTAATCGAGACTTTAATTTAAAAATTAATAATAAAGATGTAAGAGCAGATTTGGAGGTAGCGGCCGAGTTTGAGAATTTTTTCACTAATATTCCTTCTTTAACAACCAAAACTCTAAAATCTTCCTCCATTTCTGCTGATATCTTACTTAAACAAAGTGTAACTGAATGTGACACAACTTTTAAATTTTCAGTAGTTAATTGCAAAGATATTGTAAGCAGTTTCAAAAGTCTAGATGCAAAAAAAACGGCAGACCTATGGGGTCTTTCTGTGAAGACCGTTTCTTCAATTATAGATGTCATTGCACCCAATCTAGCAGCTGTGTTTAATAGTTGTGTTGCAAGTGGTGTATTTCCTGCCCTAATGAAGCACAGTAAAGTGGTTCCTTTATTCAAATCTGGTAGTACTACTGATCCAACAAATTTTCGGCCTATTTCTGTACTACCTACGCTAAGTAAGATTTTCGAAAAAATCATATTACATCAATTAGAAACTCATTTTAGTGCAAACAAAATTTTCCATAAAAATCAATTTGGGTTTACAAGGAATCGCTCTACTATAGACGCAGGTATAGAACTAATAAAAGATGTGTTTGATGCCTGGGAGAACTCTCAAGATGCCTTAGGTGTTTTTTGTGACTTATCTAAGGCATTTGACTGCGTCCGACATGATATACTTGTCAGGAAATTACAACACTACGGTATTAGGAACATGGCTCTCAACCTTTTGACTTCATATTTAAATGGTAGAATTCAAAGGGTTGACATAAATGGTAAAAAATCGCCCGGCTCTATAATCTCAATGGGCGTTCCACAAGGTTCAATACTAGGGCCGTTCTTGTTTTTAATCTATATTAATGACTTACCTTATTATGTAGAGAAGAATCACGAGATTGTATTGTTTGCAGATGACACTTCACTGTTATTTAAAATTAAAAGGCAGTTATTAAACTATGACGATGTTAACAATGCATTAGCTAAAGTTGTGAATTGGTTCAATACAAATAATCTTCTCCTCAATGAGAAGAAAACTAATTGTATAAAGTTCTCGACACCAAATGTGAGACAAGTAGAATCCAATATACAATTGAATGGAACAGGGTTGGACCTTGTGGAGTCAACAGTCTTTTTAGGAATTACTATAGACGCTAAATTGCAATGGGGTCCCCACATTAAAAAATTGTCTAGTAGGCTCAGTTCAGCAGCTTATGCTGTTAAAAAAATTAGACTATTAACTGATGTAGACACAGCTAGAATAGTTTATTTTAGTTATTTCCATAGCGTTATGACTTATGGCATACTGCTCTGGGGATGTTCTGCAGATATTAACTCTATTTTTATACTGCAAAAAAGGGCTATACGAGCGATCTACAGTTTGGCTCCTAGAGTTTCCCTTAGACAGAAATTTAAAGACATAAACATTCTAACTGTTGTCTCTCAGTTTATCTATGAAAATCTAATGTATGTAAAGAAAAACATTAACAGTTTTGATAAAAGGAGTGATGCTCATTCCATCAACATGCGAAATAAGCACAAGCTATCCGTACATGTAACGCGTCTCCACAGAATAAGTCATTCTTTTATGGGACAATGTATACGATTCTATAATAAAGTTCCCAATGTTATCCGAGATTTGCCTATTAATAAGTTTAAAATTACTATTAAAACTAAACTCTGTCAAAAAGGTTATTACAAAATTTCGGATTACTTGGAGGATAAAACAGCTTGGGACTGATCACTCCAGGATCTATCTACTCGTGTACTAAGATGTCAAAGTGTAGCGTGTCTGGCCCTACTGATACCATTATTATGTTCTCTTTTGTAAGGCAACACACTGGAGCTAATATTTGTAGTACCTAAGTAAAAACATCTATATAAAAAGAATGGCCCCGAGTTTCTTGCCGCTTCTTCTCGGTTGGCTCTATGTATTTTGGAACGCGGCGGTAGGCTTTAAAGTACATTATAATGAAAAATTGACGTTCATAAGTGCTTCTTTGATGCCTAAATTGAATAAATGATTTTGAGTTTGAGTTTGAGTTTGAAAGGAAAAATGGCTCTAAATATATATCTATATATTTATTTGGAGCCTTAAACAGCGATTTTATAATCTGTGACACGTCACGCGACGCAGAAAAAGTACGCACGATGCCTTTTGTACTTATCAATATTGTAGAAGTATAGTGTGGGATTAAATGTTTGTATTTAATAATTTTATGTAATAATCATGTTGGATTATTTATTTGCTTTCCATTATAGAATACACACGGAGATTTAAAAAAAAAAATCATTTATTTTACTAAAACATTCGTGTAATGTTAAAAAATAGCAATGTTCAAAACTAAACGCAATTTTAGTAGTAAATGAACAACGACTTGGGATTTCACATTTAATTGCAACAATTTGTGTTTTAATTTACCGCGTGAATATAGATAATCCCAAAAAATGTTGTAGCGAATCTGATTCAGAAAAATAGATGGCACTCCTCCTGATTTAAAAGCTGTGGCTGATTTAGCAAAAACTTTCTTTAATTTTTGAAAAAAGCATTATACAAGCCTCAACCAGTAAGTAAGCCATCCTGGCCTCGTATATAACCGGACCTCACCCGCGGTTCGGTCCGGTTAACTCATACTTGGCCAGGAAGGCTTACTTACTGGATTCTGCAGTAATGTACTATTACTGAATAACATCAAATCTGCGGACATATTTATTACCTACTGGCTGATCAGCCCGCGGCTTTTCTTGTTTCACCCCCACATGGGTGATATTTCCAATAAGCCTGCTTTAGTGGGTGCTTATATCACATAAAAGGCATACATTTTCAAAACTTTAAGATGGTACCCTCAACTGTTTGGGCTCCGCATTGATCATCGTTCAATCAGTCCATCAGTCATTCAGGACAAAGAATTAAGTATAATATAATATAGATAAGTACTACTTCTAACAGAAGCTCGTGATGCGTGTTATACGTTTTGTGTGATGACATGAAGGTGTAAGCAGGTTGCCTATTACGGGCACGTAAACGGAAACTTGCCTAAATCTTCTCTTTTTTTTTTATACCGTACTGGGTAGCACTTGACCACTATCTCACCTGATGCTAAGTGATGATGCGATCGATGATAGAGCGCGCTTACCCAGAAGATACTTTGCACTTGTGTTTTGAAGACCCCCATATCGTACTTATCTCTTATCGTATCGCAGGCGTAAAGTAGTTAAATTTAGTACAATTATGATTTATCAAATACAACGGTGACACAGATAGCTCATAGACGACGAAGAGCGACTAGCTTTCGAATTGTTTAAGTATACTATACAAATTTTATGCAGAACCGTAACTGTTTTACAGATGTTACAAATGTATCTCTTCTCAATGCATCTTTTGATCTCTATGGCTTAGTTGGTCAATATTACCAGTTCGACGAGCCTGAGTGATACAGGTTCAAAAATAGTTGGCTGAATCGTTGTAACCCTGTTCTAATTTAAATCTACCTAAAACCAATAAATGGTTTGGTTGATTACAATTTTAGTTTTTTGTTTTTGCAGCTAGTGTTATGTGAACATTGTTATAAAGAACATCTGAAGTAACTTTAAACCCAGAAATACGTAGACTTCCATTAGATTGTATACCACTGCATGTTTTGTTTAGGAAAGTGGTGCACACTGCATCTTTACGTAACGGTAAAGATGCACTGTGCATTTTTCCAGCGAATATGTCACAAAATATATCATTTTAATATCATGTTATTCATATGAATTTCCACATAGTTCACTCCATGAATTTTAAGGTACAGATGTAAGGAAAAATTACCTAATTTTAGTTCTAAGCAATAAGCAAGTTTATAACAAAAGTATTTGGTTATTACAAAGACTCCACAGCTTGTTCTGTTGCACATATCTAAAGATACAAGTATTAGGGTGGGCTTTAATAATGAGCTAGCATGTCTAGACCTTGGTCTATGAGAGCGCACCTGTTTGCAATCTACTTAAATTATATTACACCTAAATTCACCACAAGTACATCAGCAAGAGAATTTCGACCACAGCGCAATCTCACAAGATCTAATTTTGTTTATTTTATCAAATAAAGGTATATACTCGGTTTCAAATAAAATTCAATTTAATTTGTGCTAGAGTAAAGTTCAATTTAGATTAACAGTAAGTTTAAAATGGTTAAATCAGCCATACAGAATTGCGACATTTTACTGAACTACTGGCGGAAACGTTTACGATTTGAATAAGCAATTTTACGTTATAAGTTTGAGTTTAATGTGGGCCGTAATATTAGCTTTGGTTTAGTTTACATTTAATTTCCAAATGTTAATTTTGCTACGGAACACCACTTAAATATCTCGTTGATTTTGAAATCGTAGAGCGGTGAAGTTCTACGGCGTAGAAGTGTGGCCTACGCCGTAGAACTTATCACCCTGAACCGATCTTTCAGGTATGTTAGAGTATGATTGTACGGTTTTTACGAGTATATTGAGTTCAGTAATAAATGCATCACTGAATTATTAATACCCTAGTTGGCAGCTGTAATAGTATACTATCAGACCCATTATCTGAAGATGCCAGAAAACTTTATTTGTTAGTAAGTAAGAGAACAATTAGTTATTAGTTTATCATTACTTTGTTGGAATAACCAGGGCGGCATAATCGCATCAGCGACAAAGCCCTTTAATTAAGAATAAAAAAAAATGACTCCGTTCGCGTTCGAAATGACTATTATGTTGAATAACAGTATCTGTGTTATATCACAATATCATCTACCAATATGATAAATAACAGCCATATTGGTTCAGTAGTAGTGACGTAAGAGAATTACAAACATACTATATCGTACACGATGAGTATTCGATACAAATAGAAGTCTATCATAATATGTGTAGAAATTTATTAATTTTTAATTCATGATTTATAATAACGATAACAAATTCGTAAAAGTTCCTTTTTACTTTATACTAGCGACTGCCCGCAACTTCGTTCGCGTATTAGGCTTTGCCTTCGCCCTCGCAATAACCTCCCATCTTTTCTTAATTTTTTTAATGTAAGAGCTTCTACAAAGTATTAGAAAACATTTAAAAAAGATAAATGAAATCCGTTTAATGAATTTAAGTTAAACATTGATCACTGCAGTGGTAATACCAGAAATAACTAGGATTGGATAGTAGTGCCTACAAATACTAGCGAAAGATGCAAGATTATTTCTTATGGAACTGCTAGCGTTTTTACAATTAAATACTTAAAAGTTTTGAGAGAGAAGGTTGGTTTTGTATGTAAAATTATTTACTGAATACGGCATACATTGTGTATTAAGACGTTATTTAGAAGAAAAAGATGCTTGGAGTACATCCCCACTGCAAAGTATACATCTGCCACTCATGTAACTGTTGAGCTTGTAATAAAAATAATACATTGTACAAACATAATTGAAGACAGTGGTCTGAGTTTGTTGTCTGTTCTTCTCCGTTATGTTAATGTTATGTCAATTCAGTGGCTATCGCAAATTACCTCTATCATAAATGTGAAATAAAAATAAAATATGTATATCTATCATCGCTCCCTGGGCCATACTCTACCACGTTTATACCATATTGCATTGCGCCGGTCATTGCTGAGTTAGTTTCCTGTATAAGTAAATCGTTACTGTATAATATACATACCAGCAGCTACCATTGTGATATAGTGAACATTTCAAGTGTAGTGGCAGCTACCTTCCACCGCATTATCTCCGTGATATAGTCTGTACAAAAAGTGTAGCGTCCTAGATATCGTAGTCGCGTGTCTGCTAATTTACTGTTTAAAAGCTAATAATAGCAGGATTGCGCGCTATATAAACACCTCAGCATTCAGATTCACCGTTACACCACGACGGTCCACTTTTTGCTCGGACTCTAGCGGTCAACCTATCGTAATGGTCGTCGGTGGCGCTTGTTTAAGGTTCAGTCGGATACTTAAAGCTGACATTAAACGCGATTACCAACAACATTAACCGGAGACGAAGTGCGCAGCCGAGCCGGATAAGCAGCAAAAAACCTCACTTAATTTTCCGGGACTCTTAATGAGGGCGGCAGAGTCGAGAGATCATTTACCGCGTTTATCCGGTTCTTACAGAGCTTATATCCGGTTTCTACCAGTGATAACCGATATCGTTTGTACTCGGCGGTTTATACACGCCTGTGCCGGTTGAAACCGGATATAAACGTGGGCTGAATAATGATTTATTCATGTTACGTTTGCGAAGATTTATATTTTATTGTTTGAACAAACAATGACATCGAAATGTATTTACTACGTTCTATTGAAAACGTCGATCGCATGCTTTATGTTCCATAAACTGAAGGTACCATAAAATCCACTGTATCTCAGCAAAAGACAAAAGTGGCTCTTTCTATTCTTATTTCGTGTCGGGCGATAATTCCTGCGCTGACCTCCCGCTTGGGGTGCATTGTACATTTCCGCCACCAGCTACCCTACCCGTCGTGGAACTTTTATGTATCGGCGTATGATGATATTACTAATAATAACACCAGAGGGGTGGCTCTGTGACCAGCTGCCTGAGAGTGGCGATACCTTGAACCCCGATTTTACCTGCAGCTATATTAGACCCCTGACCCTCAGCTAGCCGTAATCGGCTGTCTGGGGGTGGAAACGCAAGAGCAAGTACCAAAAAGCTCAAAAGGTTAGTAGGTAGAAAGGTAAGAAGTCTTAAAGTGCATAACGCTGGAAGTAGCACAAGTGAAACCTCAAAAGACCTCTTGACACCCTTTAGCCATCCACACCACTGTTGCCCTTTTCTTCGCAAATGATGGCGGCAAGTCACAATATTGTAAGATGAGACTTAAATTGGCAGGTGCTGTAGTCTCTACCATAGCCTGGATGTGAATAACCAACATACTCATAGTCAGTAACCCAACTCTGGCTAACATCTAGCAATAGTCAAATTGTCTTACCCTTTTTATCTTAAATTACCTTACCTACGTCCCATGGTTCATTATTACATTAAAGGGCATTTTAGTGTTGGTTTTGACTTCACTTTTTGCCTATCAAAGGATACCAGGTTATTAAATAATTATCTATTTCAGACACGAGATTCATACATCTCAACAACACATTATTATATTATACGAGTATAACAGGTCACAAAATGCATAACAAACAAGTCACAAAAAATTGACTTATAAAGTTAAATAACAAAGTTGTTCTTATAATACAAGGCTAAGATTTCTCAGCGACGTCTGTATGAAAAGGCGTTAAAAGTTATTATATCGGAGAGTTTTAGATTTAGATTAGTTAGAAACACCTACTTGGAGATCCCTGAGCTGAGGCGATTCTCCATGCGCATTTAAATGTGAGATTTATCTCTAGTTCCAACATACCATAGCAGAATAGGAACATTTCAGGGACCGATAGGCTAGGGTTTTGCTGTTAGATATTTCCAGAGTAGTTGTAATATACGTACTTGTGGTTTCCTCGTGCTCGGGTGAAGTCCACATGCGCAATTAAATGTAAATGTGAGATTTATCTCCAGATTTGCATATATACACACCGCTAGAAAGCATAGGAAATCTCATTTAGGACTGTAGGCAGGGCAGAGGGACAAATCGAATTAATAACAGTAATAAATATTCAAACAAATAATAAATAATCAAACAAGTAATCAATAATCAAACGAGTAATAAATGATCAAACAAATAATAAATAATTCAATCGCGGCATAAATTACATAAAACTAAGGTTTAACCTTTGAATTTAGGGCTTACCTAGGCCGACAATAAAACTAGACGCGACGAGGGTTTAGTTAACTAACGAGTTTGCTAGGACGACTCTTAGCGGATAATCCTTGTGTTAATGGAGTAAACACATTATTAGACTTTGTCGACTGTTGCGCGCCGTACCGAATGTAACTTTAAAGAGTTAGGAAAAAGGTATCATACAAAATAAACTAAAGTAACTACCCGAATACTTTATCTTGGGGAATTATCGTCACCGCTTGGGCAAGCATAAGCAGTCCCAGTAACTCACCTCTATTACCAATAAGGGTTAGAGACGTTACCTTCTTCAGTTTTGGCTATAATTTTACCTGGACTAAAGCGTTCGTAAGTACATTTATAACAAGATCTACCAATAAAGGCTAGAGATGTTATCTTCTTCAGTTACACTATAATTTTACCTGGACTAAAGCGTTCATAGTACACCTATAACAAGATCTACCAATAAAGGCTAGAGATGTTATCTTCTTCAGTTACACTATAATTTTACCTGGACTAAAGCGTTCATAAGTACATTATAACGAGATCTACCAATAAAGGATAGAGATGTTACCTTCTTCAGTTACACTATAATTTTACCTGGACTAAAGCGTCCATAAGTACATTATAACGAGATCTACCAATAAAAGCTAGAGACGTTATTTTCTTCAGTTTTGGCTATAATTTTACCTGGACTAAAGCGTTTATAGTACACCTATAACGAGATCTACCAATAAAGGCTAGCGACGTTATCTTCTTCAGTTTGACTGTAATTTACCACGCACTAGAAGTGTTCATAGCACAATTATAATGAATCCTTCATTCGGCAAAGATTCATAATTGGTAATATAAGAGTAAAATCTTCCTTGGGAACTAGAAACATTCAGAGGGCAAAACTCGGAATTGTCAGAGTAGGTAGTCCGGTTTCGAACGTAGTAAGACTCGGCAAAAGTATAAACTAATACGTGATCGATCTAATAATGCGTAGAAGGAGACGACCATACCCGTTCCTTTAGAGACGAATTTGTTAGGGCTAATCGAATAAAACATAGTTAGAACTAGTTAGTCGGGGGTTAGTCAGGCTAAGTTCCAATAGGCAATACGTTATAGGGCTAGGTAATTAGGTATTCTAGGACCTTATAGAGGCTTTCATATACTAGGTAAAGTTAGTATACGGAAGCTTCGCAATGAATTAGAAATGATGGATGGAGTGGTTTGCGTCAAAGAGTACCGCGCCTCTTCTGTACCTAAACCAGCGAATGAATGTTGCTTTGAAATTAAGTAAAGTAAGCTGCGTGTGAATGTTGGTATAGTCACGAGACCGACTTACTACAGACTTAGGGTTGATAAAAGATTAAGTCCTCTATTCCCCTTTTGAGACAGAGACTGACCGACTAACACCTGGAACTCCTCTCTAGTGTTCATATTAGCTTCATTCAAGAATGTGCGTATATACATAAATATATTCTATGTATATGTATGTATATATTTGTACATAGGCGGAGGAAGAAAGTCCAAAATTAGATCGGAAGAATTTCTACTATCTGTGACGAGGTTGGGGTCACAGATCTATGCCGCATTCCCACAATACCCTGTAAGCGGTGGAAACGGTGTCCAAAATCACTGGGTAGAGCCGTTACAGTCACAAGTGAAGGAGGGGCTTGGACCTATAGCCGCAAATTCACACTGCAAACGTTAATTAGTTTTCATATTATTACGTTGAAACTAAGTTCAATATAAGTACCTACATGTTAGTTTAAGACTACCAGCTTTATCTCACTGGAGCTATTCCAACATTTCACAGTTAACATAACTGTCTAGAAATATTTATTATGCAGAAAATATTCAGAACCTAATTGTATACTTATATTTAGATTAAGGGTGAATTGGCATATAGGGTAGAAATGGAACTTGGTTGGGTACACTTACCTATAATATCTGCTTCGCTTTATTTAGCAGGCATTTTATATATATTTCATGACTCGCATATAGTTCAAGTAAGGTACTAGGTTGCACTTGTAGTAGCGATATACCTAGTAGACATTCACACTGACATCTTCTAGATATAGGCTTCATATGTGCTCTTATAGCTAAACTGCGATGGGTTTACGCGGGTCATTAATATCATACAAAGCGTCGATTAGGATTCGTTAGATAGTAAAGTTTCGCGTGACAACTTCATTCAATAAGTATGTACGTTTGGGGTGAATCGGTACGTTTGCTAATTTACCTTCATAGTGCGATATCTCTTAGAGAAAGCGGCATTACGTCATTATTAGGTAGTCTTTGGGTCAGACATGCTATAATGCAATTGCGGATTTGTTCTTTATTAACGTGAATTATGTAAGCGATGGTTAGACATATCTGAATATATATCGGATATGAGTTCTGCTGCGTTCTTAATTCAAATATAACAAATTGAGGGGGTTCAGTACAGTTAAAGAAAAGGTCTAGGGAGTTTTGTCAGTACCTAAGCATCAAAAGTAAACTGTTAGTATTTCCATTCATCTACGCCAGATAGACAGGGTGAAATCGGTAGGTATGTTTCGCGTAATCTAGTATAACACTTAGTTCTACGATTAGGAAGATAGGATTAGTTTTAAACGCCTCAAAAGTTCTAGGGTTATTTTACGATCACAACATACGGTCCTACCAGCTACACTAAACGATCTATTTGGCCATATTCATTCTTCGGATCACAATAATATTACTTATAAGGATTAGATTAAAATGGTGACAGGTGATATTAAGGAGTAGGGGTCGTTACAAAGTGTTGAAAAAGGAAGAGAAGTATAGGTTAGGTAGTCGTTACAATAGTAGTGCCGTGACAAGGATATAGGGTAGGGGTTGGTACAACCCTGTGATATAAGATAATAAATCTGCCCTGTAAATTTGCTGGAAACATTACCCGTCCAACGGTAATGTGTGCACTCTACTGCTTCCCGGATAAAGTAACTGGCTTAGGTGTCTCGTCAGTTGGACTATGCAAAGGTCTTACCACTGCAACATATCACTACTATTTACTTTGTTTTGATATAAAAATTAAGCACCTTCCTAGTTAAGCAAACTTTTCCTTAAACGATTAATCTCGATCCGAAACAAGAATTTCTCCTCTCGTCTAGATTAATTATATTTTTAATTAAAATTCTTTTAACATTCTGGTCAAGGCTGAAAAAAGGTGTTTGAAGTTTACTTCTAATAAAAGATAATCTATGGAATAAAATGGAGAAGTTAATTGAAAAAATAAACACACGTAAAATACCAATTTTTTTATCTTTTCTGTTCAAACCTATCCTGTTCTAAAAGCGTGTTCGCTGTGTAATTTCATCGGATAATCAATATTCATAGTCAACAACCTTGCTGCGGTCACGGATTGGAAAGGGTGACCGCTTGTGGCATTTTCAACAAAGCGTATCTCTGCGTCCCCGGTTGTTTTACTTTTGCTTGGCGTACTAACAAAAAGTATACATTGGAAAATTGCAAATTACGTAAACAGTTTTTTTTAATTACTAACCAAACCTTAATGCAATTAGTACATTGCTGCAGAATCTAGTAAGTAGCCTTCCTGGCCAAGTATGTAGTGTGTAGTCTATATACGAGGCCAGGATGGCATTCTTACTGGTTGAGGCTTGTATAGGGTGTTTGGTAGAGGTACCGACAAACCAAATGAGCGTGTTCGGGGGACCACTTGGAGAATACAAGTTGGCCAAAAAAAATTCCCGACCCCCAATATGTTTAACTTTTTTTTGTGTCTTTTCCCTTTTTCTCCGAAATTGTACCTATTTACCACCATAACATTTGTATGTTTGTATAATTATGTTCTCAAAAATTTAAGTATGTTTTTGCTAATTCGGCCTTAGCTTTTAAATCAGGAGGAGTGCCATCTATTTTTCTGAATTAGATTCGCTTCAACTCATTTTTTGGGACTATCTATCTTCACGTGGTAAAATAAAACACAATTGTCTCAATTGAATGTGAAATCCCGCCAGTCGTTATTTTTTTTACTAAAAAGTTTGTGTTTACTTTTGAACATTGTTCTACTTTTACACTACATGATTTTTTTGTTAATACAATTTAAATTATTGTTTTTGAATCTCCGTGTTAATTTTACAATGGAAAGCATTAATCCAACATGATTTCTAAACTGAAATTACTAAATACTAGCTGCGCCACACAGTTTCACCCGCGTGGTGATGAACGTTGATGATGATAAAAAAGTGTCCTGTATGTTATTTCAGCGTCTTATCTATCTACATACCAAATTTCATTAAAATCCATTCAATATTTTGCGTGAAAGAGTAACAAACATACAATATAATTTATCCAACCATCCATCTAAACTTTCACATTTATAATATTATTAGTAGGATAAACATAACATCCATCTATACTTCTACAACATTACTAAGTACAAAACGCATCGTGCATACCTTTCCTGTGTCGCGTTAAGTGTCACAGAATGGCTGTTAAAGGCTCCAAAAATATATCTATCTCATAAAAATAAGAGATAGATATATATTTGGAGTCTCCCTCCTATAACCATGTTATAATGGCTAAGCCTAGGATGATGTACTCGTCTCCCCCCGAGTGTTCCCGCCTTGCCGTGGCGGGGGGGCTCAGTAGCCGTGGCTTGGGTCACCACGGTGAAGCTAAGAGGAACCAATGGGCCTGCCAGTTATAGCCGATAGCTGGTGGGCCCGAGGTGGGACCGCTCCTATGGGCTTTGCCCTCCAAGTCCACACGGGAGCGGTCATTGTAGGTAGCGGTGGTGTATGGGCGCCACTGCAACTGAGGCGGGCTGCGGTGTCGTATGGGCGGCACCGCGGCTGAGAGTTAGGGGCCGCGGCGGAAGAGGAGTGCCGGTGTTACGGTAAGCCGCTCTTCCTGCCTTCCGCGGCCTTGACAGGGCCGTCACCGTTAGATGGCGGACGCGGTGGGGTCGCAGGGGAAGAGGACTGTCGGTATTGAGAGGCGCCGCTGTCCCTATCCTCTGCGGCCGAAGTAGCAGGCGGTGGGGGTACTCACCTGACCCATCGTAGGGGGACTTAGGGCGCCCAGACTCGGGGTAGTCTGGGGTCAATTTGCGGGCTTGGTTCCCCGTGGCGGTTGCGGCACGCCAAGAGAGAAGGGTCCGGCAATGGACAGCCGCGGCGGGTTCGCGGTCGTGTGCAAAATCTGTCCCGCGTTCCCGCCAAAAGCGGCAGTGACGGAACACCGCAGAGGTTTGGTGGGTATGCTGCCCTTCTGGCAGAGACTCCCCCCGGGGCCGGTGGTATCCATAAAGGATTACTCTGCGTAAAAAAAAAAAAAAAAAGTCGATGTACTCGTATCACAACGTCACTGGGCTAAACTCTAATCTGTGTCTGGTACTATGTTTTTTTTCTAAGCAGATCTAAAGAGGATGATCTTACTGTCCAGTAAGTAAATTACATACTTACTTACTGGACAATAGGAGTTTCCAAATTTAAAATCTCGCTTCTTACTGGACAGTTGTGAATAAGTCTCCGGTAGAGTTCACTTCCTGGATACTTTTTAGAGATGTTATGGCAACATTATATACCATTTTTGAGAAAATCAAATTAATGTAAAAAGAGTATGTACTCGTATCAATAATTATGATGCTTACCCTTATTTGTGTCGAAGAATATCTATATCATATACTAGCTGACCCACCAGACTTCGCTTGCTTGTTCTATAGGATACGAATTCATAGAAACAAAGTTCAAAACAAGTTCAAAACAAAGTTCAACAGAAACAAAAAATTCAATCACCGTAACGTGTGAAATTTCAAAAAACCCTCCTATAGTGCATACTTACTCGTACTATGTAAAAAGTCCCCACCTGACAAAATTTCAAGTTTGTTACCAATGCAACTTAGGCTCTGCGGTGAATCTGCCAGACTATGACTCTACAGAATTGACCCTATTTACATAGGTATGTAGGTATGTACGAGTATGACATGGGTCTTTCAAGCGGGGCGTGAAAAAGAATCTCTCAGGTCATCATAGGGATTAGTACAGCTTACGGCTGCACTAATGGTAATCGCTTCTTGATTCCTCTTCGCTTTCCATCAGGCGCGAGGGAGTGTCACTTTGATGAACCAACCAAAAAAATCAGTCAGGAGCAGTAATTGAGAATCAAACGAACAAACCTGTGATGTTTGATATCTAATTATACGAGTCTCTCGACCGAAGATGATGTACGTTAACATGCAGCAGCTCGCCAGATTATGCGGTCCTTATCACACTTTTAGATTTATTTTATACCTAAAAATCAAATAATGGCAACTTATTTGACCACAAAACACCTAGTTTTTTCTCCCGCCATCACCGCCGCCATGTTGTCGGTTCCTGTTCTGTCGGCCATCATTTTTCAGAGCCCTATTTTTTCGATAGGTCATGGGACTCTAAAAGAAGCTAGGGTGGGTGGGAGTGTCATCATCTTCGGTCGAGAGACTCGTATAATTAGATATCAAACATCACAGGTTTGTTCGTTTGATTCTCAATTATACATCGTATCTCTCCCGAAGATGATGTACGTTAACATGCAGATGTTTAGAGCATCGAAAAAATAAAAAAATAGCTGGTGATCAACAAAATGTATATTTTCTGAAATGTATTAAATAAGTAATTACATTAATGTATAATCTTAGTTTCTAAATAATGAATCTATAAATTCATTTTGAGAGGATTTAGTTAGGTTTTTATTGTAGTATTTCAGAAATACATTAGAACGCGTGACGCGTACTATGAGCACCGTATAAACTAGTATCAATTCCGCTATTTTTCATAATTAGTTTAACCCAATGAGACAGCGTCTGCTAAACTACACTTTTGTGCGGTTTTTGATAGCTGATAAAAAGCAATTCCTCTTGACCCCGTAAGGAAGAAGTTCTATCCATATAAGATTTGAGACAGTGTGCTGGACATATTTTAAGGTTTTCTTTAATATATGGTAGCACAATTAATGGATGAAATGTATTTGGCCTTGAGGTTTTTATAAGGTCATCAATTTTTATATGTATTGTATCTAAATCAACTGAGATATTTCTAATTTTAATCAAACTAAGCGTTTGCATTCTTTGTGCCGATGCTAATGCTAGAAGTGTTATTAATTTGTGAGGTAAATCTTTCAATGCAATCGAATCATGTGGATAATAATTATTTAAGTAATTCAATACTAAATTGGGGTCCCAAGTGGTATCGTACTTTGGCGCTGGAGGTTTTAGACGATAAACGCCTTTAAAAAATCTTTTAATGGCATCATTACAGGTAACCTCCTGGCCTAATAGTATGGATAATGCTGACCGATGTGTATTCAGTGTACTGTAACTCGCACCTTTATTAAATTTTTCTGTCATATATTCCATCACCTATGTAGTATTTGAATCACAATAACTTATACCCTTGTCTGCAATATTGCCACCATGATCTTAGTGACGTATTATATTGACTAATTGTATTGGCAGAGAATGAAGCTAACACTATATCAAGAGATGCAATAGGAACTCCGTGCTTTAGAAGCGATTGCCGGATAATTTCCCTGCCATCAGGGTTAGATCCGCGTGGAGGGGATGCTGCTCTCTGAAAGGAGAGATAAGTAGATTTTGATTAGGTTGAAAATATAGCACTTCCGAAGCAAGTAATGTAATCCACATCGGATACCACGGTTTAGTGGGCCAGTATGGTACTACTAAAATTCCTTCAGCTTTGTCACATTTAATCTTGCACAATACTTTAGAAATTAAGCTAAAGGGTGGGAAAGCGTAAAATTGTAAGTATTTCCAGTTAAATGTAAATGCGTCAATGATTTCCGAATTCGGATCTAACTTCCATGAAGCGTAACGACGACATTTACGATTTTGGATACAAGCAAATAAGTCAAACTCAGGTGTACCAAATGAAGCTTTTATCTGATGAAAAGCGTAATCTGCTAGTTCCCATTCTGTGTCGCTATTAAAATGTTTGCGAGACTCGAAATCTGTAACTACGTTTGTGTGATTGAATATATGATGCAAAAATGTGTATCCTACGTTTTTCACACCATTGCCATATATCACGTGCAATTTTATTGAGGTGCGGGAATTGAATACCACCCATTTTATTTATATACGCAATAGCTGTGGTATTGTCTATTCTTAGTAGTATATCACAATTACTAAGTCGTGATGCAAAAACTTGGAGACCATAAAAGGCTGCAAGTAACTCCAGACTGTTTATATGTAATAATAGCTGGGAATGTGTCCAGTGTCCGTGTGTTGTTTCGTTGTTACAAGCTGCACCCCAACCTGTATTTGATGCATCACTAAAAATTTCTAGTAAATAATTTTTATTCTTAAAAGAGGTATTTGAGGAATCGATGTGACTCCTCCACCATATGAAATCCTCTTTTAAATGTTTCGATAGGTTCATAATTTTACTATAATTATTAGAGTTATTATTAAGAGCTAAGAATTTCTCTCTTTCGAACATTTTAGTATACACCCATCCATAATTGACGGCGGGGCACGCTGACGTCAATAAGCCAACATAACTAGCGAACGTTCTAATTTTACAGCTTTCTGTGTTCATTAATTTATTTGTAAATAGTTTTATCCGTGCTTTTTTATCATCTGGTAACGTTAAACTCATGTTCGTAGAATCGAAGGTAAAACCTAAGAATGTACATGTTTTCTTTGGGTAAAATTTACTTTTATGTTCATTGATCAAAAACCTTAGTTTAGAAAGTAAATCTTTTGTGTTAACTAGGTTATCAAGACAGTTATTAAATGAACTTCCAATACACAAAAAGTCGTCTAGGAAATTGACAGATAAATGACCTAATGAACGTAAGTAGTGCAGGACAGGTTTTAATAATTTTGTAAATACATAAGGCGCTGTACAGAGACCAAACGGTAATACGTTAAACTCAAATAATAGGTTCGTGTACTTCTTAGAATTCCAAGTGAAACGGAGGTAGATTCTGTCGCTTTTTGCAACTGGCAGTAAAAATTAAGCGTCTTTGATGTCCAATGTAGTCATGTAGTAGTTTTTATCTATTAATTTTAATGCCGTACGATAATCCTCCATTTTGAAATGACTTACATGAACATATCTATTTAATTGTTTTAAATTAAGAATAAACCTATGTTTTCCATTAGGCTTAGGGACTGTAAAAATTGGCGAGATAAATTGATTTCCACGCATGTGGAAAAATAACCTGATACTAACATGTCTGTGATACATTCATCAATTATGTCAGCTTCTTTACATGTATATGACCTATTTGTTGTACATATCTGATGTGGTTGACAATAAAAAGGAATTTGGTAACCTTCCACCCAAGATAATATGGTTTCGTCATTAGTGATGCGACGCCATTCATGTAAAAAATACTTAAGTCTGCCAGCAATTGGTAAAGATGTATCCAAGTTATGTACCTGTGATGAAGCAGTTAGCGCCAACTCGTTTGTTGCGGGTAAGGCCTCGCCCTCGAGCGAGCTGTTGCTGGCGGCGCGGGCCACGACGGTAATCGCGTGACGTCGCGGGTGCCGACGGCAGTGGCCGCCGATACTGGTTCGGGTACACTCGCGGCTCGGCAGCCCGCGGTGTCCCCCGTGCGTTTAAAGCCCCTGAGTTAAGAGCAGAACTGTTCGGCGCGCGTGGCTGATTAAATTTAGCCCTATTGTATCTCAACTCTGAAGCGGACGCTGATATGGCCTTAGCTGATTTCAGGTGTTCCGATAAATTTGATCCAAACAAATGTTGGTCTATTATAGTATTTTTTATGACTTCTCGCTTCTGTTTGCTGATAGAATTGCGTCTTGAAAGGGATTCTCTATGTTGTGTATCACATAACAGCCGCCCCGCATCACTCAGCGTCTTTATAACCTCTTGTGGTACACTATTTCGTGTTAATGTCAAGTTTAGGGCTTTTCCGATTGCAGAGACACAACTTGCCATCTGATTTTGCTTTTGTTCACTATAAGAGTCCCTTTTGATGTTAATATCACATAGTGCTGATTTTATCTCCGGGTTAAGAATGGGCGCTTTCATGAATATACAATTTTCTGCCGGTAGATATTTATTTAATAAATCTTGTTTTTCTTCTTTCTGTAGCCCATTTCTTAGAATGTGTTGCCATCATGTGGCTAAGTCTTTATATAGGTTTTCGCCATAGGATTGGGTTTTTGTTGGGTCTGAGCCCAATAATTGCAGAATGTCTGGGTCCAGCTCGTCAGAATCGAGCTCATTACCTGTGGGTATCCCTTGTGGGATCTCGTCTGAAACGACGGGAAAAATATATATTGAGTGAGGTATAGATTACAGATAATCTACTTTATTCTCAATTTATTATAAAAAGTGGGTAGGTTATATTTTTATCCACACGGAATATATGCCGGAATAATATGCCATAATGAAGCGAATTTGTACCCACACACGATATACGTCGGGATAGTTACATTTCCACACACAATATATGTCGGGAATCTCGCAACAATAAGGCACAATTAACCATGACGGGTAGTAAAAATATTACTTTGTTCAATATTTTCACATGAAATTTACCTTGAACTTCTTGATCACTGGCAGTGGGTTCCAAATCCATGTTGTATGAACACACGGAAGGTAGCCTCCTTCCTTCCTCAGAGGAATCTTCGGATGACGAAGAGATTATTCTTCTCCTGGGTTTAACCAACTTTTTCACTTTTTTCAGCACTCGATCGACGATATCCCGTTCGTCCCTATCTGACCGCTTTCTTTTTCCCATTTTTGTTGGAAGAGGAGCCTAGATTTTTCTTTACTTTTTTATGCGTGTGACTCGGACAACACAAAATCACGTAAAAATGATGGCCGACAGAACAGGAACCGACAACATGGCGGCGGTGATGGCGGGAGAAAAAACTAGGTGTTTTGTGGTCAAATAAGTTGCCATTATTGAGAATCAAACGAACAAACTTGTGATGTTTGATATCTAATTATACGAGTCTCTCGACCGAAGATGATGTACGTTAACATGCAGCAGCACGTCAGATTATGCTGTCCTTATCACACTTTTAGATTTCTTTTATACCTAAAAATCAAATAATGGCAACTTATTTGACCACAAAACACCTAGTTTTTCCTCCCGCCATCACCGCCGCCATGTTGTCGGTTCCTGTTCTGTCGGCCATCATTTTTCAGAGCCCTATTTTTTCGATAGGTCATGGGACTCTAAAAGAAGCTAGGGTGGGTGGGAGTGTCGTCATCTTCGGTCGAGAGACTCGTATAGTTAGATATCAAACATCACAAGTTTGTTCGTTTGATTCTCAATTATACATCGTATCTCTCCCGAAGATGATGTACGTTAACATGCAGATGTTTAGAGCATCGAAAAAATAAAATAATAGCTGGTGATCAACAAAATGTATATTTTCTGAAATGTATTAAATAAGTAATTACATTAATGTATAATCTTAGTTTCTAAATAATGAATCTATAAATTCATTTTGAGAGGATTTAGTTAGGTTTTTATTGTAGTATTTCAGAAATACATTAGAAGATTCGGACCAGCCCGCTGCTTTCCGGATAACTTCAAGGTTGACGCCTGCTCTGTGAGCAGCTGAGGTCGACGCGTGACGCGTACTATGAGCACCGTATAAACTAGTATCAATTCCGCTATTTTTCATAATTAGTTTAACCCAATGAGACAGCGTCTGCGAAACTACCCTTTTGTGCGGTTTTTGATAGCTGATAAAAAGCAATTCCTCTTGACCCCGTAAGGAAGAAGTTCTATCCATATAAGATTTGAGACAGTGTGCTGGACATATTTAAAGGTTTTCTTTAATATATGGTAGCTTAATTAATGGATGAAATGTATTTGGCCTTGAGGTTTTTATAAGGTCATCAATTTTTATATGTATTGTATCTAAATCAACTGAGATGTTTCTAATTTTAATCAAACTAAGCGTTTGCATTCTTGGTGCCGATGCTAATGCTAAAAGTGTTATTAATTTGTGAGATAAATCTTTCAATGCAATCGAATCATGGGGATAATAATTATTTAAGTAATTCAATACTAAATTGGGGTCCCAAGTGGTATCGTACTTTGGCGCTGGAAGTTTTAGACGATAAACGCCTTTAAAAAATCTTTTAATGGGATCATTACAGGTAACTTCCTGGCCTAATAGTATGGATAATGCTGACCGATGTGTATTTAGTGTACTGTAACTCGCACCTGTATTAAATTTTTCTGTCATATATTCCATCACCTGTGTAGTATTTGAATCACAATAACTTATACCCTTGTCTTTGCAATATTGCCACCATGATCTTAGTGACGTATTATATTGACTAATTGTATTGGCAGAGAATGAAGCTAACACTATATCAAGAGATGCAATAGGAACTCCGTGCTTTAGAAGCGATTGCCGGATAATTTCCCTGCCATCAGGGTTAGATCCGCGTGGAGGGGATGCTGCTCTCTGAAAGGAGAGATAAGTAGATTTTGATTAGGTTGAAAATATAGCACTTCCGAAGCAAGTAATGTAATCCACATCGGATACCACGGTTTAGTGGGCCAGTATGGTACTACTAAAATTCCTTCAGCTTTGTCACATTTAATATTGCACAATACTTTAGAAATTAAGCTAAAGGGTGGGAAAGCGTAAAATTGTAAGTATTTCCAGTTAAATGTAAATGCGTCAATGATTTCCGAATTCGGATCTAACTTCCATGAAGCGTAACGACGACATTTACGATTTTGGATACAAGCAAATAAGTCAAACTCAGGTGTACCAAATGAAGCTTTTATCTGATGAAAAGCGTAATCTGCTAGTTCCCATTCTGTGTCGCTATTAAAATGTTTGCGAGACTCGAAATCTGTAACTACGTTTGTGTGATTGAATATATGATGCAAAAATGTGTATCCTACGTTTTTCACACCATTGCCATATATCACGTGCAATTTTATTGAGGTGCGGGAATTGAATACCACCCATTTTATTTATATACGCAATAGCTGTGGTATTGTCTATTCTTAGTAGTATATCACAATTACTAAGTCGTGATGCAAAAACTTGGAGACCATAAAAGGCTGCAAGTAACTCCAGACTGTTTATATGTAATAATAGCTGGGAATGTGTCCAGTGTCCGTGTGTTGTTTCGTTGTTACAAGCTGCACCCCAACCTGTATTTGATGCATCACTAAAAATTTCTAGTAAATAATTTTTATTCTTAAAAGAGGTATTTGAGGAATCGATGTGACTCCTCCACCATATGAAATCCTCTTTTAAATGTTTCGATAGGTTCATAATTTTACTATAATTATTAGAGTTATTATTAAGAGCTAAGAATTTCTCTCTTTCGAACATTTTAGTATACACCCATCCATAATTGACGGCGGGGCACGCTGACGTCAATAAGCCAACATAACTAGCGAACGTTCTAATTTTACAGCTTTCTGTGTTCATTAATTTATTTGTAAATAGTTTTATCCGTGCTTTTTTATCATCTGGTAACGTTAAACTCATGTTCGTAGAATTGAAGGTAAAACCTAAGAATGTACATGTTTTCTTTGGGTAAAATTGACTTTTATGTTCATTGATCAAAAACCCTAGTTTAGAAAGTAAATCTTTTGTATTAACTAGGTTATCAAGACAGTTATTAAATGAACTTCCAATACACAAAAAGTCGTCTAGGAAATTTACAGATAAATGACCTAATGAACGTAAGTGGTGCAGGACAGGTTTTAATAATTTTGTAAATACATAAGGCGCTGTACAGAGACCAAACGGTAATACGTTAAAATCAAATAATAGGTTCGTGTACTTTTTAGAATTCCAAGTGAAACGGAGGTAGATTGTGTCGCTTTTTGCAACTGGCAGTAAAAATAAGCGTCTTTGATGTCCAATGTAGTCATGTAGTAGTTTTTATCTATCAATTTTAATGCCGTACGATAATCCTCCATTTTGAAATGACTTACATGAACATATCTATTTAATTGTTTTAAATTAAGAATAAACCTATGTTTTCCATTAGGCTTAGGGACTGTAAAAATTGGCGAGATAAATTGATTTTCACAAGGGACGCATGTGGAAATATAACCTGATACTAACATGTCCGTAATACATTCATCAAATATGTCAGCTTCTTTACATGTATATGACCTATTTGTTGTACAAATCTGATGTGGTTGACAATAAAAAGGAATTTGGTAACCTTCCACCCAAGATAAAATGGTTTCGTCATTAGTGATGCGAAGCCATTCATGTAAAAAATACTGAAGTCTGCCAGCAATCGGTAAAGATGTATCCAAGTTATGTACTTGTGATGAAGCAGTTAGCGCCGACTCGTTTGTTGCGGGTAAGGCCTCGCCCTCGAGCGAGCTGTCGCTGGAGGCGCGGGCGCACGACGGTAATCGCGTGACGTCGCGGGTGCCGACGGCAGTGGTCGCCGATACTGGTTCGGGTACACTCGCGGCTCGGCAGCTGGTGCCCGCGGTGTCCCCCGTGCGTTTAAAGCCCCTGGGTTAAGAACAGAACTGTTCGGCGCGCGTTGCTGATTAAATTTAGCCCTATTGTATCTCAAAGCGGATCTCTGAAGCGGACGCTGATATGGCCTTAGATGATTTCAGGTGTTCCGATAAATTTGATCCAAACAAATGTTGGTCTATTATAGTAATTTTTATGACTTCTCGCTTCTGTTTGCTGATAGAATTGATGATGGCGAATCGTCTTGAAAGGGATTCTCTATGGTGTGTATCACATAACAGCCGCCCCGCATCACTCAGCGTCTTTATAACCTCTTGTGGTACACTATTTCGTGTTAATGTCAAGTTTAGGGCTTTTCCGATTGCAGAGATACAACTCGCCATCTGATTTTGCTTTTGTTCACTATAAGAGTCTCTTTTGATGTTAATATCAAATAGTGCTGATTTTATCTCCGGGCTAAGAATGGGCGCTTTCATGAATATACAATTTTCCGCCGGTAGATATTTATTTAATAAATCTTGTTTTTCTTCTTTCTGTAGACCATTTCTTAGAATGTGTTGCCATCGTGTGGCCAAGTTTTTATGTAGGGTTTCGCCATAGGATTGGGTTTTTGTTGGGTCTGAGCCCAATAATTGCAGAATGTCTGGGTCCAGCTCGTCAGAATCGAGCTCATTACCTGTGGGTATCCCTTGTGGGATCTCATCTGAAACGACGGGAAAAATATATATTGAGTGAGGTATAGATTACAGATAATCTACTTTATTCTCAATTTATTATAAAAAGTGGGTAGGTTATATTTTTATCCACACGCAATATATGCCGGAATAATATGCCATAATGAAGCGAATTTGTACCCACACACGATATACGTCGGGATAGTTACATTTCCACACACAATATATGTCGGGAATCTCGCAACAATAAGGCACAATTAACCATGACGGGTAGTAAAAATATTACTTTGTTCAATATTTTCACATGAAATTTTCCTTGAACTTCTTGATCACTGGCAGTGGGTTCGAAATCCATGTCGTATGAACACACGGAAGGTAGCCTCCTTCCTTCCTCAGAGGAATCTTCGGATGACGAAGAGATTATTCTTCTCCTGGGTTTAACCAACTTTTTCACTTTTTTCAGCACTCGATCGACGATATCCCGTTCGTCCCTATCTGACCGCTTTCTTTTTCCCATTTTTGTTGGAAGAGGAGCCTAGATTTTTCTTTACTTTTTTATGCGTGTGACTCGGACAACACAAAATCACGTAAAAATGATGGCCGACAGAACAGGAACCGACAACATGGCGGCGGTGATGGCGGGAGGAAAAACTAGGTGTTTTGTGGTCAAATAAGTTGCCATTATTTGATTTTTAGGTATAAAAGAAATCTAAAAGTGTGATAAGGACAGCATAATCTGACGTGCTGCTGCATGTTAACGTACATCATCTTCGGGAGAGATACGATGTATAATTTGATTTTTAGGTATAAAATAAATCTAAAAGTGTGATAAGGACCGCATAATCTGGCGTGCTGCTGCATGTTAACGTACATCATCTTCGGGAGAGATACGATGTATAATTAGTAATAAAGTTTATTCAACTCTTAATTAAATTAAGGTATGAATTTCGAGACATGAATTATATAACAGTGCTAATCTACGCTTGATATTAATGTCTTACGTCATTAGCAAATGTTAATATTAGCGAATGATATATGTTAATATTTGTAGAAGAAAATAGGTGTTTGGTTCCCTCAGGCGGAGCAATTAAACAGGTTGAGAGATCGGGCTAATGGAGACAAGTATGTTTGGTATTCCAAGGTAAGATAATTCTCGGGTGCAGAGCGATGAAAAATTATAGGTAGTAAGGAAAGGGCGATGGTCGCCGGTTTGAATCCTACATAAGACTTAGTTTACTAAAATTTCCTGAGGCAAGTTTTCATCTGCCACCCATAAAATGTAATAATAGTACCTAGTACCTAAGTAGAAACATTGTAAAAATCTATAAGGAAGGCCCCCGAGTTTCTTGCCGCTTCTTTTCGGTAGGCTCTATATGTTTAAGAACACAGCGGTCACAGTCTTTAGAGTACATTATATTGAATACTTAACGTTCATAGAGAGAGATGATTATGATGAACGTTCCTAAGTGTGTATTTGATGCCTTAATTAGTTGAATATAATATATGATTTTGACTTGCTTTTAGTGAAGGTCATATCGTGATGAAACCCATGGCATAGTGATGGTTTTGTGAATTCCGGCAGATGCTGTCAAAAGCCAGAAGTTATTCTAGCTTTACTGTGCTGCCTTCGTCTATGTGTCTTTGCGCTCAAACACCACGTTTGAGCTGTGACTTGGTGTGTATATGTCTATAAGTATGTATATGAGTCATCAGGTTACCATAGTACAGACTCGGCCTAGTGTAGGACCTGAAGGCCTTGTGTTGATGTTGGCTCATATATAATTATTTTTATGTGTATTACTTAGCTGCGCATTTATCAACCAAGAGCTCGAAACCATTAAACTATTTGATATTACTTTAGACTTATATTAAAAACCGACGTAACAATTCATTTTAAATTCTAAGGAATTTGTGTCACTTGTAATGAATTATATCATAATTATAATTGTGTGTCCTATCTGAAGACATGAATAATTAGACGGACCCCAAAAAGGTCTCCAATTTGCTCAAATATATGGCCTGATGAGTTCTACGATTGCGAATAATGAGGGTAGGAATAGAACAGGACTTTCCTTCTCAAAGTTAGGCACGTATTTACACAAAACCATAGCAATTATAAGCCTTAAATAATAAAAGGTTACAAAGTACTTCATTTACTACTACTTTAAATACAAAATTCAATTATTAGCAGTACTGTGAAAATTTATCTTCAAATTTACCGTAGTTTTTGTAAATGTAAGTACAACTCACAACTTTTAATTTATGAAGAAAGGTTCTTAGGTTATGAATTTGTTACAATCTCTCTGAGTTTTTATTGTATAGTTTCCCTTGCATGCTTAATAAGCGTAGATAGCCGAACAAACCACATACTTCTTTGTATTTTTCACCTATAATTCAAATGTGGTATTTTCTCGCAAGTTAAATAAACGTAAAATACTATTCAATAGTAGATTATGCACCGAGGGAGTAAAGCAGTGTCTTACGTCACGGGCGGTATATTGAACCCTGAGTTAATCCCCGAGCGAAGCGAGGGGTTAAAGCCGCCCAAGACGAAGACATGCTTTATCCTCGAAGTGCATACTCTACTTTTCATACCTACTGCGAGACAATAAAAACTCAGAGCTTTAAAAATGCAGATATTTATTTAAAAGTAAAATTAATTACTTAATATTTTTATAGTATTACTTTTTTAAAGCACTAACGCCTGCTTAGCGCTCTCAAACATTGAAATTTATAGAGAAAAATTCACGTCCTCGGTCGGGATTCGAACCCGCATCTTCTGAATATCCGAGCAGGTCCGAGCAATGTTTGAGATCGCTAAGCAGGCGTTAGTGCTTTAACCCATTGAATGGCGATTCGCCATATTTGGCCAATAATAAAAAAGATTTCGCAGACCTTCTACCTACTTTTCCAGGAACTGCAACGTGTGGTAAAAAAGTAATACTATAAAAAGTATAAAGCGTTGCGACGTCAATACGAAAGATTAAGTATTAAAAAAAATGCTTCTTTCGGTTGGATAGTGCAGTCAAAAGCTGTTCAATAGATGTAGCTCCGTCCCCGTGAGATGTTTAAATCAGATAGAGAGTTAAAATTTGATGCTCGGACCTCTAGCCTCGGTGGCCTAGATGGTCATGGCGTCTGACACGGAGAAGACGCGGGTTCAAATCCCGTCCGAGGATTAGAATTTTTCTCTCTATAAATTTTAATGACTAAATAGTTAATATTCAAATTGGACACATTTGTCCCGTTATAGAGGGACAGAGTAAATTTTTTGGAAGGAACATTTTATGGAAAACACTGTTTTTGACTTTCGCGATGGTTAACTTAGTTATAATTTAGTACTCACGACCACGATTTACTGCTTTTGGAGCTCCCGATATTTCGGTACAGTTACATACACCACGTTCAAAATTGTAACATTTTATGGCATAGTTATATTATATTAACGGGGCTTAATCGCGTTAGTAATAGTATTTATTTACCTCGACGTTTCGATCAAGTTGCATTGATCGTGGTCACGAGCGGACTGAAGAGGCGGGTGTCACTGTCTTGAAGTATGGAGATACTTTTTAATATACCCCCAACAGTTGTTATAAAAAGTCATTGTCCCGACACACAACACTAACGATATCGACAGATTTTTCTGAGGATAAATCGCGACGGGAACACTTTTTAATCACTGGATTCCATGTTGCCGCCAGTTTGAAACCATCCTCCCGGTTGAAGTTACGGTGTTTTTTAATCTCAAGCGCTTCACGTACCATTCTCGAGTAATAGTGACGCTCCGTAGAGAGGATTTTGGGGTCGTGAAGTTCAATCCAGTGATTAGGTCTGACTCGAGCAGATGTTCAGCGATCGCAGATTTATTTATTTGGCGGTTCTTTACAGCTGCAATATGCTCTTTGACTCGTTCAGCAATGGTTCGCTTAGTTTGTCCAATATACGAACTACCGCAGCTGCAATCAATTCTGTATATATGAACACATAGTTATATTATCAATATAATATAACTATGTGTTCAAATCGCGTAAGTTTAAAAATTACCATTTTATGGCAGTTGTTAAAATAACACCAAACACCAGATCACGGCATGTAACTTGAACTATGACCATCAATGAGCAGAGAGAAGCCGTGCAAACCCATAGCAACGCGGCGCACAACAATCACACTCCCTATAGTATACAATCCCGCCTTTTTTTTGTCTCCGTACTAAGAGTTTTCCTACAACTAACCTTCAGAATCCAAATCACTTTACACCCATGGGAGTTTCATACAACATTACAGCTCCAGGGATGCCTTGCTTTACGTTGATATTGCGTGATATGTAATTGGACATTTTCGAGCAGGCAGGATGATAAAATAAATTTGACAAAGGGTTGTTGGGAATCACCATTGTAAAATTGCTTCGGTTATATGTCTAAAGTACGTTGTAGATGTACCCGCGTAGCCACGTATATACCTTTGAACCTATAAACGCGTTAGTAAATAATTCCGCTTTGAAACGAGGTGATAAGATGTCCCTCTATACCCTTTTGTAAATGGATCTCTGATACAGTAGAGTACCTCCCGTAAAGAGGGTCCTTTTTAACTCTGAAAGCCCTACAGTCATGTTATTTTCAACAGATGGAAAAGGACGATTTATTTGTGTTGGTTATTTTTTCAACCGACTTCCAATAAAAGGAGTTTCTCAATTAGACAGTAGATTTTTAATGTTTGTTTTGGTGAACCCTGCCAAGGCTCACTCTTGGCGGAAAATCCAATCATCAACCACGTCCTCTTATTGAAACCACCTAGTTGCTACGTATATGTGACTACGGATAAGGGTGACTTTTCTCCGAAAAGCATTGCCAAAATCTAACCTACTAAGTATTTTCCATATAAACATACTGCGTACTTGACGGAAAATAATGTAGGGCTAGACTTAGGGTAAAAAAGATAATAGTAAAACAGTAAAGCACATTTCCAATGCACTAATCTAGGCCTTAATATAAATTTATCAGTCATATTTCCATCGGTTCTTACCTACCTACAATCCATCATCAACAAAAGAGCTCAAGATCAATCAAAACAGAGTCAAGTCCCGAGTGAATAGATCTTCTAGACAGGCGCGATACCAAGTAGACCGCATCATTACTTAACAGCGGGTGAGAAATCAATCATACCCTGGCCTACCGTAATATAAATAAATGATAGTCGTATTAATAAGGGAAACCGCGCATAAAAATCCAGAAGACTAGTTTAAAATACCTTTATACCATTTATACTCTAAAAACCATATTTTATTAACTGAAAACAGTAAATAACAAGGCCTTTTAATCAATATTTTGGTGTTTGAATTAAGAAAACACCATTATATTCGTCCTCCATCTCAATGGAACTCTCGAATAAAACGGATTTATATCGGGGGTCATGTACTCGTATTACTCGCTCAGGATTCTAAAACTTGAATAACTCGCTACGCTCGTGATTCAATCATCAAGAATTGTTAGAATCCTTCACTTACTTGCATAATTATTACTAATAATAAACTTACTAATGCATAATATACTATCGAATGTGTAAGTGAATCCACACGATTTAGACGAAGTTTAGCAACCGTGGTACTTTGCAATGTACGCTGTTGTCCGCAGGGAATCCTTTCCTTTTCCAGAATTAAGTAGGTATTGAAGGGTTACCGATCGAATTCTCGCAAATTCGCCCGAGATAACCCCCGTTAAGTGGTTTTCAAATAACGCATGGGAAGGGACGCCTTAGTTTGTTTGTGGAAAGTTGTACGTAATTCTACTGATAATTGAAGTTCAGACAAGTTGACAGTGTACCTGATCCTTCCATGCATGTTTTTGCTTTAAGTTTGACCATCGACCTTTGACAGAGCGTTTTAGAGTTCTCTTCCCGTAACACGGGACTCTATTACTAAGACTGCGTTGTCCATCCGTCTGTCTATCTGTTTGGCTGTCTTTCCGTATGTCACCAGGCTCTATCTAATGAACCGTAATAGTTAGACAGTTGAAATTTTTAAAGATGATGTATTTCTGTTGCCGCTATAATACCAAATACTAGAAAACAAAATAAAATAAATATTTAAGGGCTGTTTAGTATTGTCTTAGCTTGGGATAACAGCTGGGATTGACGGCGTAGCACCGAAACATGCAGGTACTCAGTCACAGCCATATGCATCTTTATGGGGGAATTACAGCAGCGGCATGAAAACGACATGGTAGTGATATAAATAGGTTGGTCTTGACCAGACTTCCGAGCTAAGACTCGCAGGTTTGATTCCTGTTCAGGGAACATGCAATACAATACTATACAAAAAATCTTTATTGATTACCAAGCATAAAGGAAAAACACATTACAATAAAAAGCTCTACAGTAGATTGGACAATTGGTGGCATTATCGCTATAGCAATCTCTTACAGGCCAAGCAGTAACAACCTTGCATGGAGAGGACTCTTAATAATGCGGTAGTAAGTAGGTGGTCAAATAAACATTTTTATCTATGAATTAAGTGCTAATAGATAAGAAACATATGTGTGATGTACAGAAATGTTTGTTTCTAAGATCTTGGGTGTTGTGATGGGTCGTGTGTATCCATGCCTTCTGCGACAAAGGGGATCCTACAGTGTGAGGGAGTGAGTGTCGTTTTTAAAATTTAGTCATTTACATGCTTCCTGTAATAGTAACAAGAAATAACAATACTAAGTCATAGATAGCAATTTAACCACACACGTTGCAGTTCCTGGAAAAGTAGGTTGATTTCTGCGAAATCTATTGTATTATTGCCCAAATATGGCGAATTGCGAGTCAACGGGTTAATGACTGAAGGATGTGCTTAATCCTTTTGAAAAATAAGGTGATTTTTTTAAACCTACTTCCAAAAAAAGAGGAGGTTCTAAGACAACGGGTATATTTTAATGTTTATGTATGATCATACATACATTTTTACAGAGTTGGTCGATTTTGATATATTTTTATTGTTTGTGATAGAATACTTCCGAGGTAGTCACATTTAAATTTCATTTAATATGATAAAGCTGTTTTTGAGTTACACTCCAATAACTGAAAGTATTTCGCCTCTCTTGATGATATCGTAGGTAATTGACGGTGATCGACAATAAATCCCGTAAGTAGCAAGGGTCACTAAAAAGATAGTTTTTTTTTACAAAAAAATAATGGAACCCATGTAAACTCAAGAGTTCTTATTATCACAATATTTTTCGCATGTTACAGACTTCAACAAGTTATATCACACTTTATACTGTTAAAGTCTGTTACATTTTTTTGGATTATTTTTTCTTAATCATTTCAAGGACTTGTGTCAGTCGACGTTGATTATATTGATATATTCTAGTGCATGTGCAAAAACAACGTTGACACTGACAATTATTAATGTAGGCTCAATTCCGTTCTTATATTAACTGTTTGTATGAAAAGTTAATTTAAAGCTGTAAATTAAATTGCTTCCAACAACGACGTTGATATTGGTGCATCTACAACAAAGATTAGCATAGCACAAAGCCGTCAAAGTATTTACAACAAAAGCGAGAACTAAACACCTGAAACTTCTCCTTTGGGCTGCGCTCTAGGTTCCGTACATACTTCCACTAAAACCTCAGTATAGATGTGTATTTATACTTTAAACCTTATCACAATTAACTAAGGTTCAAGTTAAGTACGTCCTAACGTATAACTGGGTGTAATTTCTGATGAATTCAGCTTTTGAATTTTCATAATTAATTTTGAAGTTTGGGATATCGACTAAGCTTGTGTTCGCAATATGTAGACATAAAACTCGTTAACCTAATATTTTGGGGCTTGCTCTGCTGAATCAGTTGTATTGGGCACAATTGGGCAAAAACACACTTCCAAAAATTAATTTTTAAACTAAATTTTCTCATTTTCAACTGACTTCCAAAATCAGAAGGTTCTCAAGACGATGCGTATATATTTACTAGCTGGTGCTCGCGACGTCGACGCCATATCTATCTTTATACCAAAACGTCATAAAATAGTTATATGAGTAAATTTAAATAGTATGTATTTACAATCAGTACACACAAATAATAAAATACATTACTTACGTACATACAAATATGAAATTAATTACATTTCATCACCCTTGAGGATCGTCGAGCACGTCTAGTGTATCGAGCTGTCAAAAGGATATCGTGCTTTTGACTTAGAAACTGACACACACTTTGACAGAACTGTCATCATTACGATCTTGACGTAGGCGGAGGTCTTATTATTTTGTCTATGCTGCGCCCAAGAATATTTCTTTCGCTTTTTCACCCGCGTGGTGATGAATGATGATGATGACAATGAAAAGTATCCTTTGTGTTAATTCAGCCCCTCATCTACCTCCATACCAAATTTCTTTAAAATTGGCATCGCCGTTTGAGCGTGAATGAGTAACAAAGAGAAAAAGAAGAGTTTATATTATTAGTAGGATTTATATATGACCACGTATTACTTTTTACAAAGTACCATTTAAATTTCATCAAAATTGGTCAAGTGGTTTTTGAGTTAGTTTTAGTATGACAATCGATCCCGTAATCCCGTACCTATAGCAAGGGTCACTCGGTCAACAGTCGGTACCATGATAGCCCAAAAGTAATGTTTCTCACAATAGTGTGCGCATAGCACCGACTTCAAGAAGTCATTTTACATTTTTTAGTGTTAAAGTCGGTTCAATTTGATTCTCTATCTTACTTACTCCCTTAGTTTACGCAGTTTACTAATACGCTTTGTCAACATGATAACATCGCTGTTACATCGATAAAGGAACAACAATTTTTTGTTATTGTTTACACAATTTCGTACTTTTTAAATTACGCTCCAACAATATGAAGCATAATAATATAATATGGGACATCATCCACGCAAGGTGTTAGGTTAGGTCTTTTCTTAGAGGCGCTGCCTTGTAAGGTATCTAATACTTAACAAGGCAGAGCCTCTAAGAAATAATATATGTTGCGTAAACTGATTCGGAATCACTTAGTTTGGCTATATTTTATTAATTGATTCTAATATAATGGTAATTTATTTTTGTAGTAGAATAAAGTATACTTTTGCGATAAGGACTCACCGGTTATTTGTTTTAGCGCAACGTGCACACGGCGTGGGTCGCGATGAGAGTATTTACCACCTTTTGACTGTAGTAGTTTATAAAAGATTTAAGTTTATTTTCAACTGCCCTACTTTTTACTAACAAAGATCAGATTTGTGGAAATGGCATTAGTTTGATTCCTGTGATTCAACTCGTAGAGTTCCATTTTCAGGAGTTTCATTATTTCTTAGGCAGCGCGGCCCAAAGGCCAATCTATTGCTACAAACTGGCGGTTAAGGTATTAGAACAGTTTATCTTAAATTTCTCGTTCAACAACTCTGCCTTAAAACTGCGGAAATTGCTTAACACTCAATTTAACTTGAAATCGAAGGAACTTTGCGAATTTATTTGATTTTACATCGTTATAACTTTTATTCGAATTGTTCATTCGGAACTGATTATTATTTATGAATCGCAATTTATTTCAATTGGATTTCACTTTAGAAAGTACGTTGGTAGTTTGCAGATATTATTATGTTGTGGCTTGTTGTTATGTACTTCGATGTTTGGAAACCTCAGCCTTATCCATTTGAAAATAGAATAACATGGTATCAAACAAAACTAATCTATCTAATGATAAAACAGTGTAATCGATATAATGTGGATAGTGCGAAGTTAATCTCAAATAAATTTGCGAAAAATTTATCCAACCTATAAGTTTAGAAAAACTGTTAAGCCGAGGACATGAATGTTGTCATGTGTATACTTTCTTTAACAGACAATGCCGAAACCTGGATGGACGTCTGCTAATTACGTGAGTAAAGTCGGTTTTAATATTAAATAAATATTTGTCGAACCCACGAGAATTATCAAACGAAAATTGATTATTATCATGCAAAATATACGAGTACATATAATTATAATATTTATGTACACGTGCCAAGGCAGCTTTTACCACGAGATGACCACGCGTACCTTTTCTTGTCTGTGGTCTACCTCAGTCCATTCTGGTAGTGCATGAATATTTTTCAAACGAGTTACAAAACAAAAGAAAGAAGTACATTATGATTAGTACTCACGGGATGTACACTACGATCAGGCAGGTTTTGGAGTTCCCGATATTTCGGCGCAGTTACATGCACTATGTTCACGGGTAGACTGAATATGCAGGTGGATGTGAAAACAGTTCGAAATTATTAAAATCAGAAAAAACGGTCTACCCTCTTTCTCACTCTTTCACTATGGATACCACTGGCTCGAACTCGATTGTAAGTCTCGAGAATACTCACTAACTGTATCACTGCGCGATGTTCAGCTATGGCATATTTGTGTATTTCATTATTCCTAACACCTTTCATGTGTTCTCTGAACCGGCGAGACGCTGTTCGCTTTGTCTGTCCTATATACGATTTTCCGCAGCTACAATTGATTTTGTACACCCAAGGATGCTCATAAGGAGTTTTATCCTTAAGGGAACGCAGACTTTGCACTAACTTCCTCTGACGTGTAAATATGGTTTTGATCGACAAGTTTTCAAGGATTTAAACTATTTTGTCTGTGACTTCTTTAACATATGGCAAATAGGTTGACTGACATTCTACTTTAGGCTTCTTCGGTGTCTTCTGTGGCCTGGTTTGACTGACTTTTACCTTGTACCCATTTCTGTACAACACCAGTTGTATGTGAGATAATTCGTCAGCGAGGTGTTCTGTATCTGTATGTATGTAAAAGGAGGAAGTTCTCAAGTGGACGTGTCTATTTATTTTTTCATGTATGATCACGCATAATTTTTTACAGAATAGTCCGATATTGATAATTATTTTTTTGTTTGGTAGAGTATACATCCGAGGTCCCATTTAAATAACATCAAATTCAGTAAAGCGGTATTTGAGTTATTATCCAATAACTGAGAAGTGTTTCGCCGTTATCTTGATGATCGTATCGTTATTGACGGTGAATGACATTCGATCCTGTAAGTAGCAAGGGTCACTAAAAAGGGTGAAATGTTTTTTTTACCAAATATGAAACCGAATTCAACAATAAAAAGTGTGAAACAACTAGTCGAAGTCGGCACCATGCGCACAATATTGCAATAATAGGTACTTTTTAACTATCATGATACCATGGTTCACACTTTTTAGTGTTGAAGTCGGTTCAATTTTTAGTTAAAAAATATTTTTTAACCGTAGTCAACATTACTTTGTGTATGCCTCGTTTAGTATAGCAATAATTATAGGGTGCACTGATACAGCGCATAGTTTTTATCTTTATATCCTATATGAAGTACCAATTCAACTATGCAATTATCTATTTTACGACATAGATCTGAAATGCCAGAAATATCTATCACCAGGTATCGATATTTTGTACAGTAAGACCTTAGGACATTGGCAATTTCGAGTTTTCATAAGGCAGGTGAATAGAATATATCGTTCTTGGTATAACCTATGAGAAGTCAAACTAAATCAAATCTATCCATACCTATCGAGCCAGTCATGCATAAATCCATCTACATCCGGACGGCAGACAATTCTGTCCGGAGCTGTCCGTAATCCTCTCTCAGGCTACGTTTGCAGTCACTGTGACGATTTGCAATAGTTCATCTCACAGTTGATGATCTTGTGACTGATGCTGCACGTATCAATACATATACATAGCACGATCTATGTTAAGAGCCTGCTTGATTTTGTAAAATGGCTCTTGAAATCTAGTATTTTGGTACATAATGTTTATCGTTGCTGTTTATTTAGCCCAATTGAATGACGAGATGGGCAAGTCGCTCGCCTGATGGTAAGCACTACTTTTGCCCGTGCGTTAGCACTGTAGCTTGGCGTGGCAATGCGATGCATTCATCATCCCAAAACATTGTTTATGCTATATCCATTGGCCAATAATTTCGCTTGCTACAGTGCCCTTTAAAGGGATGGTATTAACATAGATGGCCTCGTAAATTATTTTTTTATAATTACAATCTTTTTGATACATAAAAAATTCATGAATAACCGCTGGTGGCATTTGCAATTGATCATTTAAGTGATAATTAGCTCTTAGGTGGGTATGTGTCGGCTTTGTGTTGGCCAAGTTAACAAACGCAAGGACTGAGATTTGATACGATGCCCATTGATTGACAGCGGGAGCGGAGATGATTGGAGCGCCGACGATGACGGGATCGACTACGACGGGAGTAACCACCTAAACGGGCTCGACGACTGCGCTGTCGACAACGTTGATGGGGCTGATGGCCTCGACCATGATGGGAGCAACCACCTGGTCGGGTTGGACGAGTACGGTGTCGACAACGTTGACGGGGCCGGGCACGTACATCTCATCAACGATGGGGGTCACAGCGGGGGTGGGGACGACTGTAGGGACTAGGACTGCTGTTGGTTGACGTTCACGATGATTTGAACGAGGGGAGTGGCTCCAGCGGGTATGTCACCTAAGTCATTCCTAAGTCATTCCTAGGGAATTGTGTGCGTTTTTACAATAAAATCCCAAAGCACATAACTGAGCTCACAGAGGGCAAATTCAAGTTGACTGTAAAAAACGTTTTAATAAAAAAGCTTACTATAAAGTTCGACATTATATAGAAGATAAAGATGCTTGGAATACTCCACTTCTGGCAAGCTGTCTCTCTGCCACCCATAAAATGTAATATTTGTAGTACCTAAGTAGAAACATTGTAAACATCATATAAAAAGAATGGCCCCGAGTTTCTTGCCGCTTCTTCTCGGTGGGTTCTTTATATTTTTGAACGCGGCGGTAAAGTCTTTCTAATCTATTATATCTATAATTTCTAATCGTCTAATGTACTTTATATTATAATGAATAGTTGACGTTCATAAGTGCGTCGTTGATGCCTAAATTGAATAAATGATTTTGACTTTGACTTTTATGATCACGGGAGAAGACTGGTTGACGGGTAGGTTCGACAGCACCGACGGGGAGAGAAAAATTATGATTTCGGGTCCGACAGAGATAGGGTGGGACTCAATGATGACGGTATACAATATCTAAATAATTATGTATGTATGTATTAAATGTGGTGTTTCAATAAAGAGTTAATCTATCTATTTACAACGAACGGACAGCACAACCGATAAACTATTTATTTTTATTCATCATCATCATCTTTATCAGCTGGAAGACGTCCACTGCTGAACATAGGCCGCCCCCATAGAACGCAACTTGGACCGGCTACTCGCTTCCTGCATCCAGCGATTCTCCGCGGTTTTTATGAGGTCGTCGGTCCACCTAGCGGGGGGCCGGTCTACACTACGCCTTCCGGTGCGTGGTCGCCACTCGAGAACCTTTCTTCCCCATCGGTTATCAGTTCTGCGAGCGATGTGACCTGCCCATTGCCACTTCAACTTGCTAATTTTGAGAGCTATGTCGGTGACCTTAGTTCTCCTACGGATCTCCTCATTTCGGATCGTATCACGCAGGGAAACCGCAAGCCCTCTCCATTGCTCGTTGAGCGACTTCAAGCTTGTTAATGAGGTCCACAAGGACCACGTCTCAGTGCCATAAGTCATCACTGGCAACACACACTGGTTGAAAACCTTGGTTTTCAGGCTCTGAGGTATTGGGGACGAAAAGTTAGTTAACAATAAAAAAAAATATTGTTAACTATTATTACCAATGGCTGATACTCGTATATGTAAGTCAAGTTGAAATATTATACCTAATCAGGGAATAACAATTGATATCAATACTGAATACGATATGTCGGTGTGTCACCAGAGAAGCGCGACGGTATAAATCCTTTTTAAACCTTGTATTCTGTTTTACAGTATGCAGGTAAAAGGCCCTGTGATTACATCCCCCTCCCTCCCGCAGACGATTCCTCGCTCTAAACGCTTCCTGAGACATCCTGCAGGAAACGATTAGCTTGCGGAAGTGAGGGACGTTACAGGACGATTGCACGCTTGTCTGTTTGTACGTAAGAGTACTTACTGAAGAGGATGCGCTTAGTGTTGACGTCACTATATTCGTTGCTTATAACGACCGTATCATTTTCAGATTGTTATAATTCCAGGAGACCCTCAAGAGTGTTTAGGTGCACAAATCTTGGACCGCTTTTTACATATTATTATCATAATATAAGAATATAATCATTATGTTGTATTAGTATCAAAGTGTGTAAAGATATACAGAGTGACTGAACCGAAATCAACTACACACATCAACATGGTCTAGGGATATTTCAATTAAACCTAAATAACTAAAATTCTATTAACTTTTTGTTAAGAAACCTGCACATTAAAATAAACCGTGTTGAATAGCCTATCTAATCTGTTAATACTCTTTTAAATAAAGTTAAATTATAAAATAAACTTAGATGAAGAGGAAAATTCAGACAAAATTGCAATCTTAACTTTATTTTTGAAACATCAAAACCTAAACAAACAACTATGTTTTTTTATAAAAATAGTTGAAAACTTATAATAATAATAATAAATAATAATAATAATAAATTTTTATTTGCGAGAAATATAGGTACAGTAGTTCTTATAGTTAAAATAGAAAGGATCCATTACATTCTGCCTCATCAAGGCGTGCAAAAATAGTTTTAAGTACAATTTTAAAATAAAGTATTTTAATGTATGAACCTACCAAAATTATTAATAACAATGTCAAACCTTAAATGTAATCATGCAAACAAATTGAAAGCTGATTTAGAATACATAGAAATTATATTAGTCACATAGAAGTCTGCTTAAATTTAAATGTCAATATTAAAATTGTCAAATATTAAATTTCAGCAAAGTTAATTTTTATAAGTCAAATATTCCTTAACATCATAAAAACACTTGTCTAATAACCATATTTTTAATTTCAATTTAAATATGTTTAAAGGTAGATCTTTGAAGTCATTTGGCAGTTTATTGAAAATCGTAATGCCATGATAATAAACATTGCGTTTGACAAGGTCCAGACGACATGGGGGTACATACAGTCTGTGTTTGTGCCTTGTATTCCTGGCTAAAGTATCCGAATGTTTTTTGAAATAATGAGGATATTGTTTCATAAACTAAAAAAAATTTCAATAAAAAAGTAACACAAATGTCCCTTATGTACATGCACGCTAATGGGAGTATGTGAAACCTTTTAAATAATGATTTGCAGCTATCCGTACTCCATGCTCCACAGATGGCTCGTACACATTTTTTCTTTTGTTAATCGCACGTGATCGCACATTTGATTTTTTACGACCTATGATTTTAGATATTTCAACACATTGTAGGCGATCATTTAAATAGCTATGAAGCCATTCGTTTGCTTTCCCTCTAATACCATATTTTTCAAGTTTGTAGAGCAGTAGTTTGTGGTCAACAAAATCAAAAGCCTTAGACATATCTAACATAAGTGCTATTACAGGAACTTTATCGTTTATGGCTTCCGTGATCTCTTTTATAACGATAAAGCATGCTAAGGAAGTAGTGCTATTTTTCCTGTAACCGAATTGCTCTGGCTTAAGAATGTCATGCGTAGTTACATAGTTTTGGAGACTTGTAAACATAATTTTCTCAAATATTTTTGAAAGAACTGGTAATAATGCTACCGGCCTGTAATTTTTCACGTCAGTTTTGATACCTTTTTTAAAAAGTGGCTTCACGATTGATATTATTATGTCGGGAAAATTTCCCTCTTCAAAAGATCTATTTATAATGTCACTTTGTGGTTTACAAATATAATGGGCACTAAGTTTAATTATTCTGGTATTCAGGCCATCTATTCCTACTGAGTTTGTGTTTTTAAGATGGTTTATAACTTTTAAAACTTCCATTGCGTCCGTTGGTTGGAGAAATATAGATGATAAAATGCTCGATTGCATGTACGTATTAATGTCAGTTGATAGAAAATTAAAATTAGTATTATTAGTTATGACTATAAAATATTTATTAAATATTTCGGTAATTTCAAGTGGATTCGTATATGTCAACTGGTTTTTAATAATGCTATCTATTTGCTTTACTGGTTGTATCTCACCTATATTCTCCTTTATGACATCCCACACGGCTTAACATGTGTTGGTGCTATTTCGTATATATTTGATATTTTGTACTTGTTGTGATTTAAGTATACATTTTCTAAGTACTTTGCTATAGCTTTTGTGTTTTTTAGCAAGTATTTTATTGTTAGAGCTTGCAAGTTTTAATTTTAAGTATATAAATCGTTTCTTTATGCATGATTTTTTAAGCCTTTTGTAAGCCATGCACACTTTTTAGTTCTGTTCGTTTTTCTTATACGATATACTGGAAAGCACAGGTTGAAAAATAGAAAATATAAATCATGAAAGTAGACAAAAGCATCATTTAGTGACCTTTTTTCGGAGATTTCTGAGAAATATAGAGCTGCTAAGCAATTGCAGAATTTCCTTTTATTTTCTTCACTAAAATCTCTTCTGTCCTCAAACCAAAAAACTGTTTCACGTTTTTTTGTGATGGGTACTTTTATGCTTTGCCCAGTTTCGTGATCTGATAGTGCCAGATAGTGGACTTGCCCGTTAACATTTTTCATATTACTCGCAAACAGATCTAAACAAGCACTGTTTCGAGTAGGTGTTTTGACATGGATTTCCATATTAAAGTTCTTGAGCGTACTTTTTAATTCATCACTATATTTGTTTGATTTTAAAATGTCAATATTCCAATCTCCGCAAAATATAATATGTCGATACTTAAGGGTTAGTTTATTGAGTAATAAATTTAGCTTATTAAAGAATACCGTTTTGTTACTTCCAGGCGTTCTATAAATACAAACTAGCACGATGTTAAATGTCAGAATTTCGATACCTGTACATTCAAAACAATACTTACAAGCTATGTCATTTATAAATTGTATAATTTTATATTTTATATTTTTGTTTAATAAAATACATGCACCTCCCCGTTTTTTATCAGTACGCGAGTATGACGATGCTAGTATAAAACCTGGTACTTTAAGAAATCTCTCATGACCTTTTAGAATGAAAGTTTCAGTTAAGCACAGAATATTCACAGGGGTACCATTATTGTGAAGTTCTGTTAAGGCTACGTGAATATTTTCAGATTTATTTATTGCGCCAGAAATATTCTGATGCAATATTGTCATACTATCAGAGTTCTGCACGAAAAAATGATAACTGGGAATTTTGGGAAACTATTTGCCGTCCCGAGGCTACAGCTTTCATTTTGTTAAAATAGTAAGGAATTGATCCCCTTCTGAGTACTTTTTCGGGCTTATTCCTGTCTGCATCGAGTGACGCAAGTGCGTTCGCTCCACTGTTACCCTTTGCCTGTGATTGACACGTTACTTTGCGGAAGTAGTATGGAATTGTACCTTTTTGGGATGTATGTGTTTCTGTTTTTTTGACAGACACATACTTTAAATTATTTGGCGCCATTGTACATACCGACTTTTGAGTATTTATGTTCAATAACTGCTCGTTATAACACAAGCTATCAATTTCAATGTTTAATTTATAAGTTAGATTTTTTGTAATACTGACAGGATTTCTAACATATAATAAATTACGATAACCATTATTCATTTCAATAAACTTACAGTTATTATAGTTTTTGACCAACAATTTGATGTTGCTGTTAAGTTTTCGTTCATTTAAGTAGCGATTTTGTTGTACATCTACAATGAATACTTTTTGTCCTTTGAGGCGATGCAAAAAACTACACAAGTTGGCAAACATTGAATATGGATTTGAATCATTGGATCCCAATATCAGGACCAGAATGTCTTTATCACTTTTACTTACAGAAGCTACGTCGCATTAATGAGTATTTCTCCACTTGTCGCCAAAGGTTTGATCATACCATACACGTCATATTGGTCATTCCATTTGTTCCTTCTACTGTTCGTCATCTGCATTGTTAGATTGCAGGCTTGCTCATCTCCGAGTATTATTATTTTTGGCTTGGTCACGGCGTTTATGTCCACTTTTCTATTTGTCAGCCCTGAGGGTGGATTTTGTGATAACAATTTCGATTGGATCTCGCTTGAATCAGTTCCCGTTCCACAAGCGGTAGGTACTCATCCTGGAGGGCATATTAGTACGGCTTTCATAATCTTTCCTAATCGGTGTCTCCCTGATGAAGGTGTCTCTAATATTATAAGTATTACTAATCGGTGACAAACGTCGGGACCTTCACGCGTATGTGTGTTAGTTTCCGCATTATTGGAGCGGTTGCCCGAGGTGAGACCGTCGTTGAATCTGTTGCAATTTTTTTCAGTAAATTTATTTGGCAATTTTTGTCCGTTTAAATTACTGCATTGAGTATTAAGATTTGCTATTTCTTCGTGAGCTATATTCATTTGCGTTTGCAGGTCTAATATTTGCTGTTTTAGGTCGATAACTATTGATGTGTTTTCCTCAGATGTCGCCGGGACGCTTTTAGTCGATATGTCTACCAACAATCTTCCATCCGCTATCGTAGAATTAAATTGCGAAATTTCTGATGTAATTTCAGATATATCAAGAAATGATTTCTTTCGTAATGGTCTCCTCATTGTAATATTATTAGTTGCCATTTTTATATTCGCTTAAACTCCCTTTATTTCGTTAACTGGTCTGCGAAGTATATTTTGTCAAGTGTAGTAGCAAAATAGTTTATATCAGTATTGTATGCTATATTTAATCGATTTTAGAATCGACTAAATGCATCGAATGTGTGTCAAAGTTTATTGTCTATGGCTAGCGAGAATTTATGTTGGTATTCTCTAGATGAATGACAAGTTCATGTCTGAATATTTGTGAATAGTCTGTGGTCTGGATGTCAAAAACAGCTGATTCAGGATTGTCCGCTTTATTGTTAGTATTTTTGCTTTGATATCAATCCAAAATTCTACTCACGTTTTGTAATTCATAATATTTTTGAAATTAGTGTTTCTTTTTGCTTCAACCGTTATGTATTCTGTTGTGATATTGTCCCCGATGTTTTTGCAGTAAAATTATCTATTTACTGTGCCATTTAATGTCAATATGGTGTCCTCGAAAGGTTAGTTTGTTGTTTTGAAAACTTTTTCGCACTGAGAATCACTTTAACTCTTATTTTAATTTTAAATAAGTAGGAGCTGCAGTATTATTTGTTTACGTTTGTAGTGACCAGAGACTAAAAGGTCCACCAGGTTAACTTAAAATTAATAATCCGTGGATCCACCTAAGACTCTCCTGACACATCTGCAGCGGTACTGCATACTCAAAACAAGGGTGTCAATATCTCCAAACGCGTACTCTTCGCGAATCAGGATGAAAACCTGGATTTATCAGTGAAAAGCACAAGTGACCATTGAGAATGGTTCCAGTTTTCGTGTGCAATAGCCCATTGTAATCTTTTTCCTCGATTGTCTCTCCTTAGCGCTGGTACCCGAAGTGGCCTACGAACACGTAGGTTGACTTCATGCAGTCGTCTTCTCAAAGTTTGACCGCTTACCAGCAAACCATACTCTCTATGTAGCCTTTGAACCAATTGCATCGCCGTTACATTTGGCTGACTTCGTGCAGCATTTACTATTAATCGGTCCTGTACACGTGTTGTAATGCGTTGAGGTCCTCTGTGCCGTTCCTCCACTTCCCCCGTGACACGATAACGTGACCAAAACCTGGATATAACGCTCTGACTGGTCCTCATGGTTTCAGAAACCGCAATTTGGGTAGCACCAGCTTGAATCATGCCCACTGCTCTTAACACTACGTTCCTGGTCAAGTGTCTACGTGGCATGATTAAATGAACACCGGAGATGCGTTTGACAAAGATTTATAGAAATTTATGGAGTTTCAATTAAGTAATAAGCTCGTGAAGATTTACTTTTTTAGAAGAAATTCAATGAATGCGAATTTCATCTTAAAACAAAACCTTTTAAATATAAATTTGAATTTAAAAAAGGAACTTAATAATGTTTTTATAATCTGTCATCAATAGTTTTTTTGTAAGGCCAGTACTTTTTAAGTTATTTAAAAAAGTTTTATATATCCCTAGATCATGTTGATGTGTGTATATAATAAGATTTTTAACCTACTTACAGGCTTCCATTTTAATTGGACCGCCATAAATAAGTGTTAAGTTATGCAAAGATTTGTAAAAACAACGAAATTGTGAATGCCGATCGACCAGGAAAACATAAAACATGTTTATACATACTCGTGCACCCTTACGAATACTTTTCTTAATAATCTACTCTTATATCTAATATTACACTGCCTAACTTGTATAACCACAAATCTAGTAAAATTAAACAAGATCAACGTTAGCTATTGTTGTGATTTTTTCCCGCCGTCAACAGCACTATTACTAGTAAATCATTCACAGGAAGTATTTTGTAAATAGACAAACTTTCGAAATCTTATGTGCATGCTGTCTCGCCACGTAAGTTCGGCTAACAGCCAATGATATCACCATAATATAGCTGTAACATCATAAACTACGCAAAACAATGACCTCTATAAAGCCGTGAACTCCACCGTCCGGGTATGCGCTCCCTTCCTCAGGTCATTAAGTACATTTTAACCCGAACACTGTGAAACTTGTTTGCATTCAATTTCGGACCCGCGTCGTCTCTAAATTATGTTAGTTTGGGACTAAACTGGGAGTTTTAAACGTTATAGTGGGCAACAAAATATGGTACGAGTATCTAATGAATCAACAAAGCGTTATATTTAAGTTTACATTATTCCCCTTGAACTTCCTTTATGAATCTTTGTTTCAAATGAGCCATAAGTTGTGCGATGAGCTTTTAAGTTTCTTTATTTTGCTTCACCCAAAAAGGGTCATATTCGCGAATCATTTGATTATATTATTATTATTATTATATTTATATTTTCGGATTTGCAATTAATTTTATATAAATTAATCATAAATTATTATTCCAATTTGTTATGATTATTTTAAATTTTGTCATTTAGTCTTTTATCGTCCGTTGTCAGTTATTTTGTACCTATATTGTGTCTCACTGTTGTTTTATATGTGCCTCAGTAGCTCGAAATAAATGAATTTGAATTTAGATTAATAATCAAAAACAATAGGTAGTCATGGACAGCATTATCGCGTATAAATAAGTTTTCATTTCAATAAAAACTTTTTTGCATTTTTTCGCAATTCTTGATTGACATTTTTATGCACATGGCTTTAACTTCGTCAGTTCATGAGTTATTTTCTATCATAGATTAGAGTATGTATACTGGAGACTTACTATAAGTTCTACAAACTGTTGATGGAAGAGTTCTGTCGCGGGATATCTTAGACAAATCTAAGATGTTATGTAAAACGAAGCTGTATTAGATCATCAATGCTTTATTTCTTTGGTTCATTGGTTCTAAAACAAAAATATTTTTGATTTGAAGAACTTCTTTCATAAAATTTGATACATTGAACGAAGCTCTGTACTATTATGTTTCAGAATTTGTTTTACTATGACTAAAATTTGACATAGTAAATATATATAGCTTAATCTTAATCATCGGCCGAAAGATTTGATAAAGATATGTTTTACTATATAGCTGTAAAAATTTTTTGTATTCGAAAAGTCTATTTTGATTAAATTTAAACTTCTTGTTTTGTCAATTTAATGTTTCATTAAGCACTAATGGGCTCTAATGGCGTATTACACAAAGTTGACGTTTCATTTGTAAAATTTAACGGCATTTGATATAATATTCTTTTGTGCAACGATTTAATTTGAGATTAACATTTAATAACGTCTTTTAAAATGAGTAGTCTTTTCTGCAACTAGCTGTTGTTAGTCTAGCAATATTCATATAATTACTTTTTTATCATATTTATTCGAGAATGGCTAGTTTGTCCCTCCAAAACGTGGGAACAAACTAGCTTTTTAATTAGGTACATGGAATGGAATGAGGATATTGTGTGCAAATGTTCCCGCGACGTTGTGTACGAGTACATATCTACCTTGCTATTGTTGGATTTAGATACTTTGTATCAGCCTTTCAATCATTAAGTATATCATTATAATATCAACCAAGAGTACCTATCTTACTTTTATTCTACAAACCCTACAAGTGCACACGTCAACAATCCGGAGACTACATATACTCCAAAAACCCCAAGAACATTTTGCGTACTCGCAGCAGCGAGTACATAATGGCGACCGTGACTACAATTGCAAGGATAACGGACTGGAATGTGTTATGTTATTGTGGCCTGTGATGGATTCTACGCATTGATCGCCAGTCTTCACAATAAAGAAGTAAGCCCGTTCCTATTATTCCTTCTACATAACCTACTTTCCACTTCTATTTGCTGTGCTAAGCGGGTGCTACTGCCAAGCTATCTCGAACGTTCAGGGAAGATATCGAGCTAAAAGCGTATCTTTTCTGTTCAATTTGTGTACCTACACAGCCTTGTTTCGTCAGTAGACAATAATCAGATTATTATATCTTCGCATTGTTTTACTAATCATATTTGTATCATTATATAATATGCCATTAAATTACTAGCTGCATAGGCATATACAGTAAACCCTTTTACTTAAGTAAGCGGTTACGCCTACTAGCACAAATAATTCGTAACGCAACTGCTCAACTTAGCTCAACCAAATATCTAGCTCTAGTAAATAAAACCTATGCTAAGTAAAACTATATAAGCCTATGCTCAGTGCTATACATAATAAAAAACTGCATCACGCTTACACATAAAATACCTAATTGAAATTATTCCGAAGCTTCCTATCTTCTATCTTTTCATTACCTATAAACAAGACATAAATACTTTTATACAGTATATTTACACTTACTTATTACTTCATTGTTGGTTAAATAATCAATAATATTGCTTGTATCTTATTTATTTCTCGTAGGTAAAGTGTACCATTGTAAAGTAGCATTTATTGCGACACATTCCAACATTCCTATGCTAAACATTTCCAGTGCAAAGTGCAAGCGCTAGGCGCCCGCGCACGGTGCGTAGCTGTGCCCGCGAACGCGGTTGCACGGGTGGCGAGCTCGGCGGCGGCCAGCGGCCGGCTCGTGTGTGGTTTTCGCAGCGCTGTGTGTGTGCTTCGCACGCTGTCTATGCAGTTGACGAGCTCGGCGGCGGCGAGAGACTTTGAGCTGTTGATTGCTGGACTGTATACCAGATTAGTAACCGTTTAATTTATTTTACCTAACTCATTGTTTATTAAAAATGGCTGACGGTGAAACGACTTCGAAGTCGAAAAGCCCTATACCACTGTTAAATATTGATACTGGTAACCTTGATGCAAAGGAATATTTAAAGTCGTTAGTTAGAAAACGTGCAGGGTATAGAAGTCGTCTTACTGTATTTAAAAATCACTTGCAAAAGTACCAACAATCAAACGTTTTAAATGCGTCTAACTTAGAGATAAGAGAAATATCTTTAAGGTTGACGCAACTACAAGAATTAATGTCTAGTTTTGACAGAACACAAACCGAAATTGAAGAACTTTCTCAAAATTTGGATGATCAGATATTAGAAAGAGACACTACTGAGAGTGAATTTTATACGCAAATTGCGTTAGCTCAGGAGTTTATAGATTTGTTTTCTGGCAAAAATAAAGAGAAAAACGGTTCGGAAGGGTCGGTCAAATCTAATTGTTGCCATCATAATAATATGGCAAACCCTATTAATTTGCCAGTAATAAATTTACCGGTTTTTGACGGCTCATTCACAAAGTGGCTTGAATTTAGAGACACTTTTAAGACTCTAATACATGATAACGATTCTATTGCACCGATTAGTAAATTCCACTACTTACGGAATTCTTTGCAGTCTGGAGCCAGTGTCGTAATAAGGTCGCTGGAGTTTACCGCGATAAATTACGAACTTGCATGGAAAGCGTTGTGTGATAAATTTAATAATAAGAATATTTTGATTAATAACCATTTGAATGCTTTAGTAAGTATCAATATAATTCAAAAGGAATCCTTTAAGGCTTTACGGTATTTGAGTGATCAAGTTTATAAAAATTTAAGTGCACTCAATGTATTGGAGGTTCCGACTGATGGTTGGGACCCCTTGGTCATATTTTTGGTTTCAGCAAAGCTAGATCCTAAAACAAGTAGTAAATGGGAAGAGCACAAAGGTCGAATATCTCATCTGCCTACATTAGATGAGTTTAAAAGATTTTTGGAAAATAGAGCCAATGTTTTAGAATCAGCCAATTGTAGCCGTAATTTTGAAATCAAACCAACTCTTAATAACAATTATCGAGATAATAAGTCCACAAAAACTTTTGCAACATTTTCGCAAACTTCGCTTAATAGAATCTGTCCAGTTTGTAATCAAGATCACTTTGTTTATCAATGTCAAAAATTCAAAGCTATGAACATTGAGGACAGAACTAACGAAGTTACCAAACACAAATTGTGTACTAATTGTCTTCGTAGTGGTCATACAAACTCCCAATGTAATCTGAAAGGATCTTGTCGTATTTGTAAGAATCGACACAACACTATATTACATAAGAGTAACAAAGTACCTACAGAAAATAGAGAAGTTTCAAACGCTTCCGTTAGCTTATCAGCCATCACTTCGGGGCAAGTCCTACTGTGTACGGCAAAGGTACATGTAATGGATATACAAAATAAAAAATAGTATATTGCTCGTGCGTTGCTCGATAGTGGAAGTGAATCCTCTTTCATCACAAATAACCTAAAAGAGAAGTTGGGCCTGCAGTCTAATGATATTAAAACGTTAAATGTGTCAGGTATAAATGGCGTAGTCTGTCCAATTACGGAACGCTGTCAGATCAAGGTTAAGTCTCGTAATGGTTCGTTTAGCAGACATATTAACTGTTTTGTGATTCCTAAGGTTACTGGAAATTTACCTAACAAATACGTAAATGTGAATAGGTTAGGAATACCAGACAACATAACCTTGGCCGATTCTTCGTTTTACAAGCCTTCAGAAATAGACTTGTTGTTGGGTGCCGACCACTTCTTTGATATCGTCGGTTCAAATAAAATTCAGTTGGGGGAAAATAAGCCTATTCTACAAGAAAGCTCATTTGGGTGGTTAGTAGCTGGTCCTTCCGGGCAAACTAATACATGTCATGATAATAGACTTAATTGCAATTTTATGCAACATAATTCAACTGTGCCACTTCAAGACACTAATGATTTAATAAAAAAAATCTGGGAGGTTGAAGAATTGCCATCAGATAAAAATATTTATTCACCAGAAGAGCAATTTTGTGAGTCTCATTTTGTTAAAAATACCCGTCGCTTGTCAGACGGACGGTTTTCGGTCATGATGCCTCTAAAGGAAGTACCTGAACAGGCACTTGGCAACTCATTTCCAATGGCAATGAAACGTTTCTTAGCTATGGAATGCAAGTTAAATAAAAATCCAAGCATTAAGAAACAATATAACCAATTTATAAAAGAATATGCCAGTTTGGGTCATCTTAATGAAATTGCAAGGCCTAATTTTGGATGTTATTTACCTCACCATTGTGTCATTCGCGAACATAGTGACACCACACAATTACGGGTAGTTTTCGATGCTTCGGCAAAAACGAGTTCATCCAAGTCCCTGAACGACATCCAGGCAGTAGGGCCGGTGGTTCAAAGTGACTTATTTTCTATTCTCATTCGCTTTAGAATGTATAAGTATGTACTCACCGCAGATATCGAGAAGATGTACCGGCAAATTTTGTTAGATAAATCGCAGCGTCACCTGCAGCTTATTCTGTGGAGGGATCATGCAGACGAGCCAATTAAAATATATCAGCTTAACACTGTCACATACGGTACCGCGTCCGCTCCATTTTTAAGTACACGTTGTCTCATTCAACTAGCACTTGAATGTGAAGACGAAGTGATAGCCAATACAATTAAATCTCATTTCTACATGGACGATTTAAATACAGGCAGTTTCACAGAAAATGAGTTAAAACATATATTTTCTAATGTGACCAGCGTTTTAAATTCAGCTGGGTTTCCGTTGCGCAAATTTCGCACAAACTGTCCAGAAGTTCTTCAGGACGATGCGAATACATCCTGCTGCCTTGATTTTAAGGCCGATGCCACTATTTTAGGTTTAAAATGGTTACCTAAATCGGATAGCTTAAAATATCCTAGTCAAATTGATGTCAACGCTAAAGTGACGAAAATAATTATAATCTCTACGACGTGCAAACTATTTGACCCCCTTGGACTAGTCTCTTGTTGTATTATCAAGGCTAAAATTTTACTTCAAAACTTGTGGAGTGCAAAATTAGACTGGGACGATCTAGTGCCTCAACAATTTGCTAAAAGATGGTTCAAATTTGTAAACAATTTACATTACTTGTCGCAGGTTTCCTTACCACGTCATGTGTTGTGTGCCAAGATAGACCCATGCACTGACGCTAAAATTGAAGTTCATATTTTTGTCGATGCTTCTCAAAAGGCGTATGGAACATGTTGCTATGTGCGTTCTTTTATAGACGAAAATAAGGTAACAGTAAAGTTACTATGTGCCAAAACAAGAGTAGCCCCTATAAAATGTCTCACAATTCCGCGTTTGGAATTATGTGCAGCATTATTAGGCGCTCAATTATGTTCTAAAGTCTTACAGTCAATACCATGCCAGGTAACGCAAAAATATATGTGGACGGATTCTACAGTCGTTCTCGGTTGGTTAAAAACTCAAACAAAGGTTTTACCCACATTTGTGCGTAATAGAGTTAATAAAATTAATGACATCACTCAAGGGATTGAATGGAAACATTGTCCAACATTTTGTAATCCCTCCGATCTGTGTTCCAGGGGCATTGATCCGCAAAATTTGCAGTCAGCCTCATTATGGTGGGAGGGGCCCGCGATCTTAAAAAGAAATTATTTGGAGTGGCCTATTCAACCTCACACCACTCCGTCTAATACGCTGCCTGAAGTAAAGGCGTTACTAACTACCAATGAATCTTCACATGAAAATACTAAAGAAATAATTTTATTCGACAATCATTCAAATTATATAAAGTTGAAAATAATTTACGCGTATGTTTTACGTTTTGCAAATAACTGCAAAAAACATACCGTAAAATTAACTGGACCTTTAAACACAGACGAGCTTGATCATTCTTTAACAATTTTATTAAAATTCAGTCAATTAGAATCATTTTCTAAAGATATTACGAATATTAATCAATACAAACCACTGCATAATAAGAGTAAGTTGTTGCCTTTAAATCCATTTATTGATGCAAATGGACTTATAAGAGTAGGCGGTAGATTGACACAGTCTGAATTCCAATATGATAAAAAACATCCAATATTACTAGATGCTAAGCATCAATTAACTAAACTATTGATGAGGCATGAACATATTCGTTTATTTCACGCTGGCCCACAGCAAATGTTGGCTTGTTTTCGGGAAAGGTTTTGGCCCTTAGGTGGTAGACATTTGGCTCGCACAGTTATTAGACAATGTGTTATTTGTACCCGTATGCGAGGCAAGCCTGTACAGCCTATAATGAGTGACTTACCAGGCGCAAGAGTAACAGAAAACTTTCCGTTTAATTCCTGTGGGATCGACTTTGCTGGGCCATTTATGATCTCATCGAAAAAGGGACGAGGTAACCGGATTACAAAAGCCTACCTATGCGTATTTATTTGCTTAGCCGTTAAAGCTATACACTTGGAGGTTGTAAGCGATCTGACAACGGAAGCTTTTAGACTGTGTCTACGCAGATTCGTTTCCCGTCGAGGTAAACCCCACGCAATCTATTGCGACAATGGTAAAACATTCGTAGGAGCAAACAATGAGTTGGGTAGAGTCATACGGTCTAGCCATCAATCAGTTTTGGACTTCGCAGCCAATGAGGGCATCCGATTCTTTTTCTCCCCAGCCTACTCCCCCCACTTCGGGGGCATTTGGGAGGCGGGGGTAAAATCAGCGAAATATCATGTAAAACGTTCAGCAAAAAACGCTTCCCTGACGTTTGAGGAGATGGCAACGCTTTTCACTCAAATTGAAGCAATCCTAAATTCCCGTCCACTTTCTCCTATCTCGTCAGACCCAAATGATTTGAATCCTTTAACTACAGGGCACTTCTTAATCGGCCGACCTCTAATGTCAGTGCCTTCATTACTTGTTAACAATACTAGGCCGACTAGATATCAACGTATTGAGCTGATCCGGCAACATTTCTAGGAACGATGGCGCCGGGAGTTTATGGCAGAGCTACAAAACCGAACCAAGTGGAAGAAGGACTGTCCGGCCCTTCAAGTAGGAGACCTCGTTGTATTGAAAGAAGACAACCTTATGCCTCTACACTGGCGTATGGGCAGGGTCACAAAACGCCATTTAGGTCAAGATGGAGTCTGTCGGGTGGCAGATGTTTATACAGCTAAGGGCACAGATAGAAGAGTTGTTAATAAAATGTGTCTTCTTCCATTATCCACACCAAACGACCATGACATTATATCTGTTCCAAGCAATACCGACGATGGAAGTCAGAAAACCCTTTGAAAGTCGGAGCTTTCAACGCCGCGGAGGATGTTCACGCCATAGATATCTACGCGAAACTCGTCGGCATCGGGCGGGGTGACTCACCACTACATACCAGTAACCGTAACCAGTTTTAATCGCGCTAACAGCGGCTGACCGCGACGTTGTGTACGAGTACATATCTACCTTACTATTGTTGTATTTTAGATACTTTGTATCAGCCTTTCAATCATTAAGTATATCATTATAATATCAACCAAGAGTACCTATCTTACTTTTATTCTACAAACCCTACAAGTGCACACTTCAACAATCCGGAGACTACATATAGTCCAAAAACCCCAAGAAAATTTTGCGTACTCGCAGCAGCGAGTACAGTAGTTTTAAAATAAAATAGTTTGTCTTCCTCAAGTAATTGGAATGAAATAAAATTGTTACGATGCATTTTCAGAATTGTTCAAATATAAACCTTAGTTCTAATAATAGTTTTATTACAAAAATATTACACAATATATGAAGTAATTCTGCATTACAATATTTAAGAATATTGATGTAACTACGTACATATATTATACAGTAGAAACAACATAATTTATTATCTAAATTTGTTTTTTTTTTTCTGTATTGAATTAATAATTTTAACAAATATTATAAAAGGTACATACTTACAAAGATTAAAAGACACTTAAAAATGTATTAAACTATTTGTTGAAGGAAAAGTGCCTAGAATTCTGGCTGCATTTCTACGTTGAATAGCTAAGCTAATTTTTTGTACAAAATATGAAACAGCATTCTGGTCGCCTGACGTTTCAACCAAACGTTTGGCCAAGTCCCTGATAATTTTGTATGCACCTGGACCCCACGGACCCAAAGTTTCTACCCCAAAAGGCACAAATATGTAATCTCTATCAAGATTAGCATATTTGCGCCGTTTAAAGTTTTCGGCATTACGTGTGCCTTCAGCTGTAACTGTTTTAGGTTCTCTATTTGTCATCAATTGCTGAAGCTTTTTGCTAATTATTTTTCTAATCGGGTACAATATGTACTGCTCGGTAATTACTGCTCAGATCTATATATTTATACATAGACTTATACCGCTCTGGTATAAGTCAGGGCAGTACTCTTGGTCCGACCCTTTTTTAATTATGGTAAATGACTTATCAAGTGTCATCAAGACTGCCAGGTGCCTAATGTTCGCTGAGCGAGGGTCATTTGAAAAGTTCTTAGCCTAACATACTTAATGAAACCACACGGTTTTGAGTTTATTTTTATTTTTCAACATACTCTCCTCCGAGCTCAAAACACTTTTTCCATCGACCCGGTAAGGCTTTGATACCCGTTTTAAAAAAATCTTCGTCTAACTTCTCAAAATAAGCGTCCACGGAGGCTATGACCTCTTCTTTTTTAAAAAAATGTTTATCACCTAAAATTTTTTCAGCTTTGGGAACAGATAAAAGTCGGACAGTGCTAAATCCGGTGAATATGGGGGATGAGGTAACAATTCAAAGCCACATTTATGGATTTCTGCCATGGATTGCACAGAGGTGTGAACGCGCGCATTGTCCTGATGAAACAAGTCTTTTCTTCTCAATAAACCTGGACGTTTTTCTTTGATTTCTTCTCTCAAACGACGCAACAGGTTGCAATAGTAATGGGAGTTTATTGTTTTACCCTTTTTTAAATAATCCACGAGAATCCCTTTGCATCCCAAAAAACGGATGCCATGACTTTGCCCGCCAATAAAACCACCTTTGCCTTCTTTGGGATGGGCGATCCTGCTCTTTTCCATTGTTTCGACTGTTCTTTTGTCTCGGGTGTATTGTGATGAACCCAGGTTTCACCCATGGTTAAAAATCTTTCGACAAATTCTATTGGGTCAGCTTCATATAACTCTGAACAGTCGCGAGAAGTTGTGAGTCGGTTGCGTTTTTGTTCCACTGAAAGCAGTCGCGGTACCCACCGCGCAGACACTTTAGAGAATCCAAGTTCAGTAGTAACTATATGATGTGCTCGCTCAGATGAGATGCCTACAGTCTTAGCTATCTCCTCGACAGTCAATCTTCGATAAAATTAAATCACAGATTTTTTCTTTGTTTTGATCAGTGGAAGCAGTCGAAGGCCGGCCACTACGGGGCTCATCTTGAATGGTCTCACGACCACGTTTAAACTCTGCCACCCAGTTTTTAATAGTCGCATACGAAGGATCGGACTCACCCAAAGTAGCAGACATGTCTTCATGTATAACTTTTGGAGTTAAACCTTTCAAATTCAGGTATTTTATCACTGCACGATGTTCAATTTTATCCATTTTCAAAAATAGCTCTAACTTGACCTACGGTATCACGTGTAAACGAACAATGAGTTACCGTGAATAAACTAAACTGTGCATACTTGTTGCTAAATAATGTAACTACAAAATGAGGGTAGTTATAAAAAAAAACCAATGACTTACCATAACCATAACATGGTCTAACATCTATCAGGCTAAGAACTTTTCAAATGAACCTCTATGTGATTGCGAGGCACTACAGAGGGACATCGTGAGTGTTGTAGCGTGGAGCAAACGAAACCACCTTGAGTTCAATGTGTCAAAGTGCAAAGCTATTACTTTTACTCGCCCCAATTTGCCGACATGTTACCCTTACAACATTGACGGTGTTCTCCTAGAGCATGTTCAACGAATCCATGATCTCGGATTGACCCTGGACACCAAGCTAACATTTAACGACCATATCACTGAGATTGCTGACAAAGCTCATAAATGTCTTGGGTTTGTTATTAGGCAATCCAGACGATTCCAAGATAGGAGCACTTTTATCACTCTCTACTATGCGTTTGTAAGAAGTAAGCTCGAATACAATTCCATCGTGTGGAACCCTCATGAAGACAAATATAAGCTTATGATCGAATAGTTACAAAAACGGTTCGCCCGGATTCTTTACAACAAGTATGGATACTATCCCTATCTATACCCGTCCTTATTAGTATCGGGAAGTGTGGGTTTGAACACCCTGGAGCTCAGGCGAGCGTGTGCCACTGTGCTCCACTACTTGTTGGTGCTGCGCGGCAGAATCGACCACCCCGAAGTGCTGTCCCGTGTGGCGCTCGTGCCGTGGCGTTGCTGTAAATGTAACTGGTAAATGAATTAAAATAAATAAATAAATCAACTTGGTTTTCGTTTTGTTTATTGTGAGTCCGACCTGCTTGCTAGTTCTGGCTAGATCATTTAGCAGTTTTTGGAGCTTGTCGGTATCGTCTGTTATTATTACCAAATCATCGGCAAACCTAAGGTGGCTTAGGATAGTTCCGTCTATGTTGATTCCTAGTTTCTCCCAATCCGTTTGTCTTAATAACTCTTCCAGTACCTACATCTGAAAATAATTATGGAGATAATGGATCGCCTTGTCTAACTCCTCTTTTTATTGGAAATTGTCGACCAGTAGATACAAGCTTGATTTGTGCTGAGCTCACTCCGTCTCCGCTGAGAGGGCCTGGGCCGTCGGATGCGGGGGCATCCGGCACCCTTCAGAGATAGGTCCTTTCGCGATGTTGATGCCCCCTCCGTGTTCGGGGGGCATCACACGAGGTGGAGGGGTGTTCCCATTGACACCCCTCACCGAGGAGGGCCCGCCACTTTACAGCGGGCAGCGGCGTCGACGGGGGCTGTGGTAGAATAATTCGGTCCCACGCCCCCCGTCATCAGTCGAAGACGCTGGAACACCGTGGGGTATTTCGACGGTATGGGCGCCTTTAGCCGAGTCCGTCATACCCCGTATGCCCCCCCGCATACGGCAATACGTAACAGCATTTCCCCACGTCAAAAAAAAAATCATTGTACGAGTATTTATTGATATATTACGTTTCGATACCCTGGCTTTTTAATGCTCGCTATATTTCGAATGGAATGCTTTATTGTAGTCAACGAAGGCATAAGATATAACGATTTTCTATACTCTTAGTGTTCTTCTATTAATTGTTTCAATACATGGAAGTGATTTAAAGTTAAAAGTTTGCTCTAAAACCAGCTTGTTCTTTAGGCTGTTCTTCATCAAGTTTTTTTGTTATTCTTTTTAGGATAACTTTAGAGAATATTTTGTAAATATTTGACAATAGACTAATTTGGTCTATAATTGGAAATGCATTTTCTATCGCCGATGTAACAACAAACTCCAAATGTTGGCAGAGGATTGATTTTTAGAAATTTTGATCCCTCTGTCGGGTCAGCGTGTGTGAAATAAATGAGTAAACATTCGCCTCATAATAACTATCAATCACTCAATTATTCACTGTTGCTGTGTCATCTAAAACGTTTTAAATTTCTACGCGGTACGTACTTCATTGCACTTTATATGCACCTAAATACACTATACTAATCCTATACCCTACTTCTTAAAGGCAGATTATTTGGGACCATGGAGAGCCTAAAGATTAACATGGCAAAGTATTAACATTGCCCATGAATCCTGAGTAGGTACATATGCATACTTTTCAGTATTAATACACGTTTTTGTTACGTGCTGTATATAACCTAGCTACGTAATTAGCCTACTGCCATCCGACCGGCCTCCAGCATTGTGTCTCCTGGATTCCTCAAGCGAGCCTAACTTAGATTAACTTAGTTTGCTCTAGCACTTTAATTAGTCCGCTTGACCGTAAGTGACGTGAATAAGACGCTGTGACCTTTTGTGATTTACAGCAATTACCTAGGCTGTGTCGTTAGAGCTAGGCTTTAGTGGCGTTTGGCTGTAGGCTAGATTCTGGAGACTGCTAATTGAGTATGGTAGTAAAGAACATCCACATATTTACATAAAGGCCATTATACGGAACGAAATATCTAAGTGCTCAAATTTCGCTATCTTTCTCTAAGTAAAAACTTTAATTACAGAAATATATTACGCTTTATATTTAATCAATGTTGAAACAAGTGTTTTGAAATACATTATTTCTATAATAAATATAATTAGATAATTATCATTGATGGCATAATATAATAAAGGTATAGAACCCCGAAAGAAACCGGCAATATTAATATTTCACGTTTATGTATCTGAATATATTTCAACGCCTGTTTTCCTAACGATCTGCATGAATGGTTTTCACGACACATTCAGACATCCTGAAGACTGGATAATATATGTTTTGGTCAAACAATACTAACACTGTATATATTAAGTATACAGTTGAGATACACATTATTCCAGACACGATGGAAGTGAATAGGCGCATATAGATACTGTACTGTAACAACAAAAAAGCAATTTCAAAATATCAACTCTATTGAAACTCGTTGACTTGATACCACAGGGGTGCTACTATGAGGACAACTTTTTAGATTACTAATAATTTTTTTTAACAACTTCTATCCACAATAGCGAAATTAAGAATGACAAAGGACACTATCCTATTCCAAACACCAGACATGTATAAAATTACCTGCAGTTGCAGGAGTTCTTACATTGGGCAAACAAAGTGGACCTTCGCAGAGAGAGTGAAGCTACAGATCCGTAGCTGTAAAAAGAAACAAATAAATCTGCTCTTCTTGACTTGAGAATTTCAGTTTGGAATATGTTTGAAAATGAAGAGTATCTTCGGGTTGTGTACCTCAATCCAATGATTGAGCTACATAAATATGCACTTCCACCCCAGAATTGTTCGAGAAGCGATTGAAATAAAAAAATACTTTGTTTTATTTAATAATATTAATATTTTATATATAATTATATACCTAATATTTGTTTATATTAATATATGGCTTCAGGTTATAGACGTTATGGAATTCAGTGCTAATAAGGTGTACGCGATTCATCTGTGTGCGTTAGTGCCGATACTAACAGCATTGTGTGTCGGTAATAGTGACTGTTTAATTTATAACCAATATCAAATGTGGGTAGTTGAACAAAATACACGTCGCTCTAGATGCAGTCGCCTGGACACTGGAGAAGTCCAGTTTACTCGTGACCGCGGCCGATGTAACTTGATCGAAACGTCGAGGTTAGTCAGAACATAAGTTCTGATAATAATCTATACGCGAAAAGTTGATATACTCTTAAAACAGTAACTTGATTCGCAAAAGTTCAATACATTGTATTCTATCGATCTATACTCACAGTACTGGTAGGTACAGTAAATAGTTTGAACCACTTCAGACATCGTACTGATATTATAAATGCGCAAGTTTGTATGTACTGATGTATGGATGTTTGATACTATTTCACGCTCAAACGGCGAGGTCAATTTTGATGAAATTTGGTATAGAGGTAGATGAGACGTTAATTAAACACAATGGACACTTTTCATCATCATCATCCATCACCACGCGGGTGAAAAGCTAAATATTTTTGGGCACAGCATAGACAAAATAACAAGATCTCCGTCTACGTCAAGATCGTAATGATAACAGTTCTGTCAAAGTTTGTGTCAGTTTCTGATAGCTTAGTCAAAAGCACGCTATTTATCTTTGTTATTAGACATTTTTGACGGATTTATACAAAAGTGAAAAAGCCTAAATACCGTCAAGGTATTATTATTATTATTATTATTTTATTTTTAACAAATTATTTAAGATAGCGCTTTGGTGCATATACTGTAAGCTTACTATTTAATAAACAAATAAATAAATAAATAAATAAGGGTGATGAAATGTAAAAACAGATATTTTTTCCATGGTGATTAACTTTATATTTGTATGTACGTAGTTATGCATCCGCCCGAACCATCCATATTAGATTAGTAAGCAACATTACAGCTGACTTAGCATTGTCATAGGTGGTCGCTGGTTAGTACTTAGGATATGTTACCCACGCAGATGGGATTTGTAGTTCATATTTTAATTCATTATAATTAGAGCCTCCAAATCGGCTGGACGTATTTTTAATTTGTTTAATTTTTAGTTTTTAAAAAACCTTTTATCCTAAAAGGAAGTTTGACTGGCGCAGCCGGTAGGATCGTTTTGTCAAGGCTGTGCCGTATTTCGTTTAAATTTCGAGTGTCCAAATTCACCGGGATAACGCAAGTGCGGCGCGAGTAGCTGTGAAACGATCCACGAACCACAAAAATTCGTCATCTTCCCGATGGTGCCGAGTATGGGAGTAACGGTCGGTTGGTGAGTAAAACTCTTTGCCTTCCTTACCAATACCTCTCCTATATTTTTCATAAAAGGGTGCTAGTTATAAATTTGTTATTCTCGAGATCAAAACTCTCTCATTATAACGTATCTGGTTGTTTGGTATAAAGCTCTACCAAGCGCTTATCTATTTCTAAGAACGTCTGGACGGTGTCTGGACTGATAAGGCTACGAACGTAGAGCGAATATAAAACAGAGCGGGCAATCAATTAAATAAAAGTTTTATAGTATATTCATAAATATTTAATGTAATGTGTTAATCGATTTAAAATAAGTGAATAATTGATAATATATAAATACAACATTTTTGGAATTTATTTACACTTTATTAATTTGTTAGGATATTTGGATTTTACACTTTTTATTTAATTTTTGACTGTGTTTTATGTTATCTATTGTGTTTATTGGTTTTACATGTGTTTATTTTAAGTGTTACATTGTGTGTGTATAATTTAGATTATTATATTGGTTTGTCTAAATCGTGCGTTACTCTATCAAAATGGAACCACGTCCACACCAAGTTCCCTTACCAACGGAACCTGTAGTTTCGACGGTACAAATAGTGCCTATTCCAAATGAAATGTTACGGCTTATCCCGTTATTTGGCGGTGATAAGCGACAGTTAAGTTTATTTTTGAGAAAGTGTGAATATGTTATAACCCGATTTCGAGGGCATGAAGAACAGAATATATATGTATTGCATGCGATTACGAGCCGATTAATTGATAATGCAGCCGCGTTACTATCTGAAAGGGAGGACGTTTCGAACTGGTCCGCCCTAAGAGAACTTTTGCAACAGCACTTTGGTGATCCACGAAGTGAAGAGTGCATAAGCATAGAATTAGAGTCGTGTAAAATTAAATCAGGTGAATCATATCTGGATTTTTGCTGTAGAGTACAAACTATTCGTTCACTTCTTATCTCAAAAGTAAACTTATTGAGTGACACTGAACTTAAGCGCGCGAAAATCGCGATATATAATAACACGGCGCTAAATGTATTTCTATACAATTTACCTGAGAATATGGTTCGTGTAGTTAGGCTTAAGGCACCTGCTACTTTAGAAGATGCCTTAGGAGTAGTGCTTGAGGAGGTCAACTTTCTAGAACAGTATACGATGCGAAATCGTATGCACGGCAATAATTCCGCGCTAAAGCCTTCTACTGTTCCTGGACTAGGGTTTAAGTTTGGAAATACCCCTCCGGTGACGTTTCAACCTCAAGGTGGTTTAAAACCTTTCGTACTACCGTACAATTATGCTACGCCACAAAAATTTAATTTTGGCTTACCTCAAAACTCTCAGAATATTAGACCGCAGTTCGGGCAGCAAAATAATTTTGGTTATAAACCCCAATTAGGATATCGTCCTCCACAATTTGGCTATCGCCCTCAACTTACCTCGCAGCAACAATTTGGGTACAGACCCCAACAGTTTGGTTACAAACCACTACAGTTAGGTTATAAGCCGCCGCAGTTCGGTAATAGGCCTCAACAAAACTTTGGCATGACCCCACAACAATTTGGGTACAAACCACCACAAATTCAAAAGCCTCATTACCAGTCGACCGACGTATCTATGCGGACACTTCCTCCAAGACCGCAGCCTCTACAGGCACCGCAACAGGGTTTCAGGTTGAATGAGCTTACCTCTGACAACGATGACGTACAATACCATGACGATTATTACCATGACGGTGACTACGGATATGACAGTCATGACGTGTACCCCATCGATGACGTACAGTGGATGCCTTCTCAGGACTATAATGACGAAATGACCATTACAGACGAGAGAGACATCCCTGAGACTGAGACTGCAAATTTTCAGATACAAGCCTCTCACGACAACGGGAAGTCATAGAACTGAACTGTGACTCCAACCTAAAATTGCCATATATCTATATACCTGAAATTAATGCGAAGTTCATGATAGACACAGGAAGTACTCGGTCTTTCATAAGCCCTCGCTTGGCATACCACTACTTTTTAGATTACGTTAAACATGAACCATTCCAAGTTGTGAGTACTCACGCTAGCAGTCAGCACAACGAAGTCATAGAGATTCCCTTGTTACCCACATTCAATAGTGACGATTACCACAAGTTTTACTTGTATGACGTAGACGAACGATACGAAGGACTTATAGGTAATGACTTACTCAAACAGTTAGATGCAATTATAGACTTAAAAGATTTGATATTACGGACCAAAACGACTTGTATACCAATTGTAAACAACTTAAACTACGTCATTGAATTACCTTCGCGATGCGAACAACGTGTCAAAATCCCGACCGACCAACACTCGGGAGAAGCCATCGTTGAGTTTAAAGAATTTACTTCTGGAGTACGAATGCCCTGTGCATTAGTCAATTGCACAAACGGGTATGCATTAACAGTCATTCAGAACACTTCCAATCAATCTATGACTCTGACGGTAACACGACCATTTACAGTAACCCGTTTTGACACAACTGACTGTAATGTAAATTTTACTGAACATACTACAGACATACAGACAGACCAGTTGTTAGAACAAAACTTGCAAAAGCTTCGACTCGATCATACTAATAATGAGGAACGGGATAAAATTTTTAGACTTTGCAATGAATACAAGGATATATTCTATTGTGACCAAATTCCTTTAAGTTTCACAAATCAAGTCAAGCATAAAATACGTACCAAAAACGAAGATCCAATTTTCGTACGGCCCTTTAGACAAGCACCTGCCCAAGTAAATGAAATTAACCAACAAGTAGAGAAGCTTTTGAGAGACAACGTCGTTCAGGAATCTCATTCTCCATGGAACGCACCGGTTCACCTTGTTCCAAAGAAGATGGATGCATCAGGAGAACTTAAATGGCGAATGGTTGTAGATTTCAGACGACTTAATGATATCACCATTGATGACCGATACCCTCTGCCTAATATAAATGACTTGTTCGATAAATTAGGAAAGAGCTCTTACTTTAGCACGCTTGATCTAGCAAGCGGTTACCATCAGATCGAAGTAGAGCAACAGGATAGGGAAAAGACAGCTTTCAGCACGCAAAATGGCCATTATGAATTTTTACGAATGCCATTTGGCTTGAAGACCGCTCCGGCTACATTCCAACGAGCCATGGACAACGTGCTTAGGGGACTGCAGGGAATACACTGTATGGTCTATCTAGATGACGTCATTGTGTTCTCAGCTAGTTTAGACGAGCTTATCCAGAAACTACGGACTATATTCGACAGACTTAGGGCCACCAACTTGAAAATTCAGTTAGATAAGTCTGAATTCTTACGAAAGGAAGTCCTTTACTTAGGCCACACTATTACTAAAGACGGGCTTAAGCCCAACGACGACAAGGTTGCAGCAGTACTGAACTACCCCTTACCTAAAACGACCACTGAAATAAAAAGTTTTCTCGGACTCATTGGCTATTACAGACGTTTCATCAAAGACTTTGCACAGGTTACAAAACCTTTAACATCATGCCTTAAAAAGCGTAATAAAATTGTGACTGACCAAAATTATATTGATGCATTTAATAAATGTAAAGAACTCCTGACAAATGCACCACTGCTGCAATACCCTGATTTTGACAAGACTTTCATCCTTACGACAGACGCGTCAAACGTCGCACTTGGTGCAGTACTATCACAGGGGCAAATCGGTAGCGACAAACCAGTCGCATATGCGAGTAGAACCCTTAGTGACACCGAGTCACGCTATAGCACGATTGAACGTGAATGCTTGGCCATCATATGGGCTGTCAAACACTTTCGTCCGTACTTATACGGCCGTAAATTTACCATCTATACTGACCACATGCCTTTATCATGGCTCGAAGCCCAACAAGACTCTAGTAGTAAGCTTACCCGTTGGAGACTGAGACTACTTGACTATGACTATGATATAGTTTACAAAAAGGGTAAACAAAACACAAACGCGGACGCTCTATCAAGAATTAAAGTAAATGCTCTAACTGACACTAACGACGCAGGACAGTCAATGATAGTAAACGTTGACAAAAAAGAACATAGGCTTAGGAAGCATATGGATGAAGTAGTGAATGATATCGTTAAACTTACGGCTAAGAGAAAAGAAGAACGGAACGACTCTTCCACCATAACAATTTCGGACGGTAGCGCCACAGCTTCGGCAAGCCACATCTCTGTTTCAGGTTCTGACACACTATCAATATTAAGTGCAGATAATGAACCTGAGTATCCTATTAGAGAACCATCTGAATCAACTAAATCCGATACCATACATTCAGCCATGCACGTCGACGTAACTGATATACCTATCCTTAAAGAAGCAATTGACACTAAACCAAACCAGATTCTTATCTTTACATGGCTCAAAAATGATATACAAGTTCGAGACATTTCTCGCGCTAAGCAAAAGGTACTGGAAGTATTTTTGCCCATAAATAACTTAGAATTAATAAAAAAGTTCCTCAAAGAATATATTAGACCGAAAATTAAACACTTTGTCTATTTCGAACATGAAGAGCATCGTAGACAGTTTAGTCGTGTAGTGGTAGAGTTGTTTAGGAAAGGTACTGTTCAGTTGATTGAATGTACAGAACGTGTCATATATGTAGAAGATGAAAGAGAACAAAGATCAATTGTCTTGAAGTACCATGAAGGCAAAACTTGCCACAGAGGTACCAAAGAGACTTTAGCTAGTATACGTAGAACTTACTTTTGGGTCAACATGCAGGAAACAATTGCAGCTATAATTAACAGTTGTGAATTATGCCGTAAAATGAAATACGATAGAAAGCCCATAAAACCCGTTTTGCAGTTAACTCAAACCCAAGAAGCGCCTTTTCAAGAGCTATTTATAGATCTTTTTCAAATTGAAGGTCAATACTTCTTAACCCTTATAGATGCTTTTAGTAAATTAGGCCAAGCTATTCCAATAACTAATAGATCCACTACTGAAGTAGTTCGAGCACTCATGAAGTATTTTTCATTTTATGGTATCCCTAAGAAGATAAGCTCAGATCCAGGAACCGAGTTCAACAACGAATTGATCAAGGAATTTTTAGGGCTACATAAAGTCGACCTTCATATTGGCACCCCTAATAACCCAACTTCAATGGGCCTAATAGAGCGATTACATTCAACTATTTGCGAAATCTATAGGTGCGCTAAATATGAAGCAAAGTGTACGGATGTAGCGTCAGTCATGATGTACTCTATAATAGCGTACAATAATTCAATTCATTCAGTCACGGGACTGACACCATTTGAAGTAGTTTTTGGACACACTGACTCAAGTAGTCCTTTCGGTATTGATGTCGAAAAACAATACATGCAACAATTGGTGAAAGACCATGCTAAACGAACTAAATTCTTATACAAGCAACTGGCAGAAAAGATGATAGGAAATAAGGAAAAGATCAAGGAAAAGAAAGGTGGCGAGGAGAAAATAGATTTTCAAGAGGGAAAAACTATTTTCGCAAAAGATGTGAACAAGAGGAAGAGTAAAGATAAGCCCAGATATACAAAAGCAAAAGTTGTAGGAACAGTAGAACGAAATGTAGTACCAATTCAGGTAGGCGAGCGGTTAACCAAAGTACCAATTAAAAACATAAAACGCCCTCCGCAGGTGGAGCGTTCTGGTGGTAGCGATGCCGGTGCTGGGCCTTCAGCTGCAAACACTTGAGGGAAACCCAGGCATACTACCAGTAAGGGAAGGTCAAGCTTACATGCAAACTGATCACTGGACAATAGTTAAAATTCTAAACTTGGAACACATTTACAATGGCTTGAATTTTATTATACATAACTATGAACAGTTTAATAATATGATAAAACAAAACGAATCATATCCTCGTGATTTTGTTACTATGAATATGCATTTAGACTACTTACGTGATATTACTGTTCAGAAATATAGACAATTGGTTCCGCAACAAAGATTCAAGAGAGGGATTATTAACCCTTTGGGTTCGATCATCAAAATTGTCACAGGAAATCTAGACCATGAGGATGCGATAAGATATGATGAACTTATCTCTAAGCTGAGCCATAATGAAATTATTATTTCAAAGAAATTAACTTTGGTTTCACAAATAATTGATAGTTTCATTAATACTACTGACACTATTAATAAAAATTCTATTTTGTTAGAGGCACGCATGAAAATTTTAGAATCTATGTTGCAAGAGTTAGCTTCACAAAAGAAACGCTGGGACTATTCTACATACATTGTAAGTTTTTATAACCTTTTCATAAGTAACTTTCGCACTATATTTGTAAAGTTAGGAGAAATTGAAACTGCTCTAGCTTTTAGCAAAATATCGATTTTACATCAGTCCATAGTTAATTCGACAGAATTGTTGTATCATCTAAGGTTAATAAGTAACACAGAAAACCTGGTATATCCTGCTACTGAAAACAACTTGGTAAAACTTGAAGAAACTGTTAATATTAAATCTTATATCAAACATAACCAGATTACGTTTATAATAGAGATACCGCTTACTGATAATAATACTTACAATTATTATAAACTCTACTCATTACCAATGTTTCACGAATCTGAAAATAAAACCCTATCCATATTTCCCCAATATCCTTACCTTTTGGCAAAGGGAATGAAATACCTTCCGATTGAGAAACCATGCCGGCCCCTGGCTGCTGGGGACCACTACCTGTGTGCCGACGACAACAGAGCTCCTTATCCTGAGCTCACCTGCATCGAACAACTTATGCGGTTTGATGCCAACCTCACTCGCTGCGTGCAACGTCAAATCCACATCGAGGATGTGAGAGTACAACCAATAGCTGCTGCAAGTTGGATTTTGTATACACGGCTGAAAACTGTGGTAACAGCTTATTGTGCCGCTGAAGTCACTAAACATCCAGTCTTTGGGACGTATATTGCAACGCTTGATAAGCCATGTGATTTCGAAATCCACGGCATTCGAGTTCGACATCATCGTGCATATACCGAGAGCGACCTCGAAGAGCCGATCCCTGTCATTGAGCTTCCTCGGCTATCTACAAGTGAGAGTACGAATGTGCCCTTATCCGGTGCACGCGTACTTAACATGCAAAAAATAAACTTGGACGAAGTGAAGTACATGTCTTATGCGTTAAAGCACAGTGAAATGGTAAATAGTGTTTTGAGAGAACCAGACTCTAACCTCAGTGTAGTTTTATATTTTACCTTATCTTTAGTTTTTATATGTCTTTTTATAATTTTTACATATATGTTTCGTAATAAGTTACTTTTAGTCTGTTCACGAAATTATCGGAACGTTATTAAAAATGAACGCACCGATAATTTCCCTCTTGGGGAGGGAGGAGTTATGCATCCGCCCGAACCGAAAATATTAGATTAGTAAGCAACATTACAGCTGACTTAGCATTGTCATAGGTGGTCGCTGGTTAGTACTTAGGATATGTTACCCACGCAGATGGGATTTGTAGTTCATATTTTAATTCATTATAATTAGAGCCTCCAAATCGGCTGGACGTATTTTTAATTTGTTTAATTTTTAGTTTTTAAAAAACCTTTTATCCTAAAAGGAAGTTTGACTACGTAGGTACTGTATATTGTTATTATTAGTGTTTACTGATTGATTTACTAAATATTTAAATTTACTCATATAATACTATTATAGCAATTGTGTTTGACTATGTAAATATTTTGTGACATTTTGGTATGAAGATTTATATGGCCTTCGAGAAGACAATAAGCTACTCGAAGTACTAACCCAGTGCAGACGAAGTCGCGGGGATCAGCTAGTTTACTATACTTTAATACAATAATGATTTCTTGCATTTCTACCAAATATCACCATAATTACATCATAATATAATAAACTTAACTTCTTACTCTTCTATCAATTTCACTAGTAGTCCCCATGAGCGGCCAGACAATTAGCCCGGGAATTGGCGACGCGTACAAGCTGGACTTTGAATAAATTATAGCAGAGTCGTTCGATTTACCTGAAATTACTCCTGAAATAGGATTCGGATGCCGGCTCTTTGATGCTCTTTGATTGGATGTGAAATATAAATGAAATTGGACTAAATATATAACAACAATAATAACAGGTACATATCTCGTTCCACAATTTTGTTGTTACAAGTTTCTTTCCAGGAAGAAAATTAGTGTAATTATGAAGTGTCTAATAAATATGTCGGCACAAGCCACATCCTTCGCTTGGATATTTAATTTTAGCAAGTATACAGGGTGGATTTTTGAGACAGGGCAGCAAGGGCAGGTACCTTAACCGTTATGGTTACAGGAAAACGTTTCTAGAACTTATGTAGGGTGTCTAAGTTCTTAAGATATTCATAACTACATTGGGAAATCATGGCGTTTGACACGGAGAGTCAGAAGACGCGAGTTCAAATCTCGTCCGAGGATGTGAATTTTTCTCTTTATAAATTTAAATGTTTGAGATCGCTAAGCAGGTGTTAGTGCTTTAGAAAAAGTAATACATTGGGAAAATGAATAGTCAGTGAAAACCAGTAATTATATTGTTTTTTGCCAATTGATGTTTTTCATATTTAGAGATAACAAGATTGATGGCACAAGATGGGGGCAAATTGAGTAGGTACTAGAAATGTTAGGAAACACCAAAAAAATGTTTTTCTTAATGTTTTTACTGCGAAACGAACTCGAAATAGTTTTCGTTGCTGAACAGTACTTACAGTTACGTTTTGATGACGTATTATTAAATATTGCACTCAATTCGCGTACTTTGCAACTGCGTTAATGCTCTATTTGGGTTGGGCATTATAGGTATCCTGGAACGCACCATTAGGATCAATTTCGGTTAAAAAAGGAACACCCTAATAATAATAGTATTAAAGTAATATTTTCGACCGTTTTGTGTCGGCGGGAGTATGATAGTAAGTAGGAAAATTTTAAGCTTGTTAAAAACGCTCCTGATGTATGGTAGTTTTGAAGGTGGGAGTAGGCCCCCAGATATACTACCTACCTCGTAACTTAGTGTGTAAGCAGTGTATTGCAGTGTTAACACTGTCATACTTATACTGCCTAGATTTAAGAGCCATGTGGCAAGTCAAAGAAAAGGAATGTGAAAGTAAAGAAGACAAAACAGTTATGTCAGTAGCGTTATGGTCATCTAAAGAAACTTAGCTTTATTAAACTCATTACACCAGCGCTTAGATAAGCCATTAAAATCCGTAAAATATTTTTTGGATTTTATATTTATATTAATACTAGCTGCGCCCCGCGGTTTCACCCGCGTGGTGATGGATGATGATGATGATGATGATGAAAAGTATCCTATGTGTTAATCCAGCGCCTCATCTACCCCCATACCAAATTTCATCAACATTAGCCCCCCCGTTTGTGCGTGAAAGAGTAACAAACATCCATACATCCATACATACAATAATAATAAACATATAATATTAATAATAATAATAATAGGATAATTATACTATTCTCTCGCTGCAGATCCCCCCATATATCTGTTGAAATCCCATTCATGTATGTTAGCACTCTATAGCAGGAACACGACTGTAAATAAATTAATTTTAATAAACTAATGAAGCTATTCACGCGACAGCCTCCGCGCCGCGACGCCGAATAAAAAGTTATTCACGATGTTTACATATCACTGGTCTTAAACATTGAAACAGTTTCAATAAATATGTATGTATTTGCACCATTAATTATCGAATACTCGCTTAAATAGTAATGAATATCCAAATCGTAGCAGCAATTTTACTGTAATGATTTTCTCGAATTGGCCTCTAATTCCAACTCATTTAATAAGGGACAATGCTGCCTGTACGGTTATTGCTTAACTAATTTGACAGTCTATACCTTGCAAAGTGTACATCGATTAGAATTTCAAAAGTCAATTTGATAGTCACCGCTGAGCGTTGCGATACGTAATAAGAGTACCAATGCTATGACAATCTTGGTACACATCAAAGTTCGGCGTACTACCGAAATTGGTTAATCAAATGTCAAACTTATATCCTTGCAAATTACCTAAGGCTTAAAACTGTAGTTTTCCGTAGCATTGTACTGTTTTCGTCAACCTAAGACAGTTTTGTTTCTCTTTCGACTGTAATTTCACTTGCTACATTGCCTTTCATAGCCTAATGTTTGCGCTTTATTGGTTCGTGGCAGAATATCTCGCACTGTGCTAGTACCAAGACAGCTTCTTGCACAAAAGGCCTACCACATTATGAGCCTATATTATGAGATATATATATAACCTCACCCCTTACGATTCGCATCCTGACGGCGGAGGGAATTAAGAAGAAATAGTATTCGGTACTCCTGCAGTATAAATAAATCTGAACTATTCTGATTGCCAACATTTAAAATAACTATCACAACGCTTTCGTTAGCACACAAAATCCAATGCAAAACCTTCTTTAGCACATTGATATAAAGTGTATTTATCCATTCGCTAGTTCCATCGATTGTTTCATAGATATATTTTCATCGTCAGGAATTTAATAATGGTGAGATGTGATATCGTCCAATTATGTTGCATGCCTCCCGTCCCACGGAGATTCCCGTGTATGCCGCACTTTAATAACGTGCCGGGAATACTGAACAGATATTTTATTATGTTGGTATTAGGTTTGGGACGATTTTTGACTTGATATTATCGGTGAATAACAAATCTTACTTCGTCATGTGTGTTTGCATTGCATAACCATTTACATGAAAATATGTTGAAAACTCTGTTTTAATGCAATAATTGTATTAAATTGCGTTCGTATTGTCACACATGTTGAAGGTAAATACGTTAAACTACTAAACATGTATTACATCACCATGTCCCCACAAAAAGTTGTACACAAATCTTGAAACATGCGAGATTAGTTTTGATACTTTAGCAAGGGTACTGTTGTCACGAGCAGTAGCACAAATTTGAGAAAAAAACATGGATTCAAGCGATGAAGAGTTTTAAAAGTAATCTAAATCCTACTTAAATTATAAACGCGAAAAAGTGTGAGTATGGATGTGTGGATGTCTTTGTTACTCATTTACGCGCAAACGGCGCGGCCAATTTTGATGAAATTTGGTATAGAGGTAGATGAGGCGCTGGATTAACACATTCTATACTTACAAAATATACTTTTAATCGTCATCATCATCCATCACGCGGGTGAAAAAGCGTAATTTGCTTGGGCACAGCCATGCGATTCTCTAACAACAAACATCGTAGCATCTTTGACAACATCCGTGAAACAAATGATGAGATGACAAGAAACGTTGGAAAATCAGCCTTATGTACAAAGGCGATATCTCATAAAGTGTTTGACATCGAGGAGCTCGTCGACGAGTGCATCGATGAATCGTTTGAGAATCGCACGGCAGTAATAAGATCTCCGCCTACGTCAAGATCGTAATGATAACAGTTCTGTCAATGTATATTTTCATAGACCTCCCATGTTTTCTTAATAATGTATATAAAATAATACAAATCTATTACAATACAAATTATATATATATATATATATATATATATATATATATATAATCTATATATATATATATATATATATATATATATATATATATATATATATATATATATATATATATAGATTTGTATTATTTGTAAGTGTTATCTCATTTATACGGTTCGAGGGAGTTGGAGGAAAACAACAATTTCGAATACAAAATAAAAACATTATATTTGGAGCATTTATAAATCAAACATTGAAACACTTAATTCACTACTTAATATTGCTAAACGCTCTTACAATAATATTTAAAACAATGACTTTTTCATGATAAAGAATTCATAGCTTAATATTAGTAAATGCAATGGCAAGGCTGCTAAATAAATTCTTTGATATTGCCGACTAGAGTGAACTCCAAAAAACATCAAATATTACAAACATTTTGTTTTATTCATAATACTAATATAATTTGGAATATTGCACTGCCCTAAATGTCAGTCTTCCAAAAAATTTTAAGTAACCAAATGTCTAATAAAAATAAATAATTTAAAAACTCAACAAACTGAAATAGTCATTATAAATAGTAAACATTGAGATAGGTACTTAATCATTCTCATGACAATACATACTGTATAATGAAACGTGTGATATATTTAATTTTTTAAACATCCACGATACGAATCTAAATTTCCATGAAGTATCTTCGATTATAAAATTCTACACTTTGACTACAGTGATGATACATTTATATAAATATGGTGATCAATGAAAAATATATGATTTATTTGATGATATGAAAGATACAAATATGTTGGGCTTTATTCACAGTTTGGTCCTTACATTTACTACTGAGGGAATGGATAACGGAGAACAGTTAAAGAGGTACTAAAAGTATTATATTAGTTACCTATTTTACATAGTTATACTCAAACGCGATTGCTAAATTTTTTTCAACTCAGTCAAATACACTTTCAAGATTTTCAGTTTATTATGCATAAAACCGGTTGATTCTTAAAATATTGGAAAGAAACTTCACTGTTTAAGTCCTCTATCAGAGTGGTTTAACTTGCCATCTCGGCATTTAGCTGATTTTTATTTTCCATTCTTTCTCCAATATCACGTTGTAAAATATTACCTTTTTCAAGGATATTTAGTTTTCCTTTAAGTTTTAATATTATATCTATCAACAAGTCTGTTGCTGTCCGGAGACGAATCATCAGCAAACTTGATATCGTTTGACGAATCTGAATTCTCATCCACAAATCGTATTTCATTAAAATCTGTTCTTTTTAACGTATCATCTTTCTTCTCTCTCGCTGTGTCGTTAACTCTTTTTAGTGTAGCATCTTTGTCATTTTTGATATCGTTATTCCTGTTACTTTTGTGAACTCTAACAGGAGAACGTGTCAAAGTTAAGTCTTTCATTGGGATTGCTACAGGACTTTCTACTTTCTTTTTTCTATTCCTCTTACCAAGTTTGGGTGAATTTTGCAAATCGCTAATGCTAAAGTTTAAGGGATGGATGATGTTGCCTTTTTCAATGACTTTTCTGAAAGGTTTGATGGACTCGTTGGAGCGATTACAACGGTTATCGTTCCTTTTGAGGGTGCAGGATGAGGGTCGGTCTTCGGGTGATTCTGTGTTACTTCCAGGGTTCGGTAGAAGATCTATTGGCAAGATTTCCTGAGGAAAGAAATTAACATTAAGTTTATACATAAAAACTTTGAAATTTTATTTGTAAAATTAAAAATTACGTTTGTTTATCTTAAAAATAATGTATAACACATGAAAGTATATTTGAACATTATATGGGTCACTATTGGTATGTTTTTGTTGGTATGTTGATGTTGTCACACAAAAGAGGGGGCAATATAAACCATCATGGGCTAGCGTATTGCTCAACCTCACGCGCACGTCTAGTCAAACTCGTTACTTGATAGTATAAAAAGGCCCCATTAGACAATTAGGATAAAGTTTTATTTCATTTACTTTGAAATTCTGTGCATTTGCAATGCAAATGCAACTAAAAACTTAATGTCGTGGAGTATCGAGGAAAGTGCAGTGCCAGCAATTCTCATGCACAGACTTAGTGCCTTATATCAGTCACAGTGACGTAACTTGGCTGCCTCTTAATAAAAACGGAAAAATGAGAGATATTAAAAAAAAACAATCATGACTGCTTACTTTACCTACATGCCCTAACCTTATCCCACTATAACATTTAAAATGTGAAAGTTTAGATGGATGGATGTGTGTTGCTCTTTCACGCTAAAACGACTGGGCCAATTTTGATGAATTTTGGTATGAATGTAGATGAGACGCTGGATGAACATATAGGATGCTTTTCGTCATCATCATCATCATCATCAACATCATTTATCACAACGAGGGTGAAACCGCAGGGCGCAACTAGTAAAAGATAATGATATTAATAATGTCAAAAATAATGTTAGCAAACTTGGGACCTTGTCATTTTTACTTAAACTAAAAGTTTTATTTCCTAATTTATCAATTACAATCACATATTTTTAACATGAGATGAAGCATTTGGTTTGAGCTAAACAATTAGTTTTTAGTAAATACAGTATTGGGCATCAAACTAATTACAGCTCCCCATGTCCCTCTTCCAATGTTTAATATCAAATCGCAGATGATGACAGATTTGTTGAAAAAAAATCTGTTTCTCTTACTTCATATATCGGCTGTTGGTTTTCGTTCATCTCCTTTAATATATCCCCTTCTTCAAGCGGCGGTATCCACACGAGAAACGCCGGATCCATTCCGAGATACGACCCGGGTACGGAGCCTGAAACAATATGCACACCTATATCCGGATTGCGAAGACATTCCTTACAAATTCACGCTTAGGAGGCGTTCAATATTAGCAGAGTTAAAACCATATAAGTAGATGTATACATACACGGGCATATCACTCTATTCATCATATCATAATGAGCCCATTTTGTTCCCACTGCTGGGACTCAAGCCTTCCTCTCAGAGAGAGGAGTTGGGCTATAATCCACCACGCGGGCCCAGTGCGGATTGATTATAGGTTAGTGGCCAACCCATGTCGAAGTGTTCAGGCCGCCCGAAGGCCGTCGATATAGCCTAACGACTGTTGTCCTAAGACAACCAACCGGGACCGACCGCTTAAGGTGCCTTCTGAAGCACGGGAGCGCCTAGTTGAATAATGCCACTAGCGGTCACCCATCCAAGTCCTGGCCGCAGCAAGTGTTGCTTAACTTGTTGATCGGTTAAGAGCGCCAAGGCGAACTCCACTACGAGCACTTCGCTCTATAACATTCTTCTATTATACATCACTCTATTACATTAGTACATTTGTGTCATAAAGTTGACGTATTGTCATGTGGGCTCAATTTGATTGTTTCCATATTTATGTTTGATTATTTATTGGTACAATTATTATTGTGGACCAAAAATGTGGATTCACAAAATTCTTATTTGAAAGAGTATACTTCCGAAGACCAAATTTGATGTAGTTTAAATGAGACCACCATTTAAATTTGACTAGAAAGAGTGAAACATTTTTTTTACAAATAAATGGAACCGACTTCACCACTACAAAGCGTGAAATAACTTGTCCAAGTCGGTGTCCATGTGCACAACATTGTGATAATAGGTAACTACTCTTGAACTATCATGGTAGCGACTTCAACAAGTTATTTCACACTTTTTAGTGTTGACAACGGTTTCATTTCTTTATAAAAAATGTTATAGTATCAGTTATCAGTCTAATCTTAATCTGAGTTATACGTCAATATCAAAATATTATAATTTTTGACTTACAGGCGTGAACAGTTAAAAGACCAGCTTAAGTAACTTTTCAACATAAGCTTGATCAATGAATGATCTATTTCAAATTTATATTTCACCAAAAATATAATGAACGCGAGTGTCAATAACATTATAAGAACAAGAGTCTTACCAGCGTTGTTAACTTCATAGTCGTAGTAGTCAATCTCCATTTCTGGATGTGACGTGAGACTGAGATCCGACTTCAGGAGACGTCGGTTGCAGCTCTCTTTGGTTTGTTTCGCGTTGTCGCGGATTTTGGCTGAGGATACCCCACTCAGAGCTGGGGAATACCAACCCTAGAAAAAATACAAATGATTTAGCTATGCATTGAAATGAAAAAATATGTTTGTTATTTATTTCCAGTTTTATCGGACGAAAGATAACTTAACACCTAATTAGTTCAAGTCAGTAAGAAGACACCGTTTAGCGGACCCGTACACGAGCTTGAATATACATGGGTGGTCAATTAGATGACTTACGAGGTGGTACGACTCTTCAATCTTTTTAGCATAACCGAAGAAACCAATTTCACGTTTCTCGCACCTAAGTAATAAAATGATTGCCTTTGCAATCATAATCAACAATATATATAGCCAGGTGGTCATTTTGTTATATATTAACAACAGTTTAAATCCGATTCTTGTACTAAACGTTCCGATGTCAAATAAAATTAAGTTCCAACTCATATCGTTAAACACAGGCAAACTCATTGCTTCCTACCACTCACGTTAGTTAAGGTCGCAGCGGAAGTAGAAGAGGAAGCTCTGCTTTCGCTTCTGTCCTTCTCCCACATGCTATCTCTGTCCTTCTCACTGTCGGTCCTCTCACTCGCACTGCTGACGCTGGTGCTCATGTCCACGGTCACAGTTTCGCATTGGGAGGTTTGCGGTTGTGAGATTATCTAAAAAAGTACATACGAGTATAATGGAGCTTTACTAGTGATCTATATATTAAGTGACAGATATGTTGTACAGTACAATTCAGTACTCTTTATGCAATTTTGACATATAGACTACCTCTGACCCATGGACTATATTTACTTAAACGTTTATTTTCATAATGACAACACACACAACAAACATGACTTTTCCATATGTGTTAAATTGTAACTCATATGCACTTAAATTTTGCGACTGTTCATATAATAAGATTATTTTGTCAGTATGATTATGAGTAGTGGCTTTATTTTATTTTATAATTATTTTTATTTTATTTTCTTCGGAAAACTAACAGCTACTTACAAAACATAAACATATTAACCAGTATACTTATGGCTAATTAAAAGTTTTCACATATAAATAACTTTATACAAACGGTACGACGGACTCATACAAATACTAAATAGTAAATCTAAATGTGTGATGATTTACGATTCAAAGAAAGAATTGTTTAACATTCGTTTCAGTTTTAGCGCTGATCCACTTTGCTTGCTTGGTCTACGCCCAAAAAAAACTCGCTATCATAATGGCTTACAAGACAAAACGCCAAAATGTAAAGTTTGTAGCTCCAACGGTTTTGGTTCTGGGTTAATGAAGTCGTCAGTCAGAAGTAATGACCTATGTATAGATGTGAACAATCAATCGACAGCTTATAGATAAGTGTAATAAACCACAGTTCGCATCTTATCGCTCTTACCATTGAGTTAGTCTGAGAGGTGACGTTAGTATTAGAGACAGTATGCGATCGTCTCAACGGTGAAGCTTGGATGTTGAGCACGCGGCCCGCCGGGGCACTGCTCGCCGACACCGTCTCGGGAGTGACCGTGGCCTGGCTGGCGACGCTCTCGGCGCTGCCCGCGCTGGCTGTCTCCGCATGTTCTGCTTCACCGTCTGAAGGCGTCTCTTCCTCCTCATCTTCTTCTTCGTCTCTAGATAATTAATTATACATTACTGGACATATTTAATAGGCTTACGCAGCCAAGCTAACGTTCGGTTAATTACTACAGTATTGACCGAGCGAACGAAGCGTCTCTCCTCTAACTGGCCAAATTGACTTTCATCTGTTCGTATGTTTATTAGGTCTCCTACACAAGTCGCATTTTTCAACCAACCTTGACGAAACTTGGTAAGTATGCATGTTCTTCTATTCAATATAATGTTTTTATCGTCGGCGATTTTTTAGTGGTATATCTGGTACTTCTCCAAAAAAAGTGAGAAGTTTGCTGCAGCGCTATTTACTAGCCAATTTAGATAAAATTTGGTACAGACATTTGATACCTGACATTAAATAGGAAATTCGAGTATGAGGCATAAGTAATCAATTGGTTTCCGAGATAATAGGTTGTGAAGTAATGTGGAAAATCGCCGCCGATAAGACTGTGTGCTCGTAAGGTCTACTATTCGTAGAACTACTTGTTGAGAATGTCTCAACATTTCAATAGAAACTGAATCACAATATCACGTATGTGAACTAAAATAGACTGTTGAAATTTACAGAGAGAAAAATTCACATTTTCGGACGGGATTCCGAACCCTCGTCTTCTGACTATCCGTGTCAGAAGACGCGGGAAAAGTTTAAGTATTTCTGAAAATACTTTTTTCGGTTGGATAGTGCTGTCAAAGCTGTTAAATGAAAAGAGTAATACTAAAAAAAGTAATACTACAAAAATTGACTGTCTATGTGTATACAATAACCAAAATCAATGCACTGAAACAACACACGTCTGAAACATTAACGCTGCATACATTTAAGAAACGTTTTTAGTATTAGGCCGTAATTGTTTTGTAGTGTTGAAGTTTCCGTTTTCATTTAATAGAAATGGACCTGTATGAATTATCATGACCTAAGTTTACACGTGGCACGGATACACAGCGAAACTTCCAATAAAATATTGTATAGTATTCATCGAAATACAGATAACATTTCCGTTCAATTCATTGGCAATATGCAAATACAATACAAATATTACCGGCACCGCTAACATAACATGGTACATTAACAAAATATTTGGATGTTGTATCACAGTTGACAGAAAAATGGTTTTGTGTTATTTGGCAGGAAAAGCCAACTGTTGTGTTGCGAATCACATTATATATTGCAAATATACATATCACATAGCGAATTCGCAGTAGTTAGTAGTTAGTTATTATTAGCAATTCATTAATATTGAGGAATGAATTGCTAATAATAACTAACTACTAACTAACCTATTGCCGGATAGTATTTGAGACGAAGAACATTGTACCAAATGACCAGGGACCTTACTCCCACCTCTTAAAGTAGTCATATTTAAACCTTACTTTAAAATTTGGTACCACCACGTCAATATAGCAAGCTTAAAATAATAATGGATTACGATAGGCGTTTCGATGACGTATTATCAAATAGTGCACTAATACAAATAATACAAATAAATGATTTTTCTTTCTTTTCTTTCTTTCTTTCTTTCTTTCTTTCTTTCTTTCTTTCACTCAATTCGTGTACTTTGCAACTGCGTTAGTGTTCTATTCGGGTAGGGCATTATATGTATTGATTCTGATCACCATTAGGATGATGATGATATTGGGTAAAAAAGGAACACGCCATAAATAGTATTGAAGTAATATGTTCGACCGTTTTGTGTCGCTGGGAGTACGATAGTAAGTATGATTTTTGTAAGCTTGTTACAAAACGCTCCTGATTTATGATAGTTTTGTAAAAGATGGGAGTAACCCGCATGCCGTGTTAAAATGGTGCTCGTGCTCATGGGTATAGGACGACTGTCTTACAAGGACACATTTGGAATCACTACATTGTATTCATTTCACTTTTTGTAGTTGCACAAGTAATTTGGTTATCAAGGCGGTTGATATGGTATGTGTCGTATCTTGTCTTTCTTGGTGAGTGATATCTATACGCAATACACAGACTGAAATGACGGAAGAATGTTGACATGGCAGTCAGAAGGCTTCCAATCCCGTCCGCGGATATATTTTTTTCTCTATTAGTTTACTAGGTTTGGTTGTGCTTTAGGTTATTTATTTTGAAAGCGGTAGATCTCTTTAAAATTAGCCAGTTATAGTGACAGTGGGCATGGCACATTTATAATAGTGTCAAATAATCATATTATGCTGCAACTTTTATGTGCACACATGATAATAACCATTAGGCGATTTTATTACTCGTCTCGCCACTTAATACTCGTAGCCATAAAATAACTAAATTAATTAAGTTGTACAATAAAACTTGTCTGCAAACGAAATAATTCAACGCAGCCTCTCAATGAAGGTAAAGTCGTAGAAATCGTAACTAATTGGTGATATCACCGATAATGGCAATTAAAACAATCACGCTTCACCCTTCTAGCGATACGTGCTCCAACAATGGCACAGCATTCGTAATTAACAAGCATTCAGTCATTTATACCCCTTTCTCCTCTCAGGCATTATAACCCTTTTCTGCTCTCAGACATTATTACCCCATTCGCCCCCAGCGGGGACTTAGTGTTTGTTTTATACAACGTCAAGTGACTATCAATGTGAGGAGCTCATTTGTTTGTTTATGCACTTCAATTAAAAATGAGTTGAAGGGCGACAAGTTTAAGGATTTTCAACAATGGAGCTTCTTTTACAACAGAAATATATGTGATATCTTTGGTAAATGCTCTTTGTATGGTGAAGTATTTAGGTTCATTTTATTTTATTTTATTAAATAAGAACACATTATGATCTGTGAAAACCAACCGGCAATATGTTACCGTTAAATGGTTAGCCTAATCTCTAAAGATAGGGCTGACAAATAGTTTTCTTCCGTATGAAAATACAAAATAGTAAAAATTCGCCAATACCTTTAATTTGTAGAAAGTAATACATTAATTTGCAAAGATTAATCCTTATCAGCAACAGAGTTCATTGGTTCAATATTACAGACTGTCTTTTTTTGTTCGATATCCGTTGTTACTAAAAGATTTAGTGGAAAAGAAATATGCAGTTATTTTTTTCTTATAAATAGAGGACATTACTCTTTTTTCTAAGTTTCGTGGTTTTGGACTTGGCCATTACAGCCCTTCTAAAAAAAAACATCCTTTATATCCACAGCAAGCATCAATTCCATTGATGTAATGTTTCTGATAGTAGCATTATTGCTCAGAATAAAATTACAGAAGAAATAAAAACTGAAGCAATATTGCGACGTTGTACCTCTGTTCTACGTAGCAGTGGTACCGCTATTTCACGCTGTAGTTGTACCTTAGTTCCAAGTTGTATTTGTACAGATGTTCCACGCTGTAGTTGTGCCTATGTTCCACGCTGTAGTTGTATACCGGTTCCATGTTGTAGTTGTGCACCTATTCCACGTTGTAGCTATGTTCCACGCTGTAGTCATACCTCTGTTCCAGATGGTGGTCGGGCGCGTCTCGCAGGCGGGTGTGCCGCGCGCGTCCCGCGGGCAGCAGCCGGCGGAGCGCCACCCCCGCGCCCCCCACCTCTGACAGCAGCGTGCTGCGCGACCCCGACTGCGCCGCGCCGAACTGCAGCGAGGCCGAGCACGCTGCACAGAATTACATATTGTAAATAAATTATTATTAATAATTAATCGCAAATAAAAAAGTAAATTATAAGTGACATCAACTTACAGCCAATAAATTAATATTTTCTAAATGTAAAACAGATAAATATGTTGTAAATGTGGCAGTTAACCGATAATGATGTAGTGAAATTAAATTTAATGGGTATCATCTGCCTTGCTGAATTTTAATTAATAAAATATTTTTTTATGATTTATAAAATTGTATAAAAAATTGTTTTGTGCACGGAGTGCAGCGCGTGGCACAGCGCCGCGAGTGCTGCAGCGGCTGTAATGTGTAAGACATAGCTCACCGTCGCTGTCTGTAAGCGAGTCCTTGTCCGCGGCACGCTGGTACGCGCGGGTCCTGTGCGCGGAGTGCAGTGCGTGGCACAGCGCCGCGAGTGCTGCAGCGGCTGTAATGTGTAAGACATAGCTCACCGTCGCTGTCTGTAAGCGAGTCCTTGTCCGCGGCACGCTGGTACGCGCGGGTCCTGTGCGCGGAGTGCAGCGCGAGGCACAGCGCCGCGAGTGCTGCAGCAGCTGCAAGCGCGACGGCAGCGCCCCGCGCGCCGCCCCCGCCGCGCCACCACGGCGCGCCGCTCATCGCCCACGCAGCTGAAGCGTTGCGGATTGGCTCTGAGGGCGACAGAGTATAATGGAATCAAGCTAAGCTTTTCACACTCTCTTTACATACATTTCATCGCTTGTGAAACCGCACACTCTATGGAAGATCTAACCGGTCAAGCTATGGTATCATAGTTTCAATCACAGAAATCCTACAGCCAGCGCACCCAGCGGTGTGTGCGCAACAACTTTTGTTCCCAATATTTTTTCATACGAAGTTGTTGACTCTAAACAAATGTCAGTGTCAGTCAGTTAATCTGATTGTTTGTGTATGTACCACGTATTTAAGTATTTAAGTATAACACTCTATATCGTTAAATATCACCTCAAACATCCGTCACTCGACCTCGAGTCAAGGGCTTGGTATTACGTCGCATATGCTTGATATGGCAAAGTTTCCTAGTATATATTTTAGTCTATGTGGCATAGGAAATGCATACAATTATCTGTTCAAGTGAAATGTTCGTGAACTTTAAGCCAAAGTTCCAAACAAACTAGCACGTCGTCGGAACTACACACTCGGAAGTACTTGAACACAGTTTTAATGTCTATAAATTAAAAGTCAGCCTTATTTCGATACGCAATTGGGCTGAATAAGCCGTGTGATATTATTGGTCGTATCACTTTCTCACTTGTTGTCAATGCGTCATCTGGGATGATATATGCATAAGCTGCAATTCAAATAATAAGACGGCCATATTGCCGGCTACGGACAAGCGAAATTCAGTCGCTGCGTGATTGGTATGCCCGGCTTACCGCAGCGTAATGGCATTGGGCTATTTTCAAGCTTTACGAATGCTTCTGTATTTTTCCTTCGCCGGTTTGAACATATTTTCTTGAATCGTAACGTAATTCATAACGTCATACTCTTAGCCCTTGACTCATTCGAGTGATGTATGTTTTAAGTAATATTTAACGATATGGGTATAAGTGTACCTATTGTTTTTCATCATTTCTCAACAATTTTGCTGTGTGTTTGGCTCCACATTAAACACAATAGAAGAAGTTAAAAACAATAGAAAATAGAAATACCTATAGGTATATATAGAGAGTAGAGTTGTAAAATTATTCGCCGCAGAAGCTGGCGCTAATATCGCAACCAATTTTTGGACCGAAGATGCCTATCTATTTCCAGTATACATACCCTAATCTATTCGTATGCACTCGGTGTAGCATTACTATGCTGTTGCTTAAATATTTGAATTGTCTTTATACCTGCACATTTCGAATGCTTACCGTTATGCAGTCATCGTGTTTTGTCTATGGAAGGTTCGTGGAGGTTCGGCACAATTCTAAATAGGTGCCAAAGAAACTTTAACAATCCATTCAAAACAACAAAAACATCGAATGTAATCAACGGCGAGCGCTCCTTTAAAAGCCATACGTCCACTTACAATAAACTAAAGGCGGCACCAGCGCGCTACGGCAAAAGTGAACTAGTCGTGACGTAAATAGGTCTTTAGGACACAGTTAGGTCTTTGGCCTATTAACTTAGACATTCAATAAATCGTTAGAGCTAAGTAAGTCGTCAAACCTTGACACCGGCGGAGAAGATCGTGTGCACATAGTAAGACTAGTATGAACCTATTACATTAGAACCTTGAGGGTAGATTTATTTTTCAGAGAATTTTTCCTCGGCAATTGCTTACCGACTTGAATAGCATGCGCCAAGAAACCTCCGGAACATTTCTCACTGGTATCCCCAGACCTCAACTCCACGAGGATATGTCGACCACCAGCGATCTCTATCACTCCACTTCCATCCGTCGTGGTCTCCACGTCACCAGCCTGCGAAAATACAAGTTAATACAGAATACTGTATAATATAAGTAATTAAATAAATCTTAACTCTTGACATAATACTATAGAATAGGGATGTATCTACCACACAAAAGAAGATGACTTGTGTACTCTCGCCATGAAGACACACATATATATTATTAAGGTATTCCATGGCTAAGCCAAAAGAGGCATCTACAACCACATTCATACAGTGTTTGTAGTGTGCAACTACGTTTCGTATGTCATGTGTCAGTATAATAGGTAAAGAATGAAGAATACATTTAATATAAGTACTCGTTAAAATGTGGAATTGCTCGAGCCTGTTGCTTGTTTTGGACACGAACAAAATGGATAATTTGATATGTTATTACCATATTTAATTATAAATGAAATGAAATTATGTACAACTTCGTGCTAGCAATATTCTAATTAATATTATTTTATTGTGTTAAATACTATGCATACTATGCATATATATTTATATGTTACTTCTTATAATGCTATCATGTGATTTCAAGATAATGATCAAAAAGTCATATAAACATATTGTGCTCGTGGTGCGAAATCCAGCTATCCATTATGCTACTATCATTGAATTTTGAAACGTATGACTGTATCATAATACTCAGTTTGCAAACTCAAGGCGCCACTAGAAAAATTAGATCCCACAAGCGTTTCATTCGTAGAACAAGTGAGCCTTAAGCGGGAATTTTGAAACTAGAAGTTAAGTGAATATATCAAGTTGTGTGAAAATAAAGTGGTTTAGTTTTGTGCGGTCCCTCCATAGTTTCTACAATGGGAATCATATCACTCTAAACATTCAAAACGTTCTGTACGAGCGCCAGCTCAGCCAAACAGCGGTTAAGCAGTGAGTGCTTCAACAGTGACAATGATTAAAACTGATGTGTCTATTATATGATGTAGGATTTTCCGTTCATTGACAAATTAGGCGTTCATACTTATGTCATTACTACTTTCACCGATTAAGCGATATTTGATTATTCGTAAAATGTATGCTATAATGTATCTATTCGTGAAAACCTACAATTAGCTCTCTGTTGCTATGTTTTAGCCATAAGTTACTTAAGCTTAACCAAGCATTCTTTATGATGATAACTTCTCCTGACTGACTGATTCATAAACCCAGAGCTTAAACCCCTGGGCTTGCGAATTTCGCAGTTGATGCGTTTTATGTTGCGAGCATTCATTAAGAAACGATTATTGAATATTGCATTCAAGGTGCATTCAATTTATAGATTTGGCTTCGTTTCCTATAAACCGTACGGATAAAGCTACTAGCGGGTCAGTTAGTATATTATTCAGTCTTAAGTAGGTATACATTTTTATGCGGTTTGGTTGCAAAGTTTCTTACCACGGCAGATCTATCTGGCCCATCCCAGGAAGCAAGCAGAGGAGATCCCAAGGAGTCTCCATCTCGAGCCTTCAGAGCTTGTCCAGCGCACGGCAGTCGCACTGCTTCCATCCGTAAACGTACTACTAATCCTTCTTCAGCCTGAGGAAAATATGAATATTAAATGATAGCTTGCCACGACCACAAGCGACTGAACAGTTACACAGCCAACGTTCATCTTTTACTCAATACCTTTCATAATTGTCGCGCCATCGTTAAGTGAGCTCTATAGTACTGTTTTATGGCTAAACTATGGATCTGCCAACATAACACGTAAGCCAAAATTTTACAGGTTATTGAAAGCTGCAATATGTAATGCGTATGCCAAGGCGCACGCGCACACGACATAAACTACAAACAATACACTACGCATACATCCTTAAGCTATAGGTACAGTCACACAAGCTTACATATCATCACACGGCAAACTCAACATCCATTCACGCACACAAACACTGTTATGAATAAGTATAATGTACGCGTACATCAATCTGTGAAATGATTCTGTTGAAGTTGTTTATCTACCTCCAAATTGTGTTTAAAAAAAGCAAACTTATTTTCCTTTGTATACAGTCTGTTACTTCGGTGCGTAAGTGTTACATATACAATAGTTTTACAATCATGTCTTATCCGTGGAGTGGAGCCTGGTGACCTGTGATACAGGCTGTTTAAGCCTACTTCAGGCACCAGTCCTTGCAATGCAGGTATGTGGTATCATAATATTATTATTAATCTTTATTAATTATTGACTAATGTCGTACTCATCATCATAATCACCATCATCATCATCATCCGTAGGACGTCCACTACTGAACATAAACCTCCCCCATAATTTTCCAAGAGGACCGGTTGGAAGCGGCTTGCATCCACCGTCGTCCTGCGACCTTTTCAAGTCATTTACGAGTATAATCTCGTACAGGCTGATTGTCTGGGATATCTTCGCTATAATGTAGGGTTAGCTTGGCTCTTGGGTCTTTGGCCGAGCTCTGCAGGACTAATTATCTCATACGTACACGACCTTGGTTACAGTTTTATTATATGTGTATAGAAGATTTTTGCGTCAGTGCGGATGCAAGTGAGTGAGTGTATATATATTTTACTGCTTGTACTTCATGCTGAAACAACTAGAACCTCTAAACTGTTTCATCAAATCATGTATTGTATCCTGTCGAAGTCTGTCACAGCCAGCGAACCCGTCACCCGTTATAGTGAGGGGTACCTAAGGGTAACAAAGTTGTCCCTAGTTGTTTCTAAGCTATTTAACGGAGCCGTTACAAATTTGATAGCGCTGCGACAGGACGGACGGTGAGTGTTTAAACAGAACAGTCAATTTGCATTATGATTATGTAAAAACATGTAATAATTGTATTTAATCAGCATATTCATCGTCATTGAAATTAAATTGGTTTCAAAGTCATCTCTTTTTATACAACTTTTTGGTACTTTTTTAAATGCTCATAGCAAAACTTCTTGTAGTACAATATTAAACTAACTGACCCTTCTGTGCTTCGGAGAGTATGAAAGGTTCAAGTAGTGTTCGTATTCTAAAGAAAAGTACGACCCGTTTCGGTTAGTTACAAACTCGTAGCTTATGGAAACAGATGAATGCCAAATAGCTGTGGCTTGTAACAAAAACGATTCTTTCTTTTTCTTAGGAACCTAGCCTTAGAATGACACTAGTTATGCAATGTCGGAGATCTTCCCAGGAGCTTGAATGCTAGAGCTACAATACAATAAAAATATAAGAAATATTTCTTTTTAATTCATGTACCTAATTGTCAAGCATGCGATACAAATAGTATTTTATACTATTGCATCAGTCACAGTGTGTTGCGGAAAGCCAAACAAATCCTATACAACGTACTTACGTATACGATAGTACGTCCGTGGTGCAGGAAATTAAATAACGTCCACTTTAATTTGTGTCTTTATTAGATCTACTTAAATTAAAAAACGTAAGTAATTAGTAAAGTGAAGTGCTTACGCTAATACATTAAGAAGCGGCTACACGTACAACGGGAAGGTAATGTTTCATTTCACTTGCTCAATGACTAAACCAACTGCAAACATACCAACATTGAACTTGTATCACCGTAGAGTAATTAAAACTTCCATTTCAGAAGGTCCAATAACCCGTCACCGTCCATTTAAACAACTAATACTGGCGGGTCTGTTTCCATGGTTTGTTCACTCTCAGTCATGCTTTCTACCAATTTATGAACATCAATTATTAATTTTGTTGCATTAGAACTCTTTTTGAACGAGTTCGTCCAGGGACCTACTTCCACTATACTTATTTCTACCGAAAAGCCGTAAATGTTCTCAATACTGTGTTCTGGTGTAAAGGGTACGGTTGCCGGCGAAATTACAGAGACATGAGACTTAACAACTTCATATCTCAGGGTTACGCGTACAGCAGCAGTTCGTCACTTGTGAAGAAGTGTATCTGTTATGAGCAAAGGTTACAGATAGATAAAAAGTCTAGCTTACTATACTTGTCTACTTTGGTCATTGTTAATTGGTTATGCTGGTCAAAGAAAGTGAGTTACGGAGAAAGGGTTGTTGAGGTGTTTTCAACAAGTATATTTTGCGTTACGGAGGGCGCGAAGCCGTCGAAGATTGTTTGTTTAAGGCCAACTCTATGAATGTCGGAGGCACTCGGGTGGCATGCATACGACATTTAAGAAATTTTTGACGCTACCACTAGGCAGTAGCTTATTTACCGTGCCGCACTGGGCCCGCTGACTGGAAGGCAAGTCCCAGCAGCATTTACTCTTTGAGGAGACGGAATTTTTAGAATTCTCACTCCACCTTCTAGATGCAAATCATAGAAGATGAGTGTAGTGTTCACAGGCCGATGGTAAGTACGAGGCCAACACCGTTTCTAGGTGGGTACGTAGTCACAGGCTCGACAACAGACGGTGTGTACAAGCGGCACGCCTACACTCGCCCACGGCTCTCGTAACACTGCCCGTGCCGCCTTACCCACTCGCTTGCCCGAGACTGTGTATGTATTAGGTTATGTCCAACACACAAACACTACATCTCTATCTAATTAAATTATTTTATTAGAAAGCCAGTAGGCACAATAATTATTTTGGTAGACATACAATGGTCGTAGAACTAAGTATTCAAATCACTTTGTTCTTCCTGCTGATCCAGAGTTTCATTTCTTTTCATAGCTTTCCACTTTCATGACATTTCTTTTACTCTTTGCTCTGTTTCTTCATTCCTTAACATGACCTCACCAACGTGAGATTTTTCTACAACATATGGAGTAGGGTTGAAGTTAGCGGTGAGTTTGTTACCCTCTTCCATCCCTTTGACATAGACTTTGTCCCCCCCAATCAAAGTATTTTCTTGGGCTCTCCTCTTCCTATCTCTATATTCTTTTCCTTTCTCCTTTTCCTGTTTATCTTTGTCTCTATAACCTCAGAGTCATCTTCTTGATTGCTTCCGTCTTAATCATGTGTTGTTGGAATTTTAATCCTCTTTTGTCTTTTAAAGAAAAGTTCTGCTGGTGTTTTCCCTGTCACAGAGTGTGGTGTCGAGTTGTACATAATTAAGTATTCCCACAGACTCTCTTTTAATTTTTTTTCTTCTAATTGGCTTATTTTAAGCCTTTGCAGTATGTCCCGTGTTTGTCCTTCTACTTCGCCGTTTTACTGTGGCAAATATGGTGCAAAGTTATACTGCACTCCTGACAAAAATTCTTAAACTCTTCGCTTATAAACTGCCGTCCAAACTCACAGGACTTGCGTCTGCGATGACTTGAGTTTTCTCTTCCACATCGTTGTAACCCAAAGTGTGTATTTTTGTGAGTGCCTCTTTTAACATTCTAAAAGCCTTCTCTTGATCAGTGGCCCAGTATTCTGAAATACCAGCATTTTTCCCTATCTTCTTCCGTAAAAGAAGTTTCAAAGGTACCGTGATTGTTGGTAGGTTTGGTATCCATTTTTTTATGTAGTTAGCTAGTCCCAGGAGACTTTGAAGTTCTTTGACTGTTTTTGGTTCTCTAAAATCCGCCATACTTTCGATGTATTTGTTCAATGGTCTCACTCCACCTGGCTTCAACTCCTGTCCTAGAAAGTTTACCTGTTGAACTTTGTAGATACATTTCGCTTCATTTAGCAGATCGTTATTTTCCTTCAATACTCCGAGAACTACTTTCAATCGGGCATCATGCTCCTTCTCACTGCTTCCAAATACCAGGATGCTATGAAGTTAATAGAGCCTTCACATTGGATAAGCATTCTTTCCATTATTTTTTGGACTAACTCTGGTGCCGAATAGATACAAACATTAACCATTAGTATCGGTACGTCTGGTGAAACCCACTGGGAAAATTCTCGCACCTCTTCTATGATGTCGCTGTTCAACAGTTCTTTAATTTCGTGTTCTATTTTCTCTACAATTGGAATCGGTATACGGCCATAAATTAGAATTTCGATCAACTCGCCTTAGAACTTCGGGAAACCTGATTCTCAATTTGATCAATCTCAATTCCCAGTTTTAAAACACCCAATCGTAACGCCGTATGTTTACCCAACAAGTATCTTGATCCTCTCGTTATCACATAGACTGTTGTACGTTCCGATCGGTCGTTTGCTCTAATGTCAATTTCGAATGAGCCCTTGACATGTAGCGGTGTTGTGCTTCCGTACGCTACAAGTGTCTTATCTGGTTTATTAACCTGATTGAAACATAAAATCTTCTGATTTTTCAATGTGCATGTTTTGTCTGTTATTAGGGTTAAGTTTACAGCCTGAGTCAATTAACATAATAATATTCATCTTGATGCCTCCCACGTCACATTAGTCCATAGTCGCATCATTATTTATGTTAAATACAAAGCTTCTTCGCACTCTTGCAGTACTGTCAAAAATTGCCTATGTTTCCGCACAGGTGAAATTTCTTTCCCCAGGACAACTGACGTCGCATAATTCGTGTTTTGCATTTCCACAATTATAACAACCCTTCTTTATTTCTTGAGATTCAATAGTTCCAGGTTTTGCTAGTTTATTTTTGCCTCCTTTGTGTGCGATAGCATTAATCTCTGATTTTTACTTTTACCTTCGTACTCTTCCAATTGATGACCTACAACTTCTAAAGTGTTTGCTTAAATGATAATTTTATAAACAGCAATGTCGTCATCTATGGTCCAAATCTTTTTTCGTAAATCGGTGGAGTAACATTTTTCCGTTATCTGATCCACCAAATTTTCATTTGGCTTATTGAATCCGCATTTTGTTTCCTTAGCCTGACCAGAAACTTTTCAAATTTTTCGCCCTCTTCTTGTTTAATGAGACGGAAGAGGTGCCTTTTATAACCTTTACTTTATTTAGGGGTAAAATATTCGCCAAGTTTTTCTACGGCTATTTGAAAGACATCTGTGCCCTCCCCAGATTCTACATGTGCTCCAGGTAGGTTGTAAAATAGCTCCTATAGATCTTGTCCTCCTAATAGAAGCAATGTAGCTCTTTTTTTTATTGGTCATTTTATGTCAATCGTTTCCAGGTAAAGGTTTAGGGAACGTTTCCACTTTTCCCATCTATGCCCTACTGAGGCTCCGTCGCCTTCTAGGTCTAGTTTGTCTATAGGTGGCAGCGTCGTATGGTTTGCATGATCTACGATCAATGAATACCCTATGTCCCTAAGAACCGTTTCCAATTTAATGGGGGTGGTTATACCAATCTCCAATTTAATGGAGGTATTTTATACAAATTCCCAATCAAATGGAGGTACTAAAAGTACCAGTGTTCCCAGTTAAGTGGGTACCTTAACAATTTTTCTCAATTTAATGAAGGTATATCAATGCACCAATCTTCCCAGTTTAGTAGGTAGCACAATATTTTTTTCTCAATTTAATGAAGGTATATCAATGCACCAATCTTCCCAGTTTAGTGGGTAGCACAACAATTTTTTCTCAATTTAATGAAGGTATATCATCGCACCAATCTTCCCAGTTTAGTGGGTAGCAAAATATTTTTTTCTCAATTTAATGAAGGTATATCAATGCACCAATCTTCCCAGTTAAGTGGGTAGCATAATAAGCTGAAATTATCATATCAGTGTTCCCAGTTAACCAGGTACCATAACAATTTTTCTCAATTTAATGAAGGTATATCAATGCACCAATCTTCCCAGTTTAGTGGGTAGTTGGGTACCAGTTGCCTTAACTTTAGCAACCTATTCCTATTTAGGCCAAAGTAACTATTTATATATTCATTCAATAAAGTATATTAATAATATATTTTTTTATAAGGTGAGTAGGTACCTAACATCGTGTGTAGGTACTTGTTGGTTATTTATTTTTTTCCTCTCATTTAGGTATGAGCAATGAGATTAACTATAGACGTGTTACTCCTTGAATATGAAGTTTGAACATGGCAAATTTTATGCTATACCTACCTATAGCTATGGTACACAACTCGCACAACGATATTAACAAGGGCGCGTTCAGGGCCTCAGAGTGCGGTTGTTTAGTTGTTTTCTAACTCGCTCTGAGGTACGGAACGGCCACGTTTATTTTCTAACCTCAAACAGACTGACAAATTTGACATTGACAGATCACTTGATCCTTACCTAATTTTCGTTGGGCAGAGAGAAGAAGGAGTTTCTTGTGGTCTGATTGGTCAAAGTTATGCGGTTCAGATGCGGGTTGCAACCGCTTACCGATCGATTTTGATGGTTAAAAAGTTGCAACGCTTCGAGGTTCAGACCGCTCGAGTTGAGAACAACCGAGTGCTTTACCCTGAGGTTCGTAACGGCGTTAGTTCAAAAGTTGCACTCCGAGTGCGCTCTAACCGAGGTTCTGAACGCGTCTCTACACTGACAAGATTAAAAGAACACGAAGATATATTAATCCTAGTTGTCAGAAAGGGATCAACATATTATTAACAACGTTCGCCTGTGGCCGACCATTCGACCGCCTATGACAGCCTCGTTCACTCTGTCGGTCGCTATTGGTCTCGTTCGCGTGGGTCGCGAAGCGGCAACGTCGCAGGAGTTAATTTAGATTAAAATACAATTTTTGATAGATAAAATAGAAAAACAATGCTTACCAATGAAAAGATAAATCACTCTTGTTTTCTACACTAGTCCCAGTATATGTTCTGCAGTTTTTGAACATACAAGAAGACATTCTTTCCTAAGTGTTGAACACGTGCTGCGGCGCGGCGCCGCCAGACAAGCCGGAACCAAGTTGACCCAAGACAACTAGCTGGTGTTTATGTCGCCAAATCGAGCGCTGTAAGACGTATCTACCTCCGTTTATATATAACATCATTGGGTATGAGCTATAATCAACTTGAGATAAATGTGCTAAGCTTTTTTAACTCCGTTAACCTGGTGAACGTGGGTGTACCCACCTACCTATTACTATACTATTATTGTCATACCTATAGATGCAGCATTTAAATTAATAGTTTTAGTTTAATATAGAAGTCAATGTAAATAACAAAATAAGTGTTTGTCTGTGTACCTGCGTATGATTCTATAACGAAAAAGTAAAATCACTATTGCCTCGAATTGTCCATAGGGCCGTAAATACTTTAGTATCTATCCATTTAATGAATAGGTCTACTTACAGCTAACACATGCAACCAAATGTGCAACCAAGTTTTCATAAAATTTATGGATATAGGTACGTAACAAAGGGGTAGGCAGGTAGAAACTCATAATGAAGGCTTGCGTTGCGATCGAAGATTCTAGTTCTCACCGAAATAGCTAAATACTTTGCAATATACCTACATGTTCATTCCCAGCAAAACGTTTTAACCTATTAATTTTTTTTTTGTTATTTCACTGACCTTTTATCCTGTCGCCACATGTAGTGTTCACAGGCCGATGGTAAGTACGAGGCCAACACCGTTTCTAGGTGGGTACGTAGTCACAGGCTCGACAACAGACGGTGTGTACAAGCGGCACGCCTACACTCGCCCACGGCTCTCGTAACACTGCCCGTGCCGCCTTACCCACTCGCTTGCCCGAGACTGTGTATGTATTAGGTTATGTCCAACACACAAACACTACAATGAGGAAACCCACTTACTAGGCGGTAGGCCTATTGTGCAAGATGCCGTTAGGGATAGTACCACCGGAGTGCTAAATATTCTCATGAGAGGGGTTTCACTCCGCAGTATAAGCAAAATCTAAATCGTGACGCAAGCTCCAATAAAATAGCATAGATACCATAAATAAAGTGACATAAATAGGACCAGAACTTTTACCGAAGAAGCCACAAATAAACTCAAAACGTTTAATCATCTGGTATATAATTTCACCGAAGTCGAAGTTTTTCGCCTCCCGACTTATTAACTTGTTGATCCCGGGTTTAATCTAAAGTTACATTCGGATAGAAGTTCGGGATTCCGGAACGATTACCATGTTGTTAAAACTTCATAACTGCCAGTTATATTTCAATTAAAACTTGGCGACATTTGCCTGAAGCGTAAAGCCCATAGTGCGATGGAAACCGTTGTATCGCAAACATTATAATTTACTTAGTTACCAGTTCTACAGATACACATTTCGATAATTCCCGGATATGTATGCCCACCCAAAAAGTATTGCACTATACATAGTTGACATACACAAATTGTCATTTTTTAATCGATTTCAAAAAGGAGGAGGCTATATGGTCGGGTGTATGTACACACATCAACACTGTCTAGGGATATTAGATTTTTATTTTCATTTCTTTGGTTTACAGAAAAACTACTCAGAATTAGGAAAAAGTTTATATGTGGGATTAAACCTCCTTGTTCCATTTTCAAACTGACATTGAAAAAAAAAACTAAAACTTATTAAAACAAAAGAAAACGCGGGAACACGCATTTGATTCAGTTAGCAGTGCTAGTTTTGTGTTGAGATTTGTTTAGAAAACATTAATTAACTAACGCTATCAATTGTTTTAGTGATTTTTACTGTTTGTGTCATCTCGTTGGTGCCATGCAACGTCGACATTTGACGAGAGACGAGATGATAAGAGCGGTAGGAATGTTGGAAGCTGGCGCTATCCAAAACGTTGTTGCGGAGACTCTAGGCACCAGCCAGAATGTGATATCAAGGCTCTGGTCACGTTATCGTGATACTGGAGAAGTGGCGGAACGGCATGCTGGCAGAATTCGGATGACTACCCCTAGAGAGGACCGTTTTCTCCAAAATACCGCCAGGAGAGAACCTACTCTGACGGCAATGGAAATGGTACAGAGGCTCCAACAGGAGCATCAGCTGTTGGTTAGCGACCAAACAGTCAGAAGAAGGCTACATGAAGCTAATCTTCATTCTCGCAGGCCAATTCGTGTTCCTGCTTTGCGACGTGGCAATCGCGGAAGGCGACTATTGTGGGCCCATGAACACGTGTTATGGGATAATGAACAATGGTCGACAGTGCTCTCCACGGATGAGTCTCGGTTTGGATTTCATCCAGATTCGCGAAGAACACGCGTTTGGAGAGTTCCAGGCAGGGAAAGCCGTCTCCGGCATCCACAAGAGGTTCATTCGTACCAAGCAGGAACGATCATGGTATGGGCGGGAGTTCGTATAGGCGCGCGAACCGATCTCGTTTTTGTAAGAGGCAACATGAATGCTCAGAAATACCGTGATGAGGTGGTGGAACCTGTCATTATTCCGCATAGGGTGCAAATCGGTCACCAATTCGTACTCATGCATGATAATGCCCGTCCACACACGGCGAGGCTGGTATCAGCCGCCCTTCAAGACAACAACGTCACGGTAATGAGATGGCCTGCGCAGTCGCCCGATATGAATCCCATCGAACATGCGTGGGACATGTTGCAGCGAAGGGCTATGCACGCCCTCCCTCCAAATCTGGCCACAGAAGAGCAACTTTTCCTGCACCTGCAACGAACCTGGAAACGCATACCACAGCAAGACATGGACACCTTAATTCACAGTATGAATAACCGATGCCGAACTCTAATTAACATGAGGGGTGGCAACACTGATTATTAAGAGTTAAAATGTCTAACTTTCTGTTGTTATTTTTAATAAAATTATTAATTTTATTAATTAATTTCACTCGTAGACTTAGCGCCATTTTTAGTCTCTTTGTTATTTTTTTTTATTTAAATATTTGATTATCTAAAATGTTTTTTATTTATTTAATTAAGTTGGTCATTAACTGAGGTTTCATTCCATATATACTTCTCTGAACAAAATATTTATAGTTTATCAAAAAATTTAAGAAATACAAAATATCCCTAGACAGTGTTGATGAGTGTATTTTGTTATGTGTCTGTTAGCCTTCTTTTATTGTTTGGCAGAGTATACTTCCGAGGTGGTCCCATTTAAATTTCATCAAATACGGCCAAGCCGTTTTTGGTTTCTCTCCAAAAACTGAAAAGTTACGTGTAAAGTGTTACGCCTATCTTGATGATATCATCAGTTACAATCGATTCCATAAGTAGAAGTAGGATCACTTAAAATGGTAAAAAAAATGTTTTATTGAAAAATTTAACTAGTGATGTTATCATGTTGATAACGTCGCTATGACAAAGCACTAATACTATAGTGATAGTAAGGTAAGTAAACTAAGAGAGTAAGTAAGAAAAGAAAAATAATACCAAAAATGGGACCGACTTCAACACCAAAACGTGTGAAATAACTTGTCGAAGTCAGTACCATTGCACTGCGCACTTTTTAAATATCATGGTACTGATTTCAACAAGTTATTTCAGACTTTTTGATGTTGAAGTCGGTTCCATTTTTTAGGAAAAAATGTTTTTCACAAAGACTTTGGAAAAAGGAGGAAGTTTGATCTAGAGTTCATTGAGCAGATATTGGCCAGGAGTAATATGGGTTATGAAAATTGTCCTGTGTACTACTATAGCAGTTAGTTATAACACGGGTAAAAAAAGACCCATCTTACTACTGGTAGTAAGAAAAACTATCTGTTGCCGATTCGGAGGCTGATTTAATAATGAATAATAAAATGAACAAAAGAAATCTTAACAGCTAACTTAACCTACCGCAGGACAACGAGAAGTCTTGGTCAGCATTACATGTAACTGCTACATGATACTGCAGCTACTGCTGAGCAAGCCCTCTAGTCGAGCACGGAAGGGCGAGGGGGATGTATAACTCCTCCCTCCCTAAGAGGGAAATTATCGGAAGGTTCGATTATAGAGGTTTCCGATAATTTCGCAAAAACACATATTTTTATAAACTTATTACGAAACACATAAAATACAAAAAATACAAAACTAAATATAACTAGACCTAACATGATATATACTAACACACTGATTTTAGAGTCCGTTTCTCTTTTTTGTACACTTTCAAGCACTTCACTATTTTTCAACGCATAGGACATATATTTAACCTCGTCCAAGTTCACTTTATGCATGTTGAGTGCACGCGCACTTAATACACTGGCGTTCAGTCTTAGTTGAGGTAAATTTATGATTGGGAGTGGCGTCGCAGCTTCAACGTCTATGAAGGCACGGTGGTGACGAATTTGGATTCCGTTAATCTCCAAATCACAAGGCTCGTCGATGGTTACCAAGTACGTGCCGTAAACAGGATATTTAGTAGTTTCTTCAACACATTGCTTGTTGAGTGTGGTTTTCAGGTTCGTATAGAGGATCCAGTGTTCAGTATCAATTCTTTGGACCTTCACATCTTCCAACTGAATTGGGTACTGTCTGCAGCAGGTAAGGTTGTCCTCATACTTCATGAGTTGCTCTTCACAGGTGGATCCAGCGTATAGGGCTCTGTTATCGTCTGTGCAAAGGAAGTGGTCTCCAGCAGCTAGAGGACGGCATGGCTGAGTGATCGGTAAGTATGTCTTTCCTTTCGCCAAAAGGTAAGGGTGATTGGGTATTATTTATATATATATATATAAATAATACTAATAATATAGGTTGTATTTTCAGGTTCATGGAAAACAGGTAAGGTATACATTTTAAAATAGTTGTAATTGTAATTATCAGTAAGTCGAATTTGTAAGATAATCTGGTTTTTCTTTATGAATGATTTTACACAAATTGTTTCTTCTATATTAACTAAATTTGATTCAATTGGTTCATAAACCAAGTTTTCTGTCTTAGAAATAATTTTTAGGTGATCTAAAAGTTCGGTAGAGTTTACAATAGACTGGTGTAATATAGAGCTTTTACTTAATGCTAGTGCCGTCTCTAATTCGCTCAATTTTATAAAGATAGTTTGGAAGTTACTTATAAATAAACTATATAATCCTAATATATAAGAAGTCAGAACAAAATTAGTTTCCTTATTTGCTATGTCTTTTATTGATGCTTCAACCTTTTTAAGGCGGGCATCAAGAATAATTGTATTATCATTAAGCAATTGTAAAGTGTTAATGAGACTGTTTAACGCTTGGGAGATAATGGTAGCCTTCTTTGAAATAATAACTTGATTTTGGTTTATTTCGGATATTAATTGGTCATATTTTAACGCGTCATCGTGATCTAAATTTCCCGTTACAATTTTTATAATAGAACCCAATGGATTAAGAATTCCTCTTCTAAAACGTTGCGGCATTAGTTGGCGATACTTATTTATAGTTATGTCGCGTAGATATTCGACATGCATTAACATGCTTATAAAGTCATGGGGAAACAGTTTGTTGAACGAAACTATTCTATTAAATTCGGTAAATTTCCTTATCACAAAATATAAAACGTCGTGAATACTATTTAAGCTAAGAGTTTTAATAATAGTCCATTTATCGATTTGCAGATACGCTTGACCTTCTTTTATCGGCAGGAGTCCTGGATTCCCTTTAAGTGATTGCAGATGAAGGGCGACTGCTGACGTCACTAGAGTCAGAATGCTCCACCTGCGGAGGGCGTTTTATATTTTTAATTAGTGCTTTCGTATTTTTACGTTCTATTCCTACCTTAATAGGGCCTACTTTCCTTTCAATTTCATCCACTACTTCCGCTTTCTTGTACCTTGCATTATCCTTACTCTTTTTTTTATTTATAGCTTTCACGAAAACGGTTTTGAATCGCGGGAGTTTTATATTGCTTTTAATACCTCGTTTATCACAAATCTTTTCCTTTTTTGCTACTATATTTTCTGCTATTTGCTTGTGCAATGATTTCGAGCGTTTTTCGTGGTCTTTAGGTATTTTCTCAATTTGTTTATCTGTCGTCTCATTAGCTGTAAAATTTAGGTTGCACTCGGTATCTTGTTGGGGTGTTTCTTGGAGTTTTTTAACAGTCATACGAACTGGTTTGTCTAAGGTGTTCTGAACGACAGTTGTAGCATAAACGTTGGTACAATTCACTTCAACACTAGGCATTCGAACACCAGGACCGAACTCTTTATGGTCTATAATTGCGTCACCTGAATGTCGGTCAGTGGGAAATTTCACGCGTTGTTCTGATCGTGGGTTTGGGTAGATTAAGTAGTCTAAGTCATAGGTAATAATTGGAATACGCGCTGTTTTAGTTTTTAAGACTAAGTATTCAAGGTCTATAATGGCGTTCAATTGTTTTAATAAGTCGTTCCCAATAAGTCCGTCATATCGTGGATCGACGTTATAAAGATAAAACTTGTGACGCTCATCGCTTTGAAAAGTTGGTAGAAGCGGAATTTCAATTGCTTCATTGTGGCTACTGGAGGCGTGAGTACTTACGACTTCAAACGGCTCGTGTCTAATCTCGTTGTAAAAATATTCGTATGCCTTTCGTAGGCTCATGAATGATCGAGTACTGCCAGTGTCGATTATCAAATTTGCATCTATTTCTGGAATATATATATGAGGCAACTCTAGTGAGGGGTTACAGTTTAACTCTATCCAATCTTCTTCTTTATACAGGTTGTTAGACATTTTTCGATCAGATGGAGGCTGTGGTATGTCTATCTGTGAGGTCTCATATGTCATTTCGTCACTGTAATTGTCATAGTTAGCGTCATATTTATAGCCATATGCGTCATAGTTAGGTTCATGGTCACAGTAAAAGTCATAGTATCGCGCTTCGTTGTTATCGGTCAATTCATTAAGCTTAAATCCGTCGCGCGGCCTTGGTGGTGCAGTCCTCATCGTAGCATCTGAGGCTTGAAAATGCGGAGCGTTAACTTGGGGTGGTTTGTATCCGAATTGTTAGGGTGTCATACCCACGTAAGGCCTAGAGCCTGTTTGTAGGGGCTGATTACTATTATTATTAAAAGGTGGACGGTACCCTAACTGTGGTCGGTAACCGAACTGAGGTGGGCGGTAACCGAACTGGAGTGGTTGTGAACCGAACTGGGCAGGCGGGCGGTAGCCCAACTGCGGACGGTATCCGAAATTGTGTGATTGCCCTTGAGGCATTCGGTACGGTGCGGGCTGACTACCGAAATTGAATTTTGGCGGCACGTTATTTGGCGAGTAAGTCGGAATTCTAAAACCACTCGGTTGTGATGGTCCGTTAAACTTAAAACCAAAGTTAAGATATGGGTCAAAAATGGTTTCGGGGCATTTGCACTATTATTCGCGCTACCATAAATGCGGTTCCGCATATTATATTGCTCATGGAAGTTGACCTCCTCAAGAACAATACTTAGCGCATCTTCTAAAGTCGCGGGGTGTTTTAATCTTACTATGCGTACCATATTTTCCGGCAAGTTATATAAAAATACGTTTAAGGACGTATTGTTATAGATGGTGGTTTTTGCACGTTTTAATTCCGCGTCGTTTGACATATTAACCTTCGAAATTAACAATGATCGAATACTTTGTATGCGGTTACATAATTCTAAATAACTCTCACCGGGCTTTATCTTAACCGATTCAAGTTCAAGGTTAATGCACTGTTCACTACGAGGGTCGCCAAAGTGTTGTTGCAGCAATTCCTTAAGTGCGGTCCCAGTTATAATATCTTCGCGTTCTGATAATAACGCGGCCGCTTTATCCGTGAGTTTACTTGTGATCGCTTGATATACGTATAAATTTTGTTCCTCGCTACCCCTATACCTAGCTATTACGTATTCGCTTTTCCTAATGAACAAGTTAAGTTGCCTTTTATCGCCATTGAATGTAGGCACAAGCTTTAACATTTCATTTGGAATCGCAGTAACTTCTTGGGCCGGTTTCATTTTTATAGAATAGAGCAAACTTTAGAGACCAATTCACAATATAAAAAGTATAGATAACCACTTACACAATAAAACACACAGTAAAATACACAGTAAAATCAAGTACACACAGTAATATCAGTAAAACACAGTAAAATCCAGTAAAACACAATAAAAATCAGTAAATATAACTCAGTAAAACGAAAATTGTAGTCTCGAAACTAACAATTATAAATAACGTTTAAAAGCAAATTTATCTACTTAACAATTATTCAATTTAAATACTTTTATCAAAATGTTAATCTACAGTATATTTAATTTGAAATAAATCGTTCTTATTTTTATTTCAATCTCTTTACTCTACTACTCTACAGTATGCTTATCGCTAAGGTAGTTCGTAGAATTGCATACAAAAAACCAGATACGTTATAGTGAGCGAAGTCTTATCTCAAATATAACAAAACAAAATTTAGGATAACTAGAGGAGGGTTCGGGAAGGATATGGCGAAAAGTTTGACTCACCAAGCACCCGCCGTTACTCTCATGGTCATCTGTGGATTCACCCGTTTGACAAATTTATTTGGTTCGAGGATCGGCTCTCGGCGTTTCGCGTCGCACTCGCGTTTCCCAGATGGATTTGGACACCCGGAGTATAGCAGGAACGACACAGCCTTTATAAAACCGATCCTACCGGCTGCGCCAGTCAAAACTTGGGCTAAGGAAAACCCTTTTTTAAAAACTAAAATTAAAAACTATGTGTTGCCGATTCGGAGGCTGATTTAATAATGAATAATAAAATGAACAAAAGAAATCTTAACAGCTAACTTAACCTACCGCAGGACAACGAGAAGTCTTGGTCAGCATTACATGTAACTGCTACATGATACTGCAGCTACTGCTGAGCAAGCCCTCAAGTCGAGCACGGAAGGGCGAGGGAGATGTATAACTAGGTACTATAACATTCTCCGACATCCCAATATAACTCTTGTACTGATATGGTTTTAGCTTCTAATCTTATTAAATGTTTATATTCATCCAGTTTCAAGCAAGATAACCTTAAAGTCAGGTTGGAATCGATCATAGCCCAGGGTTTATAAGGGTCGGCCAAGTTTGCGCATTAAGCGAAGATAACGTAGGGATGAAGAGCATGATGGTAGGACACTTCCTGATGCCCGTCTGGCTCTCAACCCTCTTGTTTGAAATCCTGTCGTCAAGCGCTTTACCGTGTTGGGCTGCACATGCAGCATTGAGGGTATGCCGTCTGTCTTCTGCCGAGAAACTCATCTAGATCTTAGTGATGTAAACAGCCAGAGGAGTCTATGTTTGACTTTATATTAACCTGTTGTGATGATGGTTTATGATTTGAACTCTTGAGGGTTTGCTGATGAGCAAGGAAAAATCAACTAGATCTCAGTGGCGAAAACGACCAGTCTGCGAGGTTTGACTGTATAGATGAAAAATATGTAATATAAAATAGTAATTGTTCGGGTGATCTTTTATTTTTAGACCTGTCTTGAGCTTTTGAGAGTCTGCTGATAAGCAGTTCCTCTTAGTGAAATGACCACAGTTTTGAAATTATATTAATTTACGTATTATTATAAATCTAA